>JAJJWX010003187.1:0-1200000 GCA_023529315.1 Papaver bracteatum | reverse complement strand
GGTTTTCACTTACCACATTCTCTTGTTGTGGATGCGAGGTGCTCGCCACATTATTTATCATTTTAGGGAGAAAACTTCCACTTGCCGTTAGTGAGATGGTGTTCGCAATGGGATATGATTCCATCTCATTTTGTTTCTCCTCCAAAGCAATGTATTCTTCCTGTAATTCTCGCAGTTCAGTCATAGTGATTGTATTCTTGACTCTGAAAATTTGTATGTGCAGTAGATTGGTCGCGAACATTGCATTGATAAAAGACAAGATAAGATATCTATCGTCAACTCTCCCTTCCATCTCACTGCACATTGATTTCCATCTTACGGTTAAGTGCTTCAGACTCTCGCCAATTCTCTGTTTTAACCCAAACACATCTTCAATACTTGGCCGCGATGAATTGTTGCTAATATACACTCCTAAAAATGTAGCTTGTAAATGATCAAAAGAAGTTATGGTATTTTTTGGCAATCCCTCGAACCATTTCAACGCCTCATCAGTCAAGCTAGATGCAAAATATTTGCACAACCCAGCATCATGATTCTCCCATTATAGCATACATCTAAAATAAGCTTTGACGTGTTGAACAACACAAGTAGTTCCATCAAAAATGCTGGTTAATGCTGGTAAATTGCATTTTGGAGGTATCCCTCTTAACTGTACTTCTTGAGTAAATGGAGTTCTCGCAGCTTCTTCAATAGCTTCATCAAGTTTCCTTCTACCTCCTTCTCTTCTATTGTTTATCATTCCTCGCATTTCTGCTAGTTCTCTCAATATTTGCTCATTCTCAGCTGAGCTTTGTTCCATTGGCCTCTTTAACGCTGTTTCCCTTCTTCTGCATTCTTGCCTTTCTTGTCTTGCGAGATTTGGTATATCTTATTCTTAATCATCATCTCATCTTTCTCTGCGATTTTCTCTTTCATCTTCTTCTCTGCGAATTTCTTCATTTCTCTTCGCTGTCTCTTTATTCTCCTTTGTATCCTATCATACTCCTCTTGAATATTACCATTGTAGCGATTTTGCGTACGTCTCCTTTCTCGATTTTCATGATTATTTTGTCACACTGCTTCTTGAAATTCATGTTCTTCTACTTCTTCCCTTAATCTTTCCCTCTCGCGGGCCAGACGTGCTTGTTCAGTGTAATGTCTATCAATTTCTTCTTCGATCATTCTTTGATTTCTTTGATTCTCTCTCCCATGTAATATCCTCCTACCTTCTTCTGAATTTTCTTCTTCAATTTGGTTGTTTCTTCCCTCTTGATTTTTATTGTCACGCGGATTATAACGATCTCCAATTATCTCTTCTTCTCTAGGACGTTGTTCTTTATTTAAATTTTGCATTTCTTCTCTAACATTTCTTACTGGGGAATTTTGCCTTGGTTCTTCTCTGAGTGATCTTGAATTTGATCTAACAGTACTTCTTGATCTCCTTCTTTGTAACCTCAAATTCTCCATTCTTAGCTCATGATTTTGTCTTGTTAAATTCACACGTTCTTCTGCCTCTAATCTTCTTTCTTCCTGTATTCTTTGTCTCAAATCATCTACTATTTCACTTCCTTCATGAATTAATCCTCCAACCATTTCTTGATTTCTTTCTCCTCCTTCTTCATTTCTCAATTGTCGATTTTCTGCTTCTTCTATCGAATCCGACCTCCAAGTATGCACACTCACTCTATCATAATCCACATTCCTATCTCGTGTTTGTGTTTGTTGATTCGGCTGTTGAATTGAACTTTCTGCTTCATTTCTTATTCTATTTCTTCCTGATCTTATCCTTAAAGATTCTTCCAATTCACCTGTTCCCTCACCTGCAAGTCTTTTACTTCTTCTCACAGTTGTCGGTGGTTCTGATGTATTTCTTCTTCTTCTAGCCATTTCTTCAACTCTAACAATTTCTTCAAATCTTCAAGTTGTAATTAGAGATTTCTTAGCTTGATTCTCCCTGTTTTTGGGCTCCAAAATGTAGTTGCATGAATTCCTACACTACACCCTTGTTAAGATTCTATAGAAATCTGTTGGAAATTAATTAAAATTCAAAGATTTAAACGACACTTTACTATTCAAATTTCAGAAATGTTTACAGAATTGGAAGAAATCAAGATTACAAACATTCTCTTAAAGTTTCTCTCTCCTCGAGACTCTTTCATCTCTCAAAAATACATCATCCTTTTCTGGATCTATCGAGCCCTTTATATAGGGATTTTCATAATGGATGACAACTAAGTTTTCCTCCTATTTCGGATCTATTCTGCGATCTCATTACAATCGTTACAATATTCTCTATCGCAAGAATGATGACCATCGCAGGATCAATATATTCTTCTTTTACTTCTTTCATCGTCAGTTTCTTTTGAGTATTCTGTGACGCTCGTGAGATGTTGTTAAAGAATTGGTAGTGACACTCGCAGAAGCGTTGTTAATATCGCAGGAATTGCGTTGTAGCGATATTCTGGTCCTACAATACCTTTTGTTGATGAAGTTCTACAAGATCGCCTTAGTAGTCCTTCGTATTTAATTAATGAACGTCGTGAAGTCTAATGATCAACTACACAATCTATCCTAGTCCGAGACATCACTATAAGTAGACTAGAAATCAAGACTTATAGTTTTGATCACTAACATTAACAAACAAGCTTGAGATAGCAACGCTTGCGAGTTCGACCGAGCAATGCTCTAACAATCTCCCCCTTTGACAATTTTAATGACAAAACTATCAATACATATGGATTATAAAATAAATAAAATTAGCTTCTCATCCAAATTTTTGATCTCCTTGGTTCTTCAACGTTACTCGAAATCTTAGTCACTTCCAAGTATTCCATTTATTCCAAATGTGTTCAATTCCGCATCATTGTTGTTGAAGATCCGTAGCAATACCAATGAGAAAACAGTTGCTCCCAATCATTGTTATACAGTGTCATAATATCATTATACAACATCAAAGTCCAATTGTATCACAACTTTGACAACTATACTATGGTCATATGTATCACTCCCCCTTAGTCAATACTTCATCTCACAATGAAAACCACTCCCACTTACATAATGATTTGTAAACCATATGTATTTGTAGTGTGAACTACACATTACTTCTCCCCCTTATTGTCAATATAAATTGGCAAAGGTACGAAAACTAGTGGGATCCTCATGAAATTTCCATAGAGATACTTCATGACCAAAAGAGAACAACATATCAACTTGTGTAGATGCCATCAAATAGCCGAAACTAAATGCATTCATCAAGGATTTTATAAAGATACAAGATCACCCCTACAATATTCCACAGCCGCACTCCCCACAAAGATTTGGCAATTAAGCACAAGTTTAATTAAGAACACTCCCCCATAAAATGTCATTCCAGAAAGAACAACAAGAGCGACCTTACTTTTACAAGAAAAGAAGGATTTCTTTGGACATTAACAAATCACATGAAACATGAATTTGTATCGAAAAATCTCAATCGAATTAACCACAAGGAAAATGATTAATTAAATTGGTCATGCTCAACATAAGAGAACTTATGGAGCAACACAGTACATACACAAAGATGTGGATCAGGGAAAGACCAATACTGCGGAATAAACAAACATTCATTCTATTTTTCATCACTATTTGCACAATGACATATAATAGACTTAATATTTGTAAACAAAAGTTCATCCTTTCTTCCATAAATATTTGCATAATGACATAAAAGGCTTAACTTTTGTAGTCATAAGTTCATTCTGTCTTATATCAATACTTTCATGCCGACATATAATAGAATTAACTTTTGAACAAATATGGGACAGTCAAGGTTCACAGACGTAAATAATATATCCCATAACAATTTGCAATATATAAAACCATAAAGATTAATACTGAAAAAATCATCTTCCAAATCAACTTTAGAATTTAAACAAATAAATCTAAAAACATTGCAAGATGAAATACGTTGGCAATAGCTATGTGTACTCATAATAATGGCTATTCCAAACCCTAGTTATCCTTCTTAAAACACAAGACTAAATTCTCATAAAAAGTTTCCTAGACATTGAGACCTCTGAAAAATTCTTTATCGTCCCCGAACTCCTTGTCGTCAACATCCATGGGAATATAAGGTTCATGAAGAAAGGAGTTGATTCCAACAAACCTTTTGAACCGATGCCGAACCAGGGCCTTCTAAATTTCAAGATTTCTCAAAACAATAGCCTTTATTTCCTAAATATCCTTCCTTGTTTCCTTCAACTCTTCAAGAACACCAGAAAACTTCTGAGAATTTGAAGGAACAACTCTTGGCTTGCTCACATTCCTTCTTTTTCTTTTCAAAGTTGGAGGTAACGGAGATTTATCTTTTTCCTTCATGATTAATGGCTTAACAATCATAATAACATCTTTTCCATCAGAAAACATAATGCTTGGAGTATCCATACGAACGAGATTGTGAGAGGAAATCACAAGATAGTCTCAACAAGCAGTCTTATGATGAAAAGAGTTTCAAGAGAAGGAAAAAGGAATGTAGGGTTACAAAACTTTTAAACATACAAGTTCACGCACCCACAACTCTCAACCCTAAAAAGGATATAATTATCGAGAATAACCCTCTTTTATTTATTAAACACAAGAAAATACTTTCCAATATCAATTAGATATGAAAGGAAGCACGAATTCCAGACTAGCAACGCTCAACAGAGCAAAAAGGAAAAACATAAAATCAAAACAATCTAAAAACAATTTTCTTTTCCTAAAGCCTGAGGTGTGCATAATCTTATCTCTTTTGATCAGGCACATGAGACAAGATGCACTAACCAACACAATTAAGTTGTGATGGGGTGAACAATGATATGTCCACCATAACCCTTTCGATAGGAATTCATAGAGCCTTGTTTCTCAGAGTGTTTAGACCATAAATTTCTCTCTAATGATCTTGTCTTTTCTTTGGAAACTAACTTCTTTGAAAAAGAGATGCGTTTACATAACTCAGCCTTTTGAAAAAGTTTGAGCTAGCTTATTTGCTAATCGATTCGCTTTTCGTTGAAGTTTGTTGAAATATCTCATTTTGTGTTTGTACTTTGAAAGTTCATGACCTTTGAGAGAACAATAAGAGCATGTAAACACAGAAGATGATTCAGATGCCAGGGATGTGTAGACACATAGTGGAACCTGAAAGATCAGAAAAAGAGTTTCCAGAAGAAATAGGTAGAATCATTTTTTCTTCCAGGCCGGTTGAGATTTCTTCTGAAAGAATATCAAGATTGATGTATGTATTGCTACAATTATCAAAATCAATATCTTGACAAAGAAGTGCAACACTTGACTTTTTGTCTTCATTAGAATCATAGTTGTCAGACATTTCATCAAGAGTTGAAGCAAGACCTTTGTTCCCAGTGTATTTGTTTTTTACGATTTGGACACTCATTTTCAAAATGACAAAAACCTTTACACTTAAAGCACTGTGGAATATCCTCGTCATCAGTCTCATCTATATCCCTGTTTTTAGGAGGAACAATATTATGAGGTTTAACTGATGACCTAGGATTATCTTTGGAGAACCGTTTACTTCTCTTCAAAAGAAGATCTCTAAATTGTCTTGTGATCAAGGAAACTGACTTGTCAAGATCTTCATATGATGAATCAGCCTCAGTAAGATCATCTTTAGAGATGCAAACACTCTTACTTTTATCAAGTAATTTAGTGGTCTTTTGTGCTTTGAAGGAAACATCCTTTCTGGATTTAGATATATGTTCATGATCAAAGATCTTTAACTTCCCAACTAGAGTATTTCTGGAAATAGTTGCAAGGTTATTACCTTCAACGATGGAATGCTTCTTTGAGTCGTATCTAGATGGCAGCGATCTGAGAATTTTCATCACATTGTCCTTTTCAGGAAAAGTCTTACCCGACGCAAAAGATGCATTAACAATTTCAGACACTTTGTGACTAAACTCATCAAATGAATCTTCATCTGCCATACGAAGGTTTTCCCAATCAAAATTTAGGTTTTGAAGCCTAGCTTTCTTTTCACAGGTATTTCCTTCAAATACAGTTTCTAAGATATCCCAATCATCTTTAAACCTTGTGCAAGTAGTCACATGATACTGGAGCTCTGGGGTAATGGCATGAATGATACCGTTTAACCCATTAGAATTTTGCTTTGCAGCAAGAATCTCGGCAGCATCATATCTACCAATATCCTTTGGAAGTGTTACATCGCCTTCTGTAACAACTGGAAGATTATATACATTAACCACATAAACCCATGATTGAAAATCATGCGCTTGAAGAAAGACACGCATAGAAATTTTCTACCATAAGTAATTTGATCCATCGAAGACTGGTGGTACGTTTATAGAGATAACACCTCTGTCCATATTCAGATAGCTACAAACACAGACTTATAAGGTCTTTAACGTGTTTGCCTGCTCTGATACCAATTGAAAAAGAGGGGGTACAACAACAACACCTAATATTTTGTTTGGCAATCTGAATAGACAAACTCCAATATACTCTCAAGAGAATCAAATAGACAGTCAGACTCAATCTAGAGAAAAGTATATCAAAGAGTTTTATATCTCTATTTCTCAATTCAATCTGCAATCAGCAAATAGGAATTTATGTGCCCGATTGAATATATGAGAAGTAAGTTGAACGGTACCAAAAACCAATGTTCAAGGATCAATCAATTTCAATCAACAACCAAAGGTTGGATTTCCCAATTGATCGATTCAATGCACAACATGTGATATTTCAATTATATAACAAAATATAATGCGGAGAAGAAATAACACAGACACCAGAAGTTTAGTTAACGAGAAAACCGCAAATGCAGAAAACCCCGGGACCTAGTCCAGATTTGAACACCACACAGTGTTAATCCGCTACAGACACTAGACTACTACCAATGAACTTCGGGCTGGACTGTAGTTGAACCCTAATCAATTTCAGACTGATTCAAGGTATAGTTGCGCTCCTTACGTCTCTAATCCTAGCAGGATAATACGCACTTGATTCCCTTAGCTGATCTTATCCATAACTAAGAGTTGATACGACCCAAAGTCAAAGACTTGATAAACAAATCTGTCTCACACAGAAAAGTCTATTGAAATAGATAAATCTGTCTCCCACAGAAATACCTACGATTTTTGTTCTGTCTTTTGATAAATCAAGGTGAACAGGAACCAATTGATATACTAGACTTATATTCTCGAAGAACAACCTCACAATAATCTTAATTGTATGGTAGCGAAACAAGATATTGTGGAATCACATGAACGATGAGACGAAGATGTTTGTGACTACTTTTTATCTTGCCTATCGAAGATTAAATCTCGATCAAATCTTAGAGAAGATAGTACTCAAAAACGATGGAAACATCAAGATCAGAACACGCAACTATAGAGAAAATAATTGGGTCTGGCTTCACAATCCGAATGAAGTCTTTAAGTCGTTAACCTACATGGTTTCGTGAAAAACCTAAGGTTAAAGGAGAATCGACTCTAGCTTATTCAACTAGTATCACACAAGAGGTGTGAGGATTAGGTTTCCCAGTTGCTAGAGTTCTCCTTTATATAGTTTTCAAATCAGGGTTTGCAATCTAAGTTACCTTGGTAACAAAGCATTCAATATTCACCGTTAGATGAAAACCTGATTAGATTCAATCTAACATATTTCAACCATTAGATCGAACTTAGCTTGTTATACACAAATGAAATGTACCCTCATTTAGGTTTAAGTAACCGTACCTAAACGTGTACACCATGTTGGCTCAACCTTAGTTAACCGAGGTTAGCTATATGAACACTCTCATATCTACCTTATTCATCTTAACCATAACTAGTTCAAGTGACTCAAATAAAACTAGTTAAAGAGTTGTTCAATTGTTATATTCTCATAAAAGTATAAAAGAACACAATCGAATAAAAATTGGTTTGATTCACTCGAATCAATTCATGAACATTATAGCCAAGGTTTGAAAAGAATATATTCCTTAATGTATAAATGTATTAGTTCATGAACAAACCAATTATAGAACTTTAACCACTCAAGTATGCAAACGGATACGCATACTTAAGTAGCTTGTCTGAGGTTGGGTTCACCAGTATGCGAACGGGTACGCATACCTAAGTACACTTCTAAAACCCAGTAGATTTTCCCGAACCTATACCTTACGCAAGTATGCTGAGACGGACCAAAGAAATTTTGCTTTCAGCGTGTCCGGTTACGATCGTTTGGAAAGCTTCGACTCTCTGATACGCCACTCAAGAAAAACTTTGTTCATTCATAATCCTGCACAGAGTAGAAATCTCATTAGTCTCAAGGTCAGAATTCTATGAGCATATATGTCACATACCATAGTACTTATAAAATTCGACAAGGGTTCCAATTTCCAAAAATAAAAGTTCAAATTTCAAAAACTAAAATACGGCTAATTGCCGCTTCTAACAATTTATATGGCCAGTTTCCATTTCAGATAATTCATGTGGCCACTTGCCAGATGGCCAATTTCCAATTCAAAATTCATGTGGCTAGTTGCCATTTCAGATAATTCACGTGGCCAGTTGCCATATTGCCAATTTCCAATTCAAAATTCATGTGGCCAGTTGCCATTTCAGATAATTCATGTGGCCAGTTTCCAGATGGCCAATTTCCAATTAAAAATTCATGTGGCCAGTTGCCATCGTCTTATTGTGATGCCATTAGCCAGTTGCCAATGGTGAAGGATGGCCAGTTGCCAATGGTGAAGGATTGCAATCATCTCCAAATAGATGGTATGAACTGCTCAACAGCAACCAACACTTTCAGATGATATGAAAAACCTTATAGAGTTGTGCTGAACCGCGAAGCGACTGCCTGCATACCCTCTATGTTGCTCGAAGGGATCAAGCATGACCGTAGTTCGTCGTTTTTGGTTTAGATAGTATGAACTGCTTACTATAGCAGTAACTATCTCTATCTACAACAGTATCTACCTTTTAGCATTAGATAATATAGATAGTATGAGCTGCGTAGAAACAACTATCCCTAACACATCGTATCACCAAATACCACCGTAATAGTTATCAATTAATGGCAAGATACTAACCTCCATACCTGTACCCGTCACTCAAAATCAATAACAGACTACAACTACTTTGTAAATTAATAAGTCAGACATAGATAGCACACTAATAACGTTCGCATATAAATAAACTAGCAACTTCAACATAAAATGGCATCAATTAAGTTTAGATCTAGTTAATTAACACAAATCTGCTCCTTGTACCTTGCTTTACAAAAGTAGGCGCACTTAAAAGAGGGTTACAGGGGTTTACTCAATAAATACATTTGTAGATTTGTAGAGATTTAAAAAGAGTCATGAAAATTAATAACTTTGCCAGAATTGAGCAAACTTCTGCGGAGTTATGCAGAGTTGTCTAATGTTTTGTAGACATTTGTAGAGTCTTGAAGAGTTGTATAAACAAATTTTATATGGAAATATGCATAATAGACATAAATATAAAATTTATTGTTGCTTATTTATTATAGTCACTTCAACTAAATTAAAATAAATTATTATTATTTTATATATATAACTTATTTCTTTGGTTCAATGAAATACAATAAAGTGTAACAATAAATTAAAATAATTATTATTATACATTTGTACATAATAATTAAAATTAAAAAAAATATTTAATCATATTATATAATTTATACTCATCTATAATAGGAGTTTTATAGATTGTGTATTCATGAAAAAAATAAAATAGAGTAAAAAACATCTTTATGAAAACTTTGGAAGTCTTCCAAAATCTTGTGTATTTTGCAAGACTTTTATCAAGGCAAATATATACCCAAAAGTCACTCAAAGTCTTGAAAATAGATAAGTATGCAAAGTCTTTGAATTTTCAAGTTTACAACAAGTAACACAAACTTTACAAGATTTTTTGACAATCTACAACGAGTAACATAAACTTTGAAAGAGATTTTAAAAGTATACAACCAATAACACAATACTTTGTAAATCCATTAAACTCTTTGTAAATCGATAAAAGTATTTATTGAGTAAACCCCCGTTAGTCAAATAAGATTTCAAATGACTTTTAGGGAGTTCTCAAATACACTGTTAGTCCATTGAGACTTTTGGTGAGTCTCCTAATGTCTCTTGTTATTGGTTAGAGACTTTTTTAAAGTCATCTATGAAACTCCATGTTATTGGATTAGGATTTCATAAGAGTCACTCCAACATCCTTGTTATTCGAATGAGAATTGAAAGTCATTGATTTATTGCTTTCAGAGATTTGGAGAGACTTTTTTAGAAAAATAGGCATGATATAAATCTCTCCTCAAGAGGTGATAATTCTAGAGACTTGGAAACTTGGGGAATATTTGTTTTTGAGAGTAGGACCCTTTTTTTTTGTGAGCGGATAACCAAGTAGCAGGCCGTTAACGGAGTAAAATTGTGGCGAGATTGCATAAAAAATAAAATGAATGTGGGATGAGTGAAATAAAAAAAAATGAAAACATAGGCATAAGGCAATAACAAGATTTATTTTGACAATGAACACGTATTTTACCAGGTATTCATGATACTTTTATTTAGATTATAACATGCATAATAAAGTAACCGGTAGATGTTTTGATCAGATATTATACATTTTTTTGTCTCTACAAATCACAAAGACTCTCTAATATACTCTCAGAGAATCACTAGAAATCTCTATATGTTTAGAAAATCTCAGGGAGTCACTCCAAATAAGAAATCTATGAAAGTCTATATAAATCTCAATTGACTACCTCCCTGTTATCCTGTAAGGAGGCCAACTAAGTTGGAATTTCTATAACCTACAACTCTCTTTCTCGTTCACCCAAGTATGTATAGTGAAAATATAACGGTACGTAAAGTAAAACTTGCACATTATAACCTTGGTTGCACATATATAATTAACTTTGTAATTTATCACCTGTTAGGAATTAGCGGACGAGAAAAATATATTGTATCTCTTTTAGAAGATGACGCCACTCGGACTCGAACCGAGATGCTCTAGCACTGCTTCCTAAGAGCAACGTGTCTACCGATTTCACCATAGCGGCTTGCTCGAAAGCATAATAGCCATCCACACTCAAACGTCGAGTGCTTAAGTATTTGAAAGGCACAACAGGCACAACTAGCTAAAGATAAACAAAGTTATGGATTATTAAGAAAAGAGATACCACAAATTCAGGCATACTAACACCTTGTACCCAGGTATTTACTAAATACCAAAATCAGGAAATTGCAAAATAAGCATGAGCTATAGGAAAAATCCTACTTTCCGATCATCAACCCTAAGTCACAATAGGAAAAATTGAGCTACTAAACATAAAATTTGTGACAAGCATAATAAAATTATAAGAACCAATAACACAAAATTGGTTAAAAAGACCAAAATCAACAATTCCTAGGTGAAAATGACATTTAGATTTTGATATTGTTTTAATGGACAAAAATGTAAAAATAGTCAGGATGTAAACAGTTTCATCCTACCCATTTTCAAATACTTTTTTCTTATTTTTAATTTACATTAGGATGCATCCAGTTTCATCCTTGCTATTTTTTAAGTTTAAGTCACACATACTAATTTTTACTCGTCCATTTGAACCATGTTTTAAAAATATTTAGACAAATGATCCATTTTCCACGTAGTTTCTTCATCAGGGTTTTTTCCAAGCTCCATAGGTAGCTAATGTTTTTTTTTGATCTAGATAAGTCTTGAAAGTCCAAACTTTTAATCTTTCTATCTCTTCTTCAAAATTCATTTCTTTTTCATTGATGACTAGTTTAAGTCTCTCTTTACCTTTTTTTTTTTTGAAGCTGAAAAGAAATATATTGAACTGAAATCAGATAGGAACATGACGTTTGTATTCATGCAATTGATCTAAAATCTCCACAGGAGAAGAATCAGACCAAGAGCAAGAAATTGTTTTTTCTCTAGCCAACTTAGAAAGGATATCTGCTACCTTATTTCCTTCTTTTGGAATATAAGAACATTTCCAAAAACTATAACTACTCATAACAGTTTGAATATCTTTAATCAAATTTAAAAGCTTCCAATCGATAGAGGCATTGTTGTTTACTTCTTCCACAACGATCTTTGCGTCCAGTTGAAAGTAGACTCTAACCATCTTTAGTCTTTTCGCCCAGTTGATAGCTTCCCATAGACCCATACATTCCACTTGCATTTGCGTCGCATTCCCGACAAATTATGCAAGTTGCTCCTTGTTGATCACCTGAAAAATCACGAATTATTAGACCAATACCACCAGATTTATTGGAGTCTAAAAAGGATCCATCGCAGTTTATAATTACAGTATCCCTAGGAGGGGGGTACTAGTGTACATTATCTCGACAAACTCTAATATAAGGACCATTTTTCTTAGTTTTCTGGGTTAGTTGGTCATTGATAAAACTGCGGCATTGAAGAATGGTTCTCTGAGGATTAGGCGTTATGTTTTGGAAGGATTTATCACATCTGCACTTCCACAGGGACCAAGCAATTATCGCCCTTCTGCAGACTTCCTCTTCCGAGATCTTTTTTTCATGTAAATCATCAAACCAGACTTTTTACCCAATCGAGAAGTTGATAGGTTGAGTTGAAGCCCAGCCAGAGGTGGAGAACCATACTGCCCTTGCTAGATTACACTCCGTCAGAACATGAGACGGGGTTTCTTGAGAAGTGTCACAGAGAGGACAAACATTTGCAATCCCTGGTATCTTTAGGCTTAGAATATCTCTTGTTGGAAGAAGTGTTGATGTTGCTTTCCATAAAAAGTGTTTGATTCTCGGTAGAAGATTGAGATTCCACAAAGTTTTATAGATTTTGATCATTCTTGGCCCCACCGTAGCTGTGGTGTAACTGTCCTCATACATCTTTTTATAGGCTGATTTTATCGAAAAAAGACCATTTTTCTCCAGAAGCCATACAAGTCTGTCTTCTTGGTTTGAGTTGATTTCCATTGCAGTTATGATGTTAACTGTATTTTGATAAAATATCTCCTCTAGGATATTAACCTTCCAAACATTATTGTCTTGATCAATAAGTTGGTGAACGGATTTGTATTGGAGATTTGAAGTACATCCTTGCTTTGGGTTTGGTGGTTTTAGCATTGATTGAATCCATCTGTGGTTCCAGATTTGTATCCTCCTTCCGTTTCCTAGGCACCAGCAGTTGTTTGTTTGTACAAACTCCAGCTCAGATATCATGCTTCTCCACGACCAGGTAGAAGAAGCTTTTTTCTTCAGGTTGAAAGATTTTCATCCGCAAAATATTTAGCCTTCAAAGATTTCCCTATCATAGAGTCTGTGTCAGAACACAGCTTCCAAGCCGACTTTTCCAAAAGGGCTTTGTTGAAGATGTTCATGTCCCAAAACCCTAACCCTCCTTCTTCTTCTTTCGGTTTATGAGTTTTACCCCAGTTGATTATGTGATTACCTTTGCAGCTTTTCTTGTTTCTCCAGAATTGTTGTTGCTTAGATCTCATCTTCTTGATAGTAGTGCCAGGCAGTTTAAAACAATTCATGTGGTGTATTGGTATGGAATTGGAAATATTCTTAATCATCACTGAACGAGCATCTTCTGACATGTTGTTGCCATTCCAACTAGAGAATCTGTGATCCATTTTGTCGCAGAGAATAGAAAAGGGAACTCGTTTTTTCCTACCCACAAAGAAAGGCAGTCCCAGGTATTTTTCGTCTGAAATGTTGAGAGATCTGACTTGAAGGGTTCCGCAAATTATCTGGTTGGCTTCCGGTTCCAAATTTGAGCTGAAAAAAACCGCTGACTTGTTGAAATTGATCAGTTGTCCTTAGCACTGAGAAAACTGGTGAATCACTTGGAGAAGTTTTTGAACTTGATAATCATTAGCTTTACAAAACAAAATGCAATCATCTGCGAAAAGAAAGTGATTAATCTTCGGGGCAGAACGAGAAATCTTCATACCTGTCAGTTGTCCCGTATTCTCACAGTGTGCTAAGAATCTGGAGAATGACTCCATTGCCAGAATAAAAAGGTAGGGCGATAATGGATCGCCCTGCCGAATTCCCCTTGTTGGCTTGAAAGCTGTAGTGGGCGATCCATTTAGATTTAGCTCTATCTCTGTTGTGGAAATACATTGTGAGATAAGATGTCTGAATTTATCGGAAAAACCCATTTTTTCCATTGTACTGAGTAAGAAGCTCCATTCCAAGCGATCAAACGCTTTAGACATATCCATCTTTAGTGCTAGATTACCGTTGACTCCTTGTTTCTTCTTCATTGCTTGAACTATCTCTTGAACCAAATAGATATTCTCAGAGATAAGGCGTCCTGGGACGTAGGCAGACTGCATGGGAGAAATGATTCTCGCTATGTGTTTCTTCATCCTCAAAGCAATGATCTTGGAGATAATCTTGTAACCAGTGTTGCACAGAGCAATTGGTCGGATATCTTGGTCTCATTTGCATATTTGAATTTTCGGAATCAGTGTTACTCTAGTATTTTTTAGTTGCTTGAGCATGAACCCAGATTGAAAGAAGGAGCTTATCATTTTGCAAACGTCATCCTTAACGACCAGCCATTGCTTTTGATAAAAACCCGGCGGGAAACCATCCGGGCTTGGAGAAGTCCACGGCTCCATGGTCATGAGAGCTTGATATATTTCTTGTTCCGTCGGAATTGCTTCCAGATTTTTATTATCTTCCATGGAGATGCACACAGGAATATGCTTCAGGAAATGTTGACTGCTTGGCGGGTCTGAAGTGGTCATGATACGTTGAAAGTGATTGGTGAGGAGGACTGACAGAGATTCCCTGTCGCTACACCACGTTCCGTCAGGTGCCATCAAAGCATCAATTCTATTTCTTGATTTTCTCCTGTTCATTCTGATATGAAAATATTTAGAATTTAGATCCATATCATTGAAGAAGTGGTCTCTGGATTTTTGTTTGTTAGAACTAGCTTGTATTTCATTTAGAGTTCTGATCTCCCCTTCAATAATATTATCTTGGCAAGAATACCTATTCTTTTTCTGTCGTTTGTTAAGATAATATTAGTATAGTTCATCAGGGTTTATTAATATTGTATAATTACTATTATGTTTCCGGATTCAAAGAGAAAAACAAATTTGTAGAAAATGGATTGACAAACCGTGCATGCAATGTCCATGAGGCTTGAAAGTGAAGTTAAAAAACCTCAAAATTTCTAGACATATAACATTTTAGACAACACTAAAATAACCTTCTCACATAACTTCTAATTATGGGGTTCAGAAATAGACCCTTTACTAATTCCGGAAGAGATTGTTTTAGTGTTATCTAAAATGTTGTATGTCCAAAATTACTCAAAAAACCTTTGCCTGCGAGAACTATTGATCAGATATTATGGAAGGACAGACCAGAAAGATCCAAGAGGGAATAAAGTGTTAAAAAAGAATTTGATAAACAACTTGATAATGTTAACCAAAAAAATGGGATACCTATGAGCTTCGCAAAAACATTAGCTTTTCAAATTGCTTTAAAAGGAGATATGATCTTCTCTGACATTCCAACTCAGGGAATAATATATACGGAAAGAAGCAGAAGAGAGAAAAACGAACTTCAACTACTATTTTAAATCCAAATTAGTTAAGCCGATTGATTGATTTCGCAGTTGAAACTTGGAAATTAAATTTGTCAAATTCAGCATCACTCAAGCAATTTGAATGGGTCTATTAGCTAAAGCAATTTTATGCTTTCTTCTGATTCATCTTTCATTGTCTTCTGGTTCAGGTAATCTTTCTTCTTCCTTTGCTTCTTATCCTTATTCTCATCTGTAGAAGTTCAAATTTGCATCACAAAATATTAAACAATCTCGATCAATTCAGCAAAAATTATATTGGGTATTTTCAGGTTATGAGCAGGGAAATGAAAGTAGTGTAGAAGGAGGACTGATGGTTAGGATTAACAGACGACTAAGCCGAGGAGGGGGCGGTGGTGGTAGTCGTGGTGGTGGTCAATCATCATCATCGTCTTCATCATCTAATAATGGTAGAAGTGGTAGTGGCGTGGCTTCCAAAAAGACACCTACACCTGACACTTCAACTAATAAAAACAATAATGGAGGAGGGGGAGCTGCCACGACGGTTCCTTTGGTCACTGGTGGGGTAATTGGAGCTGGTGCGGCTGGCCGCAACAACAATAACAATCGTAATCGCACTTCGTCTGCATCTCCGGTCGGCTACAACCGCAACAAGATCGGTTTATTAGCTCCGTTGATAGTTGGTCTCTTCTTTGCGGTATGGTTCTGAGTTTGTAGTTGTTGTACAAACATTTTTGTTTATTTCATCCGGTGTGTATAATTATTATTTTTTCTATAGAGTGTATAATTGTAAAAATTTGACATGGTTATTGAATTATGTTGAATCCTTTCTTCATCAAGCTTTTTGTCAAACACTTCATGGGCAACGTTGATGGTGTTAAGAGGTGTGTGTGTTTTTCCCTGTTGTAAAGAAGACCCCTCTGGCCCTCTTATTACTCCTTCCTCAAATCTTATTTCTTACTGAATCTCAGACTAAAACCAACCAAATTTGATACCACTCTCTAACCCAAGCTTCATTTTTGTGTTTAAATCCTAAATCTCATCTTAGTTCCTCTTACATGACATCTCCATTCATGAAACCAGCCAGCAACAATAACTTAACGGATTTATATCTCCAAAATCTTCCTAGCTTAGTTTCGTTTACCCGCCGAGATTGGGGTATACCCAAATTTAAATGGGCATTTGCACTTACTAAGGGGAGGCCAAAATGTGGTGAGTTTACCTTTTTACCCTTTGACTAATTAACCATATTACTTAAACTAATAACCCTATTATTTAATCTAATAATTATAAAATTGAAAACTTAACCAAACCGTTAATTTTCTCTTAATCTTCTCTTCTTCTTCTTCATCTCATCTATAAATTGAAGAGTTTGATTATCTTGAAAAATGGTTGATTCCAAACGATCAAGAGATAACATAGATTCAACAGGAAATATCAAAAGATCCAAATCAGAGAAAAAAGGTAAGGGAAAAGATGGAACTAGTAAACCCGAAAGTTCAATCCCTGAGAATGTTGAAAACAACCCTCCGCCGGTGAAAAGAAGACTGTAAGTTGATTTCTAAACTCAACCCAATATTGTTTGGTGTTTTTTGATTGTTAGATTAGGTTAGAAACTAAAAAATTAGAATTTCAGGGTTTTTGGCCTGCATGGTCGATAGTTTAACATCATGCCGGCTGCTGTTGTTTCTTAAGCGCCGGCGTTGTATGAGGATGAATAACCTGCCGGCGTTTCATATCAGCCATGGCGATTGTTAGACAATAACCAGGGCCGGCATGCAATACCAACAACATCATGCCGGCTTATTTGTAGCCGACATTATATTATACTTGTACCTTGCCGACTTTAGGAATCAGAAACTTGATATCTTTAAGTTATAGCCGGCATTATGATTTAATAAAACATTGCCGGCGTTGTTTTGGTCGGCTAGGTGAATAATTATTACCATGCCGGCCACCTATTGGTCGGCAGTTTATATATTATATACCTTATTTGGCTATTGGATGACCAGAACCAAATTTCAATGTGTAACAATTTTGATCTCTTATTTGTGTTCAACAATGTTGTTTGTTTTTATATCTCTTATTTGTGTATTGCTTAGGTTCCCAGAGGAAAAAAAAGAAGATCTACCTTGTTCGGTTACTCCAGAAGAGCTATTAGAATATATTGACGCAATTTATCCCAATGTAGAAGATCCTAAAGATGAAAATGAAAAGAATTGCCCTGTAAGAAAACTATGTTTGATGGGTAAGGAAGATCCTGAAGAATTTCTAAGGTTTATGAACAGTCCTATCAATCCCCTAAACTATGTTGAATGCACATCATCAGATGAGGAGGAAGAAGAGGAGGTTGATCCAAGGACCTTTTTCAGGGCATCTGACCTTTCTGGAGTGAACCCCTATTACAATGAGGCCGGTGACTATATAGGTCCAGATAACGGGAAAAGCAAAAGCTGATGCTGGTGAAAATGCTAGTGATGGGGAGGAAGATAACAACAATGAGAAGGATCCTTGAAATTCTTAAACTTTATTATGTTTTACTTGCTTTAGAAATTTAGATTCTGGTTTGAACTATTATATTATGTTTTGAACTCTTAGATTGTGGTTTTAGACTTGTTAAACTTATTTTAATAGACAAAGTACTGGAGGCCGGCATAGTAAGAAATCTATACCTTGCCGGCGTAAATGTTAGTTGCACCTTTTAGGTACAAAGTACAACCCATTGAATGCTCAACGGCTAGAAATTTCAAAATCAAGATATTAGGTATGGTGTTATTATAAAAGCATTCCCAACTTCATCTTCAACCTTGCATAAAGAATGGAAGTTTCCAAACCAAATATTTGTAGTCTTTGTACACTTAGTGGTCATTTTGCAAACGAGTGTCCCTTTGAAGGAAGAAAATGCACTATTGAAGGTTGTAAGGGATTCTTATTTCTCATGAAAGTTGCAATAGGAGGTGTATATCAGCTGTATGCTTCAAAATTCACTTGTTGTGGGTTTTTCTATTGGATAGATGAGCGCCTAGCTTAGTATGAAGATGAAGTTTCTAAAATCAACCTTCTACCATGCACAGATCCATATTGCGACGGTAAGATGAAGCTAATTACCTCTCATAAGAAATTGTGTAACGGAAAAAGATACTATTTATGTCCCAAATGTGTTAGGGTTAAGTTTTTAACGTTTGTATGCTTTAATTAAGGTTTGTATCCGATGTATAGTCGGTGATGTTCTAAATATAGGCTTGCCGACGGCCTTATAGTCGACATTATCCGAAATTAAAAGCCTGCCGACGGTTGTTCAGTCGTCATGGATATTATAATACACATTGTCGGCTTGATAACATTCATGAACAATTTTTGAGTGAGCTCTTAGACGGCATGGTTATCTTTCAACACAATGCCGGCACAATTAAGGCCGGCAACTTGGCAAAAGCCGGAACATGCCGGCCTGATAGTAAAAAATATCCAGGAACAATCTTTTTAAGGGAGTTATCTGCCGGCATGGTGAATTTCATAAACATTGTCGGCATGGTAAACGCCGGAATTTTTGTAAAAGCAATACCTTGCCGGCCATATGAGGCAGCTTTTTCCTTTACTGTCATGCATTGTGGCCGGCAGTCTGATGAGATAATACCGTGCCGACCCTGGGAAAGCCGGCAGGGTTGTGTAATAACTATGATGCCGGCAAATTGAAAATACATCCAAAAAAACACATCCATTTTATTCATTTGTAGCACTCCAAAGTACATTACACAAAACACGCATGCGATTACAAAAGTACTCCAAAAAGTACGAATGTTTTGTCTAGTACTCCATTGTACACTACACAAAAAGCTTCCTTATTCCCTAATCATAATCACTCCTCACTCAAATCTATTGGAAGGAGTTCATTCAAATAAGTAAAATCTATGGGACATTCCCTAGACTCATCTATAAAATTCCAAAGGGCCATGTTGTCCTCATAAATTTTCATCCATTCCTTGCTCTTATTGTCTGTGAACTTCTCCCACAAACTAAACCTACATAGAGGAGGTAATGGACATTCCTTATTGAGTTGTAGACCAATAAAATGATTTTTATCCACCAAAGCAATGACAATTCTTCTATGCTTGAGTTGGTTCACGCAAACCGCATGTTTCGGTGCAAATGCTATAGATAGTCCCTCACTAAAGAAATGTACCACGCAATTCCACGTATCCGCCAATAGATGGCCACACTCCGGAATTCCCAACCAATGCTCCCATTTGATCGGTGCATTTCCCTCCGGACCTTTAACACTAGTTAGCAAACCTTTGAAAGTTGCTTCTTTCTCCTCCATGGAACCTTCTAGCATCATCGAGCGGCCATCTTCTTTCTAATGTATTGGCATTGCGTGAGATTCTCTTTAACCGCTCCACTCAGGTGTCCCAATTATTGCGAGATAACGTGAAACCCACAATTTCCATCTTTCGGAACATCGTCGGTACCAATCACGAAATCTTGAATAATTGGAGGGAGTTGCTTGCGATACTTTTGCAACACCGGTTGTACTACCTTATTTGGACGACCTTTTTTCTTCGCAACATCTCCTTGGCTTGCTTGACTCTCAAGAGGTAGAGTTCCATTTGTATTCAAGTTAGAGACCGTTGGTGTAGTTGAATCCTTCCTTGGACTACCCCTTTTCTTTCCAATAAATTCCACACTTGCTTGACTCTCAAGAGGTAGAGTGTCATTTGTATTCAAGTTAGAGACCGTTGGTGTAGTTGAATCCTTCCTTGGACGACCTCTTTTCTTTTTTTGCGGGCTCCTCCTTGTATTGCGCCTCGATCATGCCAACCAACATCAACTCTACTCATTTTCCACATGCTATCGATTTTTTCTTTCCTCCCAAAAATAATCTTGAATGGGCATTCACACTTCTTAGACTTCGTCTTGTACACCCTAGTCGTCTTCTTCTCATACACATAACCCTTTTCTTGTGACTTTCGTCCGGTGATCCATAATACTCGCATACCATTTCAAACCGCGTAGATTTTTGTTGGGTGTTTTTCACTAGAACGCACATCTTCTCTTTTGCTTTCTCAACAATCCAATTTACCGCGTCATTTTTGTCCTTCCATTCCAAATCATTAGCATAATGTTCGGAAGTATGGGGACCCCTAATTTTCTGAGCTTGAGGATGATCCTCCATAGGTACCAATGCCACAATCTACAAAACATCAAAAGTGTAGTTAATATGTATTACCACGGTCGGCATGGTCGACATATAAAACAACACTCAAAGCAAAAAAAGGCCTAAGCACGTAATAGAATATAAATAATGCCGACATAGAAACAAATGACATCAGTCTTAAAACTTGAAAATGCCACGTAAGCATTTTCAAGTAATGGCTCCTATGTTTCAAAAAAATGGAAGTCGGCAAGGTTCAAATTTTATACTCTGCCGGCGTGGTACTGCTCATGAAAAGTCGGCACGTTCGGCAAAGTAGAACTACGCCGGCCTTAAGGGCCGGCATGATCGACAAGCGTCGACCTTGCCGACCATGTACAACAGAAGTGAAAAAAAAAAACCAAAATCGATCATTTGCATGGAAAAATCACAATCTCAACCACCTAGGTTGTCTACTTGATTACTTGCAGATCCATTATCTTGTTCTTGGTCATTGGACTCTACGTTTGGCTCGAGACATTCATCACTTCCATACCCATCTTGAGTTTGAGGAAAATAAAAGTGAGGATCATGCAAATAATCCATTCGATCATGGTCTGGTAGATCATCATACAAGTACTCATCTGTAGGAGGAAAGTTAGAAGGCTCCCCCACTTCAAAATCAGGATTTGAATCACTCATATCACAAATTTCACAAAAACCCTAACATCCCCCCCCATAACCTCCTCTACTACTTCATACTAATTCTCTCTCTAAATGATTTCTAAAACCCAACATATAACTAAATCAACTAACTAATCTAATTAATTTAACTAATCTAATAATTTTAGTTAAATTAGAGTTAATCATTTTGGGGGCATTTTAGTCATTTAGAAAAATCTAGGTTAAGGGGTGGCTTAGCTTTACTTCAAAATGACCCTATTTTGTCTTATTGGGTATACCCCAATCAAGCCAGGTTCGTTTATTGCATGGACCTAGATTCTAATTTTATTTTTGATGCTAAGGCATAAGCACGTCCTGCTCCCTGGCAATGTAGCCACCGGCTTGCCCCCACTAAGCAAACTCGGCCCTTCTAGAACCCATGTTAAAGTTAGTTTTTTTAAAATTACATTTGAGTGGAAACTCGAACCGCTGACCTCCTACTTGAGAGTCAGACTCCTGGCCAACTAGGCTAACCCCTGATGGTTAATTCTAAATTTTATTTTCCGGCAAGTAAAGAAAATGAGACGGGAAGAAAAAAAAAAGAAGAAGAATCCTCCATTTCCCTTGTTTTCTACGACGGGATGTGTCCCTTTCCCATCTTGGACATGTGTTCGACTGCATGGATTATTATTCCACCACCCAGGATTTAGATTAAGGCAGACACTTCTACTTAAAGAAATTTTTTTTTTGATAAGATTCTACTTAAAGACTAATTAAAGACTAAATATAAGGGATATTTTGACTTTGGGTTCCGAAAAAGTGAACAATGTATCGTTTGGGTCCTGGAAAGTTGCAAATTAGAGTTTGGGTCTCATGACCAATATTGACCGTATGGACCGTTACAGGTATAATTTTAATTATTAATTTTTATAGTTTATTTAATTTCTAAAAATTACACTACTCAAAAGGATCCTCATCGGGCAAGAAAGTTGTCGGGAGCCTAGCAACAAGATGGGCTTCAACCCCTTTCTGCACCACAACACTTAACCTATGAAAAAGGAAATCTCCTACACGAACATTAGCATCATGGCTAGCCATAAAGTTGCGCAGACGTTTAATAAAATCTGTCATTTCAACCCCAATCTCACCAAGAGTAGTAAAAGCCAAACCTCAAACCCATAACCCTGAGATGTGCATTTTTCTAAATACATGGTGTTCTTACGAATAACAACATCCTTGAGAGCTTGTCGCAACTCCAAAGTACGGCCATTAATTTATAATTATTTGACGCTGTCAGTTACCGTTAAGAGATTGGTAGTGAAACAATCTAACGAACTAAAATAGATTGAATCCAATCGTCTAAATCATTATTCCATTAACCTATATCAAACCCGCATAAACACAAAATTTCAGACATATTTTCAAACTCATTTTTCTGCAATCCATTTCACACACACCTGCAGACCATTTCACACAAGAAAAACAGATGTCCCCACATGGATACATCAACTCAAATCCATTCCATTGAAGCAGCAACTTACATTCACAAACACACAACTAAATTTACTGCGGACATTAACTCAAAATCCCTTCCACGACTGTTACAGATGGCTTGTTGATGCCATTACAAAGAATGAATGAACTGCCCTGAATTCAAAACAAAACAAACATTAGTTAGTACAAAGTTAATTTAATGATTCTTACCATTAGCTATTGATTAAAGTCTGAACAATCAAACATATGTCGCTGCCATCAAACATCATATTCCATTTATCATCTAATGAAAAAGCCAAATCGGTAATTAGTTTTCGTTGGCAATGGAATTTCAAATATCAGTTCATGGGAAAAGACAGAGAGGGACCAAGGGAGACTAAACTCAACTATAGTCTATAAATATGGCTAAGACATGTACTTATACTAGCAGAGAGTAAAGAAAAGTATGATCATTATAATCACAATTAAAAACAAATAATAACCAGATTTGCGATTAAGAAATTTTCCCAACAAAGAGTACAGATCATTAGACAGCATCAAGAAGGGATAACAGTGCAAATTAGGGGAATTTGTTTACTTACTCTAGAAATTCGGCCATTAATAACCAGATTTGCGATTAAGAAATCACAATCAATTTTGGTCAAACCCCAATTTGGTCGCACTGTTTGAAGTTGGAAGTTTAGAACCCTAGAAGACTAAAAAGCCGATCTTGTTTGTTCGAGTGATGAGAAGTAGTCATACTTTTAGGTGTTTTTAATCTCAGTCATTCAATCAAGAATGATTCATGTGCGTACATGTGTCTAACAGAAACAGGATGGTAGGGTTTGTAAATAAATCAAACACTTATATTATATTGGTCATTTAAGTATTTAACCAGATTATTTCACATTCAAGATGGTCAATGCTGGTCCTAGGACCCAAACTCTAATTTGAAACTTTCTAGGACCCAAACGTTACACTGGTCACTTTTTCGGGACCTAAAATCAAAATATCCCTAAATATAATTCTTGAGGTAGCCTAAAATTGTAAAAGACGCTTAACACTTAGTTATTTTTTTTTTTGAAGGCTATTGTTGGGGCATCACACTCCAATAGAGGGGCTTCACTTGGATTCTTAATGTCCAAAAAAGTGGTTATGGGATATCCTAACACAAATACAAAATGACTAGATTACCCTTTAACTAAAATAAAAACTTAAAAACCTAATCTTTTCTATTCTAATTCAACAACAACCGATACAAGCAATTGAAGAATCAAAATTTCAAACTCCTCAACAACAACCCATGGTGTATGTTAGGTAATAATCGAACAAATACAAAATATCTAGATTACCCTTTAACTAAAATAAAAACTTAAAAACCTAATCTTTTCTATTCTAATTCAACAACAACCGATTCAAGCAACTAAAGAATCAGAATTTCAAACTCCTTAACAACAACCCATGGTGTATGTTAGGTAATAATCGAACAAACCCATCTTTGTTTACTCGTTTTTGTGCTTAAAATATGTTAGATTGAATGAAATTGAAGTAAAATTAGGGTTCCAGTACGTTTCTGCTAGTGTTACGTCTAGGTTCGGTACTGATTTTCTAGCCGTAACTTTAGTTTATGAAGAACATACGGCCAGGTTTGGATTAATTCCAACCGTAAATTTTGATTTACATGTTGTGTTACGGCTAGGATCCTATTAATTCCAACCGTAGAAGTTGATTTTTCCACTTACTGCTCATGTTACGGTTGGGTTGAAGCTTCGTTCCCAACCGTAATCTGTACTTACGGCCAGGTTTGGATAAATTTCAACTGTAAATTTTGATTTGCATGTAGTTTTACGTCCAAGTTTGGATTAATTCCAGCCGTAGAAGTTGATTTTACGTATGGGTTCGTGAACAATAATATATCTTTTGTCCTATTGAAAACCAGTTATGGTTTGGAGTTCATCCAAACCTAACCGTAAGTACAGATTATGATTGGGAACGAAGCTTCAACCCAACCGTAGCATGAGCAGTAACTGGAAAAATATGATTTTTTTTTAATGTACTTTAGCTAATTTTGTGCGAAATTGAACTCATGGGAGATAGTTTGGAGGCATAACTTTCTAGTTTTTCTTCCCACAAAAAATTTGTCCCAGAATTCACCAAGTATATAACAAAATTCATTAATTTAATTATTATCTAATTAAATTAAATTAAAATTAACTAAATAAAGGTTGTTTGGTCATTACAAAATTATTTGAGATAAGGGGTTTTTGAAATTACTTATGGGTGACCCGTTTTTGTCCTATTAGGTGATGCCCCTCTAATGGAATGTGACGCCCCAATAATAACCCTTTTTTTTAGTATTAGGAAATCTAGGTGCATAATTTTAATATTGGGTTTAGTTAAACCTGAGAAAATTCGTACTGTTACATATGTGTACCGGTATGTGTACTTGGTACACGGAATTTCATAACTTCAAGTACGCATACGGGTATGCATACTTTAGTTCCGGTCATGGATCACATACATGCAAGAATGCACACTATGTTATAATCCAATGATGGTTAAGTATTCTAAACTCTATTTCAATCATTGAAACTTTCTTAGAGGATGACAATAGCCGTTTTTACACACTATTAGCATCAAACCAATTTTTAAGATATTGAAATAATCATAACGAAATATTCCAAGCCTACATCAAATGATTTTATCACACAAACCATGTAAGATGTTACTCGGCGATTTTCACATGATCATCTTTTGACTTTCGTCAAGAATATAAGATGAACTTGGTTGAAGAGAAAGCTTACCAACACATATTCCGAGAAATATATAAGCGAGTTAATCTCAGCTTGAAATCTCAAATGTGTATAATCGAAAACCATATACGACCTTTGTCTCAATATATGAGATAGAGTAGAAATAGACTTTCCAAGTGATAGATGAGTTTCAGTCTCCACATACCTTTTGTTGATGAAGTTCCACAAGCTCGCCTTAGTAGTTCGTCGTCTTCAATTAATGAATGTCGTGAAGTCTAATGCTCAACTACACAATCTATCCTAGTCCGAGACATCACTATAAGTAGACTAGAAATCAAGACTTATAGTTTTGATCACTAACATTAATAAACAAGCCTGAGATAGCAATGCTTGCGAGTTCGACCGAGCAATGCTCTAACAGCTACGACCCAATGTCATCGAAAATGTATAAACAAATATGTCTCCCAGAGATAAGTCTATTCTAATAGATAAATCTGTCTCCCACAGAAGTACATATGAAGTTTTGTTCCGTCTTTTGATAAATCAAGGTGAATAGGAACCAATTGATAATCCGGTCACAAAGAATGAGACGAAGAGCTTTATGATTACTTTTTATATCTGTCCTATCAGAGATAAATATCGAGCAAATCTTAGAGAAGATAGTACTCAATACGATAGAACAACTAAGATCAGAATGCGCAACTACATAGAAAATTGTTGGATCTGGCTTCACGAATACCAAATGAAGTCTACAAGTCGTTAACCTATAATATGTTTTGAAAAACCTAGGCTAAAGGAGAATCGACTCTAGTCGCAACTAGGATACAAAAAAGTGACGGGATTAGGTTTTCCAGTTCCTAGAGTTCTCCCTTATATAGTCTTTCATATCAGGGTTTGCTTACGATCAAAGCTAAGATAGCTTAGTAACAAAGCATTCAATATTCACCGTTAGATGAAAACCTGATTTAAGATTCAAGATAAGTTTTCTTAAAACCAAAGCAATATATTTCCACCGTTAGATGGTATTAGCTTGTTACACACAAATGAAATATACCTTCATTTAGATATGGGTAACCGTACCTAAACGTGTATATTGTGTTGGTTCAATAATAGTTAACCGAAGTTAGCCATATGAACACTTTTGTCTTAACCACATTCATCTAACACTTTTAGATCAAATATGATGATCAATCAATCATGAAAGATAATTGAATCTAATTGTGTCACTCATAGGGTTGTTCAATTGTTTAATCTCATAGAAATATATAAGAACCAATTGAAACAAAATCGGATTGATTCATGATTGTACAAAGTACCTATACAAAAATCAATTCATGAACATTAAGCCACTGTTTGCAAAGATTGCATTCCTTAATTTATAAATGTATTTGTTCATGAATATGAAATCATACTTAACCGATTTTAGAACTTTAACCACTAAGTTTGCAAACTGGTACGCAAACTATATTTCCGAACTTTGGTCTTGTCCAGCAGTTTGCAAATGGGTACGCAAACAGCCTTCCCAGACCTAACTCAGGTAGAACAGTTTGCATACTGGTATGCAAACTTGGTTCCCGTACTTTAACAGTCAAAACCGTTCGCATACTGGTATTCAAACAAGGTTTCCAGACCTAAATCATACCAAAATAGTTTGCATACTGGTATGCATACTATGTTGTATCCAGACAAAGCGTTAATTGTTTCAAACTCCCATTTCAATCATTGAAACATCCTTAGAAGACGACAACATCCTTAGAAGACGACAATGGTTGTCTCACACATACCATTAGCTTATAATTAATTTTCAAGTGATCGAATGATCAATACGAAACTTTCCGAGTCGACATCAAATGATAGTCTCACACAAATCATGTAAGATGTTTCAAGGCAATTTCCACATGATCATATTTTGACTTATTGTTTAGTTTCCAACAAATAAATCGTTTCCAACTAAACTCGTCAAGAATAATGATGAACGTAGATAAAGCAAAAAAGCTTCCAACACATATTTCGAGAAATATATAAGCGATATAAACTCGGCTCGAAATATCAAATGTGTATAATATTAAAGTCTATATAGCTATTCAACTTAGTCTCATTAGGAGATAAAATAAAATAGACTTCTGAGTGATAGATAAGTTTTAGTCTCTACATACCTTTTTTTGATGAAGTTGCTCCAAGCTCTCCTCAGTAGATCTTCGTCTTCAATCGATGAACGCCGTGAAGTCTAAATCTCAACTACACATTATATCCTAATCCGAGACATATAGCTATAAGTAGACTAGAAATCAAGACTTATAATTTTGATCAACTAAACTTGACAAACAAGATTGAGATAGCAACACTTGCGAGTTCGACAGAGAAATTCTCTAAAAATATCACTAGGGTTTTGGTTTGGCGGCCTACATCACGTGTGTTATGAGGCACATCCACGATGAGAAATGTGAGTAAGTAGTGCTGACAGTTAAGGAGTAAATGGAATAGTGGATGCTCAATCAACCAAGTCTTACATGCAAAGTAGAAGTGGTTTTTGCACGTTCTCACTTCCCCATTCTTCCACTTCATTCAATTGTCACCACTTACAGGAGATCAATGTGGTGCAATAAATAGGTTTCTCAACCTATGGTTTGATAACAGAACTTAATAAAGACACCTGCTTAAGACTCATCACTGACAATTATCAACCACTTACACATAATTTCTCTCGTCTACACAGAGAATTACTCTTCAGAGTAGTTCAATACATCACATTATCAATCGATCAATCTCCATTGATCTCCACACATTCAGAGCTTACTTCCCTACAGACCGACCCTTCTTCTCCTTTGGTGACCAAATTGAACCTGGAATGTCCATTATCTTGGTTTAGGCCAGGGTCCTACAGATTAGTCTCTCGAACTCAAAGTAATCCCGTGCGAATATATTTTTTTAAAGTTTCAGACGATTTGCTTCATCGAGCACTCGCATTCTCCATGCACCACTTTCTACCAGAAAACTAGCAAGCCATTTTAACTCATAAACACACAACTTTACTTATTCCTTCAACTAGCTGCATGACTTACTCACATTTGTCATCGTGGATGTACTGTTACATTGCACGCACTGTAGACCTCCAGACGAAAACTTTACATGATTAATGTCTCATGTATATGGAGTTTGCAAGGAAGACATGTATTTAGTTGGTCAATTGTTGACCTGGTTAAACCGTGAGTCTTATCCTTGATGAGTCGGGCATAATTGTCGAATGTGATATGCTTTGTGACTTATTGATGAATTGAGATATGGTGTCTTCTGGGACAACAATAATACATAGAAGTCGAGTTTGATGAATTGTGACATATCATTGTACTAGCTGAGACAATAATGATACTTAGATGTTTTGGATTGATAAACATCGGTCTGATGAAATTGTTGGATCATAACCTATTTTTATATGTCAAGTATTCAACATAAAATTAGATATTTACTGAGTTGTTACTGAATACCCATTCTTGATCCACCATCTCATGAGTGCTCGAATGACAAAGTAGAGAAATTAGAGTATTGGTAAAAAAATATTGGATGACCGTCCAATGAAATATTGGATGATCGACCATGCGGATGGCCATCCAATGACATGTTGCTTCTTGGACAGTCGAGAAAGAAAAATATTGGTAGCAGGACTGAACATTAAATATTAATTAAAATTGATAGCTGGATCAATATGAAAATTATTTATGTTCAGACTCGATCAAAATTATCATCAAGTCAGAAACCCGGAAGTCCTGGATCTAGGAGATGGAGACTGTCCAATATGGGTAGAGAGACCGACCAACCAATGGGTGTGAGGACCAGGCATTGGTGGTAGGGAGACCTACTGGGAGATGTATGGAGGATTGTCCAACTGGTGGAAAGAGGATTCACAAAAAATGGAAGTATCCCAAAAATGGAGGATTAACCAAAATATGAATTAAGGAATGGTGGGACCGGCCTCCATGATGTCCAAGTGGACCGACCGACCATGCTGATGCACGGGTTACCATGTCAATGTCCGTCCATTCTCGAGAATTTATGGTGTTTTGGTTGGACGTTTGTGTAATATTTTTTTATTTTCAGAAGAGTTTCATCTTGACTGAAACTCTCAATTTTTTGCTTGAGTGAGCAAGTATGGTTTTTTCTCAAGCGTCCAATATTTGTGAATATTAAAATAATGACATTTTAATTTTTATTAGTGAAAAAACCCAACGATCGTGGGACCATTTTCTTTGAAGGCTTTTGGAGAATTGAGCAATATTTTGACAAAATATGGAGAACCGTGAGTTTGCTCGAATGAGGAAGTCAAGAATTATGGAATAATAATGTAAAATAAAAGAAGTGGATATTTCCTTTTCCTTTTTGCATATAGATCTCCAAATCCTCATTCGTCCATATTTTTGGGTGCTCGCTTGTGCATTATTACTAAGTACGCCCGAACCATTTTCTCGGAGCTTACTCGGTGGTTGCCCATATGCCCGGAAGGTGCATATTTATTACTAATATGAATTCAAGTAATAAAATATTACAATGGAAATATAATATTTTGTAGGAATTCTTGATAAATTCTGCACTAGAATTAATTAATTGATGACTTTATACTAGCAGGAAATCTGTCTAGAAGCATTATATTTATTCGATAATCGAGGTATGAGATGGTGGAAGCATCATACTCGTTCTGAACATTTATCAGGGAACATTGCGACATCCTGAAGACGTTATCGCTTTATACTAGCAGGAAATATGTCTAGGAGTCGTACAATCATTTTTGATTCTGTATCGAAGTAAATACTGAGCCGTGCAGTATATAAAAATACATGGAATATCGTGAGCTCATCCAGGGAGGTCCCAATATTGACACCATATATTTATGTTTGATGAGGTTACATGATCAGTCGGAGATCGTTGTAACATGAGCTTTCATGTCCAAATTGTTAAATATGAATTTCATATATTGGTTTGAAGTCGGGTCAAAATTATACCAAACTTGGCATTTTAAATTTTTTTACCTCATCAAAAATCCACCATCATCATTCAGAAAAAAAAAAAAATCCACCATCAAAATTAAGTCCATGCTTAGTGAGGGACAGTGATCATGTTCCGCAATAAGCACCGAATGGTGATTTTTTTATTTTTAAATGGAATAAGTAATTGAACTTAGTCGTTATAGATGTTACCAGAATCCTGGACTTGCTCCAATAATGTCACTTACGAGCAATGATTTGAATGGTGATCCTGGAAATATGATAGAGCGTCTTCTGGAGAGAGTGAACTGATGAAGCACGTCTTAATTTGGATAGTGGAATGAGAAACTTCGTGGGTTTAACACTTGTGGTCCTGCTGCTTGAAATAGGAAATCCTTGTTCCACCAAGTGGTTGGTCTTGAAAGCACCAATTGTAGTGGAATTTCTCTCGTTGTTGCTCCACTTCCCTAAATGGTTTGTGGAGGACCCAAATATGTCTTCATCTTGAATCATTTTGATAGCTACATGAAATTGTCACTTGATGGTTGAATGGATGAAGATCCATGTGGATGAATGAGAAATTTTTGTTAGAGCATTGCTCGGTCGAACTCACAAGTACATATCAAGCTTGTTGTCAAATTTAGTTGATCAAAACTATATCTTGATTTCTAGTCTACATTTAGTCAAGTCTCAGATTATAATAAAAGTGTGTAATGGAGTACCAGACATCACTACGTTCTACTATTTGCAGGCGAAGATCAACCGAAGCTTTTGGAGAACTTCATCAACAAAAGAAAAGTGAAGACTGAGTCACCTATTACTCAAGTTTTCACCTATCTATATATGAGACTATGTTGTATGACTAAAGTGTACTTTACATGCACAACAGAAATTTCAAGTCAAGTTTATCTTGATTAATTATTCTCGAAATATGTTGACTAAGCTCATGAACATTTGTTCAAACTTGATGAATTTGGTTAAGAACAATTTATTGTTTATGACCTGAATTATGATTCAAGTTAATCATTTGAAAATAGCCTGGAACAGTGATATGTGTCATTGATGTCATTCGGGAATTTTCCAAATTGATCATTAGAGAGATATGGAACTACTGTAAACATGGATAAAGGATATATAGTATACATACCAGCTAAAATACTGGCGCAAACTGTTGTAGGTCCGGAGCCGTAGTACATGTACCTAGTACACGTACGTACCGGTGTAGCTATAGTTCGGCAATGACTTTTGGTACACATACCAAGTATGCAAACCAGAAAATTTCTGTGAACTCGTGAACTCAGGTTGGTACACATACCTAGTATACATACCGAAAATGTTATGTGAACTCCTGAACTCTCTTTACAAACCCGATAGCTCATGAACTAGATGTAGGTACATGTACTTACCCAGTCGAATTTTTAAAGATGCATCAGAATTATTTCTATGAGATAATTATCATTTGAAAAAGTCTTTAGAAACACGTCTAGACATATTTGATCACATTACAACCTATGGTTGTGACTCAAGATTAAAGTCTTAAAGTGTTATATGAAAATGGTTAAGATTATAGTTCGTCTGGATAGTTTTGTATAACCTTATATGAAAAAGTTATTGTACACGGTTCAGTTATGGTCCATCCTAACCAGAATGTATATTTTGTTGTGTCAATCTCAAATAAAAGATTCATTTAACGGTGGATATTGATTGCTTGATTCCAAATCTATCTTCACTTAAATCTAAAGCAACGTTCGTTTTGAAAGTCTATATTAGGAGAACCTCAAGTAACTAGGATCTTAGAAAAGTTTATTCTGATAGATAAATCTGTCTCCCACAGAAATACCTACGATTTTTTTGTTCCGTCTTTTTATAAATCAAGGTGAACATGAACCAATTGATAATCCAGTCTTATATTCCCGAAGAACAGCCTAGAAATATCAATCACCTTACAATAACTTAACTATATAGTAGTAGAACTAGTTACTGTGGAATCTTAAAGAATGAGACAAAGAGATTTGGGATTACTTTTTATATCTTACCTATCGGAGATAAATCTCGAGCAAATCTTAGAGAAGATAATACTCAATACGATAGAATAACGTAAGATCAGAACACGCAACTACAGAGAAAATAGTACGTCTGGCTTCAGAATACCAATGAAGTATTTAAGTCGTTAACCTATAATGGTTTCAAGAAAAACCTAGGTAAAAGAGAATCCAATCTAGGCACAACTAGTATCACACATAAGGTGCGAGGATTAGGTTTCTCAGTTTCTAGAGTTCTCCCTTATATAGTCTTCAAATCAGGGTTTGATAACTTTGTAATAAAGAAATCAATATTCACCGTTATATGAAACCTGATTTAAGATTCAAGCTAATATATTTACACCGTAAGATGGTCTTATCTTGTTACACACAAATGAAATATACTTTCATTTAGATATTGGTAACCGTACCTAAACGTATATATTGAGTTTCCTCAATAATAGTTTACCGAAGTTAGCCACATGAACACTTTTGTGTTAACCATGTTCATCTTAACACTTCTAGATCAATTGATAACCAAATGAATATAATTGTGTTTTTCAATTGATAACCCTAATTTATTTTCGTTCATACTCATAGAGTTTTTCAATTGTTTATATTCTCATAGAAGTATACAAGACACAATTGAAGCAAAATCGGATTGATTCAAAAGGATCAGTTCATGAACAATTTAGCTACGGATTGCAAAGATTGCATTCCTTAATATATAAATGTATTTTTTTCATGAGTATGAAGTCATACTTAACAGATTTAAGAATATGAACCACTTAAGTTTGCAAACGGGTACACAAACTTAAGTTCCAAACATTGGTCATAAGCCGACAGTTTGCAAACAAGTACGGAAATGTAAGCTCTGGACCGAACTTAGTTAAAACCGTTTGCTAACGAGTACGCAAACTTGGTTCCCGGACTTTAACAGTTAAATCAGTTTGCGATGGGTATGCAAACTTAAGTACCACGACTTTAACAGTTGAATAAGTTTGCGAACGGGTATGCAAACTTAACTTCCGGTCCTGAATTCCAACAAGACAGTTCGCACACTAAGTACACAAACCGTAATGTATCCAGACATGGGTTTTAGCTCTTAACTCCCATTTTTATCATCGAAACATTCTTATAAGACGACAATAGATGTCTCACATAAACTATTATCTTATAAGAAATTTTCAAGTGATAGAATGATCAATACAAAACATTCTGAGTCTATATCAAATGACTGTCTCACACAAATCATGTGAGATGTTACCAGGTGATTTTCACATGATCATCTTTTGACTTTCGTCAAGAATAACGATGAACATAGTTAAAGAAAAAAGCTTTCCAACATATATATTTCAAGAAAGATATAAGCGAGTTAAACTCAACTCGAAATATCAAATGTGTATAATGTAAAGTCTATATATCTATACGACTTTTGTCTCAATATGAGATAAAATATAATATACTTCTGAGTGATAGATGAGTTCAAGTCTCCACATACCTTTTATTGATGAAATTACACAAGCTCCTCTTAGTAGTTCTTCGTCTTCAATCGATGAACGCCATGAAGTCTAAAGCTCAACTACACATTCTATCCTAATCTGAGACATAGCTATAAGTATACTATAAATCAAGACTTATAGTTTTGAAAACTAAACTTGACAAACAAGCTTGAGATAACAACTCTAGCGAGTTCGACCAAGTAGTGCTCTAACAAAAACAAATGGTTATAAATATTCTGTAGTAACGGTTCAACACTAAGTTCCGATTCTACATAAAAGAAAGTCAAAGGCAGTATTACGTTCCTGAATATAGTACATTCGGAGGATAACATATGTATTTTCTACCGAATACTCATCGTTTGGAGTTCATAAAACTCTTAAGTTTATGAGCCTATATAGATTCTAAATAATCGGAAGCCAAAGTCAATAATATGTCTCTGAATACACTACATTCGAAGGATAAACATATGTATTTTCTACCGAATACTCATCATTTGGAGTTCAGAAAACTCTTAAGTTTTTGAGCCTATATAGATTCTAAATAATCGAAAGTCAAAGGAAATATTTTGTTCTCGAATATAATACATTCGGATGATAAGCATATGCATTTTCTATCGAATACTCATCATTTGTAGTTCAAAAAACTCTTAAGTTTTCCAGCCTATATAATCAAAATTAATTAATCATATTTTCCACCGGATAAACATAACTATTAATGGATTGATAGAGTTAATAAAAACCTGGAATAGAGCGACGTTCCCAGCAACTTGGCTAGTTCCTCGCCTCGACACCTTTCTTGACTCTTCCACCAAGTATGCATGACATACAATTCCCCAAGAGTAGTCATCGACTTCATTGAGAAGATCCAGAAGTTGTATAAGGTTGGCGTCGATCCGGTTTCTAGTATCATTGGGGAAAATGACACATCCCAATACACAACAGAGATGTGTGGTGGCCGCATGGTTCACTTTCTCATTAGTTAACGTTCCATTCTTTTCATCCTCCAGGGTGCCTTGGTACATATTCATCAAATTAAGTGCTAATATTGATCTGTCTAGTTCTGTAACTTGTGTGCCTCAGGAACTCAACTCTTGATGTCTCTTCATACCAAACTAAGCATTTCTTAGTTAGGTTATAAATTTGTTCCCAACTTAACTTCTTTGTGTATTTAAACTTCACAGTTGTTCCTTGGTCAGGGAGCTTAAGAATCTGCACAACATCATCCAGGGTAATCTTCATCTCCCAAAACAACATATGGAAGGTGTCGGTCTCAGGATACAATCTCTCCACGAACGCCAATACAACCACACAGTCATGTTCCAACATTGAATTCTCGGCAGCAGTAGACAACCCTGAATTTTTGATAATCTCCTTGAACTTTTCACATTCACCGGATAAAGGAAATCCACCATTTTTTCGGGTGCGGCGGTGGGTTTGAGTAAACGAACCGCATCTTGATGATACTATTAAACACACGATATATATTTATAGTAAACACAAAAACCCTTAATACAACTATTACGATGGAGCACATAGACAATACGTTAATAAAAATGATACGATTATTACCTCGATTTCGTATATTTCTCTGGCCTATGAGTCTTTGTATCCAAATAAAAATTGTCCTTCATCCGCCGGTAGCCCAAGGATTTGGACTTCTGGAATACCCTGCACCTTCAAGTGTAATGGGACAAGGTGTGCTATTTTCTTAGCGATTTTCTTAGCGATTTTCTTATTTCCACATTCTCCTCCTTCCTAGGTACCACTTGGTTGTCCTTTTTCTTGTACTCTTGGCACTGGATTAATTGGTTCAATTTAATCTCGGGGTGTAACTTGTGGAGCACTTGGTTCTACATGTTGTTGAGTGCATTGTTGAGCACTTGGTTCTACACATTGCTGAGTGCATTGTTGATCACTTGAATTTACCTTCGCAGTACTTTCTCTCCTAACACTAGATGACACTTTCTTACCCCCTTCACGACGATGCCCCAAGTCAACTGAATCGGGGGATCGCTTAGCTCGACTGTGTCTAAACAACAAAATAGAGAACAATGGGTTCGTTAGAATACGTTTACAAACTACACAATTGGAAGAAAAAGTACACAAATAAAACCCGAATGCACACAAACGTGAGATAATTTAAAAGATAAATAACATGTTAGAGCACCACTCGGTCGAACTCACAAGCGTTTCTATCTCAAGCTTGTTTTTCAAATTTAGTTTCCAAAACTAGCTATAAGTCTTGATTTCTAGTCTACTTTATAGTTATGTCTCGGATTAGGATAGAATGTGTAGTTGAGCTTTAGAATTCACGATGTTCTACTAAGGGGAGATTGTGGAACTTCATCAACAAAATATATGTAGAGACTTGAACTCATCTATCACTTAGAAGTTTATTTCTATTCTATCTGTTATTGAGACAAAAGTCGTAAAGCTATATATACTTTAATTTATACACATTTGATATTTCGAGTTGATTTTAACTCGCTTACATGTTTCTCGAAATATGTGCTAGTAAGATTTCGCTTTAACCAAGTTAATCTTATATTCTTGACGAAATTCAAAAGATGATCATGTGAAAATGGCCTGGTAACATCTTACATGATTTGTATGAGTCAGTCATTTGATGTAGACTCGAAATATTTCGTGTTGATCGTTTAATCACTTGAAAATTTCTTTGAAGCTAATAGTTTGTGTGAGACAGCTATTCCCGTCTTCTAAGAATGTTTCAATGATTAAAGGATTATAGAACAACTAACCATTGATTGGATATATCACAGTATGCGTACTTGTATGCTAACTGTTGCAAGTTATTCCAAGTACGGGAACTTAATATGCACACCCGTATGCGTACTGGTTTATCATTTGAAGTCCGGGAACTTAGTATGCATACCCGTATGCGTAAGGGTGTAACAGTTCAGGTCAGGGATTTTGGTATGCGTACCCATTTGCATACTAAATCAACTGAGTTCGGTCGTGAACGACAGTGTGCGTACCATTCGCATACTGACGGACATACCAAGTCCGAAACTCTAAGTATGCTTACCTATTTGCATACTTGAGTGGGTTAAGTTCTAAAATCGGCATGAACAAATACATTTATATATAATAAAGGAATGCAATATTTGCAAACCGTGGCTAAAATGTTCTTGAATCGATTCGAGTGAATCAAAACCGATTTTGCTTCAATTGTTTCTTGTATACTTCTATGAGAATATAAACAATTGAAAAACTCTATTACTAGTTTTATTTGATTCATTTGAACTAGTTATGATAAGATGAACAAGGTTGATATGAAAGTGTTCATATGGCTAATTTCATTTGAACCATGGCTTCGTTTGTATTGCTAATTTCATTCAAATCAAATGGATATTGCTTCTCTTGCTCTTCCATTTTTGCACAAGAAAAAAAAGTTGCAAGTTGGCTAAAATTTAAACTTGTAAACAATGTACAACTTAAACAAAATTCTCTACGCACATTAGCATTTCATCATATAAGATAGCGACAAGAGAGTTAAATCCCCAAACAACTGACGTTTTGTAATATGAAGTCAAGTTTAGATTACCCTATATTTAACTACGCAGAATTAACATCGTTTGGTTCTAAACCTTAAGTTTTCTCTCTTGTCTTTCTATACAACAAAAGATATCTCTAATCAAGGAATGTATCTAATCTAATTAACTAGGTTACCCACCAAAGTTTAATTGGTATAGAATTTTAGATTAACAACTTACCTCTTAGACTTGAGGATCCGTAAACAATTGAGGAAAAATAAATATCAAACTTTTGAACAGATTCTGTTTTTGAAGTTACTTACGTTTTAGATGATACCAATAATCATAATAATTAACAATATTTTAATTACTCATATCGATTTTGATTATTAAAAATTTGAGATCGTGTTTTATTCTGTTTCATTTTAGTTTCCTGTATAACGACACTAATTTAGGATAGTTACCATCTTAGATAACTAACAAAGATTCTGCTTTATTAGGAAAGGGTAAACTTGGAGGATAAAAACCAAAATATTAGTTTGGATAAAACGGTTTTTAGTCATGAAAAATGGCAGTTTACCATTTGTCCCTCATGACCTCATCAAAATTTGTCCCACATCAAAAAAATTCCCCAACCTTTCTTGAATGAGAATTAATTGGTGGACTTGCATATAGTAAGAATGAATGAGAACTAATTGAACATGGATGAGATACAATACTTGGTGGACTTGCATATAGTACAATTTGGTACAACCATCACCAAAAATCAGAACCAACCTTTCTTGAACGCCTTTTTCCAAATCCAACCAAAATCAAAACCCCTAATCTTTATTTCAAAAAATCAAAGTAAATCAAACAAATCTGTTTTTTTCTACAAACCCTAATTGAAAAAAATTATGAATAGAGGAAATAAATGAAAATTTTGTGAATATTATGTACAAAAAAATTATATATAGAGAAATTCTAAGCGAAGAAGAAAGCTCATCCGGTCCTCAAATGACCGGATTAATAAAACAACATTACTGCACCCGGTTACTTAAAGACCAGATAAAAAAGAAAAGAAAAAAAAATCTAATCCGGTCAGGATGACCGAATGGACTATTTCAGAATAAACCCCGGCCCTCAAATGTGTGGAGTACCACCTGGACTTCAAAGATATGTGGACCTAAATTTTACCCATAGTGACATTTTTATCCATAAAAGATGAATCATCACAAATATATGGATTTTTATAGTGGTAATAAGAAAACATATAAAAGAGAAGATCGTTTCTATTAGCCAGAGAGGGAACCATATTACATAAGTATAGAATTCTATTTATACAAGGGAAGGGAAACCCTAGTGTTCTAATGGACCGCACATCCATGGGCCACATGCCCTATAACACTCCCCCTTGTGCGGTTCAATAACAAAACTTTATACATAGTGCTTCACATATAGTTCTTTGAATGTAGTTCTTCAAGTGTCGTTCTCTCCTTGGTGACTTGTGCCGAAATCAATTTCCTTAGTAAAACTTTGACAAGGAAAAACCCAGTGGGGTAAAACCTTGGTACAACTCTTCACATGTAATACTTCACGTGTTGTCTCGTACTTTACATGTAGTTCATCACATGTAATACGATCTTCAAAGATCGACGAGTCTAAGTTAATTGCCTCGTTAAAACTTCGTCAGGGAAACCCAAAGGGACAAAACATGAATTAAAGATAAAGAGTACAATATTAACTAAACTTAAAACATAGTTGGATGTGTATATGTTGCCTCATTAAAACCTTGACAAGGAAAACCCAATGGGATAAAAACTTGACGAAGGGAAAAGAGTACAACGTGACAGATGCAAGTAAAGGTAACCTGTTTCAAATGATCACTTTGATCCGTTGAAGTTGACTAGTTGCTTCACAACTTCTAAGGCAGAAAATCCACGTAGGAAAGACAATAGCCTTACCTAGGAAATTATATTCCCGGTGATTGTTGTTGTCTCATTAAAAACCTTGCCGAGTAACAAAACCATGTGGGAAAAAGTAACCTCGGTGAAGGAAAAGAGTTCAACACACAATTAGATGCTCCCCCTGATGTCAGACAATTTTCATTAGTCTAATGCAGTCAAAAGGAGTTTATCACACTTTACTTTGGTGACTTGAATGTTTATAAGACCATGTTGTTGATTATGGAAGTTACGTTGCTTAACGGACTATCGCGTTTCGTTTCTTTGATTCAGATATTTTCAGTAATATCAACGCGATCTTATGTCTGCAATGTTTAACATACTTGATGTTTTTAGTGTTGTCTCGCTAAAAACCTTGTCGAGTAACAAAACCCTTTGGGAAAAACTATTTTCGATCGAAGGGAAAAAAAAGTACAACACAACTTCAATTTCGAAGTAAAATATGTCGACACCATATCCTTGGATCCTCCCCCTGATGTCGGCATCTCCCCTTGATTACTTTCAGAGTTATTCCAGACAGTTCCTTTAGTCATGTACTTTTCAAAACTGAATATCGATAAAAAAATCGGTAATAACCTAGAAAATAATCTACCATATCTCCTTATGATTACATTCGTTGGAGAAGAGATTATTGTTCCTTCATAATCAACAACTTTTGAATTTCACTTCATTAGCATACCTTTTAATGTCTTTGTAGGGATAAAACAAATTTATGTCAATGGTTATTTTTAAGTACGTGATTACAATCACTATACCATTCCAATGACATTGCGTTGGCGCTGAGCTATATCTAGCTAACAAGTTCCTTGAGGATGCAAGATTTTAACCAAGTACATTATTATACTACGTACAAAAATGTGTCTATTATACTTAGATATGGGAATTTCATCTCCCAACACATCTTCGTCATATTCCTTTGGAAGAAATGTTTACTTACTTACATTTGAACCTCGAATAATCATGGGAGTGCTATCAAGATGCATGTCTTTGTTAAATTGCCTGAAAAATTTAGACATATGCAAACTGGTGGAATAATATACCACAAGCTCAGTATTCGATCGAGTTTTCCCTAGATTTTTCATCTCAAATTCAGATTTTAAATTGCTTTTAAGGTTTCTTATCACGTCAAGAGTACACATCATGTATGTACCACCAACATAAATAGCCACAATTCCAAATCAGGAACTTTCTTATGAACACGCAAGGAAAAATAACTTACTTGTCTATCCCCTCCAAATCAAATAGTCACTTAGACGGGTATGCCACTTCCGCCTGATTGCTTCAATCTATAAGTGAATATTCTATCTAATTGTAAACGCACTCTATGGTTTAGAGTTACTTGATTTGGGAAACAAAAGTCTATCAAGCACTTTTGTAAATATCTTCTATCTCTTGATTCTTTCATAGATATGTAACAACCACATACGTATGCTGCATTTCAAGTCCTTTTGAAAATTACCAAGCTGACTAAGTAGCGGAACTATATAACGTTCATTACAAGAGAACAATTCCAGGGCTTTGTGAAAAACCTCTCGCCACAAGGCGAGTCTTTGTACTTTAAAACTACATTCTTCTCACTATGCTTTATGACAAATTAATTATGTATGTCCAATAGGCTTTACACTTGGTTGGTTAGCACTACCACACCAAATACCCGTATATTTGCTAAAGAACTAAGTTCTATCTGGATTGTGTAGGCCAAATATGATATTTATTTGAAATTAATCAAAATAAAGCATGGTTCAATTTCATGTGCTTTACTTCTAGAGCAACTATTTATGGATTATATCATCACTGTGCACACATGATCCTTCCATTGACTCATGTGCATTCTCATAATCCGTCAGCATTTCATTGTTATCTAGAATCATTTAAAACTTCGGAGCGTCCTCCAATATTGATTCATGGACATAGTCAGAGAAAATAAATAAGATGATTTCATTGATGATACAAATTAGGTTGTGCCTTACTCATCTACTTCCTTTCTAGGTGAGCATTGATTGAACTTAGTGGCGTCTCCATCTTTCTTTATGGATCCACGGCCTTAACTACACTTCCACCAAGTGTAGTTGCAACACCTTAGTCTATGGTGTACCCCATACTAAGGATTTCTAACCTTGCAGGAATATTTGCAGCTGGTATGTGTGATCTTGTCACTTTAGCGACATCAATGTACATTTTGAAAATCGATTATTCTTTGTCACTTCACATTTACATTTTTGGAGCACAAGAATCAACAGGATACATAGTGGGAACACACCACGACAATTCCTTTTGTTCCCTTAGAAAATACTTTTTCTTATCTCCCCCTAACGATGGGACACTAGTCCAAAATCTGTTTTTTAGGACACTCCAAGATTAGAGTAAAGGACAGATTAGGCATGTATTAAATATTCTACAGATGGGATTTGTCAAATAATTTAGGCGTGATTATTAACGCTAACAACCTGTAATTTCGTTTCCTATCTGTTTGCCCCCATTCCCTCAAATTACCACCCGTATGGCCGTATCGGACCAAAGCACCAACCCTTGGATCACTTTAATCTTAGGGCCTATAATTAGATTTAGGAACTTCTCAAAACTGAAAAACACCGGTAGGAACTTCGTGCTTATCAAAAATGGAACTTCCTAACTTCCCCCACTCGATTCTTCTAAGTTTATTCTTCTTAACACAGCCATTAAACTTGATCATCGAACTTAATCAACTTTATCACGTATATATCTTTAATTTTCTTTAAAACCCCAATTTTTACTGTAACTTGAACCGATTTCGATTCCAATTCCAATTCCTAAACAAGGATTTAGCTCGAAGGTTGAAAGCGGTGGTGGGTTGATGCCAAAGACAAACATAGAGAAGATTTCATCATCATTATGGTTTCCGTATTTTTGGACTTGAAATCTTTCATAAGGTGAATAAACCCAGGTGGGATTCGTGTGAAATCAGTAAAGATTGTTTTCTTTTCACACGGATATTTTGATATAAGGATAGATTGTTTTCTTTTCCAGATTTAATTACTTGTTTGTTTGTTTGATTAGAGATTGAAGAGGAGCAAATGAGGATTTTATTTGATTAGAGATTGAAGAGGAGCAGAGGAGGATTGTAGAAGAGCTGTTGAACTAGATAGTAATTCGTCAAAGGTTTCATTAATCTCTTCAATTTTTGGTTTCTATTTTATCAGATATGTCGATCTTTTTGTTTTAATCTGCCCTTACATGCAACCTTTATGAAATTATTCATTAGGCTTAGTGATACAACCATAATTTTAGTAGTTTGGGTATAGATGTGTGTGGTTACTGACAACTAAGGGGAAGATGCAAATAATTTGCGATAATATTGATTCTTCTTTTGTTATGTATATATGAATGTTACCCTGTGATATTCATTGTGTATGATTGGTTTGGTATACTTGTTTATTTTATATCCAAGTCCAGCAATTTGTTGCACCAGTTCCGTTTGGCTCGCTATTTTTTGAGGTGAGAGTTTCGGCAGTTGGTCTTCCAGGAGTGGTGGGAATGGTAGCAATAGGAGGTGTTGTAGGAGTAGGAGGAGTTGTAGGAGTGGGAGGTGTTGCAGGAGTTGATGGTGTATGACAGGAGTAGCAGGTGTTGTAAGAGTGGTAGAACTAGTAGGAGTTAGTAGCTGCGTCACCGTCTTTGACCGCTAATTTCATTTCACCAGCACAATGATTGCCTTCTCGACTTTAGAAATACATGGTTCCAGCTACTTAAGTTAAGGGACTGTGTAACTTCCACCACTCTACATACTTTTGGCTCCTGACCAACAATTATCATTGTCATTATTGTGCACCACATTTATGTATGCAATGGCCTATATGTCAAAGATGATCAAGGTTATCCAAGAGCGAAATTTTAGTGAACAAAACTGTTCATAGTTGATAAGAATTCACACCAGTATTAATACTGTATCGTAAAAGTAGAATGTTTTCGTTAAGCATATTCATGTTATGTTACTTCAAAATCTTTCTCAGTTTTGGTACTCTGTGATATTTATTGTGTCTGGTGGGTTTGATATGCTTTTTTATTTTATATCGACTCATTTGTTGTTTTGTTTTTACAATTCCTTTTGGTAACAAGGCACTCCTTGCATTACGGATTGCATCATAGCAGAGCTTGTGAAATTGGATCATAAGTACCAAGAACAAGATATATGGTAAAAATTTCAAGCACATTTTTAATTCATCTTGGAGTTTTGGTTGCATGGTTACTTTTCTGTTTTACTTGAATTGCAATATCATGATTATCTAAAAAAATTGTCTTTCGTGAACTCCAAAAAGCCTTCTTATGTATAATCTGTGTACGTTTAAATGCAAGTGATGCTTGAGTTAGATGTCTTATCATTCAGAAGTTGTACTATTACTCTTTTGATTCTGTATGCATTGCTCCCTTATATGGGTTTTATGGGCTACGACATGCATGAGCTCTCGTTTCGCTGAAAACGAACCCCTCTGATTCTAGAGTACCTCCCCCAAAATAAAATCCTTAACATCTTTAATGGCTTTTATGCTTCTGCATTTTCGGAACTCCGGTTATTTATAATTGATATGACTATGTCCTTACTCTGGTCATATTGCTTGTTAGACTAACGATGGGACAGGGGCACCATTCTTTATTCCCAAAAGTGCAATATTGGAAAATCCATTTACAAACCTGCTTCTCTGTTTTAGTTTGCCTGCTAGAATTATTAGTGAGAGAGCTGCACTGTCATGGTCCAGGGTCGTCCTCGAGGTGATAAAATTTTACTATGTCTTACTGTAGGCGCTAATTCACTTGTTCCTGATGCTTTAACACCTTTGTCATTGTCCAGGTTCGTCCTTAATGTGGTGTATGGATATGTTGTATGTAATCTTAATTCTTTTGTTTAATGTCAACTTTGTTCATCTGGCTCGGATTACTCGACTTGTTTTGGTCTCTCTTTGCTGTATGTTTTGTTAACACCCTTAACTGCCTTTACCTCTGTCATTTTAAGCATGTCTGACATGCCCACTATGTTCTTTACCAGTGGGTACCTTACTATCTAATGTGAATTAGATTCTCACCAAGTTTTCTGACCAATGTATTCTTTTCTGTGCAGTGGCTTGTATAAGTGGAGCTTGGATCTTTGAAAGGTCGTTATCCTTTACTGGAAGATATAAAGAACAAGGCAGTTGCACTTGGACATGTTAATTTCAGTACACCACCAAATTTTGAAAATTATGAAGTTCTTATAGATGAAAACAGATACCAATATCGAACTATATGTGTTGGAGATGGAAAAATTGGAGATATTGACCCCAGTGAGACGATTGAATGGCCAAAGCAATCGGTGTCTCGTGCACTTGGATGTTAAATCACAATTTATTTATTTTTCTACTTCTTTGTTGTTTTGAACATGAAGTAGATTTTGTTGTTGAATTTAATTGTTGAGTTGTTAACTGAATTAAAAGTTAATTTAATAGAATGGGTTACATTTGGTTACAAAATTCATGTGTTGGCTTGTCCGTATTATTATCTAAAAACAATAACGAACAAAGCAGGTAAAAAAAAAAGAGAAGGGAAAAACATAAATTCTTATACTCAATCAGATTCCACTGAAACTGACTTACCTGAATCAGATTAGGCTGAATCTCTGATTATAAAATTTCGACAATCATCATCCGTCATTTATATTGGACAAGCGAAATTCGTTGTTAATTTTAAACAAATATGAACCGTCCTATAATAAATAGTACACCAAATATATGACATGCATTAGGACATATCATTTTTGTCGTATAACTCTATTTACGACGGTTTTGGCATGTCTTAAATTACGCATTTTGGACTAGTGGGAAGACTGTCTCATTAAAGTGATAACCCGCAAATCTAGCGGTAAGATATCTCCTGCCAAAAGTTTTAAAATGCGGATAATTGTTGGGAACTCATTTCCAATATAACTACTTAACAGTTTTGAACACCCATCATAGTACGATGTGGAGTCGTAATGGCACATATATAGTGCAACCAAAAATACGTAAGAACACGAATGTCAGGCTTAAATCCAGTTACCAACTGGTACACAGAAAAGGTTTACTAATATTGGGTTCTAAAAACGAATTAAGTTAGATGCGTGTAATATTGCATATCCCCAAAGTAATAAAAGATAGGTTTGTACGCATAACCTATTCCTTAGGCACCATCTGTAACCTTTGATGGTAGCCTCTGCTAGACCATTGGGTATAAGATGCTCTGCATTGATCCTATTAAACATGCAATATTCATCAAGTCCTTTTGATATAAATTCTCTAGCATTAACAAGGGTGGTTAGCCTTTGCACTTTGCATTGTGTAATATGTTCTAGGAGTTTTCAAACGCAAATTTCTTGGGAACTATAACAAGTCCAAAATGTCAAAACATTCACCAGATCCATCAGTTACTTTAATGGTCCGCATTCTGCATGAATATTTTTCTAAATTTCACCTTGTTTTCTTTGTAATGTGGAATTTTTACCATTTGCATCTTAGGATGGTCTCGATCCTGTTTTACTGAAGACTTTGTAAAAATGAGTGATATGCTCTCTTACTTAAAAGCATAATGTGAGGGAGGAAGGGGTTGTGCATCTAGTACTTTAGAAAACACTTATTGAAAGATATGTCATTACTTCGCATTCTGTCAATATTGTTCCCATTTTTGTTCACTCAAATAAAGTGATGTTCGCATGAGTCCTTTCAAAACGATCATCATGTCACAACCAAAGTTGCTTTATGGTTATGCCCAAAGCCTGTGCGAGTCAATTTCCAACATTTCATCGTTGGAATCAATATGGGTTCAATAATCCAAATTAATACTATAGTGATTTACATTTCACTAAATTGACTCATTAGTCTCTCCAAATACTTTAATGACTATAAAAGATGCAATCAATTACATTCTCATCATTTTGATGTTCCACATGATATCCATTTGCACGGGTTACTTGGGAATTCAACAAGGTATGATTATCTCTTGGTACATCTAGAGATTTTGCTACGTCTTTGTTCTATCTTGAAGAAAAAAAATGAGCAGTGCTGCGCTCGATAAGATAGTCAATTGGCCAGGCAAAGTTCTTGTTGCCATTAAAGTTGATGTGAAAATTGGTTGTTATTATGATACACATACACATTATATTATATATACCAACACCTATGACCAGGTGCATTTCCAACTCTTTTATTTACGATGGGAGCTAGAATTACATTTTAGCTGATCCCATGTTCAATTGATACATATACTTTGGTGTCATTACTGCTGGAAAAATAAAATAATAATAATATTTTTTTTTTCATGATATATATGTCCCATTTCACATGATTTATATGAGTCGGTACGTCTAACCCTCATTACTTTGGGGTTCTTTCCATTTTTAATTTTTGCTACATTTAGCTTAATTTGAGAAATTTATTTATCTCAATAGGCCAAGAGAATCTCACTACACATGTCAACCACTTACTTTAGGTTGAATATATTACTAAAGAAAATTCTCTTGTTGTCATACTTCAACATATACGGGTTCGTTAGTATTATGGATGAAGTAGAGAAATGAAAATTTTATGACTCATATCATCTTTTGTAAGTTCTTCCACAAAAATTGGAATACATGTGATTTTATTTGAACGTATGTTTTGAAACTATTGACAGATTAATAGTCGAGCAAGTGGATACATTCCACGGAACATTCAAAAATTTTGGGAAAATATCAAGTATCCAATAATGGTACTCAAGTACTTCTAAGCCCCAAATGAATACATTGGAATTGAGTTGGTACAACCAATTAAACAAAATACACCATTCAACTATATCCAATATCATATTCAAGAGAACAAATAGCATTAAGACCAAAATTCTTAATGATTGAGGTCAATAAAAAAATAATTTAAATTGACCGTTTATATAATATGGACTTATCTAAGACAAAAGAATATTCCAAAAACAAATAAATAAGCCCAATAGATGTTCCATTAGTTACATACCTCCTCAAGCTTTGGTGCCTGCCATACATAGGCAGAACCGGGATAGACTTACTCGCGCACGTCCCAAAATCGGAAAACTGAATAGGATAGGACAAAACAAGGTGCACCGGTCGTCTGGATCGGACCGAGTCGGATAGCCCGGACGGGATCTGACCGAGTTGACTCATAGAACAGAACGGATCGGGTTAAGTTGGAACAGGTTTGCAGACGGACCCGGAGCGGGTCGGTGGCAGACGGACAGCTGGGTCCATTTTCCTCCTTCTCCACTTTCCCCGGATCTAAACAGCATGCGCTTTTTTCATCTTTTCCTCGGATTCTCAGAAGGATTAATATCCCACGATTCATCATGACACAAACATCCACAGAATATTAATATAATAATTATATAGATTATAAAATGCAACCAACCGATGGATGCACAAACATACACATAATTATATATAAGAAATTAAATCAAATCAATTCATGATTATGCTAGTTGCTATATATGCACATAGTCAAGATTAGGTTGGGCATTATATAGGATACTTGGCAATTAAGATTCAGAAACAAAAAAAAATCAATCATGTTATGTAAAGCATATGACGCAATAAACATTATTAAGCCCATCAATTAATCAATCGTACAATTGCAGAGATGTATCAAAAAGAGAAAGAGATTTGGTTCATATATACGTGTTAGTGTCCGATTCAATTAAAATCAAATTGAAATACATAGACATTTTCTGATATCGTACTTGAAAGATGATTAGCGGAAGAAAAAAAATGAAAAATTCCGCAGTGAAGAGCTCGTGCATGATAACGTTTTGTAGTGGTAATAAGAAAAGATATAAAAGAGAAGATCGTTTCTATTAGCCAGAGAGGGAACCATATTACATAAGGATGAGTGTAGTGGAGGAGGGGACGTAGTAGTTGAGCAGTGTTGACACGTCACACTGAAGGGAGGACTGAGTGTAGTGGTGCAGGAGGGAATTTTCATATGGGCGAGGATTTGATCCTCGCCTAAAAGAGTTTTATTTATATAAAACACTATAAGTGGGCCCAAAATTTGATATTTATATATTTTATTAGTTTTTTTATTATAATAAAATTATAAGCGATGATTAATCCCTCGTTTTTTTTTTTTTTTTTTTGGCGATGTCCTAAACCTCGCCTCTCTTCGAATCCCCGCTGAAGTCCCATGCTTTCGAGCAGAGAGAAAACCAACCCAAATCTTTCCGTGGTTCAGCTTCTTCCTCACGTCGCTATCATCCCCTTCTTTCTCTCCACTAAACTCAGCCTAAGTATAGAATTCTATTTATACAAGGGAAGGGAAACCCTAGTGTTCTAATGGACCGCACATCCATGGGCCACAGGCCCTATAACATGGATGAATTTTTACTCTATAGGAGTTGCCCTAAAGACTGCTCTAATAAATCAGTATCTGGATATGGATGGGCACACACCTTACGCCCATATCCATGCCCATGTCCGGATATATATCCTTTGGGTCTTGTACTCTTGTCAACAAAATCTTCATTTCCATATCCTCTCGGAGTGAACTCGGAGTAGGCCAGTTCCCCCTTTAAAACCTGTAAGTGCGATTCTAAAACCCTAATTTCCCCTCAGTTTTTTCATTTTCTGTATGCAATTATTCGATTTGGAGTAGGATCATCTCACTCAGTGGATGAGACCCAAAACCCCTTTCTTTAAAACCCTAATTTCGTTTTAAGGGTATTGTATAATTTTACTTATCTTTTTGATGAATCGGAGTGTTAGATTATACGATGCAGGTGGAAATGTACTGAGAGAGGCGTTCAACTATGGTAGTGGCAGTCTTAGATTGTTGTTTTCCTGACAATTCTTCTGAGTTCACAGCGGATTTTGATCATACAGTGAGGAGGTAATGGTTAAATTGATGCTCTAACTTTTTCCGTTTTGATCATAACTTAATCACATTTTTTTAGTGCATACTATCGGATTCTAAACCAGTAATTTTCTCTCAAGAAAGTAAGTTTTCAAATACCTTTCTGAAATTTAACTAGGATATACCTGCACCTAATGATTTTTCCTTCAGTTCTCTCATGGAATTGGCTTAGATTTTTTTAATTTTCTAATGCAAATGTTGTGGTTTGTTTCTTTAGATTACGGTAGGTTACTTTGACAAATTCGATATACATAATCAAGTATGTTAATTACAACTAAAAATGATCCTATTGCATCCTTATGGAATCCTGAAATGGCTAAATATGGCCTAAACTCATTCTCCCCATTTTTCCAATTGAATATTTTTTTTATTTTCTGGTAGATCACTTTCGCCCTCAAGCTTTGGAATGATGACAACTTAACATGCTTTTGATGGCTCAAACAATGCAATTTATCATGGTATTAAATGCGTCTATTTTTTTTTTTTACATTATGGCCTTAGCTAATTCATCTGCAGAGTATATTAATTCTATGGCACTGCAGTTGGTTTTTTACCATCCTCTTTGCGGCCAGATTTTACTTACTCCAATACTTGCAATGTCTTGGTCTCATATAATCTTAAGTTGAACTAGTATAATTCTTTTATCTTTTTGCTAGAAATATAATGGCAATCAGCATGGTATTGTTACGTTACTTACGTATAATCTTGAAGGGAAAGCTCTGATCTGCAGCTTTGTACCTCATATATTTTCAACATTGCTCAAATGCGTAATGGACATGTTCCGCTTTACTGGTGCTTGAAAAACAAGGAAACTTTCCCATAAAGTATAGTTTGTACCTTCCATTCCTTGTATAAGAAAAATGCTCTTTAAAGCATATGGTTGTATGGGGTTTGCACTTTTTAAAATTTATCTAGATCTCATCAACCACTGAGAGCATACATAGATTACATATCTGGGAATAGTCTTTTCTGTACAGCCTGACACTGCCTATTGTAATTGCACCATCAAGCTGTACTCTTTCAGTATCTACTGTAGATATTGCATTGCAATTTTCTTATGTCAAATTGTTTTGATTACTTTACAGATGCAGTTTACTATTTTCATGTTCTTCTAATTCTTGCATTTTACTGCAAAATGTCCGCATAATCTTCTGATGGAAACAATTGGTGATCTATCCCCCAACACTTTTCATGGGATTACGTGTCCCAAAGGTATAACGATCATTTTCTAACTTTTTTTTGTTGGTTTGCCTTTTGTCTTCATTCCACAGGTTGAAAACCATATTCAAGCCTCATCAATATCAGGATTATGACGATTGGTTTTAATATTTGAATTATATCAGCTGATTATTTTGATTTTCGATAAAGAGGACTAATAGCTGGGATTGCTTCTTTACCCACCTCGGGACCGGTACTATTTTCTCTCTACTCTATATGAATACATGTTTTTTTTTATGCGTTTCATTTTGGTTTTATCTTATATATAGGGAAGCTCTTTAATATCAACAGCACTTGTACAAACCACTCAACTTTACAGAACTACATGGTCTATATGTGCGGGACTATTCTTAGTCCATTACCTTAACTTCATTTAATGTAGGATGGAAAATTTGGTAGATATGGTTGATAATAGGTGCACATGGGAAAAACTTCATTCATTGTATGGTTACATCTTAGTTACTGGCATTATAGTTTTTGGCCTAGCAATCAATGACATGCACTATAAGAAGATAATCAAATTTCACATTTGATAGATATGTAACTTTACACTAAAAAGTTCTTATGTTATTAGCATAATGTGTGTGACTTCTGCTCACTTGGTAGTATTTGGAGTCCCACAGATAAGTGCAAAAAGGTCATCTTTGAAGCTGTCGAAAAGCTTAAATGTAATTTAGGAGACTTAACTTTAGATGTTGTTATGTATTTGTCAGAAATGCATAGTTCAACCATCTAGTTCACCCTTTTTCCTGCAGAGTTTCTGAGCATCTCTACCTGCCTTAGAATAGTCTTGGCACTATTGAATCTAATATATGCACTGCAGATTACGGTTTCCACATGATGCAACCCTTTTCCCAACAACATGGTGGTTTGTGTTCCATTTTCATGTAGGAACGTCTATTAGTATGAACTTTGTTGAGGCGTTGAATTTTGTCATTATTACCACGGTAAATAATAAATTTTACACTAGTTGGTGAACTGGTCTTTATGTAAGGTTTGTCCTGGCCCATGCAAGTCCATGTATTGTTTTGTTAGTGAGCAGCCTGGCACATTAATCGTACGATTTGCAATCTATTGTTTGATCTTAGTTTATTCTAGACTCTAATCTTCTTATTTATTTATTTATGGGTTAAGTTTTTCTATGTAATGATTTTTTTCTTGTTTTATTAATAATAGTATTTTTTCCACCTTGAATCTACAGACAGGTACCTCAATTTGAAAATTTTACATCTACTGATCCTATGTCAGAGATGGATGCATAAATCGTGCACCTTTTGTTCATACATATCTTATATAGATTAGTGGATTGGATGTAAAAAGTACTGCGCATGGGTTTTTAGTTAGTTTACCTTTTACTTTATGGTTTACAACTTAATGTTATTGGTGTCTTGTAGGTATATGTTGTGCCTTCTGAAGACATGTCGACTTCTTGCCATCCAGTGGGTCCAATTACTAAAGCTCCAGTTGTGGGATTTGACATTGAGAAGGTACATTCAACTAGAAGAAAGCTTAAACCAGTCGCTTAAGTAGCTATTACAACTTGGTTAAACCCGCTATCCCATCTGCAGAGCTATTCACTGCGGAGGTTAATACTCGAAACGGATCGTTTGTTTGCTTCATTGGTTTTGAAGTTGATATTGTGTGTTTCCTTTGTAATAAATATGTTTATCTCAGCTGAAGTTCTTGGGTCTGCTTGGCAGGAAAGAACTGTCGCATTCATCGAAAAGAATACATGCTCCGTTGTATCTTTGATGTAACACTGTGTCCTCAACTAAATATGAACGATATTATCCAGGTAATGATGACATGAGTTATTACAATTTCATCAATTAAGATTTTGGGTATTGTGAAATCTTGGTTGAGGCATTGTTTGGCTTCACTACCCATTAGGCCATTACATACTTCAAATTCTTATACAAAGATTCATCTTACCTCAACACTGTTACTTCTTTTACAGTGACACATTTTGCTGAACCTTGTTTATCAGTTTAGATGTGATGGTTAGAGTCCACAGTGCATGATTATGTATTATGCACTGGTAGTGGCTCTTAATTGTGTTGATCATGATTTCACTATTGTGTAACTTTTTTTTTTGTTTGCCTTTTGTCTTCATTCTACGGGCTGAAAACCATATCAAAGCCTCGTCAAATCAGGACCATGAAAATTAGTATTAGTATAGAATTATATCAGCTGATTATTTTGATTTTCGATAAAGAAGACTAATAGCTGGAATTGCTTCTTTACCCAACTCGGGACTGGTACTATTTTCTCTCTACTGTATATGAAAACATTTTTTTTAAGCGTTTTGGTTTTATCTGATATATGTGGTAGCTCTTTCATATGAACGGCACTTGTACCAACCACTCAACATTACAGAACTACATGGTCAAAATGTGCGGGGACTAATCTTACTTCTTGACCATAGTTTCATTTAATGTATGATGGAAAATTTGGCAGATATGGTTGATAATAGGTGCACATGGGAAAAACTTCATTCATTTTATGGTTATGTATCTTAATTCCTGGGATTATAGTTTTTGGCCTAGCAATCGATGACATGCACTATAAGAAGATAAACCAAATTTCACTTTGGATATATATGTAACTTTACAGTTAAGAGTTTTCATGTTCTGTAGGACTTCAATAGCATAATGTATGTCACATTTGCTAACTTGGTAGTATTTGGGCCCAAGGGTTCTCAGATAAGTGCAAAAAGGTCAACTTTGGAGCTGTTGGAAAGGTAAAATGTAATAATAGGAGATTGAGTCTAGATGTTATTTTATATTTGTCAGAGATGCATAGTTCAACCATCTGTTACTCCCTTTTTCCTGCAGAGGTTGTGAGCATCTCAACCAGCCTTGGAATAATGAATAATCTTGGCACTAGCCGATCTAATATTTGCACTGCACATTACAATTTCCACATTATGCAACAGAACCCTTTTCGCTTTTCCCAACAATATGGTGATTTGTGTTCCATATTCCTGAATTCCTTTTCTTGCACAGTATTCATTTAGCAAGGAACCTGTATTAGTATGAAGTATGAACTTTGTTGAGGCATTATGTTTTGTTATAACCACTGTAATAATAAATTCTACACTATTTGGTGAACTAGTCTTTTATGTAAGGTTTGTCTTGGCTCATGCAAGTCCACGTACACAAGAATTCTCTTATTCTTTGAACCACATCAATATTAGATTTACATAGTTTAGTGAACTGTTTTATGTATAAGATTCGTTTTGGTCATGTAGGTCTTCATTATGGGATTGGGAGTATTGGATTGAGACGATTTGGTGTTAAGTTATTTATTTGTTAGCGATCAGCCTGGCACATTAATTGTACGATTTGCAATTTATTGTTTGATCTTAGTTCATTCTAGATTCTGATTTCTTGTTTGTTTATTTGTGGGTGAAGTTTTTCTATGTAATGATTTTTTTCTTCTTTTCTTAATAAGGTTAATTTTTTTCCACCTCGAATCAATCTACAGTTACATTGAGTTCCTCAATTTGAAAATTTAACATCATGTACTGATCCTATGTCAGAGCTGGATGCATGAATCGTGCACATTTTGTTCATTCGCGTCTTATATAGATTAGTGGGTAAAAAGTACTGCACAAAAGTGGTAAGATATGCATCTTTGAAGGGGTTTTGGTTAGCTTACCTTTTACTTTATGGTTTACAACTTAATGTTATTGGTGTCTTGTAGGTATATGTTGTGCTTTCTGAAGACATGGATACCTTGACTTTTGGTGCACATAGACTTCTGTGCCATCCACTGGGTCCAATCACTAAAGCTCCAGTTGTGGAATTTGACATTGAGAAGGTACATTCACCTAGAAGAAAGCTGAACTGTGGTTTTCCAGTCACTTAAGTAGCTATTACAACCTGGTTAAACCCGTTATCCCATCTGGGGAGCTATTCCCTGTGGAAGTTAATACTCGAAAGGGACCATTTGTTCTAGTCATGGTTTTGAAGTTTGATGTTGTGTGTTTTCCTTGTATATGTTTATCTCAGCTGAATTTCTTGGGTCTGCTTGGCTGGAAGTAACTGTTGGGCTCATCGAAAAGCATACATATATGTAACATTGTGTGCTCAACTTAATATGAACTATATTATCCAGGTAATGATGACATGAGTTGTTACAATTTCATCAATTACATCTTTAGATATTGTGAAATCTTGGTTGAGGCACTGTTTGGCTTCGTGAAATCTTACCTCAAGGTATTATTCTGTAGTACACTGTTACATCTTTTACAGGAACACCTTTTGCTGAATCTTGCTTATCAGTTTAGTTTAGAAATGATGGTTATAGTCCACAGTGCATGATTATGTATTGTGCACTGGTAGTGGTTCTTAACTGTGTTGATCATGAATGAACTTATATGCAAGTGTAAATTTTGGTGTCGTCTCTTAAAACTTTTCAAATATCTTTCTTGCAAAGCTCTCAGTACCATTTGCGTGGTTTAGAGCTTGTCTCTTTCTCGCATCACTTTCCCTCTGCAATCTTACCTAAATTAACGATGAAAGAATTGCTTTCATTCATCATCATACTTCTTCTTTTTGCTTTTAATGTAAAAAAGAGGCTTGAAAGATTTCAAACTCTCATAAAACAAATGAAACCCCAGACTATGAGAAAGATTCATGTCTTCGATTTCCACATTTTGTTTGTTTTCTTGGTTCATTAATTGCTGTCAACATCTTCACTGGGTGTTTACTGCTCAGTAAAAAACTTCTTACCGCCTGAGAGTCTTTATATTGTCCAGAACTCCACACTATCAGTATGCAGTTTACATCACCGTTGTATTGCTTCTGCAGCTGCGGTTGATTGTTCAGTCCACTTCCACACTTTTAGATCACCATTTCCATCACCAGTAAAAAACAAACCACTAAGAGCAGTTTGAGTAGCTCGAATCTCCTCTTTGGCATATTAACACAGGTTTTCCTTGTGCATCAGGCATCCCAGAGACCTTGTGCATCAGGCATCCCAGAGAGCGATAACAAACCATCTTCTTCATTGTGGGTGCAAGTGACTTTTAACTTTCCACTCTCAGTAAGAGCCCAGACCTTTATTGTCTTGTCCAGAGAACATGACAATAAAAACTGATCCCTGCAAAGAACATACATTATGACTGACGTGTGATCTGTCAGAATATAAATGCACTGTAACGTCGCACGCCCTCACACCCTTATTGTGTTATCCATGGATCCAGAGTAGAGAATATTAGCGCCCACAACTAAAGTCAGAAGCACTATGACCCCGAAGAGCAGCAGCAGGTTCAAAACCATTGGTCACAGCAACAAATTTCCAGACCAATATGCTACCATTCTGTGTTCCAGCAAATAGCATTTCATTCTGGGGCCTTCACTGAAAGAGAAGCACACTGGCCAGTTTGACAGTCCCAGACACGAACTGTTCCATCTTTGCTACCAGAAAACAATTTGTCAGAACTAAAGCAATCCCGGTGATGGCCTTCTTCTCGTGTCCATCAAGTTGCTTCAACATTCTGAAATCATCACTGACAAACCACTGATGCAAGAATTTGCATCTTTCACCATAAGAACATTTACCAGCCATCCAATAGGTTTAAATCCTGTACGTCTAGGTTTTCCATTAACTGCCCCACCTTCCTACTATGGATGCCCATAACTTTACTTATCTGAATAAAAATCCGGTCACCGGTATTGGAATCAACCTTGACGGAATGAATCGATTTGTAAGAAGAAAAAGAAAATAAATAAAGAACCCCAAAATTATTTGCCCAAACGAAGAACCGAGTTGCCTTACATAGATGTGTGTTAATTACAAGTAAGCCCTTTATTGAATTCTTTCCACTGAGAGGATGGCTGTTAATCAGATTTTTTACAAGTAAGCCCTTTAAGGGGCACCGATTTTTTCTAATCACACCACTACTGGTAATCAGAACCTCCTTCTCCGTGCTCACATCTTACATCACAAAAACCCTTTGTTCTTCTTCATATCAGGGTTAGATTTTTTATTCTTCTTCTTCTTCATTTGTAAAGGAGGGTTGAGATCATGCTTGGGTATACTTGGATGGGGATGGAGATGAAAATTTGAGAGGAATGATTGTTCATCTGTGATGAGAATTTATCTAGTTTTGCTGAGATTGAGGGGGATGAATTGGTTAATGGTGGTGTGTTGAACAAGACCTTTGTGAACAGCATGGTAGATGCAAATGTTGGTGCAGAGATTTGTGTGTCATGGATCATTTGAAAATATAACATATTACGTACGAGAAACTCAAATTAAGATAAAGGATTAAAGACTAGATTTTTCTCATCTTAATTATTACTTGCTTGAGATCCAAGCTAACTCATACAACTCTTATTACTATCAACTACATTTATTTCAGGAAAACAGAAAACCCGTAATCTCCTTGCTACATATTATAGAGGAGAAGATCCATCGTCTAAGAAGATCTAACAGCTCTAGGAGGTAAGAGCATGGTATGATGCTCCCTGTTGTATTTGAGGTTCTGGGCTTCTTGGGTAGAGATTTGGAAAGAATTTGCAAGAACTTGAATTGGCATTGCTTTGAAAGCTGAAGTATAACCAACTAAAGGACTCTTCATGGGCTGACCAGAAGTCTTAAAAGCTACGTATTCGAAACCATTGTTTCCAGCTCTAATTGTTGAAACGAAGTGTTGAGGGACAACAAAGAGTTCTCCTTGGTTAACTCTGTTATCAAGCACGGTTTGCCCATTGCTACCAACAACTTGTACATGAGCCTCACCGCGTGTCACGTAGAAAACGCTGTGAGCATTCATGGTCCAGTGGGGTGCATGCATTGCATTCTGTCACAAGAGACATCGGTCGTGTTAAAATCATCAAAAGTTGCAAGTGAATAAAGAGTTAACCAAGTACGCAAACTATAAATGTGGGTTTTGAAATTTTACCGGGTAAAGGTTTCCTTTCTCGGCACTCATGTCCATGTAGTTAAGGATTTGAAGCTTTTGGCTGTTAACAATGTTGATTCTTCCGGCTTGTCTTGAGTAAATATCAGCTTCTCTAGGGTTATCCAAGTATTGTCTGATGTTCAAGTTGCAGTAAGTTTCTTCCAAACCATTGTACCTTCTTGATTCATACTCTTGCTCTTCTTCGGGCCTAATCATCCTCATTTCTTCACCTCGGACCCTAACAATCAAACCTCTCTCATCTTCTTGTTGCATTCTTCTTACTACTTCAACAGGAATGTTAAATGCCTCGGCCATCAAGTTCTCGTCGAATGCACGGAATACATTTTGGAATGTCTCCCTCTGTTGTTGTTGTTGGCGTGGTGAACCTTGAAGTGATGATCTTTGTGTTTGCCCACCGGCAAGGTAGAATGACTGAGAAAACCGAGCATATTATTAATATCAGCATAAGTTTGCTATTTCACCTAAGATCTGCAAGATCTATAATTATACTATTACGGAGAGGAAAAAAAGTATTATACCCTTAATTTTTGTTCAAGCTGGTTGGCATTGTTGTTGAGATCAGTTACCGAAACAGCAACAAGTTCTTCATTTCCATCGTTATAACACCAATGAGCTACACCAGCTGGAAGTGCAACGATGTCACCCTGGCGAATTCTGTGTACCTTCTGATGTTGATCTCTCTGCTCACTTTGTCGTCCTTCTTGTTGACTTCCCTCTCTTCTCAATCCAGGCTGCTGGCTGGAATGGTAGGTCTCAGCGCACCCAGGCTGAGATAATCCTAGCAGACCTTGACCTGAATGTACACACAACTTAGAATTAAATCGGTGCCAAAGAAAATCGGTTGCCGTATGGTTATGCTGGCATCATGCATGCACAATTAGACCCTGCTTAGAAAGAAGTGGGTTATTAAGTATTTCGAAAAGCAAACCTTGTTGAATATAAACAAGGCGAGGAGAAGGAGAGAAGTTGGGGAGTGAGAGAGAATTAGGCTGAATGACATCTCGCATTGGAGCAACACCAGCACATTGGAACTGATCTTCATACTCATTCCACAACTCGGTGACACCTCCCTCGGACTCAATACGTTGGTTTGGCTGACTCGCAGTTAATTGTTGAATATGACATTGGCGAGCCTCCTGTTGCCTCAGTTGTTGCTGAGTCTGTTGTTGACCCCTTTCATGAGTTTGCGCAACCGCAGTCGAAACAAGGAAGAAAATTGCAATAAGAGCGAGTATTTTAGCCATTGTTGATCAGTCTACTGAATAGATGTTTCACTTGCTACTGAATGAACATGGATCTCAAGCCCATTATTTATAGTGTGAAGATATTTGGATTCTTATGTGAAAACAGTGGGTTGCATGCATGCCTTTGGTTGTGTGGCGCCTCGTTTGAGTTGTTGAAGTGTTTTGTTTTTATGTTACCTAACAAACGCCACTTTGCAATTGTAATCTTATTACGTCCAAAATGAGTTGGTGAAAGTTAGCATTTTTGACGTGTTGATACCACAAAGTGAAAAGTTTCTGTCTTTGCATGGTAGCCTCTTTACAGGCATGAAACACTTGCCCCACTTTTGCTACTTATTATCATTTCTCGGAGCCATAATACTTGCTTAATCCCAATATAATCTGAATGCCTTAGTTCGCGATCCTCTAGCATCTGAAAATCTAGTATAGGCGGCTTAGGTATTCGTACTGGTGTATTTGTGATGAGACTTAGTGTTATGTTAAGCTGTACCCTCCATAATCACTCGTAACTCAAAACACAGTTTCCTGATCATTTCTTAGTCTTTGGGACAAACAGTAATAAATAGTCATGTACAGTGTAGATGAGCTATTTTTTGAAGTTCTTATCAAAGTTAGGGGAATTTCCAAGGCAGATTTGGTGACAAAAAGTTTGATTTCTCCCCCAATGTGCCTGTTCTGTACATCCAGATTACAAGATTTCATTCAATGAAATAGAAAAACTGGACAGATCTAATCCACTTAAAAATTTGACGTATTTAATGGTAATACGTAACTGTAAAACTTAATAAAGTATGCAGCATACCTAATAAAGTATGCAGGAGCTGTTGGACCATGAGGAGAAATTGAATACAGATTTAAGGGGAAAATAAACTGTAAAACTTAAAACTAACTGTAGTAAATATGTAATCCTAAAATGTGAGCAATCCAAACCCATGCTTAGTGGCTGGCGCATAGTCACAAAATGGTTTGGTACAGTAAGTAAAAGCTTAGCCAGGTGCATGGGCCAGCGGTGTGGATAATGCTTATTTGTGACTAAAGATATCCTCACACGATCAGTAGTTAGGTTATGGCTCTCAGTTTGCATATACTTTAAGCACCTTATGCCATGGACATCAAGCTAATGTTTGCCGCAAGTTACAAGGAACCCAAAATTGATGCAGACGCTTTCCGAGTAAAACAAAAATTATCAAAAGAGGATTTTTTTTTAATGCCAAAATTCCCATCAAAAGATACAAAGATCTTCGAAGGCAAAACCATCCACAGACAACAACTTAAAATAATTTTGTAATCCCTTCCTCATAATGCAATACTCTTGTGGCACTTCTACAATGTCTAATTATAAAATGGCTGTTTAAGCCTGTAATTTCACTTCTTAATTATGTATAAACTTTTGAAAGGTATATTTGAGATGTCAATTACAATTCCCTTGTCCCCCATCAACTGTTTGATATATTTTTTTTTTACTAAACATGTTAATAACTTAACTATAGTCAACTCTGCCAAATTTCCAATTAAAATAAGAGTTATACAGGATTTGTACATAATTTTGTTGTACCAAAAACCCACTTACAAGATGCAAAGTGCAAACCCACATAGAAATAAAAGCCCAGAAAAAGCTCAGACCCTACCAAAACCCTAAATCAACAAAATAAAAATTATAACGGGGAACAACTGAAATTGCCGCCGCCACCATCCCACTGCAACACCAGATCCATGAAACAGAGCTTGACAACAGTTGAAGGAAGCAGTGGAAGAACTAATTTTCTAACTTTTCCTCGTTCATGCTAACCTACATGTTAAAATGGTAAATAAAATTAGATTAATAAAATAAAATAAAAATGCAAATCTGATTATGCAAACAACATAACAGACAAGCCATTTGGAAATAATGAAGATCATAATATTTACCAAGTTATGGCAGAGATGCTCCAAGTTGTGACCAAGATAACATCCTCAGGAACCGATCCAGCAAGACAAATCTCACTTTTATGAGAGGAAAAATCATAGTGCGTTAGGTTGCTGATGGAGATGTTGAATTCGGCAGCCATGATTCGGTTGAGATGATGATTTGATCAAATAGAGATCTGATGTTTGATGATACTCAGGGTTTCTACAGAGATGACGGCAGATTGTGATAATGGAGCAGCACTTCTTTCTTGTACGCTCGAAACATCCTCTCTATTATCCTATATATTACTAATCCATATCCACCAGCAGGAATACTCAAGGAAAATTCCGTATGACAAAATGAAGAGAGTTCCATGACATTCTGACCTCCATATCGGGAAACTGTTCTTAGAACTGTTTGCGCATGCTGGTAACTGATTCAGGTAAATCTTTCACACCTGTGGAAGATAAATCGAGGCATCTAAGTCGCCTAAGTGAGCCGAAATCAGCAGGTAGTCTTTTTGAGCTTGAACAGAAAGACATGTCCAAAGCTATGAGAGGAAATATCATAATGCTTTATGCTCATGTTATTGTTGAAGATGTTGTAGTCGGCAGCCATGATTCGGTTGTGACGATGATTTGATCCGGAGATATCTACTGTTTGTTTGTTTGTTGATTTTCAGGGTTTCACTAGAAATACGACGGCGGATAAAGAAAATGGGGCTGCACTTCCTACTTATATATTTGCCATTTAGAATTAGGGTTTAGTTGTAGCCGTTGATTTAATTTCATTACGGATTCATCCGTTGACACGTATCCATTGACTGACCCGGCACATCTCACATCTGGTGAGGAATATTCAAGATCTGGGATGGTGGAAGATAGTGAATTCAAACATCACGCTTTTGTTTAGATTTCCTTTGAGTCATAAGTAAGGAATTTTGTTTAGATTGGACAATGAAAATCTTTGGTTTTTCTAAGCTGTTTATACTACCTATCTAGTCTAAGCTGTTAATTATAATGAGCTTGCATTTTTTGATTTCTTTTTTACTTTACATAAAAGCACAAGCAAACAAGTGTAACACCTAAATTAGTAAGACCTGAATAACACCTAAATTACTAAGACCTGAATATCTGTTATAAGACCGGCCGTGAATTCCGAGCTAAAAGGTATAGTAAATCTTTGCCGTGTTCCTGGAAGGGCTACTGGTTCATGATTTCTTCTACACGAAGGCTATTTGGCTACCGCCGCTACTGCATTTGAACTCCTAGAATGTAGGAACAACAAAACTTCATAGTTTATCAAAGGGTAAAGAGTCAAAATGCCCCAATTTGGGGGGTCACCTTGTTGAAATGCCCCGGACGTTAGGAAATAAGTCAAAATGCCCCAATCCGTTAGTTTTGGGGCATTTTGATCAAAATTGGGCATCTTGACCAATTAATGGAGTTTTGAAATTCCATTTTTATCTTTTTAGTCAAAATGCCCCAATCCGCCACCACCACCATAAAAACAACCACCAACCACCACTGCTGCCACCAACACCACCACCATCGCTGCCACCACCACCACCAATACCACCACCTCATCCACTGCCTCCGCCAACACCACTGCCACCGCCAACACCACTGCCACCGCCAACACCACTGCAACCGCCTCCTCCACCACCACCATATCCACCACTACCACCGCCATCTCCACCACCACCACCACCACCACCACCACCACATCCACCACTACCACCGTCATCTCCACCACCACCGAAACTATCACCACCAGTTCCACCACCAACACCATCGCACCACCACCACCACTATCATTATCGCTGCCACCACCACCACTGCACCACCACCACAACAACCACCACCACCAAAACAACCACCACCACCACCCTAAACCATGATTCCCAAACCCTGAACCCTAAGCCCTGAACCCTGAATTATGAACACCGAATCCTAAATTATGAACAATGTACCCTGAAGGGCAATTTCGACTACTTAACTCCCACTAACGGAAAATCTAACGGATTGGGGCATTTTGACTTATTTCCTAACGTCCGGGGCATTTCAACAAGTTGACCCCCAAATTGGGGCATTTTGACACTTTACCCTTTATCAAAAGGAAAGGTAAATTTCATGATGCCAAATCTCGGATAAAAACTATACACGCACAAGGCTTGAACATAAATTGAAGACAGATTTAAGGGGAAAATAAACACTTAAACTAAAACTAATCTCTGTATATATGATATTATTAATTAGACATTACAACAGCTCAAAATGCTAACACTTCCACAGTGTAACTGGCCTTAGTTAGAGCTTCTATCATCCTCAATTTTGTTGCCTTGCATCTAGTACCTTGGTGGATAATGCTTATTGGTGTTTTGGTGACTGAAGATATCCTCACCCCCACTGTTAGGTGGTTGAGCTATGGCTCGCACGAAGTCTCGATCAATGTTTCGTACGAGTTACTTGAAACACTTTCTAACGAGTAGATATCAACACTCCTCCACAACTACGATTTTTTATTTTTTACAAATTCCTTGTCAAAATGGAATTTCATGAGTCCAACTTCCCATCAAAAAGATGCAACGATCTTCCAAAGAAAAAAAAAAGCACAGACAGATTACAACAGCCTCCAAGAGGCAGATTTCAGGGGGAGATACAAACTGAAATTAATTTATAATAACTTCTAATTTTAAAAATAAAAATAAAATAACACAAAATATAATTTAAAGCAAATCTATCCACACAGACAAGGCATGATAATAATTGAAGACAGATTTAAAAAGAAAACAAACATTAAAACTAATTTTGCGTAAATATGTCATCGAAGATCTTCATGGCCTCACATAGCTTCTATCATCCTGAATTTTCTCTTCCTCTTTCCATTTGTTTGTCATCAATTATTCCAACCTTCTCCACCTTTGCCTCAACGCCCACAACTGTTGATTGGTCTTTGGCCGAAACCGAGAAGAGCAATCCCAGATCCCGGGTGTTGATTAGCCAAATCTAGAAGACGCTAAAGATCTTACTCAATATGCAAACGAGGTACAATAGACATGGATTTTACTTTTAAGAGAGGAAAGATCATTGTGTGAATGTATTGTTATAGCTGTTAAGATGTGGAAATCGGCATCCATGATTCTGTTGTGAAGATGATTTGATCAAATAGAGATATGTAATGTTTCTTTCTTTCTCTAGACTAGAGAGATGGCGGAAGATAAAGAAAATGAGGCAACACTTTTCTATTTATGATGGCATAGATATCTGCCCGCTTAGAATTAGGGTTTATTGTTGTCGTTGATTTTTTTATACTATATTATCTAACGGCTAACACGTACTATATACCTGACCAAGATTGTTGACCGAGATGTTAGAATACGGGCATCCAACTCAAAACCAATTGGCAACAAGTGGAGTAGCTCCACACTTTATATGGACCGCTGTATGGTTGCCCTGCCTTCTTGGGTCTTACTGGGTCTCACGTCTCATACATGGCCTGGCTATGATAACATATTAGAATACGGGCATCCAACTCACAACCAATTGGCAATGAGTGGAGAGGCCCTAAGGGATTATAAACCGCAGGATCTTAGATGCCCAGACAATGTGGGACTAATAATCTCAACACGAGATATTTCTTATTAACGGTTTTGATCATATTGCAGTCTGGTCAAAGTCACACAAGTGAATTTCTGGTATTTATTAGCTAAGCCACCATGAATGAGAAGTTGAGACGGTGATGCACATCCAGTTGTAGCAGTAGATCTGAAGGCAAAAACCAACATTATGACATCATTCGTGAGATTTTTTCACTAATGAAAAAAAATCTAAAATGGGGACAGCAATACATAAACATATCTCATTTATTTTCTTCTTCCATTACTCATCTATAACCTGATTAAATTTAACAAGATAACACATTTTCTTCTTTCTTTAAGCTTAAGAGTAAGAGCAATTCTTATGGGATGAACAAACCAAGAAAATGGATGTTCAAATGAACAAATTTGATGATTTGAACATTGAGACACCATAACCGACGCGCGACAAGGGTAATAGCGCGCGCTATCCCAAATAACGCTGGCGTCAACAGCGATGACGCCGGCGTTCTCAGCTCTGTTGCGTTCCTGCTTCCAACGCCCATACCAAATTCTCTCACCAGATTTATATTTTATTATTTGTTTTATTATTAAATAATCCTGTGGGACCCAACTTATATTAATAAAATTATTAATGAGACCCAACTTATATTAATAAAATCATTAGTGGGACCCAACTCTTATTATTTTATATTAATAAAATCACTAGTGGGACCTTAAAATATCAAATTTGTTCATTTTGACTTGTTTCCCATAGCGGAGATGCAGTTTGTTCATCCACGTGGATGAACAAATTTTTGTTTTTGCCATAGGAACTGCTCTAATAAGATCAAAAAACAAATCTCACGTTAGCTATAAGCCACTGTCAGAAGTTGATACGATGTATGAGCGTAAATCTCAAGGTAAAAAACAACATTATTACATCGATCATTCATCTAAAATTGTGGCAACAGTAATACCAAAAGTATGCTATGAACGCACATTAACAACTTGGTAAAACTTAGAACTCATTTCTTCTTCTCTTGTTCCGATACTAATCTGTCAATTAATTATCCCACCCGAGTTACTAAATTGAAACAACTCAAAGATCTTCCAAGGCAAAACTATGCACAAACAACAACAGCCTTGAACATGAATTTGAGGCAGACACTAGTTCCTCCACAGAGCTGCCTCATATAACACCAAAATCCTTGCCAATACAAAGTTAGATGGAACTAAAACCTTCCAAAGGCACAAACTTTAAACAAAATTTCCAGATCCGAATTCTTATACAAAAGGGAAAGATGCCAAATTTCTAAACAGAAAGGGGATGAAGTGAAATTGAAGACAGATCTAAGGGAAAAATAAACGTTAAAACTGATTTTAGTAAATCTGTAATCATTAAAATTTGCAACAATTCAAAATGAAAAACACTTCCTTCGTGTCACTTGGATTCATGGACTCACATTACCTACTATCATCCAAAATTTTCCTTTCCACTTCTTGCCTTTAGTTGCATCAATTTTCTCCACTGAACACTTCACCCTAGGTCATGATTGGACTTCTAGAGCAGTGGGAAATGATCTTATCAACTACCATAGATCTTGATAGGCCTTTTGAAGAGCCAAAAAGAGCTTGTCAAGTATCCAAACAATACACCCTGACAATGTATTTTACTTTTGTGAGAGGAGAAATAATTATGCTAATATATTGTTATATAGTTGTTCGAAGATATTAAATCCCCCAGCCATGGCTTGGTTCTGAGATAGATCTGCTGTTTGCTGGTTTCCATGGTTTCTATATATCTTTAACTAGACTACAGACGGCGGAGATGTAAAATATGGTGCACCACTTTCCTACTTATAGAAGGGCATAGAGATTTTCCCGTCTAGAATTAGGGTTAATTGTAAACGTGATTCCACTACCCATTGGATTCAATAAGGACACGTAATGCTATGCCTGACCGTGATTGCTGACCTAGATATTTGTTAAAGACGGCTTTGATCATATTTCCATACACGTGAAAGATTTTTAAGGCAACAAATACATCTATCCAGTGGTTACATGACATCTTATACGGTTGAGAATCTCATAAGTTTAGGGGAGGGTTCTCATTTGTTTTCTGGTTTAGTCTTTGAATGAAACATTATTGCAAACCAACCTGATTTTAGGAGTTACTATTTTGGAGACTTCTTGTAATGTGATTAGATTTCTTGACGATGGTTCTCCCAGGCCTGAGGTAACATTTGATATTTACTCTCATATTGACGAGTTCATTTAATTTTTGATTCCTATAAATACCAAAAATAAGACTATTGATTAAAGAGAAATTTATTCTTATGACCCTGAAAATTATGGGTCTTACTCTTTTGGCCCCAGGGTTATCTAAAAAATTCCTATAAATACCCAATAACCCTGTCTTGATCCTAAGTGAAGATGAACTCTGCACCATCGCCGCTCCTGAAAATCCGGACATTCTCTCTCCTTGTGTAGTTCCCCTCATTCCCCTCATTTAATTTTTGATTCCTATAAATACCAAAAATAAGACTATTGATTAAACTAAACTAACTAATGAGGAAACAAGTGACAATTCATGGATGAACAATAACGGAGAGAATCAAAATCCAAACTGAAACATAATTTGCTTCACTTGTCATAATCAACTTATTACTTATTTTATTACTAGAGTTTATTAAAAAAATCGTTTGTAGTTATATAGTCATACACTTGCATTCAGTCTTTTGTTTTTCCAAGTTATATATATCAGTTCAAAATGCACAACATAGAGAGCAAGGAGAAGTCTCAAATCGGCGTCAAAAGTTTCTCCATCCCATACTTTGTGTGTCAAGGTAACACTGGACCGATACTTTGCGGCTGGTGCAAAGTCACACAACGGTTTGGTACAGTAAAAGCCTAGCCAGGTCGCATTGGCTTAGGGGTGGTGGATAATGCTTATTGGTGACTAAAGATATCCTTGCCTATTGTTGGTGTTAACACGATCAATAGTTGTATCTGGAATGTGGTGGTTTAAATTATGGCTCTAAGTTTGTACATACTTATATAATGTTTACCATTTTTGCAAGTTGTTGGTGTTAACACGATCAATAGTTGTATCTGGAATGTGGTGGTTTAAATTATGGCTCTAAGTTTGTACATACTTATATAATGTTTACCGCAAGTAATTACAGGGAACCCAAATTTGATGCAGACCCTTTCAAATCGGTGTCAAAATTTTCTCCATCCTATACTTTGTTAAGGGAACGCTGGACTCATACTTTGTGGCTGGTGCAGAGTCACAAAATGGTTTGGTACTGCAAAATCCTAGCCAGGTCGCATAGGCAAGGGGTGGCGGACACTTATTGAATAACATTTATTGGTGTTTTGGTGACTTAATATCCTCACCCATTAATTGTTGGTGATAAAGCGATGTGGAAATCGGAGGAGACTCTTTCTAACGGATTCATGCAATACTGCTTGCACAAGCACAACTATGATTTTTAATTTTTTTAATTCTTTATAAATTCCTTATCAAAAGGGGATCTTATGATGCCAAAATTCCAATAAAAAAGATGCAAAGATCTTCCAAAGAAAAACTATGCATAGACAACATCCTTGAACATCAAATAGAGGTGTATTGTAATGAGTCCAGAAAGTAGAGGTGTATTGGAATTGGCAATATAACAACAAAATCCTCCACCTAGCTATGTCACTGGCTTCATATAGCTAAGCCCGAATTCTTATTAAAAGGTAAGTTTGTGATTCCTCTTCGGAAAAAAAACACAAAAGATGGTTTTAAGGCAAAATTGTACACCCAGACAAGGCATGAACATAAACTGAAGACAGGTAAAAATTAATGTTATAACTGATTTTAGTAAATATGTAATCATTAGTAATTTAACAATTCAAAATGCAAAACACTTCCTTAATATCACTTGGATTCATGGCCTCACATAGCTTCTATCATCCTGAATTTCTTTTTCTCTTCCATTTTCTTGGCTTTAATTGCATCAATAATGGCTTTAATTGCATCAATAATTCATGGCCTCACATAGCTTCTATCATCCTGAATCTTATGTTGTGATTGGACTTCTGAAGAACCGGAAAAGTTCTGACCCACCACCATAGACCCCTATAGGTCTTGATAGGACCTCTAAACAGAACAAAAACACCTTATCCAGTGAAGATCATGCTGGAAACGGATTTTATGAGAGGAGAAATCATTATGCTAGTATAATGTTATAGTTGTTTGAAGATATTGAAAATCCGCAGCCATGGCTTGGTTCTGATGATAACCAAAGCTAGATAGTTTCTAGGGTTTCTTTCTTTCACTGCTATTGACGGCGGAGGATGTAAGATGGCGCAACACTTTCCAACTTATAAAGGCATAGGGATTTGTCCGTCTAGAATTAGGGTTTATTGTAATCGTCGATTTCATTTCCGTAATGCTATACCTGACCGTGATTGCTGACCTAGATATTTGTTACGGACGGCTATGGTCATGTTTCCATACAGGTGAAAGATTTTTAAGGCAACAAATACATCTATCCAGTGATTACAGCTTACAAGGCTGAGGATCTCCTCAGTTCAGGGGAGGGCTCGTTAACCTGGCCATCAAAACTGATTTGTGACTCCCACTGCGCCATAGGCTGCATGTAGGTTCGTTTTTTGATCCACGTCACCAATTGAAACCTGGCGTGAGCATGAGGAGTAAAAAATGCTACACTTTTCTTTTTCTTTTGTTCATGGAAAATGAAATCTTTAATTTAAGGAGACATGAAATCTATGATAATCGTAGTTTGTGTTGTAGGATTTTTAGCCCATGGATCTGCGACCCAATATAGTATTTAGGATTCTCTTCTTACTTGTATATAAAGCATACTATGCTATGTAATATGGTTGTTGATGCTATCAATAAGAACCCTCTTGTCGTTTCTCATATTCTTCTTCTTCTCCTAAGTTCCACTTGAAAATGTTATCATGCACGAAGCTATATCGCTGAGCTAAGTTGGATTGATTTTATTTTTACTACATGGATGATAAACACAAAGCTATTCGGGAAAAAAAAATGGTGTTCGGATTTACATCAAGAAAATTATGGAATCAATCGTTAAGCTAAGTGTTTCTCTTCCTTTTTTTTTTTTTGGCAGATTTAATTTAATTTTAATGGAGGAGAGGAAATCTGCTGATATTGATATTGATTTGATGTAATGAGGAGAGAAAATATTTGTATTGATCTGATTTGTACCATTAATTTGATTTGTACCGATGAGTGATGGGAAATCTGGCCGCATTAATGGGTGAAAGACTGGAGCCGTCGAAGCTAATGGTTGAACAGTAAGCTAATCACTTCCAATACAAATTCATCTTGCTTAGATTCTGCTAGTTGTTCTTGGTAAACATGTTTGCTTTTCTTGATTCACATGACGTGTCCGTTTACATGAACTTGAGTAAATAGCCCACTACGGTAATATGATCAGCCATTTTATTTAGTTGTCACATGCTTCATCATATATGATTATAGTGGATAATCCAATATGCACCTGTTTGTATGACTCTTGGTTGATATCATCTATACCTTTCTCCTTATTCGTCCATGAAGTTTATGCCGTTATGAATTATTTTATTTCATCCATGCAATAACTATTTTTCATTAGATAATTGTCTCCATTGTTACTGCTACTTGATAGGGAAGTGTTTGGTTTTATTGATAGTACAGTTTTACTGTAGTGCTATTAGTATTGCTTGTCTTTGTAATTTTCTGTTGTCCATTAAAAAAAAAAAAACTGACTGTTATCATTTTTTTTTTAAATTCATATATCATTTTCCAACGTATGCTTGGTACGGTCACACATTTTCTTATCCCGTGTTTGCAAATTTTAATAAAACAAATTGTGATATAGTAGGCCATAGTGTTGACGTTATTTTGATTGTTGAATAAGCATTGTTGGTTACACATTTTTCCTCCTTTTCCCTATTTTTGGTTTCACTTTTGGAATTTGTCCTGTTTTGTGATTTCAATTTGGTTTCTGCCTTATATTACAATTAATTATTAATGAAAGATGAAATGCTTATATATATTATATGTTGGTACTAGCTCTTAACCTATGCCGTAATGGCACGGGCCATGATGTTGGTTCATTTTTAATATATCGTATAATTTGTGTCCCGAATACTTATCAACTCCTTATGATTTAATATGTGTTTTTCATAAAAATAGTTGGGATTTTCCCCTCTTTTTTTTTGTTTTTTCCTTTAATATTTTACCGCCGGAGATTTGCTCAAACGAAAGAAATATAATCTTAACTTCCAGACACTTTTTTATTTAGGTTCATTTCTTATAATGAGATAATGCTATACATGAACATGGAAGTTTAAATATTTTTTGGAAATATGTCGTCAGCAACGCTCATCTCAGTGAAATCAACTAATCAATATCGTCCATAAAAGTCTCCACATGCACCTATTTCGCTCCAGCTGACTCATCTATCATGGTCATGTTGTCGATCCTCCAAATAGGTAGAGAATAGTATTTTTTTGCATCGAACGAATGATACAAACTATCCAATGTGACATGATTTTCCTGTAATTTTTCAACACCATTAGATGACAATGTTTAAAATGTGTACCCATTACCTTTTCGAAGGGATTGTATATATGCGAACATCTGCCATTAAATCTTCAACAAAGTATTGTACCCAACAATTCGTCTTAACGAAGGCTTTGGTAACTTCAAAAGTCTTGGACATTTTGTCGCTTCCGTATGTTCCTACCTTCACTTGGAATACAATCTGGCGACACATTACCTCATAAAGAACCTTGAACACATATTGTACTCCCTGATCCTATTTCAAATTAATAGGTTGTCAATAGATCCTTTACCAAAAGTTGACATATTGTACGTTGAATATTTATATAAAAAAATGGTATTGTGAATCGTTGCTTTCTAAGATTGTAGTTTTCAAAATTGGCCTCTTCAAGTCCCACGGCTTTCTAAATTTATATATCTTGTTTTTTTTTAACATTTTAGTTAGCCATATCATGTTTGTTACTAACTTTAAACTTGATGTCATCTTCTACTGTGAACTTTATGTGATTTCAAAATCGAAATAGTTATACCTCTTTCATTCGTATCAAGTAATCCATTGTATATCCCAACAATTCCTTTCTTTTGCCGTTTCCGGACCATCAGTAGACATTATTGTCAAACGCAATCTGTCTAATATTTGTTGATGTTATGTATTTGCAATGTTCATTTTTCTTAAATAAATAGATTGTGGAAAAACTAAAAAAAAAAGAAGAACATAAGTATTACATCGGGTCTAAGTTATTATATCCAAAATACTCCAGACACTTCTTCTGGTACCTTGTTTCCTCAAATTCCTCGTTGCATTCTAGACAGTACATGCAACACTAATCATTTGCTAAGTGAGCTATTTGCGCAAGTGTGGTCAATGTATCCCTTGCTTGTAATAATAATAACAATACGTCAATTTTTTTCAAGGCATCCAGTTGTAAATGGTATGAATCTAATAGATTTGAATTATACCTCAATCTTAGATATCACCTTCTTCTCACATAACATAGCAATTGAGGAAGGACAAATCTTGACCACTCTTTACATAGGCAGAGTTAGCTAAACTATGTTTTACAATTGTCTTACGTGAAAATTATTATTAATCCATATTTTAGTCAGTTCCTATCAAAGCCGATCTAATTAGTCCTATAGAAAGTTAATCTTAAATTTTTGACATTATCTCTTGACCAAATTATTGAAGTATTCTCAGTCATGTTCTGCTTTGTGTGATATACCCATCTGTGTCTACTCTACCTTCTAACCCAGTGAATGAAACCTATAAATATTGATCCGTAATTTGATATTGTTGATTTGTCATCACGAGGTCGCATGATTTGAGAATATAAAATATAAAAAATATTCTATAAACATTAGATGCGAAATTTAGATTTATGATTTAGAGTTTTTTTATGATGATTTTGATGAACAAACATAATTTTCAAACAAATATTTTTGAATGCAATAGATTTTCCCGGTAAATAAGGTTTCATATCGGGAATTGAGTGAAAGATATCGTCTTTGTAGGTAGTTTTCGCAAAACAACTCGACATTGATGGTCTTTCAAGAAAAAGAATGTAATAGTACTTGAGAGAGCGATAATGTTCTCTTACGCGGGTACACCAATTTCCTTTATATAATACCGGTGATCGAACAGTCATGATCATATTGTCTTATACGTTCCGGTATCATCCTCGAAATATTTAGTTTTTGTCCTTATCAATCGTGCTAAAAATAACTAATTACATCTTTCACAATACAATGTTGCATGTTTTGTGAAGATTATTTTTTTACTTGGTCAATAAAACTCACTAAAAACCAAAAACTATTATTATACACTACTATTACCAATACCCACCACCATAAAACCATCCACCACCATTATTTATTCCACCAATAGTAATGTTACCGCCTTCACCATTCACAAACACCCCCACCGCTTATACTAACCCTACTTCGACTACCACCATTAGAATTAATATAGTTTTTAGTAAAGTTTTATTAATAAAATTATGTATTTATGTTAGATTATTAAAGGAACATTTATAATAGAAATTTAATTAATCATTATGAACAATCAATGAGTACTAATTTATAAAACGTTTAAAAATGGTTAAGTTGAACAAACCCCAGCGGTAAATTTATCTTTGCCAAGGACAAATCATGACCACTCTTTACATAAACAAATCGATAATAAATAATTTCATATGTTCTGATCTTGATTCGTATCGTTCGTTTAGTTATTACATAACATGGAAATTGATTGCACCAATTTTTTAAAATGGACATGTGTTTTATCGAGTTTATTTTAACATTAGAATGATCAACCACGTTTTATACTTTATAACGTTACACATTATGTGGCATTACGAAATTAGCATAATATGTTTTTGTTCACCAATACCCGCCACCACCATAAAACCATATGAATCCACTGCTCTAACCCATTAAATTTTTAATAACTACATATTTTTTTAGTTTATTTTATAAATAGTACTTTATCAATATATATTTATGGTTTAGTCCACCAAAGTTTATATGTTTCTTTAAATAAAAAAAATAAATAGGCCTCCTCAATGTCAATTCCACCACTGCCACCATCACTGCCGCCCATCCCATGTAGGTTGTTGGACGTAATTCTAATTTTCAATCACAAATGCCATGTATGCGGTTTAGATTGAAATTTTTTTCGTCAATTGATTAGTTTCATTATTTTTTTCCGTGTATATATTCTTTTTTGTATTGCAATAGATTATATTTTAACATTAAAAAATCATGATTTATACGATATAGTACCAAAGATAACAGGGGTACCATTTGGGTGATCCAACTACGATCATGAAAATATTGTCTTGTATGATATCATCCATGAAATATATGGTACCTTCCTTTATCAAAAGTGTTAAAAACAACCAACCACATCTTCCACACTACGATGTTATCAATGTTGTAACGAAAACATAAAATTAATATTGTCCATCACTACACACCAACATTCACCATCACTACTTCTAGCACCACAAACCAGGGGCGGAGCCAGGATTTTGAGGAGAGAGGGAGAAAAAATTATTGGCAAGTTGGATACATGTGAAAAATGGACTTTGTATCCCATTTTAAGATAAAAGAACAAAAATAAATATAATTGTGCTTGGCTCCGCCCTTGACCACCACTAATCTTTCGGCCTCCACCGTTTCTACTACTCATTGTCGCAGAAAATGTCTATTGATATCATTTTTCAAAATTACTTATTAATATAAATAAATATTATAATTACTTAAGAAAACATTTATAATTAAAAAATGATTAGTCATTTATTATGAGCAATTAGTGAAACACTAATTAATAAAACACTTTATAATGAATAGATTATTTATTATGTGAAATTAGTGAAATACTAATTAATAAAGCAATTATGGTATTTAAGTTGAACAAACCACCACTGTTGATTTATCTTTTCTATCAATTCCAACCGAGGTGGAACACTGGTTAGAGGCCACTCCTATGACACAATAGGTCATGAGTTCGAACCTCCCCGTTATAATTTTTGAAACTCCATATCTTGACTTGAATATTCATTTTTCATTCATAATATTGGAATGAACGCCACACGTGCGAGATGTAGGGGGTGGTTAGAGGAACCAGAGCCCTTGATTTATCTTTCTCCAAACAAATCCTGACCACCACTAGCAAAGGCAAACTTAACCTAGCTTTGTTTTATACTAATGATGTTTTTGGGCGTGAAAATTGGTTCGGAGCTTCTATAAACGATGTACTCTATTCGCGGATAAAATAAATAAATAATCTACGGTCTACCCTGGTTCGCTCCACCCCGGTTCGGCTAGGTCTGCCTTGTTCCAGTTGTATCCTGTTTTGTTTTTGTTATGGGTTTTGCACGACCAAGGGCATTCTGGTTTTGTGTATGTATATAGTGAGAACCAAAATCTGAGGTAAGTAACCATAACTCGGGTTTTTACATTGAATGACCACTTGCTGGGCTTATTTGTTTGTTTTAGAACATGTCAAGTTTTGTTTATTTTTGTTTTAAGATAAGTCAATATCATATAAATGGTCAATTTAAATTATGATTGCTTATCTCGATCATTAAGAATTTTGGTCTTAATGTTATTTTGTTGTAGGTGAATGATGTCTTTTGTTAAATTGGTTGTACCAACTCGATATTTTTTCCTCAAATTTGAATGTTGGCTATAGTTGAATGATGTCTTTTGTTAAATTGGTTGTACCAACTCGATATTTTGTCCTCAAATTTGAATGTTCCTTGGGATTGTTTGTAGGTGAAAATGGTTTCTGCTGATTTCGGTAATTGCAGGTGTGCAGGTGAGAAACAATTTAACCCTAAACAATGTACGACAAGGGAGTACTTTAGATTCGAGAGATCAATCTGTACAAGTCCGGCCTAAACTAAGAAATGGCCATTCCAGATTTGCTTCGGTCACAAAGTGGAGGAGAATGGGTTGGTTTTGGGGAGAGAAGCAAGGAAAGTGGTGAGACCAGAATAGTTGATTCTGGAAGAGTAGTTGGGTTCCTACGACTTGTTATCATAAAAGTGAGAGAGCTCACGAGGTGAGCTAGCAAGTAAGTATTTCTGGGTATTGTATCTCCCGTATGAAATTGTTGTTCAATGGAAATAGGTAAGACCTATTTATACAAGTCAGAATAGAAACGTACCCTGGCCTCATTATGGAGTGGGGAAGTAAATGGGAGGAGGTGGTAACCGTATGCATGGAATTGATGTCCATAAAGTTGTTAACGCATGAAACTGGTTTTCATGAAACTGCTAACCTTATCAAATTGATGTCCCATAAATTTTTTAACGCATGTGCTTTATGTCCCATGAACGTTTCACACATAACTTCCCGTATTTACTAACCGCCTCAGCCTTATGACACTTCCTTATGATGGGCATAGTGTACGCCGCATGCTGTAAACCACCAAACCAATACCCAAAGAGGATCCCCCCGTTTGTGTTGATATCTCGAATGTTTTTGGAAAACATCTAGCGTGTTGTTGTGGCTTGGCAAGTCAAGCTCGGGAAACTTACTAGCCTGGTGACCTTCGATGGTCAAGATTTTTCATCTTGAGAGGAGGGGCAACCGTTGATCGTTGCACGCCTTCGTTTTGGTAGCCGCCTAGTGAGGGCCAACGTAGTAGCGCGGCTAGGTTGGCATGGCATGGTTTGGCGTGGCCAAACTTAGGTTTTCGGTCCAAAGGTTACCATGTGTCGTCATGTAACCTTGGATGGCTAGGATTTTATCTTGGTATTGAAGGAAAACCGTTGAATGTTGCACGCCTTCGTTTTGGTGGCCGCGTAGGGAAGGCCAACAGGGTGGCGCGTCTAGGTTAGGCTTGGCATGTGGGGCCAAGGGTTTGCCTTGGACGTGGCTAGCTTTGGATAGATGCGATTCTTGGCCTTGCATGTGGGGCCAAGGGTTTGCCATGGGTGTATGGTGTGGCTAGGGCCAAGGCAAGGGCGTTTGTATTGGCATGGTGGGACTAGCACAGCTAGGGCCAAGGCAAAGTGTGTTTGGCATGGCGCGGCTAGCTTGGGATAGGTTTGGTTTGGCTTGGCATATACGGGGCCAAGGGATTTCCATAGGTGCATGGCGTGGCTAGGGCAAAGTCAAGGGCGTTTTGATGGTCATGGTGTGACTAGCATATCTAGGGTCAAGGTAGAGTACGTTTGTCATGGCGCGGATAGCTTGGGCTAGGTTTGGTTTTAGCTTGGCATGCGGGGCCAAGGGTTTTCCATAGGCGCATGGCATGACTAGCTTGGGCTAGGTGCCTGACCAAGCTAGGCTTTAAGGAACAAAGGTAGTTTAGTAACCTTAGACAACCAGGATTTTCTCCTGGGATCGAAGGGAAACCATTGATTGTTGGATGCCTTCGTTTTGATAGCCGCGTTGTGAAGGCCAGTATGGTGGCGCGGCATGGGGCCATGGCGAGGTGCGTTTGGCATGGTGCGGTAGGTGTGGATGGAATGATTTGAAATTGGCACGGAGGTGCGGCTAGCATGCTTTGGCGCGGTTGGTGTGGCTGGCATGATTTTCCATTGACACATAGGTGCGGCTAGCATGGTTGACAGGAGAAAAACACAACACTCTCAGAGAAGGAATTTTAGCAAGCTCTCCAAAAAGATTTCATCTCTTGCAAGCTTATGAAGCTTTCACTTTCTGATACAAGTCGAGAAACTACTCTTCCAGAACTATTCTGGTCTCAACACCATTTCTTCGCTTCCCTCCCCAAATCAACCCTTCTCCTCCACTTTATGATCAAAGCATGTCTGGAACGGCCATTTCTTGGTTTAGGTCGGTCTTGTACAGATTGATCTATCTAATCCAGAAAGTGCTCACGTGAAGCACATTTGTTTAGGGTTAAACCAGTTTCTCACTCACCTGCCGAATTTAAACCAGTTTCTCACACCGACCGCGCCAAAGCATGCCAACTATGCTAGCCGCACCTCTGTGCCAATGGAAAATCATGCAAGCCACACCGACCGCGCCAAATCATGCCAACCATGCTAGTCTCACCTCTATGCCAATGGAAAATCATGTCAGCCACACCAACCGCGCCAAAGCATGCCAACCATGCTAGACACACCTCCGTGCCAATGGAAAATCATGCCAGCCACACCTAACGCGCCATGCCAAACGCACCTTGCCATGGCCCCATGTCGTGCCACCATACTGGCCTTAACTACGCGACTATCAAAATGAAGGCATGCAACAATCAACGGTTTCCTTCAATCCCAAGAGCAAATCCTGGCCGTATAAGGTTACCAAACGACCTTTGCCCCCAAAACTATAGCTTGGTCACGCGCTTAGCGCAAGCTAGTCACGCCATACTCCCATGGGACAAGCTAAAACCGCACCAATCCCAAGCTAGCCGCGCCATGCCAAACACACTATTCCTTGGCCCTAGCTACGCTAGTCACACCATGCTAAGACAAATGCCCCAGCCTTGGCCCTAGCCACGCCATATGTCCATGGCAAACCCTTGGACCCACATGCCCAGCCAATACCACACATATCCCAAGATATCCGCGCCATGCAAAACACACTCTTCCTTAGCCCGAGCTATGCTAGTCACATCATGCCAAGTCAAACACCCTTTCCTTGGCCTTAGCCACGCCATACGCCCATGGAAAACCCTTGGCCCCGCACGCCAAGCCAAACAAAACCTAACCAAGCTAGCCGCGCCATGCCAAACACACTCTGCCTTGGCCCTAGCCATGCTAGTCACACCATGCGAGGCCAAATGCCCTTGCCTTGGCCCTAACCATGCCATACGCCCATGGAAAACCCTTGGCCCCACATGCCAAGACAAAAATCACACCTAGCCAAAGCTAGCCACGCCCAAGGAAAACCATTGGCCCCACATGACAAGCCTAACCTAGCCACGCCACCCTATTGTCCTTCCTTATGCGGCCACCAAAACGAAGGAGTGCAACAATCAACGGTTTCCCTTCAATCCCAGGAGTAAATCCTAGCCATCCAAAGTTACCAGACGACACATGGTAAGCTTTGGCCCGAAAACCTAAGTTTGGCCACGCCAAACCATGCCATGCCAATGTCATGCCAACCTAGCCGTGCCACCATGTTGGCCCTCACTACGCAACTGCCAAAACGAAGGCGTGAAATGATCAACGGTTGCCCCTCCTCTCAAGGTGAAAAATCTAGACCGTCGAAGGTCACCAGGCTAGAAAGTTTCCATAGCTTGTCTTGCCAAGCCACAACAACACGCTACATGTTTTCCAAAAATATTCGAGACATCAACACAAACTGGGGGATCCTCTTTGGGTATTGGTTTGGAGGTTTAAAGTGTGCGGCGTACACTACGCCCGTCATAAGGAAGTGTCATAATGGTGAGGCGGTTAGTAAATACGGGAAGTTATGTATGAAAAGTTGATGGGACATAAAGCACCTGCGTTAACAAATTTATGGGACATCAATTTCATAATGTTAGCAGTTTCATGAAAACCAGTTTCATGTGTTAACAACTTTATGGACATCAATTCCATGCATACGGTTACCACCTCTTCCTATTTACTTCCCCACTCCTTAATAAGACCAGGATATGTTTCTATTCCGACTTGTATAAATAGGTCTTACCTATTTCCATTGAATAACAAGTTTGTACGGGAGATACAACACTCAGAAATACTTACTTGCTGGCTCACCTCATGAGCTCTCTCACTTTTCTGATAACAAGTCGTAGGAACCCAAATACTCTTCCAGAATTAACTATTCTGGTCTCACCACTTTCCTTGCTTCCCTCCCCATAACCAACCCATTCTCCTCCACTTTGTGCCTGAAGCAAGTCTGGAACGACGATTTCTTGGTTTAGGCCAGGCTTGTATAGATTGATCTCTCGAATATAAAGTACTCCCTTGCAATACATTATTAAGGGTTTAAATTATTTCTCACCTACACACCCGCAATTACCGAAATCAGCAGAAACCATTTTCACCTACAAATAATTGGCGACCACAGCGGGAGGATTGATCTATCGGTTACAATATGAACTCCAACTCCTGATTTAGTTTTGTAGGACCAGAATATCGCTACAACGCTATTCTTAAGATATTAACAACACTTCTGCGAGTGTCACCACAAGCTCCTTAACAACATTTCGCGAGCGACACAGAATATCCAAAAGAAGGACGTAAAAGCTGGCGACGGAAGAAATATAAGAAAAGTATATTTATCCCGCGATGGTTATCAATCTTGCGAGGATGAATATTGTAGCGATCGCGATGAGATCACAGAGTAGATCCGAAATAGGAGGAAAACTTAGCTGTCATCCACTATGCAAATTCCTATATAAAGGACTCGAGAGATCCAGAAAAGGATGATATCTTTTGGAGAGTTGATTAGGTCTTGAGGAGAGAGAAACTCTAGAAAGAAAGTTGTACTTCTGAGTTCTTACATTTTTTGTAAAGATTTCTAACAAATAGAATAATAAAGTGTCGTTATTCATCTTCAAATGTAATTCAATTTCTACATATTCTTATCAAGGGTGTAGTGTAGGAATTCCTGCAACTACATTTTGGCGCCCGAAACAGGGAGAATCAAGCTAAGAAATCTCTAATTACAACTTGAAGATTTGAAGAAATTGCTAGATTTGAAGAAATGGCTAGAAGAAGAAGAAATACATCAGAACCACCAACAACTGTGAGGAGAAGTAAAAGACTTGCAGGTGAGGAAACAAGTGAATTAGGAGAATCTTTAAGGATAAGATCAGGAAGAAATAGAATAATAAATGAAGAAGAAAGTCCAATTCAATAGCCGAATCAACAAGCACAAACACAAAATAGGATTGAGGATTATGATAGAGTGAGTGTTCATACTTGGAGGTCGGATTCGATAGAAGAAGCAGAAGATCGACAATTAAGAAATGAAGAAGGAGAAGAAAAAAAACAAGAAATGGTTGAAGGATTAATTCATGGAGGAGGTGAAAGTGAAATGGCAGATGATTTGAGACAAAGAATACAGGAAGAAAGGAGATTAGAGGCAGAAGAGCGTGCGAACTTAACAAGACAAAATCATGAGTTAAGAATGGAGAATTTGAGATTACAAAGAAGGAGATCAAGAAGTACAGTTAGATCAAATTCAAGATCATTCAGAGAAGAACCAAGGAAAAATTCCCCTATGAGAAATGTTGGAGAAAATATTCCAGAAGAAGTGCAAAATCTAAATGGAGAGCAACGTAATAATAGAAATCAAGAGGGAAGAAACAACCAAAATGAAGAAGAAAATCCAGAAGAAGGTAGGAGGATATTACATGGGCGAGAGAATCAAAGAAATCGAAGAATAATTGAAGAAGAAATTGAGAGACATTACGCCGAACAAGCACGTCTAGCTTGCGAGAGAGAAAGATTAAGTGCAGAAGCAGAAGAACAAGAATTTCGAGAGGCAGTACGACAAAATAACCATGAAAATCGAGAAAGAAGACGTACACAAAATCTCTACAATGATAATATTTAGGAGGAGTATGATAGGATACAGAGGAGAATAGAGAGACAACGTTGAAAAATGAGGAGAAATGAAGAAATCCGAAGAGAAGAAGATAGACAGCTGCGATTCCAAGAGGAAGGTGAAAGAGAAAATTGCATAGAAAGACGGGATGACGATGAAGAAGAAGACACACAAAATCTCGCAAGACAAGAAAGGCAAGAACGCAAAAGAAGGGAAAATGCATTAAAGAGGCCAATTAATAGAGCAAAACTCAACTGAGAATGAGCAAATATTGAGAAAATTAGCATAAATGAGAGGTACGATAAACAATAGAAGAGAAGGAGGTAGAAGGAAACTCGATGAAGCTATTGAAGAAGCTGCGAGAACTCCATTTACTCAAGAAGTAGAGTTAAGAGGAATACCTCCAAAATGTAATTTACCAGCATTAACCAACATCTTTGATGGGACTACTTGTGCTGTTCAACATGTCAAGGCTTACGTTAGATGTATGCTACAATGGGAGAACCATGATGCTGTACTATGCAAATATTTTGCGTCTAGCTTAACTGGCGAGGCATTAAAATGGTTCGAGGGATTGCCAAAAAAGACCATAACTTCTTTTGATCATTTACAAGCTACATTTCTAGGAGCTTATATTAGCAATAATTCATCGCGGCCAGGCATTGAAGATGTATTTGGCTTAAAACAAAGAGTTGGCGAGAGTCTGAAGCATTTAACCATAAGGTGGAAGTCAATGTGCAGCGAGATCGCGGGAAGAGTAGATGAAAGATATCTAATTTTATCCTTCATTAACGCAATGTTCGCGACCAATCTGCTGTACATACAAATTTTCAGAATCAAAAATACAATCACCATGACATAATTGCGAGAGTTACAAGAAGAATACATTCCTTTGGAGGAGAAACAAAATGAGATGGAATCATACCCGATCGCGAACACCAGCTCGCTAGAGACAAAAGGAAGCTTACTTCCTAAAATGATTAATAATGTGGTGAGCACCTCGCAAGCACAACAAGAAAAAGTAGTAATTGATAACCATCAAAAATTGGTAGCAATGGGCAGTCGAGATCAAGAAGAGTATAAAAGGGAGAAGAATTATTACAATCGCGGTGGAAATAATAATATTCAGAGACTTGATCAACCGCAAGAAACTTATGGTGGACAAAGGCATAATAACTTTTGAGGGAAAGGTAATCAGAAGATAATATGGGAAGAAATTAAAATGCCACCTCTCAATGCCAGTATAGAAACAATTTGGGAAGCTATCATTTTGATGGAAAATATACCATCACCATGGAACATGGGAAAAGAACCCCATCCAAAAAATCGAAGTCAAGAATTCTATCCTTACCATCATTTTCATGGCCATTCAATAAACGATTGTAGGAATGTAAATAAGATAATTTTGAGGATGATTGATCAGGGGAAGTTAAATCACTTTCTGGTAGGATATCCACAATATCAATAATTACCGCCAGCACCAGAAACTCGCAGAGTGAATGCTGTAAAAGGAGCAGAAACATTCGTGATAGAAGTAGGGGCTAAAGTAAAGAATTTATTCTGTAATTCCATTGTACACTCATATAGAACTGTGGAGGATTTCCATGATAATGTTCTAAGCAGAGTCTCCGCGAGAGACACAAACGGAAGAGAAATCATGAATATAGCAAGAGCCTCGCCATTAGAAGAGTGGCAGAAACAAACTCTATCTTTCACTGCGCAAGATATACCAGAGGTTGGCGAGCAGCATGATAACCATTGGTAGTACGATTAGAGATAAATCCAAAACAAATGAAAGAACATGATGAAGAAAATGATAGTAAAACTGAAGATTCTTGGGCCATCAATAGAGTCTTAATTAATAGATACAGGGAGTTCGGTTGACATCTTATTCTATCATACCTACAAAACCATGGGTGGAAAAGACGAGGATCTAATACCATCAACGTATAAAATCTATGGATTTAATGGTACTGCTAACAAACCAAAAGGGGAAATTGAAATGAGAATTCCATTAAAAGGTATATCTTCAAAGATCTTATTCTGTGTTGTGGACATCGAATCACTTTACAATGCTCTGATTGGACGACCTTGGTTACATGGGATATTGGGTGTAGCGTCAACATATCATCAGTGTATTAAATTTCCTCATCCTAAAGGCGTTGGAGTTATGAAAGGAGATTGGGGAGAAAGCAAGAAATGTTATGAAATCGATATGAAATCTTGCGAAGAAAGATCTGAGAAGAATAGCAATTGGAGGTACAAAATCAAACAATGACAGAGATGTGAAAGGTTAATGATTGATGCAATAGAGCGGAAAGAGGAAATTGATGGCGAGCGTCTCGTGGATAAAGAAACAATAACAAAACATAGCAGAAAATCAGCACCAGAGAATAGTAAGTAGAGAGGTAAAATGATGAACTTTAGAGAATTCTATGAGTGATTTGTTGGAAGAATATGTAATTGAATGAAGTATTCTGCTTGAAAGAATCGCAAAATTTTACAATAAGAAAGAAAATCAAAGTTATGAAATTCTATCAGATTTACAATACTCGTGAGAAGCACGAATAAAATTTCGCAGAGATTAATAGAATGGGACGAACCTTTATGGCATGCACCCTAGTTCGCGAATAAAATTTCGTAAGAGGCAAATGTAAGACCTAATAGCACGTCATATAAGGGGGTATCTCTTGACATGACTCAACGATAAGGTTATACCGCTGCTGGAACCTGAGTTATGCAGATGTTGGGGTTAAATAAAACCTATCCAGGAGAGGGATCTTGGATTTCCAACTATATAAGGTTATACCCTGGTTGGACGACTAAGAACCTCTTCTAAGGAATGCAAAGTATGACCAAAGCGCCGAGGTACACGGTTGAGTCAAGGGTGCCCGGGGCGTACGAAACTACCCTGTCCATCCTTGGCAAGTCTTGGATATGATGCACTCGGCTCGAAGAAAACCCCACTTAGGGTGCAGTCTTGTAACTATAAGCCATATAGGCATAAAGGACAAGAGGCTGCGAAAAACAACTGGTTGTTGGCAAATTTGGATGGGAGGAGATAGTCTTGTATGGACGATGTGCCCTCCTTGAAGGGGCAACCAGGGGGAAGATAAGGGAGGCACCCTCCATTAGGGAGATGATAAGTGTCTAAAGACGGTAATGTCATGGGGATTTATGATCGCAAGATCATTTAGGCCTGTCATATTATCGCGTGACGAAATTATAAAGAGGCAACAAGCCAAAAGAGAAAAGTTAAGATGAGGTCAATGGGTTTTCACATGAAAGTGTGAAGACGTCCTGCGATTTCATCGCAAGATAACAATGTCATGAGGATTAATTCTTTCAAGAGAGTTTATACTTATCATATTGTCGCAGAGATGTTGAAAAATATGGATAAGACAAGATTAATGGTCAACACATGCAAATATAAAGACGTCCTGCGATTTTGTCGCAGAAAGAAAGCGTGTGGAAGAGTAAGTCCTTTAACTAGGAAGGCATAATAAGACCACAAGATTAATGCGATAATACTCGCAGATTTTATGAGAATTGCGATTTTACGCAGTTATTGCTAGCGATAATATCGCCAATATTGAGGCAAATTTTATTAATAGCTAATATCTAATCTTTACTCAATTTTTTTCATATTGCAGATGAATAATAGAGGAAAGTATGAGAATGCATGAGAACGATGAAATTATTATTCATCCATCATATAAAAAAATTTGCATAGAGATTATTAAATGATAGGTGTACACAGATAATTAAAGGATAATAATTATATTGATTGATTGATTTGCAGAAAAAGAACTGTTTTCTAATTCAAACAGGTAGAAGCAAAAGAAATTTACAAAAATTGGAGAAACTCGCAGCAATGTTACAGGAACAAGAAAATAAATACACAAAGAGGATAAAAAGAAGAAGAAGAACTAGCTAGATCCATCGCCATCCCCTTTGTTAGATTTCTCCACTTCATCATTATCACCATTATCTTCATCCTCGCTAGAATCCTCAGCTTCGCTATCAGAGATGTCAAGATTTGGAATTTTAGCGGGGATTTCCTTTGCAAGATCAGGATATATAGAATGAGAAATTCCATGATCATTGCACACCAACTTAATGGAATCATTACGAACCACGATGAGAGAGCTGTTGAAATTCGCGGTAGTAATACTAAACTGCTCTTTCAATCGTGATTACTTCTCATTGCGAGCAGTAAGAGTGTTCGTAAGCTGATTCTTCTCATTTTTAAGTTCCCCAATTCTTTCAAGATATCTTTTTTCAGCTCCTGGGAGAATATGACAACAAGTTAGAAATTTTGTAAAGAAGGATAATAAAAACAGGAAACTAGCAAAGAGGAAGAACAGCTGACAACCTTCTTTTTCAGAAATCATGTCCCTAATTAAAGTCGCTTGTTCAACCTGGAGGCTAACATTTACACCTAAGTCATTCCTGGCATTACCAAGAATCTTCGCATCCCAAGAAAACTCATCATCGCTATTAATAAGGAGACGAGATCGAACTTGAGTTTCCCTCGCAAGAATATCTTCATTCTCGCGGATAAGTTTATCTCTTTCCATTTGAACATTAAGAAGAGTTTTATGAAAGTCTTCTCGAGTTTTGGATCCCTTTTTAACGGAAAGATCTTTCTCGCAAATAAGATCACTATTCCTCTTTCTTAATCTATCTATTTCTTTCCTCGAATTAAGATAAAATTGCTTATACTTGTTGGTCAAACCTAAATTGAATCTGTGTTCAATTTTTTAGAGATTAAGTTTGGATTTAAGTTCATCTATGGAGAGGGATTCAATCTTATCATCTGAGAAATTACTTAAAGAATTATTAAGGAAAACAAGAAGGGTTCTATCATCTACAGGTTCAGGAAAATATTGGAAGAGTGTAGCCTCATCAGTAATACCATAAACATCTGCAAGTTAAAAGTGGTCACTTGAATAAGCTGCGATAGAGTAAAAAGAATTAATAAATAAGGGAAATAAGTCATACCATAAATCTGCTGATTAGCCTTGTCAAGATCAGAGATCTTTTGCTTATCAACTGAAGATTAAGTTTCCAATTGTTTATTCTTTTTGCGAAGCTCAGCAACTTCAGATTCTAATTTCTCTGTATCCTGGCGAAATTTAGCATCCTTCTTTTCATAATTGGCGCGTCTTTTATCTAAATCAGAAGCAACAGCAAAGGAAGCTCTTCCAACCTGCAAGAGAATAATATAAGATTAAGATTTGGCGATAGAATAAATACTTAAGCAAGTTGAAGAAATGAAAACATACCAGGGTACCAAGAGAATTTAAGAGACTGGGAGTCAGCGATCTTGATATTCCTTGGAGAGAATCGTTGTCCACCAGTATGGGAGCATCGCAGACTTTGGAGAGGGCCTGGGATGTCTTGTTAATGACTTCATCTTCATCATTACAGGCTATACTGTGGGAAATATCGCTAAAAATTCTAGATAAATGGGTCATTGAAGAATCGGAAGAAGAAGAATTCTTTATAGAAGGGAAGTTGTTATCATTATTATTAAAATCCTAATCATTATTGTCCTTATCAAAATCAAAAGTTGGACTTTCTGGAATGGGTTGAGGAGTTGAAGAAGAAGAAGGTCGGGTTTTCCTTTTCTTCAAGGGAGGATCGTCAGATTCTTCATTGCGAGGGGCAGAAGATTTCCCTTTGGGAGGAGCATTAGATTTCTCCTTTGAAGATTTCCCATATTTATCCTTTGAAGACTTCACTTTGGTTCTCGCGGTTCTTAGCGGTTCTAATTCTTAAATTTCCTGCGAGCACAGATGAAGATAAGAAATAGGGGCAACAATATATTGTTAAAATTTAATGAGGAGATATTTCTTACTTCATCCGTGAAAGATTTAAGAGCTAAGAAAGTGTTGGGTTTCCTGAAGGTCTGGCAGCTGAGTTTCATCCTCTCAATCTGGAAAAAATTGAATTAATTAGCGAAAAATATAAAAACACGAGGAAGATAATGAATAATAATACGAAAGATCAGACATATTGTACCTCTTTAGTTCTTTCATGCCAATTGAAGACCCAAGGTTGATATTATAAAAGCTTCGCGGGTAATTCACGAGAACCAGAAATATAAGAACCTTCAAGACATAACGGAAAAATATACCACTTATCATCGTTGGAGTGGCGAGGACCTTGGTTAGTAGATGTATGCCAATCAATGTCTAGCATAAGAGTTTTATCATCAACGACCTTTTCTTTCTTCAAGCGGACATCCCGATAAGTACTATCCCTCTTCATAGGGACTATTTTGTAATTTTCGAAAAAATTATCCACCGTATAGTTTGCAGAGACAATGTGGACATCTTTAAACTGAAGATTCTTTGCAGCTTCAAGATAGGGATATCCTTTATTAGCACCACGAGAGGCATATTCAAGCAGCAATCGAATAAAATCTCCACCCAGTTGATATATCGCTTGCGAAAATCTTCTGTCATAATTTATTTCATAGAATAGTGGAAGTTTTGGGTCATAGAGAGGAATGGGAAGACCTGCCTCAAGTGGGCCTAGAGATACTATGATTTTCTCGCGAGAACATCGATCATTGGTAAATAATTTAAGAGAGAGTTCAGATCTAGGGTCTTGACCTGGGATTGTAGACAATGTAAAACCTTTACTCTTGAGTTTTTCTTGCATTTCACCAAGAGCAGCCAAATTCTTAGCACCAGCGATAACCATTTTTCAAGTATGGGAATGAAGAAAAGGATTGAAAGATAAGAAAGGAATCACAGCGATAACATACGCGCAATTTACGGAAGAACAGTAAACTTGTAGAGAGGTTATAGAGAGAAGGAAGAAGAAAGTAAAAGAGAAAAAGAAAAGAATGAAAGGAGTATTTATATAAGAAGAAATTTCTTGAAGAAGACAAATGCAATAAATATAAAGAAAATACGTGAGTGGTCAGATCGCAGCGGTTAGAAAGGACGTGTCAAAAATCTATTAGAAGAGAGAGTACGTGAAAACAGCTGGCGAAGGACACAAAGACGTGTCAGAACAGAGAAGTCTGAAAAGATAAGCAGTTATGGCATATCAAAAGTTCTCATGATCTTCTCTTCTTCGCAGAAAAGACATGAGAAGAGGCAAGATGTAGGACCAGAATATCACTACAACGGTATTCTTAAGATATTAACAACACTTCTGCGAGCGTCACCACAAGTTCCTTAAAAACATTTTGCGAGCGTCACAGAATATTCAAAAGAAGGACGTAAAAGCTGACGATGGAAGAAATTTAAGAAAAGTTATCCCGCGATGGTTATCAATCTTGCGAGGATGAATATCGTAGCGATCGCGATGAGATCGCAGAGTAGATCCGAAATAGGAGGAAAACATAGATGTCATCCACTATGTAAATTCCTATATAAAGGACTCGAGAGATCCAGAAAAGGATGATGTATTTTGGAGAGTTGATTAGGTCTTGAGGAGAGAGAAACTCTAGAAAGAAATTTGTACTTCTGAGTTCTTATATTTTTTGTAAAGATTTCTAAGAAATATAATAATAAAGTGTCGTTATTCATCTTCAAATGTAATTCAATTTCTATAGATTCTTATCAAGGGTGTAGTGTAGGAATTCCTGCAAATACACATTTCCCGAACGTCAATCCCAATATGGTGGAACTCAGGTCTGGAGCTGCTACCGAGAATACCAGCACAGAGTACATCCATGATGTCAACGTCTCTCCCAATAACGTCGTTACATCACCTTCTGACTACAGTAATTCTGAATGCACTTCCTCGAGCGTAACACCGCCAATCACCAGGGCCAGAGCCACTGCCGCCTCTAATTTATGTGCACAACCTTCTAATCATGACAACAAAAATACCTCTTCGGGCGTTACGCCACCAGTCACCAGATTCAGAGCTTCCGCTCCTAATATTTCGTCTAGCATGGCACCTCCAACCACAACTAAGGTTCCAACTACCCTACCGACGGGACAAGAGACCGGAGGGACCAGAGAAACCGTGATTATGTCACCATCACTGATTTGATGAAATGACAGGAAATGCTCGCTAGAGCCCAGACAGATATGGTTTCAACACAGAAGGAAGTCCTCGTCTTTCTCAAGACCCTGAAAAAACGGCTACCACGTAAGTTGCGTCCTCCAGAGCCGTTTAGAAACGTCTCCAACAACCCCGACGCTAGCACCTCGGTGGAGCACGCCTCCGCGGACGAGGAAATTCGCGCTATAATTCCATTGGAAAGAAATAAGCCGTCCAACTTCGCCACACGAGAAGATCTGGAGCAACTTCTCCACAATCGAATCAAGAATGATGAACTGGACATGCATCAACACCAACACCCTTACCCATCTGAAATGCAAATAATCCCTCTTCCAAGGGGGTACTCCTCTCCTCAATTCACCATGTATGATGGTACCTGGAATGCGCATGAGCATGTCTCCCATTTATTGGAATCCCTAGGTGAACATGAATATAATCACATTCTTCGTCTAAGGGAGTTCTCAAAATCACTTACCGGAAGGGCGTATACATGGTACAACAGCATCCCGCCGAACAGTATTCCCAACTAGAGTAGCATGCATGGTTACCGCGTTTTACAGGAAGTACTTCTTCGTGTCTGAACAAGTTACTTTCTTAGACATCGGAAGAATGTACCAGTGGGACAACTAACATCCGAACGATTTTGTAAAAAGGTTCAGGGTTGAAGCACTCCACTGTCACGACCCAAACGTGACTGAGCAACAGCTGGTGAACGCGTGTATCAATGGTATGGTTCTTATTTACCATTCCTTGCTAGAAAAATTTCCCTGACAAATATTCTCCGAACTCCATGAAGCCGTTAGACGATCCACAATGACAACATTACTGGAATGAACTAGGACAACTCAAACCGAAGACACGCGTGAAACTCTTGGGAATAGACACCTCACCATCAAGCAATTTAATTCCGGCTCATCCTCCGTGAACATAGTTAACGAAAGATGAAAAAGGAAGGCCCCAACTATAGGCCACCAGCAAAAACGTGAAGTACCGACGCAAAGGGAAACCCCGCCACGGAATACCTCCATTAAAGCTCTCATGCATCATCATAAAACCGAAGGGAATACCTTAGATTTCCCATTTCCCATAGAGGAGGTGATTGACCTCCTAGTGGCATGGATTCAATATGATGTTATCAGACTGGCACCTCCTAGACGTCCACCAACTGAAGCTGAGATGGCGAACCCCAAGTACTGACATTACCACAGATTCATTCACCACCCGACCAGTGATTGCAACAGACTAAAACATATTTTCAAAGAAAAGATAGAAGCGGGAGAGCTCCAACTAGGAGACGAGGGAGTACATCGAGACCCACTCTTAATAATAAACTGTGGGTTCTCCGGGGACTCCGTGCACGAGACTGTACAATTGATGATGCAGCATGTATGTGAAAATATCTATCTTTCCAAGGTGCGGCGCCAAGATATTTTTGCATCTCTCAATCGCGTTGTATCCGACAAACGACTTTTTCTCTCCCCGGAAACCACACAAGGGGCCTAAGCTTTCCAAACGGGCGGAATCAAAGTGGAGAACTGAGGACTGCTGACCACATCCCGTTTAAGAGGTATCGAATTTGATAACACGCTCATCGACGCGGCCTATGATCTCAACATCATTACTTTCAAGATACTAAAGGCTGCGGGATTTACAAAACAAGATGCTACCCGTTCCCAGTCTGTGATTAAGAACCCGAGAGGAGAAGATCTGAACGCGCATGGCTACATCAACCTCGAGATCAAGGTGGGAGACGCTATAACGCATAGAAAATTCCATATTGTCAAATAACTGGGTCAAGATATGATCTTGGGGCACTTATGGGTACTTGACAACAAAGCGAAATTAGATGTGCACCCTCTACCGGCGTCCATGCCCGAAAGAATTTCCAACAAATCATCCCACTAGTTATCGTACCGATGAACTATCAAAGGAACCCAGATATGGGGAGAAGACCTGTTTGGGTTACCTCATGGATTTAAAACGCAAGTAAGTCTAACCGAGCGACCTTCTCTACAACCAGTCATTCCTTCCCCTATTCCGTCATGGGAACTTGGTGTGATTACTGACATGGACGTTGTCAAGAAATATGAATGGGGTGTTGGGCCATTTGAACACTTTTCAAAAAGATTGGAAACTTCCATCGAAACCAATGAAGCCAAGACTCAAACGTTTGCACGACGCCTGAACCTATTTTAAATTGGGGATATAGTGGTTAAGGTAAACTCGTTTCAAGTTGGGAAGATGACGGTAAAGATTTCTATTCAAATTGATTCGCCCAATGGAAGATAAGACGAGTTGTATCTGGTGTCGGGCATCCTTTTAGGAGGATATTGCAAGCTCATCAACATAGACACACCTGAAGGCGTGATAGTTCACTCGTGATGACTCAAGGCCTCAAATCCCAAAAATACTGTACTTTTCCAGTCACTCTCCCTTTAGTATTTTCTTTAAAAAATCCTCTTAGTAGTTGTATTTCCCCAAGATGAATACACTATTTGTATTCTTCCCTGGATTTTCTTCTTTTTTTGTCAAAAAAAAAAAGAGTATAAATATATCTCTTTCCAAATAAGTTCTTCAGATATCAGGGAAATACATCAAACTAACCCAGAAAACCACTGCAAAGACATCATACCACAACATGAAATACCTCACTCAAATCATTCAAAAAAAAAAAAACATAAAGAGAAATGTTAACAGATGAAGAAGAAGGTAAAGATGAGTTTACGAAAAACATCAGGGGAACTAAGCAACTAATAGGAATAACCAAAGGGAGGAACTAGCCCTCGAAGGATGGAACGCGAGTCCCCTTGGTCAAGGCTATCTTCAAGCACTTCTGGTGGGCTTTTAAAGATGTTTATATTTTATTCCCACACTGATACTGCAAGTGCACAGTGTCATGTTGTAGCGTGTGTTCAAATACAGGTTGATCCACAGAGACTTGTGGTGCAAAGCCTGAGCCAAGGCTAAACTTATCTGATTTTCTAGCAAGGGTGTAACCAAAAGATTGTTTGCCAATATGGCCAGAGATTGTGCAAGTAACCGATAAATGTAAAATTAAAGAAAACAATATAGAAGGTTTTGCTAGGGTGATTGATTCCACCTGATCAACCTATACTAAAGTTTTACAAAGTCAGTTATGCTCTTACTTTTGCCTGAGAAACTACCATGACAAGTTTATCAGTTAATGCTCTTAATTCACTCCTAGTATGGGCTGTCTGATTAAGGTACAACCCATCACAAGATCCTTTGTTTCATTAACTAAACACACATTCTACGTCAGTTGGAGAACAGTTCTCTAATTGATGATTTTCCACCTAGTTTTCCTAATTCATTCCTAGTATGGACTGTCTGCTTAAGGTACAATCCATCACAAACTTCTTAGTGAACTAGCTAATCATCATTCATACAAATTATCAGTACAGTAAAAGAATAAACAAGAAATTGCATAACTTTAGATAGAATTACAGGCTTCATCTTCTACCCTAGCATTCAAAGTTTAGAACATGATGAAATTAAGAACAACAGAAAGTGAAACTACAAGTGAAGTGCACCGGCTACTCCCGAGCCTTCCCCTCAATTACAATTGCACCCCCCTTTTATACAAAATTCTCCCCTCTTCTAAGCACTAATTTCAGCCGAAAATTAGTATTCATTAATTGTCCCACGCCTCTTCCCATCACGCTCCTTTCTCCACGTGATTGTTGTCAGCTGCCCGTTAGATGTTGTCTCGCCCATGCTTTTCTGTTTTATTTCTTTATTCTGTCTCCACCTCGAGCTTCAAACAAACATAAACAGCCAACGCACTCCTTCACATGCTCACCATCATTGCTCGAGACTTCTTTTCCTCTTCAACAACATGCCATAGCCCATGCTCTTCATCACGTTTTTCACCAACTCATGCTGTCTCGACAACTCGTGCATCAACAACTCGACAACCCGTGCTATTTTTCACGTTCTCAGTTCTCCTCCATGTCCATTAACTCCCTTGATTCGTCATTGCAATGCTCGAGCTTCACAGACAACATGTGTTCCAACGAAAGTAAGCTGCCCATACTCCCATGTTCATATTCTTCTCGAACACCGTCATCAGCCATCCATCATCACCTGACTCACATTTTCCATCTCGAGTTTGTTGTCTGCCATGCCTTCACGTTCTCGTGTTCCGACCATGCATGTTTGCCTCACGTTCTTCACTGCCAACACTGCTAGGGTTTCACTTCTCGTGTTCCGACCATGCAATGGACTTCTCTGTCAAAGTCCACTGCATAAAAGATTGGACTGCCTTTAGCAGTTGCTATGAAACAGTCTGCCCCTTAACATATGATGGGGTTCCTCTTAACATGAGATGCCCCTTAGCGAACAGTAAAGGTGCTCCATTGTAAAATGACAATTTTGCCCCTTTTCTTGTTTTGCTCACAACTTCTTCATACGAACTCCGAATGAATCCGTTCTTTCGCCGTTGGCTTCGCATTCATGTCCTCAATTCATCCAAGATAAAAACAAAAAATTAATTAATACAAATATTTATTCTTGAAAACAGAGAAAATACAGAATTTGGGATAATATCTGATTTTAAAGCACAAAAGATGAGTTAAATGCCAATAAAAAGGTGTAGAAATATGCACTATTTGGCACTCATCAAATACCCCCACACCTGAATTTCACTTGTCCTCAAGTGAAACAGAAATTAAGAAATCCTAACTATACCACTGTCGCTGGTCTCTCGAATGCATTTAGCGTATGCACTAAGCCTTTAAACCCCTAGGTGTCCCTAGTGGACGAGTTGTAGTATTGTGAGGGCCTATCAGAGATGTACCCACAAAACCTTCTCCAACTTTAGAGCGTAAAAGAGTCCCAAGCATCCAAAGATCTATGAGGACATAGAGTTTCTGCATGCTAGTAACATGAAGTTAGAACTACCAAAGAACGCATTCTCATCCTTAAGAGTTGAGCGAGAAATAACCATACCATATGAAAGAATTCGGGTTCGAGAATTATCACAAGCCTCGACTTCTGCCTCACATATAGGGTTTTATGATAATTGCACTCAAAAAGACCGCTTTTTTTTTTAGTCTCTCATGTGTGCAGACAGGAATAAAGAGAGAAATCATGCACACGTTGATGGTGGGAAGGAGAACCTTCCGAGATAATTTCTGGAGACTCCACAGAATTGTGGACAAAAGAATCTTTTCTGATGATCTCTAAGAAAGGAAATCAACCATTAGCAAGGATGGGAGTAATCACTTACCTTCACATCCGATCGACAATCAACACCACTCTCACAACATCCATATAAATGTCTTCAATCTTCGGTCTTCAACTTTTGATGGTGAACTTCTTGAACTACAAAAAAAAAAAACTTGACAATTTGTAACTTTTCTCCTCAATTTCCTTATTGCTTGGAATTTTCTTCTTGAATTCTTCTTCTTTACCATGGTGGTATCAAAACTAAACTAAGAAAATAAACTATTTATTTTTATTTTTATTTATTTTTATTTTTTGAATTGCACAGTAAAAACATGAAATGAAAATAACAACAAAAACAATGAAATTACTAACTCCATGGATGAAGGATTTCATCACTCTATTCTTCACAACTTGTATTGTCTTGATTTCATAAACTTCACTAATTCTCATCTTATTTTCTTTTCTTTGCTCTTGTAAAATACCTCTTCAAATGTGTATAGTATTCTGCTCTTTGTACTGTATTGTTGCATGTAAACCTTGGACTAATTATGATGTTGCTCTTCTCGTTGATGATGTGTTTTCATGGATCTGTTGATGTTGTTTAGAGAGAGAGTGATGCTAATTGCTCATCGAACTACAAGAAGGAGTTTTCATCTTTAAACGTCACCCTCATGATTGACAAAATTAGCACTCAAGAGATCAAAAATAGTGCTGAAAGTGGTGCGAAGTTGGGTAGCTCACCATTCTACCCGGAATTGACGTACGGTGACACACACTCTAAAAGATTTTTTAGAAAGTCACAAATTGAAGGTCGGTGCCTCGTTTGATGTAAAAATGGGTAGTATACACTATGGGTGATCACAATTCTACTACCGAATATCTTTAAAGCACCTAATTCGCCCTCCGACATGGCTAAATCCAACTTTAACGCTCTAATAACCTAAGAAACCCGATTGTGTTCTCCAGTACTTCCAAGTTCAGCTATTTCGGTCAGACTCTCTATGTAAACATATCTAGAAGCATACTAGTGACTCTAAGATCTCTAAAGTTTGGAGGTTTTATGCAAATATTTGCAAAAGATTTTTGAAAATTTTGAATTTTTTTTTATTTTTTAATAAAAGATTAAAAACTCTATATGCAAAACACACCCCCAAACCTAAATCTAACATTGTCCTCAATGTTTCAAAAGGTGATAAGAACACATATCAAGAGAACAAGGCAGAGCAGATTTAAAGAAAAGAGATTACCAGATGCAAAAAGGGGTGGTGCTAACCATAGAAGGATGAATGCTTTGAAAGCAAACAATAAGAGTGATAATACAAAAATTTGGTTAGCACATTATATACAACATACAACTTAACCGGTTCATGAAACAAGATTTAACAATATATACTGGATTATATACAAAAATTCACCATACACTAGCAATCTAAAGAGTTGAGGATCAACCCAAAAGAAGATATGCATAAACATCAACATCCTTACACAATTATAACAGGACAGCAATGCAAGTAAGGATGCATGTGTGAAAGAGTTACCCCCAAACCAGAAGTAGGCAACCAAAGCAGTTTTTAGCACAAAATCTTGCAATTTCAGAGGCATGTCATGTACAAGATCAAGCTCAAAATGGACACTCTTAGAAACAAGTATATAAATGTATTCTAACTGTGGCTTATCAAAGTTATTGTATTTTGCAGCAAAATAGTCCAAGAGGACTTGAGAGGCACATAGTTCCAATCCTAGATTAGGTACTCTTTGAAAAGTAGGTTTAACAATAACTTTACAAACCAAATCTAGGTTGGGTGCAAGATTACCAGTTTGTGACATGGGCAGGGAGGTAGGCACATCATTATTAGCCACATCTATAACTCCTAAATCATTTTCCAGTGTCGCAGCATGCTCACATTCATAAAACAATTCATCAAGACCCAAATCAGTATCATGCTCATCCAAAGTTTTATTCTCATGCATAGACAAATCCAAAGAGACATCACAATGTGACACAGGCAGAGAATCATACACGTCAATTATATTTTCATGCATAAGATCATTAGTGTCGACAGGAGATTTAACATTACCTATGTCAGACACAAGTATAACATCATGCTCATGCTCATAAAACAAATCAATAATCCCCAGTTCACAATCTACAACTTTAGTTTCATGCATAGGAATATCACAAGAAACATCACACTGTGACTTAGGCAGAGAATCAGACACATCAAATTTATTTTCATGCATAGTATCATTGGTGTCTACAGAAGATTCAGCATTTTCCAAGTCACTATCAAGTTGTGTAGCATGCTCACATTTATAAAAAAATTGTACAACCCCAAACTCAGTATCAACATCACAATTATATGGAATATCAGAAGAACTATCATTCATTAAGGTCAAGGAAGAGAAGCCTAATGTCTCTGAACCCAAAGGTTCGAAAATATTTTCAGTAAACACACGTTCTTCTAACATAACATCATCATCATCATCACAGAAATGCATTTCCCTATTCAAAATTGTAGTATTTCTAGTCCCTTCATTTAAAACAGGTTCATATGCAATATCAGTTGCACGAGTAAGACTAGGAATACTATTTTCACAATGAAATTCATTAGGACTAACATTCATTTCACCCTGAAATTCCTCCATATCCTCATTTAGTGCATCACAAATTTGACTCAATTTTAGTTCTAAACTCGCAAACCTTTGGTCAGTTGACTTTTGATATTGCTCAATATTTTTATTCAATTCTAGAATTTCATTAAGTTGCTCAACGAAAGGAGAGTCATTATCAGTAGGTATCTCATTTTCATATGAATATTCAATATATGGTTGTTCATGAGATTCACAATTGAAGGAAAATTCAGGTTTATTGCTATATGGATGATTTTTCAATGCATTCAATTTAAATATAGCATTATTTTGTTCTATCAATTTAAGATTGTCCATCACAGATTGCATTTTAGAGTTCATTGGGGTACAAAATTTTTCAACCCCCCCTGGCGGAGGATGATACATGTGTGAATAATAATTAGGGTATGGATATTCAAAATCGGGACCTTGACAAGGTTCATAATAATCCCTAAAATTATCAACATTATGGTATGTGGGGGTTTCAAAATGTGAGGTATGGCTGTAAGCTAGGTCTCGGATGAATTTGTTTTTATCCCCAGGTGTAGACCAAATACTAGACATGCTATGGCTATCAGAAAACCAAGCAATTACAGCTCTAATGAACAGTGACTTTATAAAAAAAAATTGAAAATTAAATGACCAATTCAACTCGGTAAATCGTTGAGTTAGGATTGACTCAGCGATTCAAACGAATCAACTCATCTCGGACCGATTCAGACCGGTCCAACTCAGCACACAGTTCACTCACTCAGCTGGCTTACTCAGAATTCACCCAGCTTACTCACTCTCAGTCAGAATCAACTGAGGCAGTTGACCTCAACAATTCTCAACCAAATCTAGCCAATTTCGCTCAAAATCTCACACAAAAACACAGCAAACTCAAAGTAAATTCAGATTTTCAAATTTTTCACTCAGCAAACTCTCAAACTGATCTTACTCAAAGTTTCAGAAATCTTACAAACTCAACTGGTACTCACAGCAACTCTCAGTGAACTAACAACTTAACTGAGTCTTAACAGAGTTCAGCTAAAACACAACAAAAACTCAAATTTCAGAGATTGCTAACAAAGTTGTAGGGAAATAACAAGGTTGATTGAATCAGAGCATGCAAGATTGAGCTATTACACAGTTTAGTTTTCAGGTGAAGCAATATTCAAGTGACAACAAAAATTGCAGGGCAGATCTTAATCAGGTTGACATCACAGTTTACACAATATGTCAGCTGGCAGATTTCAGTTGGTGGTGATCTAGCCTAGTTGCAGGGCAGATAGAGCAAAAATTCATTGCAGGTGAAGTTATTACTGATGTGATAAGCTTAGCATTTTCAAGATTACTCAGAGTGAAGGCCACACATTCATTCAACTGAAAATAAGGCAGAGCTACCAACCTGGTCAGCCAAGATGGCTGTGCAAAGCTGCAGCTGTCTTGTCCTGCTGCTGTTGTTGCTGATGTTGCTTTGGCCAAGGTTTAGACTTAGTACCTGTTGATCAACTGAGAGTTGTGAGTTCTTGGAAGTTGCAAGGAAATCAAGCAGAAAGAGTATGAACTGGTTTTATTCAACTAAAGCAAACAAAAATTTGGATTGAAATGGGGTTTTTGGATTAATGGGATGGAAAATTTGGATTATCTGGGGTTTGGTGATGCTCAAAAGCCAACCACCAAAGCAAGGGTAGAGTCTCAGCAGTTACAAATAATCTACACAATTAAACTGAACAAACTGCAAAAATGCTAGCAAGCAAGGGTATGATAATGCAAATATGATATGCAAGATGCAATGCAGGACAGATGAAAATGAAACTAAAAAATTAAAGTTACAACTGCTGCTAAAGTGCAAAGGAAAACTAGCAGAGTAAAAAGGTGATAAAACTCAGCAAAATGCAGAGCAAAAACAGGTGAACTCAACAAACTTGCTGAGAAAAAAGATGGAAAAACAAAGATGTTAGAAAATGGAAAAATAGGATGATTACAAGCAAAAATATGCAAAAGTAAGATGATGTATGCAAGATGAGACTAAAAACTCAGAAAAATTCAAACCAAAAGCTCAGTTGCACAACCAAGTCCCCGGCAACGGCGCCAAAAACTTGGTGGGCTTTTAAAGATGTTTATATTTTATGCCCACAGTGATACTGCAAGTGCACAGTGTCATGTTGTAGTGTGTGTGAAAATACAGGTCGATCCACAGAGACTTGTGGTGCAAAGCCTGAGCCAAGGCTAAACTTATCTGATTTTCTAGCAAGGGTGTAACCAAAAGATTGTTTGCAAATATGGGCAGAGATTTTGCAAGTAACCGATAAATGTAAAAGTAAAGAAAGCAATATAGAAGGTTTTTCTAGGGTGATTGATTCCACCTGATCAACCTATACTAAAGTTTTACAAAGTCAGTTATGCTCTTACTTTTTCCTGAGAAACTACCATGAAAAGTTTATCAGTTAATGCTCCTAATTCACTCCTAGTATGGGCTGTCTAATTAAGGTACAACCCATCACAAGATCCTTTGTTTCATTAACTAAACACCCATTCTACGTCAGTTGGAGAACAGTTCTCTAATTGATGATTTGCCACCTAGTTTTCCTAATTCATTCCTAGTATGGACTGTCCGCTTAAGGTTCAATCCATCACAAACTTCTTAGTGAACTAGCTAATCATCATTCATACAAATTATCAGTATAGTAAAAGAATAAACAAGAAATTGCATAACTTTAGATAGAATTACAGGCTTCATCTTCTACCCTAGCATTCAAAGTTTAGAACATGATGAAATTAAGAACAACAGAAAGTGAAACTACAAGTGAAGTGCACCGGCTACTCCCGGGCCTTCGCCTCAATTACAATTGCTCCCCCATTTTATACAAAATTCTCCCCTCTTCTCAACACTAATTTCATCCGAAAATTAGTATTCTTTAATTGTCCCACGCCTCTGCCCATCACGCTCCTTTCTCCACGTGATTGTTGTCAGCTGCCCGTTAGATGTTGTCTCGCCCATGCTCTGCTGTTTTCTTTCTTTATTCTGTCTCCACCTCGAGCTTCAAACAAACATAAACAGCCAACGCACTCCTTCACGTGCTCACCATCATTGCTCGAGACTGCTTTTCCTCTTCAACAACATGCCATAGCCCATGCTCTTCATCATGTTTTTCACCATCTCATGCTGTCTCGACAACTCGTGCATCAACATCTCGATAACCCGTGATATTTTTCACGTTCTCAGTTCTCCTCCATGTCCATTAACTCCCTTGCTTCGTCATTTCAATGCTCGAGCTTCACAGACAGCATGTGTTCCAACGAAAGTAAGCTGCCCATACTCCCATGTTCATATTCTTCTCGAACACCGTCATCATCCATCCATCATCACCTGACTCACATTTTCCATCTCGAGTTTGTTGTCTTCCATTCCTTCATGTTCTCGTGTTCCGACCATGCATGTTTTCCTCACGTTCTTCACTGCCAACACTGCTCGGGTTTCACTTCTCGTGTTCCGACCATGCAATGGACTTCTCTGTCAAAGTCCACTGCATAAAAGATTGGACTGCCTTTAGCAGTTGCTATGAAACAGTCTGCCCCTGAACATATGATGAGGTTCCTCTTAACATGAGATGCCCCTTAGTGAACAGTAAAGGTGCTCCATTGTAAAATGACAATTTTGCCCCTTTTCTTGTTTTGCTCACAACTTCTTCATACGAACTCCGAATGACTCCGTTCTTTCGCCGTTGGCTTTGCCTTCATGTCCTCAATTCATCCAAGCTAAAACACAAAATTAATTAATACAAATATTTATTCTTGAAAACAGAGAAAATACAGAATTTGGGATAATATCTGATTTTAAAGCGCAAAAGATGAGTTTAATTCCCATAAAAAGGTGTAGAAATATGCACTATTCGGCACTCATCAACTTCCCCTAACAATCTCTGGGGAAACAAAGATTACATTCAATGGTGTTAGCCGCAGCAACCTCAACATCCCATCCCAAAGCAACCACAGCAGCAACAGTGTCCGATTCGACGACCAGTTCAGCATACGCCACCATGACCCCTCCAATATCGCCAGCGACACCTCTGGCGTCAACTCCAAAGGCTACTTAGGTCCCGTCAGACGCTCCCCCGGAGATTTTATCATTGGCCTTTCGAAGATTATTTTTTTATTCATCCGTATCAAAATCCAGAACCATGACGCTTGCCTCTAAAAGCTTCACATACTCGATTTTCCGTTGCTCCGACCTAGAAACAGTTCGATCCTCCCTGTAACTGGATCGAGGAAAGGTTTTTCCGCATTGGAATTTCTCAACACGCCAAGGTTCTTCCTCATTTTCTTGTCCCTCCTCCATGTTCACTGAACCCAAGAAAGTCCAAACACGCGCCTGCATTTCATGGAGGTATATGGAAGGAAAGTCCTTGATGATTTCACCAGCTTCATGGAACAAAGATTCGACTCTAGCTAATGCCTCCTCATGAGAAGAGGAGCGTTTTTCGCCAATTATGAAGTCCTTCTTCGGAGAATTAAAGACATGGCTATCCCTGGAGGGTCACATCATACACTCTAAAGAACAAAGAAAATGGTCAAGTTCCATCCTATCCATGCACACATAAGAAAAAGGATAAAAAAAAAAGAAAAAAAAAAGGAAAACACGAGGCGATACCTGTAAAGAGAATGGACGAAGACGAACTACGCGAATGTAGAGTTCAAGATCATCTTTTATGTATAGCAAGATGACGCAACCTCAAAAGGGAAAGTTTTTATACCGACCGTGAGTTAAGGCATGATATCCGATCCTAATTAAACCTCATGCTTGGCTGTGAGAAATAATTATGGTTGGTGAGAAAGCGTGGAAGAACATGCCCGAGGCACACTAGATCGTGTTTTCCTTTCCCACCGCTAACGCTAATCTTCGTAAGCAAAACCGGCAACATAACCAAAGGAGAAAGAGTAACGCTTTTCCTCTTTTGTGGGCGTAACGTTTTGGTTTGAAGAGAAGAAGTAATTCCTGGTCGAGTCAAATAAGGAAAGAGGAAACCAAGCCCTTGAATATAAATCACCAAGCAATCCGTGCCATGTCTCATCCTCACCGCTACTGGCCATCTGTGCACGTATCACCCCACCAAATCGCACCTTGTCATAGTCACACCAGGCCAAGCCACTCGCTCAATTATCGCGTCCCGACCACGCCTAGCCGTTCGTGTATGTCTCGTCTTGTCAAGGCCACACTATACCAAGACGCTTGTTCCACTGTCGCGACCCTATCATCCACGCGCATTTGCCTTACCAAGACCACGCCACCTCTTGGCCCCTCGATCCAAGCCGTCCATTTGCGTCGCCTTCCAAGACCGCGCCCCCTTTTCCTTGGAGATGTACGACCAGACCAAGACGGTAACTTTCATCTCACCAATATACGTTCTGCATTCCCATTACAACTTAGTAGGGCCTCTAACACGGGTAGCTAAAACTTTCTCTACCACTCAAAAAGGTTAGTCGGATTCTCCTAACCATCTTTGCAATGATTTACACCTCAATTCCGTCCTTATCTGTCACCATCATATGCTTACCTCGCAACAAGGCACCTGTTCCGAGCTAAGTAGGAGACTTAATGTTGATGGTAGTTTTTAGCTTAGGATTAAAATCGTAAAACACTAAACCCTAGTAGACAGTGATGTCACAACTTTTAAATTACCAAGCATTTACTAGGCACATTTACTAAAACCTTTATTGTGTCCCTAAATAATTATCGGGGTATCTTTTTCAAATTAGGGTTACGACAAGCCAAACCCTAATTCCCTCGTGTGCCAATGGAAAATCATTCTTTCCACACCGACCGCACCAAAGCATGACAACCATGCTAGCCGCACCTCTGTGCCAGTGGAAAATCATGCCAGCCACACCGACCACGCCAAAGCATACACACCATGCTAGCCGCACCTCTGTGATAATGGAAAATCATGCCAGTCACACCGACCACGCCAAAGCATGCCAACCATGCTAGTCGCACCTCTGTGCTAATAGAAAATCATGCCAGCCACACCGACCGCGCAAAAGCATGCCAACCATGATAGCCGCACCTCTGTGCCAATGGCAAATCATGCCAGCCACACCGACCGCGCCAAAGCATGCCAACCATGATACCCGCACCTCTGTGCCAATGGAAAATCATGCCAGCCACACCGACCGCATCAAAGCATGCGAACCATGCTAGCCGCACCTCTGTGCCAATGGAAAATCATGCCAGCCACATCGACCGCGCCAAAGCATGCCAACCATGCTAGCCGCACCTCTGTGCCAATGGAAAATCATGCCAGCTATACCGACCGTGCCAAAGCATGCCAACCATGATAGCCGCACCTCTGTGCCAATGGTAAATCATGCCAGCCACACCAAACGCGCCAAAGCATGCCAACCATGCTAGCCGCACCTCCATGCCAATGGAAAATCATACCATCCATACCTACCGCGCCATGCCAAACATACCTAACCATGGCCCCATGTCGCGCCACCATACTGTTCTTCACTACGCGGCTATCAAAACGAAGGCGTGCAATAATCAACGGTTTCCCTTCAATCCTAGGAGAAAATCCTGGTCGTCTAAGGTTACCAAACGACCTTTTCCCCCAAAACCCTAGCTTGGTCACACGCCTAGCCCAAGTTAGTCACTCCATATGCCCATGGAAAACCCTTGGCCCCACACGCCAAGCCAAAACCGCACCTAGCCCAAGCTAGCCGCGTCATGCCAAACGCACTTTGTCTTGGACTGAGCTACGCTAGTCACACCATGCCAATCCAAACGCCATTTCCTTGGCCCTAGCCATGCCATACTCCCATGGAAAACCCTTGGACCCACATGCCAAGACAAAACCGCACCTAGCCCAAGCTAGTCGCGCCATGCCAAACGCACTTTGCCTTGGCCCTAGCTACGCTAGTCATACTATGCCAAGCCAAATGCCCTTGTCTTGGACCTAGCCACGCCATACGCCGATGCAAAACCATTGGCCCCTTATGCCAAGCCAAACCAAACCTAGCCAAGCTAGTCGCGCCATCCCAAATGCACTTTTCCTTGGCCCTTGCCATGCTAGTCAAATCATGCAAACCCAAATGCCATTGCCTTGGCCCTAACCACGCCATACGCCCATGGGAAACCCTTGGCCCCACTTGCCAAGCCAAAAATCGCACCTAGACAAAGCTAGCCATGCCTAAGGAAAACCCTTGGCCCCACATGCTAAGCCTAACCTAGCCGTGCCACCCTGTTAGCCTTACCTACGCGGCCACCAAAATGAAGGAGTGAAACAATCAACGGTTTCCCTTCAATCCCATGAGAAAATCATATCCATCCAAGGTTACCAGACGACACATGGTAACCTTTGGCCCGAAAACCTAACTTTGGAGACGCCAAGCCATGCCATGCCAATGGCATTCCAACATAGCCGCACCACCACGTTGGCCCTCACTACACGGCTACCAAAACGAAGGCGTGCAACGATCAACGGTTTCCCCTCCTCTCAAGATGTAAAATCTCGACCGTCGAAGGTCACCAGGCTAGCAAGTTTCCCGATCTTGACTTGCCAAGCCACAACAACACGCTACATGTTTTTGAAAAAACATTCGAGACATCAACACAAACTGGGGGATACTCTTTGGGTATTGGTTTGGCGGTTTACAATGTGCGGCGTACACTACGCCCGTCATTAGGAAGTGTCATAAGGGTGAGGCGGTTAGTAAATACGGGAAGTTATGTGTGAAATGTTCATGGGACATAAAGTATATGTGTTAGAAACTTTATGGGACATCAATTCCATAACGTTAGCAGTTTCATGAAAACCAGTTTCATGCGTTAATAACTTTATGGACATCAATTCCATGCATACGGTTACCACCTCCTCCCATTTACTTCCCCACTCCTTAATGAGACCAGGGTATGTTTCTATTCCGACTTGTATAAATAGGTCTTACCTATTTCCATTGAACAACAAGTTCATACGGGAGATACAACACTCAGAAATACTTACTTGCTAGCTCACCTCATGAGCTCTCTCACTTTTATGATGACAAGTCTTAGGAACCCGACTACTCTTCCAGAATCAACTATGCTGTTCTCACCACTTTCCTTGATTCCCTCCCCAAAACCAACCCATTCTCCTCCACTTTGTGACCGAAGGAAGTCTGGAATTGCCATTTCTTGATTTAGGCCGGACTTGTACAGATTGATCTCTCGAATCTAAAGTACTCCCTTGTAGTACATTGTTTGGGGTTTAAATTATTTCTCACCTGCACACCCGCAATTACCGAAAACAGTAGAAACCATTTTCACCTACAAACACCAACATATGTATATAATTGTTATATATATCTCTGAAAGAATCAAGAGATAGAAGATATTTACAAAAGTATTTCATAGACTTTTGTTGCCCAAATTAAATGACTCTAAACCACAGAGTGCGTTTGCAGTTAGATAGAACGCTCACTTATAGATTGAAGCAATCAGGCGGATGTAGTATACCCGTCTAAGTGGCTATTTGATTTGGAGGGGGATAGACAAGTAAGTTATTTTTCTTTGTGTATTCATAAGAAATTAAGTTCCTAATTTGGAATTATGGCTATTTATGTCGACGGTACAAACATGATTGGTATCCTTGATGTAATAAGAGACCTTAAAAGCTATTTAAAATCCAAATATGTGATGAAAAATCTAGGGAAAGCTTGACCGAGTACTGAGCTTGTGGGATAATATTCCACCAGTTTGCATATGTCTAAGGTTTTCAGGAAATTTAACAAATACATGCATCCTGATAGCACTCCCATGATTAGTCGAGGTTCAAATGTAAGTAAGTGACCATTTCGTCTAAAGGAAGATGGCGAATATGTGTTGGGAGATAAATTCCCATATCTAATTACAATAGACACATTGTTGTACTTAGTATACACTAGTACAAATATGGGCTTTGGTGACAGTTCAATATTCAAAACCATAACAGTTCACTAATCAACTGTTACAAAAAAAGAACCTAGGAGATATAGGTAATAGTTTCTTACTAAAACTCAAACCAATAATGGTGAACAATGGTGATAGTTTTCAAACTGTTACTGTACAATTACATAACGACAGTTCTTGTAGAAAAAGGTCACTGTACACCAATGTATAATAACAGTTTAAAACTGTTACTTATTCTTAATATATTATAATTGTTCTATATAAAAACTGCTATCTAAATGTAAACCTATAGATAACAGTTCTTTGAATTACCGCCACTTCCATTTATAGTGACACTTCTAATCAAAAACTGTAACCGTTCGTATAATCTATCATAAAGCATTTTCAGGCCCACGATGTTGTCAGTTTGACTTATCTAAAAAAACCTATTAGTGGTGGTCGGTTTTGTTAGTGGGTCTCTCATATCTCGAGTCTCTGACCCCTCCTTCGCCTCTCATTTTTGTTGTTGGAAAACCCCAAAACAAGAAGCTTAACCCCAATTTCTCAATACCATCACCCATCCCGATCTATTTACTTTAATTAAACGAAGATTCTAATATCTTTCGGTAAGTCGATCGTATCTTTGTACAAGAAGATTTCATCAATTCTCTTTCTCTTCTCATGGTATTTTCTTTTAGAAAAATCTTTTACTGCAATCTAGGGTTTTATCTTTTAATTCAATCTTTTATATATCTCGCTTGCTGTAAAAAATTTCCATCTTGTTCTTGTGTACATGAATCGAGTTTTAAGGCTCTCTTCATTAACTCCTTTAGAAAACCTCATTTATATCTGGATTTTTTCCTCTCTGGAAAAATCAGGGTATCGAGTTACTTGATTGAGTTCTTGATGGTGGTCGCAATTATTAAGTATGTGATTTCTTACTATGTATGTAATTTTTCGGTTTTTAATGAGTTAAATTTCTAGTTCATGATTTGGATTTATCTTACTTTTCTGTTTTATCTTCTTTTTTGTACGAACCTCGAATTTTGGATAGAAGATCATTTTAATTTGATATTTTAGGATTTGGAGCTTTTTATTCTGATTCCCTATTTGTTAATTTGGTGTTCACATTTGAATTTCAAAAGGAGATATGTGATCCTTATTTTGATTCTCAATAGATTTTTTTTTTGCCGAAAAGAACACTAATTATTCTTCTTGTGTAGAAGACTTCACTTATTTCACTAAGAAAATAGCTTGCATTTTAATGGTTCAGTAACATCAATTATTTTCTCAAATATTCTCTTTGGTTGAATTTCATGAAGAGGTATATCTAAGATATGACCGTAGATACAAATTTGTTAGGTATGAAGATAGAGAAATATTGTTTGATAATAATCTATCAGAATAAAATGCTGCGGAGGTGGAAGCGGGTAGAATTTCCATATGCAAGTGATTTTCATCTAAACTAAATGTTTGTTTAGTTCTTTGGCTGTTCATTTCTTTACAATTTAAATGCTGTTATTTTCCACCTATCATATTACATTGAATTCGTTACCTAATTTTTTTACTTGCAGGGTTCTTCCACTACTAAGAGCAGCTACCACATCTAGCTTCAAGTCTATCATGCGGAATAAAGGAGACATAAATGCAAGTTCCTGCTGGTCTGGGATGGATACTGTTATGCATAAAAAAATTACATCACGTGTAGGCATTCAAACTGATTTCAACTTGGATTTGTGACTTCATTTTTCCCTTAGGTTAATTTCATTAAGTTATATTCTATGCGTTTATCTTGGCATCTTGGACCTAATCAACGTACAAATTGGAAAGACATCCTTAAGGGCATTATGATATAAACAAATCTGCAGAACATTTTTTCCGAGATTACGTACAGTCACTGTATGAGCCTATGAGGTAATTGTGTGACCGAGTTAGGCCAGGTAGTTTAGATTATAAATGTTATTATTCGATGGCTTTTGTCGTTTTTATGCATGGTATCTCTTATGGAAGGGAACATGGTTTTTATCTGTTTTAGTAAAAATAGATATTTTGTGTCAAGTTTTTGCAGGAATCATATTCAATTGTCCTACATCGAAGTTGGCTTTGAATACTTTGATTGGTAAGGATAAGACTTTGAGGTTAGTGAGTTGTCTAAGTATCATTTGTTTAGTGTGCTTCATATGGAGCTTGAGAGGTGTTTTTATTAATTATATCTCATCCAAGAGGAGGCCCATTGGCCAAATGGTTTTTGGTTTCATTTATTTGTTTGAATAGGTCAGTATTTTTTATCATGTAGGTTGACTTTAATTGTGTCTATATTTGATATGTGACCTAAATATGTCGTCGATATCCTAGCGTTGTGCTCCCAATTCCAAGCTTTGTTAGCTGAGGTCATAACTGCAGAAGCAAGTGATCAAGTGAGTGCAGATGGGAAGACTATTCTTACTTCTTGGTCTATTGATGAACAACTTTTAAAGTCTATCCTAGATATTCTATGATGCGGAGGAAAGGAAGAGTGACCTCGTGGCGCCAATATGTGGAAAAAATACAGTGAAAGATAAATGTGGGATCTTTCACTGTATATCCTAGATATTCTATGATGCGGAGGAAGGGAAGAGAATCTTAGCACAGATGCAAAGAAGAATCTTAATTGCAAGAGGATCACATGGGCGGGATTAGCTACAAGGTTAGATTTTTTTTTCCCCACCAAGTGTCACTTATACCGTTAGATGGCATAGAGGGGATAAAAGTAGCATCACACTTGCATTTAAATAGTTCTTTATCATTAGTTTAATTGAATGAAAATTTGAACTATACTCTTTATTTCTTTAGAAATACTAAGCCCTGGGTTCTCGACCACTTGCTAACGTTGAATTGAAAGATATTACTATAAAGAAACAAAATTTTGAATACTCAACAATGAGTGCTTGAAGTAAGCATATATATTGTCTATTTATTCATTTTCATTGGTCCATGGTTCACTACTCTTACGGGTTTGTATTAGGAAAAATTCAACATGATGGTGCTGTCGAAACAAATCTTTTTTTTTGTGTTTATATTGTAATATATTTCTCATAAAATGTTGTTCCTTTCATTCTAAGAAAGCACAAAATTTTCTAGGACGAGATACATGATGCTCGTTTCTTTCATGGATTACTTAACTTGGCATGTTCAGTTGTATATGCAGTGTGTCAAATTGTGTTTAAAATTATTAGCTATCTTATTATATGGGTAAATTGATTTTTTCCCAATGTGTACAGGTAGTTACGAGAGCTTTGCTTCAGGATATGTCTGCAACTACATCAATTTCCCGAAGAAGTTCTTCATCCAATACGTTATTATCTGGTTTCAAGTAAGTCTTAGTTTGTTTTCAATATAATCTAAAAGTCCTTTGGATATAAGAGTAAATTACTGCAACACTACAAGACAGTAGACAGATGGTTTCACATGAATGTGATATTTCACTTTTCTTTGTTGCATTTTGAATAGTTGAATCAATGGGATGCATTATTCACAAAATTTATGTGGCCTAGGATGAAGGAGTTTTGGTCTTGGCGATCTTTTAATATTTTGAAGCGTGATATACTTTGCAGGTATGAGTTCTTTGCTTCAGAAAAGTTTACAGTGATGGCTGCGAATACACAAATTCTTCTAATACTGACGATAAAATGACCTCCAATCAAGAGGAAGCCGAAGCTACTTTAGAGCATTGAAGTTCAAGAAATCTGAGGTAGTGGAACTGTGGAAGCTACTTTAGAGCATTAGAGTTCAGGAAATGGTTTCTACCGTAATGAAAAATAAATAAATGATATAATCTATTTATTTTAATCTATCTCATGTTCTATTTTGTGTTGAACCTTCTTGAGTGTAAGAGATAACAAGGTATATTTAAGAAATAAAATTTGTTTTTTTAGCTCTATCTTTCACTTTAAAGTATCACGAATAATTTTAGCATTTAGTCATTGCAAATCTAATGATACAATCACAGTTATATATAAAATGTGTTACTGATGAGGGTGTACTGTGACGGTTTTTCAGAAAATGTGTCATGGAAGGGGTTTTACGATGGCAGTTTTATTTTAAAAGTATTGCTATATGTTGTCAATTTGTGACAGGTATACTAAGAATCTTCCACCTTAGAGCAAGAAATGGAGTTTCTCATGACAGTTTCAATTAGAAAATGTTACCGCAAGCTTTCAAAAATGACAGTTTTATGAAGAAACTGTTACCTTATAGCCATGAATCTGTAACAGTTTCTTAAAGACCTTTTGTAACAGAGGCTTTGGTGACAATGGAATATTTTATCAAAATTGTTGCATAATCATTTTGGTGACAGTTTTTCACTGTCACCTAAGCCCATTTTTGTACTAGTGATAATAATGTACTCGATTGAATTTTACATCCTCGGTGAACTTGTTAACTAGATATAGCTCAGCGCCAATGCAACGTCATTGGAATGGTATAGTGAATGTAATCATGTGCTTAAAAGTAACCATTGACATAAATTCGTTTTATCCATTCAAAGACATAAAAAGGAATGCTAACGAAAATGCAATCCAAAGGTTGTGGATTATAAAGGAAAAATAATCTCTTCTCCAACAAAAGTAATCAGGGGGAGATATGGTAGACTATTTTCTAAGTCATTACCGATATTCAGTTTCGAAAAGTACATGACTATAGGAACTGTCTGGAACAACTCTGAAAGTAATCATGGGGAGATGCCGATATCAGGGGGAGGATCTAAGGATATGATGTCAGCATAATTTACTTCGAAATTGAAGTTGTGTTGTACTCTTTTTCCCTTCGATCGAGAATAGTTTTTCCCCAAAGGGTTTTGTTACTCGGCAAGGTTTTTAGCAAGACAATACTAAAAACATCAAGTATGTTGAATGTTGAAGAGATAAAGACCGTCATTGATATTACTGAAAATATCTAAATCAAAGAAATGAAACGTGATGGTCTGTTAAACAATGTAACTTCCAGAATCAACAACATGGTCTTATAAACATTCAAGTCACCAAAGTAAAGTGTGATAAACTCCTTTTGACTGTATTGGACTAATAAAAATTTTCTGACATCAGGGGGAGCATCTAATGGTTTGTTGAACTATTTTCCTTCACCAAGGTTACTTTTTCCCATAGGGTTTTGTTACTCGGATAGGTTTTTAATGATACAACAACAAACATCGGAAATGTAATTTCCTAACTAAGGCTATTGTCTTTCCCATGAGGATTTTCTGCCTTAAGAGTTGTGAAGCAACTAGTCAACTCCTACGTCCAGGTTTTATCCCACTAGGTTTTCCTTATCAAGGTTTTAATGAGTCAACATATTCGAGTCCAACTATATTCTAAGTTTGCTTAATATTTTACTCTTTTTCTTTAGTTCAGGTTTTGTCCCTTAGGATTTTCCTGACGAAGTTTTAACGAGGCAATTAACTTAGACTCATCGATCTTTGAAGATCGTATTGCATGTGATGAACTACATGTAAAGTATGAGAAAACATGTGAAGAGTTGTATCAAGGTTTTATCCCACTGGATTTTTCATTGTCAAAGTTTTAGTTAAGCAATTGATTTCGGCACAAGTCATCAAGGAGAGAGCGACATTTGAAGAACTATATTCAAAGTACTATATGTGAAGCACTATGTAAAAAGTTTTGTTATTGAACCGCACAAAGAGGGAGTGTTGTAGGGCTTGTAGCCCATGGATATGCGGCCTAATATAGTATCTAGGGTTCTCTCTTACTTGTATATAAAATATATTATGCTATGTAATATGGTTGTTGTTGCTATTAATAAGAACCCTCTTGTCGTTTCTCATACTCTTCATCTTCTCCTAAGTTCCACTTAAAAAGTTTGTTCTTCGTTGATCAGTTTTATTTGAGAAGGTTACTGATTGCGAGCTTTCGAAAATATATCTCCAAATTGCAGTCTAATGCATTAGACATCGGATCGTCATCATTCGACGAGTAGGTGGATGGCTTAAATATCAAGCTAGAAGATAATTTTGTACTCACTTATTTTGGTCCAGCCTAGGAAGTCAGTATTGGTCAAGTTATATATCATCGTAAGCATTTGTATTTGAATCACACTATATATAAAGAATAATAACATCATTGCATCTGAAAGATTTTCTGTCAAGGGAACGCTGGACCCATACTTTGTGGCTGGTGCAAAACTCACACAACGGTTTGGTACAGCAAAAGCCTAGCCAGGCTTCAAGGGATGGTGAGTAATGATTTTTGGTGACTAAAGATATCCTCACCACCATTGTTGGTGTTAACACGATCTGTAGTTGTATGTTAGGTTACGGTTCTTAGTTTGCATATAAGCACCTTGGTGAAAAAAATCTCGATCAATACCCCATTTTACAGGAGACTCTTTCTAAAGAGTTCATAGCAATACCCGCGCAACCAAGATTTTTTTATTATTTTTTAATAATTTCCTGGTCAAAATCGGAGACCATGATGCCAATGTTCCCATCAAAAAGATGCAAAGATCTTCCACATAAAAACTATGGGCAGACGGAAAACAACCTTGAACAGAAAACAAAAATTGAAATTAGTTTATAATCAAAAATTGAAATTAGTTTATAATCACTAGACATGCTAAAGAAGTAGTCAAAATGCAAACACTTCCTCCACATGAATAGATATGTCACTAGCCTCAAATATAACTTCTTATGGAAAAATGGGATGAAGACAAGCTACAACAACTATTCAACCATTCGGAGGTCTTGAAGATCTTGGAGATTCACTTACCAGCGTAGAATGCACCTGATCTAAATGATAAGTTAATTTGGAAACATCATCCTAAAGGTACTTTCTCTGCAAAATCCTTTATGAAAAGCCTGTCAGATAGTAAACCTTCCGGCTCTCACAATTTTGAATTTCCCTGGAAGAAATTTTGGAAGATTAATCTGGTTCCAAAAATCCACCTATTCATATGGAGGTTGTTGAAGAATGTATTGGATGTGGCGGGCAATATAGGAAAACATGTTACTGGGGTTAATGTCGAATGCAGAATGTGTAACAAAGCCACTGAGACTGTTGATCACTTATTTCTCAATTGTGATTCTTCTCATCAAAAAACATCGTCAAAATGCAAACACTTCCTCCACATGAATAGATATGTCACTAGCCTCCTTTTAAATAGCAAATATAACTTCTTATGGAAAAATGGGATGAAGACAAGCTACAACATGAGTTATTAGGAACAACTTGAAAGCATTAAAAAACCTGCCACCATTGGTTGTTTCCAAGATGTTAGATTGCTATTCAACCATTCGGAGGTCTTGAATGGAGATAACAAAGCCATAGTAAACCTTCCGGCTCTCACAATTTTGAATTTCCCCATATCAAGGAAGAAATTTTGGAAGATTAATCTGGTTCCAAAAATCCACCTATTCATATGGAGGTTGTTGAAGAATGTATTGGATGTGGCTGTTACTGGGGTTAATGTCGAATGCAAGTGATCACTTATTTCTCAATTGTGAAGCTTATCAAACAGTCCTATTCCCTTCTCCTATGAGCCTGAGGATCAATAATGATAGTAATGGGAATACAGTCAAGGATTACACTGCTAGCTGGTTGGATAGAAGAGGAGAGTTAGTTGATGTCAAGATGGGGGTCAGTCTATTCTGGGCTCTATGGAAAACTAGAAATAACACTCCCTCCGTTCCTTTTTAATATGCTAGTTTCTATAAATAAATGTTTCAAAAAAATAGGTTAGTTTCCTAATTGGGAAAGTCAAATGTTACTTTAATTTTCTGGGACCACTTTTCTCTTAATTTCTTTTGATGACAAGTGTCATGTGGACCATGTCACTTTACTTCTTTTGCTGACAAGTTTCATGGAGACCATTTCACTTCACTTCTTTTATTGACAAGTGTCATGAAGACCACTTTCAATGATTAGTTCTCTTAATTTCCTTAAATTTCTCTAAAAACAAAACCAGCCTATTGAAAAGGAACGGAGGGAATAGTTTTCAATAAGGGTAAATTTAGTATCCATGATACAATCCAAGAAGCCATGTACTGGTTCAACATGAAGCCTACCAATGATGTGTATGATGCGATCCCCACAGAAAATGATTTTTTGCAGGCAGGAGAAGATCAATAGGAACCTCCCCCAACAATAGAGTTAAAGTTAACTTTGACGGTGCAGAAGGAATCTATAATAAACGGTCAAAAAAACTTTTGGCAAAATTATGATTGGATCATTATAGAGTACAATTCACATAGAAAAGTAAATGGAAATGACAAAAAAATCTAAGCAAAATTATTATTGGTTCACTTTATGATCTCTCGAATTGTGTCGCTACATCATACTGATGTTGACCTATAATTAAGCTCATGTAAGATAAGAACTCGATAGAACAGGATCCACAGGAAAAACAAATTGGACATAATTAGCTAAAGTATAAGAATAAATGCTTGATGTGATGTGTGATACACAGTAAACCTTACATCATCTCTGTCCGACACAAGCATTACTTCATTAAAGGAAATCCCAACAACTGTCATAAATCATGATAAATCATTTACATCGGCTGTAATTGGTCAGTGGTTAATCATCCCTCTCCCCATCTCAAAAAAATTCAAGTCAGGAAATAAGTTTACCGACCACTGTTTTTTTTTTTTGTCTCTATTTGAATTACTTAATCGAGGATCAAGAAAAACCCATTATTCCAAAAAATGAAATCAGCAAATCAATCTAAATCAATAATTACAAAGTTAAAAATTACATAATGTATACATTAAGCGACAAGGACATTATCACTAGCCCTTTTTAATCAAAACATCCTTAAAAATAAAATCTTGGATTCATTATTTGAACATGCAAGTTTATTCATTGTAGTCCAAGTAGACCCAAATAGTTATCAAATAAAGACATGATCATTGTCAACACATATCTTGTATATCTTCCAAATATGTCTTTATATGTGAGGTGCCATGTCCAATTTAAAAGAAAGAAGCACACATGTGCATTTCCCATTTGTCCAAAAATAAGAACACTGTGAAGGTATCGACACTAAGACCACAAATTATGATGTTCTTATTTTTGGATGGGCTAATGGGAAACACACATGTGTTGACCTCACCGGGGGTATCTCCTTTGGTAGGCATTGGACATGGCACCTTTATGCAAGCGGGATCGGGCGAGCAGCGTTAAAGGCTGCCTCAGGTAAGATATCGAAGCATGAGAAAGCATGTGTTGACAATGGGCATGCTTTCGTCCCCTTTGCTTTTGATACTTTTGGCTATTTGTCTCTATTTGAATTAAAATTAAAATTCACCATGTTAGCTTCTCATCTGGTGTGAAAGAAAGCAAAAAAGTCTACAATGGCTAATGGTGTATTTAGATATATAATTATATACAAAGTGTTTCTGTATAGCTAAGCCTAAGCATAAGAAACGAGAATTGAATTTCTAATGCTGGTTTTAAAAATTTGAACATATAAATCCAGCACTGGAACAAAATAGAAAGATAAGCAAAGTGCAAGTAGTAGTAAGAGGCTACAAAATGAAAATAACAACAGTCAACCAAACATTAGATTAAAACAAAAGCTTTCATTGGAGAGAAACAAATTTTACGTTTAGTATTTCAGTTTTTCATATCAGAATAATCTAAAAAAAATACATAGAAGCCATACCTTTTCAACCAACCATGGAATAAACTTTTTTTTGTGTTACTACCTCATCCATCGTGACCTCCTTACCAGTAGAATCTAAGATGGGTAAGATGAATTGTCAAAGAACTTCCTACAAATAATACAAACCATATCAATATTCAAACAACATTTTTTCTAGTAGAATCTAAGATGGGTAAGAGGTTGTCAAAGAACTCCCTACAAATAATACAAACCATATAAATATTCAAACAACATTTTCTCTACTTCACATTAGTGAAGAAAAATATACCGTGCAACAAAACATACATGTAATAGGTGTCAAGACCTCAATATCGAGATGATCCCCATTTAGACATCTAGAACATGGGCAAGGACAAAGGGTTTTCCAAAGACCATATGCAGATGCATATTGAATAAAAAATTTCACCTCATCTCTGTATACTTTACCAATCCTATCATTCTCAAAATCCAAGACTTATCCACTTCTCCCGGCATTCTGAAAATTAAAATTCACCACATTAGCCAGTTCCCCAAAGCTTATTTTACTGCACCAAAGTCATGAAATATAGAGGAATTTAGTGACGCAAAACGGTAAGAACTGTAATGTGGTGCACAGAACATGACGCAGAACATCAAGAGTAGTAAGTATATAAGAATTCATGAATTATTTAGTGCATAAGGCTATTCTCTTGAGTATGACCTACTTGTACTTGCTGGAGAAGCAAAGTGTGCAGGAACTATTCTCTTGAGTGCCCAATCTCTAGTAACCCTTTTAGTCCGATCCCTTACCTGCAAATTTCAACACCCACAAACCAAATGTGTGCATAAATAGGTTAACAAAGTGCATTAGAAATCTGAATGCATGTGATGATATAACGGTATACACATTCATAATTTTTACATTACCCTCTCAGGAACTTTACTGAACACCAATGCTTAGCAATGGGTAAAAAATCAATTCCGGTGACATCTGACCAAAGCTAACTTTGGGTTCCAGGAGAATTTAGTGGATCAATAAACATGATTTGCAAATTGGTGGCATCTCTAGTGGCTGTCACATTTTCACACATTGGTGGTGTGCACACCATACTAAATTTTTCACAAATTGCTGGTGTACATAGCTATTTCAATTTGTCGACTAGTAACACGAGAGGTAAATTCTAAATTAAAGGATCTTATTATACCCATTTGGTGGTGTTGTATTGAATTATATGCGCATATATTTCTCGAGAACCCTTAATACAGAATACTGAGGATAGTACTCGTATGACCACCTCCTCAAGTGCCTTTAGGAACAAATAGAGATCCATCTTATGGTTCCAAAGATTGACAGTATGGTACATGACATGCTATGGATATTAGAGACAAAGCTCAAGCATGCAGGTTTAAGCGTGGTCGACCTCCAGATAACAACTATGATGAAAGACAAAATTATTGCTCAGCTTAAACAAAAATCAAAATTGGGAGCAAAGAAAACAAAAAGAAACAATGGAGTCCAGTATGCTACTACTAGTTGATTAAGAGATAATAAAAATTAAGCTTATCTGAAAGGAAATTAAACTCGCACTGGTTCCATCATTTTGATTAAGTTAATATGGATATTTTAGTTCACTGTCAACCAAAAATTTCCTATAATCAATCTAAATAGTGGTGTTCAATCATTTTGATGTCAAGCAATGGCAAGACCTCTTCTGTTTTTAAAGGGAAGTCAGGTGTCAACCAGAAAATCAAATAAAAATGTATATAACAAGGAAGGAGAAACAACAAAATTCCAGAAATAAAAGAAGAAAAGATTGAAACTTTATTATTTGGGATTCAATGCTCAAACCCGGACCAAGATAACGTAACATTATCTTTCTCAAGAATTCCAAGTTGCATACAAGTTAGGCTAACAGAAAAAAAGCATGGTATCATAATTTCAATAAGCAGCGAATATATATTTGAGGTGGAAGTTCTACTTAGGTAAAACTAGAACCAGATCACATTCACCTCAAACATTACTTTACCTCCCAACACCGGATCAGTCAATCTATGAATTTTCAATCAATCAATTATTGAAAGCAAACAAATTTCAGGCAATATCATGTATTTAGGTTAGTTAATTAAGTCTAATTTCTAAACCCAATGTTACAATAATCCAGACACAACCCGAACATAGATTCAATTTAGAAATCTAAATTGCTATCATCACCATCTTAGATTCTTAAAGCAATAAAAAAAAAGAGATAAAGAAAACCAACATGTAATTGATAACTTTCTAGAAAAATTAGCCAAGACTTCTGAGATTTAATCCTCTACTTCCTTCAACTATGGTGGTCAGAGGATTTGGGATACCAAAATTCTCCTTTGAGTTCTTCAGGTGTGTAATGGTTGGAAGAGTTTTGTCGGTGTGGTTTCGGTTCTTTTTAGAAGATTTGGGAAAATAGCTAAGTTAGAACAACTGCAACGTTGTTGTCAAAAGCCATATTTGGCTCCAAAATAAGGCGCAGTGTTTGTTCTTAAAAGTTATATTTGTTTCCAAAATCCCATATTGTCAAATTGAGTTTCACCAAGAACAAGTTTGGAAATTCTCAAATATAGCACCACGGATTTATAAAAACCATCTCTTGTTAAACGATTTTTTAAAGAACGTCCATGTGTCAACGCAGTTTATAATTACGTTTGGAGAAATGAATGGATTTATAAATCCGTTTGAAGTAAACGGTTTTTAAAACTACTTTCCTGAAAACGAATTTAAAAAGTACATTTGAACATTCACGAATTTTATAAATACCTTATAATGGGAAGTTGTTATTAAATTCTTTTGATTGCAGGTCTTTATAAATACGTTATAATAGGACGTTATCTTAAAATGCATTAACTCGTGCATGGAACTTACAATTACGTTTAACTTTAATAGTTTTTTAAAATGCATTTCGCTCACAAAGAGTTAAAGATTACGTTAACAAATAAACGAAGTTTTAAACTACGTTGCTGGGTTTCCCAGTATGCCATCCTCCTTCATTCTCAAATAAAAAGCCATATATGGCATAACAATTTGGGAATATAGAACCCCAACACTAAAGTTGCTCTTAGGTTGTAATTCCCAATATCACCTGGTTCCGGGAGATAAGTTATTTTAAGGTTCTAGAACTTAAATTGGTTCCAAAAAAAATATTTATAAAATCTTTAAATTCTATTTTACATTTTCTAAATTTTAAGATAAACCACTGTGTTAGCTATGTAAAATGGTGTTACTAATAACTAGATCACCGCTGCCACGGAGGGGAGGGCCGACCGAAGAAAATCGAAACACCGATATGCGTAATGGTGTTATAAGGCTAAAATTGATATGCATTCAATTTATGGTAGTTTGATAAATTTCCTCCATTTTTTATGCATCTTTTATGATGGTTTGCATCAATTTATCCCATGTGTTATGTTTCCTTTGTGGTGGTTTGCACCAATATCCCCATGTATTATGCATCCTTTGTGGTGCTTTTGCATAATGGCTATGCAATAAATTTTAAAAGTCACTATCGAATTTTTCGTAAAAACACTAAATTTTATATTGTTATTTGTACTCGTTGGGTATATTTTTTAAAATCCTTTCCAATGATATAAAATTTGTAAAATTCTAAGACACGGATTTTCAGATATGTTATATTAAAGTTTGGTTGCCAATTATACCCATGAAAAACATAGGATGTACAAGGAGTTATAATAATTAGACTAAAAGGAGGGATATTTTAGTCTTTTCATGTCCCAAAGACTACTAGCAAATTCATTTTCTATCTTTTTATCAAATTGAACATTTATGCTAGTCTACATTTTACAAAAAAATGGTCATAAAAGGGACTCCCTCCCTATGGGCCCTCCGGGCGGTCGGCCCAAAAATGATAAAGAGTTATAAAGATGGGATTTTGGGTAGGAATATTAGTAATAGTGATTTAGTGTAAAATGTGTTGGGTATCTATAACTAATGATCTCATACTTGGAATAGTTATTTAGTTTTTATTATATAATTCCTAATTATGGTAACTATTACATAATTTGCTAACTCTTTATAAGGGTTACTAGAATTATAACGAATCATTTGAGTTAACAAAATAAAATTTGTTAGGAATCTTATCTTACTGTTAGGAAAATCTAGATTTGGTGTAGTGGTTATGGTTATCATTTTGCACAAGCTTATATAGGCACCTTGATGCGAGGGATGTCCTGATAAGTTACAAAACCCAAAATTGATATGCACACCCTTTCAAAGCAGTAATTTTTTTTAATTAAAAATAGGATTTTTTTTTAATGCCAAAATCCCCATCAAAAGTTACAAAGATATTCAAAGGCAAAACTATGCACATACAACACAGGCTTGAACAACGATTTAAAATAAACTTGAAACCAATTCCTCAAAATGCAACATGAACAATATATTCTTTATACTGCAAAATTATTCAAGTTGCCATTTAAGCCTGATATTTCACTTATTACTAATGTATATAAACTTTCGCCAAGGCTTTTCAATTGCAAAGACCCTTATACTGTCAATTGCAACCATTCAAAATGCATATACTTCCTCAAATCTTTCCTCAACCATTCAAAATGCAACTAGTTCCTGTATGGATACGTACAGTCCAACAACTATTTAGAGCTTAAATTATTCACATAGTCTGGCCTCCTACTGTATTGTATTCTTTAGATCAGCTTCAATGGAAGGAAAAGGAAACAGAGAAAAGCTTGACCACACTAAGAGTACACCGTAGAAAGTTTTTTTTTTTTTTTTTTTTGCTGAATAACTTTATTTCTTTATTATTATTATTTTGAAGCAGGAGAACTTTATTTTGTGGTCATACACATTTTTTTTTATGAAAGGAAAATATAATAAAAGCTAACCAGACACAAATACATTGTTTTTAAAAAACATTACATTTAGAGAAGATATTTTGGATCCACCTGCTTTTAACATCTAAACTTAACATTCTAGAGTCTACTTCCGAAATATTAAACTTGTTCAAATACTTAGCTAATTTGTCTGCTTTAGTATTACATTTCCGATATATGTAGGAAAAAGAAGATGTAGCAAAAGAACTGTTGATGCTTAAAGCTTTAGAGAGAATAGATTTGCATCTCCAGTTGACAATAAAAGAATCTCTATTCATTCCTTTAATGACATTAGTGTTGTCATTGAGAAATATTATGTTATCCTTGCCACAATATTTCTCCCATCTTACTTCCTCTCTGCAGGCTCTAGACTCGGCTTATTCTGCACTTGTGCAATTTATCGATTTTCCTGCAAAATCAAAGTTATTACCATCATTACTTAAGGATATTATACCAATACCATACCTGCCAGTTTTTTGAGAAAACGCAGCATCGAAATAAATAAAATTACTGTGTTAACATTACAAAGATCTGTAAAGCAAGAGAAACTCATATAATTAGTATCACACATTTTCTTTGAATTGTTTGTAGTATCAATGTTCCTATCTGGTTTCAAATATTGGACCATATCCTTTCTTTTAAAATTAATTAAATCTCTTGGGTTTGGTTTAACACCATCGAAAACAACTCTGCATCTATATTTTCAAATGTACTAGAGAATATAAGCATACATGTCCCTATTGCTTTTATCTTTCAGCCAATCTAAACACCACTCAGTAAAGCTAGAATGATAAGATTTATAATAAATAGTATCCAAAGATAAAACTCTCCATATGGTCTCAGAGAAAACACATTTAGCACTAGTGGAAAATGGATTTTTAACCACTTCCTGGATTTCATAAGAACCACTGCTACAGGGCAGATGTAACTATTGGTGCTGCGAGTCACAGTTGTTTTATTGAAACTTGTCTCCGAAACAGTAGTTTTATCAGAGGGTATTTGAGTCAAAATACACATCTCCCTAATAGCTTTTATTGGACTTGAAATACAGCTGTGAGAGAAATCAACTTCTATAATCCTCTCTCTCCTTATCTCTATCGATATCGGTCTTTATGTTTAGTCAATTTTTTCCCAATTTTTTTCCCATTCATAACTGTAAGTTTCTTGTGAATCAGTATTAGGTTTTGCTTCCTTTTCTTCTTCAAAGAAATCGATCCATCAAATATTCTTAGACCAATAGTTTTGAGATTTCTCTTAACCAAATCAGTATGAACAAATCTAAGGTATCTAAGGTTCTTAAATAGATTTTTGGGAAAGACTTACATATGGGTTTTATTTAATTTCTGTTTTTGATTCTCGGATTTGGGTTTTAGGGTTTCTGATGCTGATAAGTTGATGTTTTCTTAGTTTGGTTGGTGCTGAAAAAGGTTTTGAATTAACGGATTAAACAACTTCTAAGGTATTATAACTTCCTCTTATTTCAATTTGTAAAATTAGGGCTTTTAATTTTAACATGTGTTTTCTTATTTGGAGTTCAAATTCGTATATTTGGGCATTTTTATCGATATTAATTGTTTATATAGTTAGTAGACATTCAATTTTGGTTTTGGTTTTCAGTTTTTCTCCTCTATTTCAGTTATAGGTTTTCTTGAATGGATGAAATTTGTGCTTGAATGGGGATTTCCTGCCAATTTATTTGTATGTTGTTGTATGGTTATTCTAAGCGGTGGCAGATGTTCTGTGGTCTGTTTGATGATTTGCTCTTTCTTTTACTCAAGTTAGTATCTTTTTTCCAACAGTGTTTCCCACTACATTAATCTGAGTTGATGGATTTTTATCAGCCTGATGACTTGTTGGATTGATCTTTTAGGTAACAAGAACCAACTTTTGGGGGATGATCTGCTTCTTGCATCATTGAATCTAAGGTATGATTACCTTATATTTTGTTTTGCATTTGGTTTGGTACTTAGGAGGTATCCCCTAACATGAAACTATTTTGGATGTTTCAGCATATGCAGAGGTAGTGATGTGATGTTGGACTAAGTTCAGAGATGAAGTTGGAAGGTAATTATGCACTATCGAAACTTGCAGGGTGAGTACAAAGACTCTATTGGACATGCACATATAGACTATTCTAGTGATGTATCTAGAAATTTGGTGTTCCAGCTAACGGTGAGTTACAATTGTTGTAACTATCTTAAGTTTTTTAAATTACTGTATCCTATCTCTAAAGCCTAAAGTCTCTCTAACCGAAAATTAATATATCAGTAATAGACTATGAGAAATGCTTCCAAGGAAGCAAATCAATAGCATCACCAACCATTATATGTGACAATCCCTGTATCATCCCATGCACCCTATTTTTAATTATGCCCTTTACCAGTTCCATTTTCATTATGCCTTGTACTAGTTCTATTTTTCATTATGCCTTGTTCCAGTACTATATGAGGAGCATGTTACAATTTTCTATTTTGTTGTTGATTAACAGTACAAGCCAGATCTAAGCATCATCCTTTCGTTTTTTTTATGCAAGATAGTTGGTGCATTTGCCAAAGTTTCTCCAAGGCCTAAATTCTCTCTGACCCAAAAGTAATATACCAGTAATAGGCTATTTTTGTAAGTTTAATGACTCTTGATAAGATAACTTCTCATTCTTATAATTAGATGCCACTGTTATTATAACTTCAAGATTTGATGGTCTCAGCCTTCTAAGCATTACATACTCTGCGATGGTACTACCTAAAAGGTTAGTATACCTAATAAGAATAAGCTTGTAATGTTCGCAGCTAGTCCTTTTGATGCTTCTGATACTTGTCTACATATCCCAAATGGTACTCATCCTCATTGGTTACTGGTTTATTTGAAATATTAGTTGATTGGTGTGGTGCTAGATCCTCAGAAATGGTGGAGGCTCTTTACAGACTTTAGCCCCATGGATGCTCTCAAAACCATGTTAGTCATGAAAACTTTTGCAATACGGAGATATTATTTTTGATTTTTGATATAAACATTCTTAATTTTTGGTATATATTTGGCAGAAATTTGAGCAACAATAGTTTGATGCAAGAAATTCCTCAATTTCTTGGCACATTTCCAGAACTCACAGTATTGTAAGTTCAAAAATTTCCTAGCAACATTCTTAGTACTACACTATCAACCATCGTAAATGTCAATTCTTTTAATTATCATTTGGATTCTTGTAGAAATCTGGCAGATAACAGTTTCTTCGGAACAGTACCTTCTTCAATATCAAGTAACGCCAATCCGAAGTTCACGTATTTTTACTTTGATTTTACCTTTTAGTTCAATAAGAATCATTTTATTTATCTTTTAAGTTTTAATCGAATATGTACCTACAATAGCTCCATCTATCAGATACCTGATTCCTCTTCTTATTTCTTTTGGATTCATATTGATTCATCACTGTGACTGTTTCTGTATCAACAACTCCAGCTGATGCTGCCAGTGTAGATAGCAAGGTTCTTGCATGTGATTTTAGACTATGTTTACAGTTACATGTACATTAGAAGAAGTCCATTTTTCTATTTTTTTTGGATCACATGTAATTGTAATTTGTACATTCAAAAGAATTACTTCCAGTCGGTACATTTCTAGTTCCACAAGTTATGATTTATCTATCACTGATGTTCATTTCTCTATCTAGGAATTTTTGTTGACATAAACTTGTTCAAAGTGAGCAAGGACAAATCTGCAGAAGGCAACAATGTGCAGTCAAAGAACGCAAATGGTAGCTCCAAGACAAGTACATCAGGAGCAGATGGTTTAGCTGATCCTCTCATATAAGGTATGAAATTACTGGTAATGATCCATTGCAATGCATTTTTATAAAGATTATCTCTGAAGAAAAAAATATCCCTTGGATTTTGGTCTTTTGACTTGTTCCTTTTGTATATTGAAATTGTCACAGTTCTAATTGGAACATATGCTTGAAGCATAAGTTTGTAACAATGTTCCTGGTATGTTTCACATGAATGCTGAAAATAAACGAGATATCTTGCTCCTCACCTGCTGTAGGATTTCAACCTTCGCATCCAATATTTGGTGTAAGAGGATAGAGTTGTCAATTTTTTGAAAAATCCTCATATTTTCTTCACATGGTTGAATTGTTAATTTGTGCATAAGTATTGCGTTCTTACTGTTTTGCATTCATTTTGTTTGAATTTTTTGTGTGTTAAATTAAAATTTTCTCATATAAATGGTGATGGATGCATCTATGGACCTTCGATTGATACAGGGAACGGAGGGCATGTTGCTGGTGCTCGCAGTTCACAGAGGTTGAAATGACTGAGAAGATGGGATAAGGTTGATTAAATTCGAGTATTTCATATCAAGAAGTGGAATCAGGAAGAACATGAAGATGAAAGACTTGATTTGATCTAGTTTGTCAGAAGATGAAGGTACAGATGGTGAAGTCTTACTTTCAACATAGTGTTGAAATTTTATTCTTGTAATCTTGTAATAGGAATATATGTTAAGGATTTCCAACTTAGTTTTAGAAGATTCTGGACTTGGAGCTCAGATTTTAGATAATTGAAATTGTAAACTAAATTCACTTTTCAAATTAAAAATGAGTTTTAAAGTCACTATTAAATTCTGTTTTGAAGCCATTATTAATTTAATTCTGATTCAGTTTTTAGTTTTTGATTCGATTGAATCAGCTTTGGATTCAGCTGAATCAATATCAATTTTTTTTTTATGAAATATCATAAGAAAAACTAATTTTTCTCTCAGTATTTATTGATCTACTGGTAAAGAAAGTTGTTTTTTCAAAGAATTCAACCTTTGCCAGACACAGTCATTTTGGAAAAAACCACTTCTAGAATGCTGCTGATGGACATAGTCATTTTTAGTGATATTACTTCATGTCTTGACAGTGGTTTAACTTCCATTTTCCACTAGTGTAGTGAAGATATGATTAACATTTTCATATTCTAGACAATTGCAAAGAGGACAGTTTATATCAATGGGTGTATATCTACCTAAAGTCTCCCTGACAGGCAAGCAACCAGTAAAAAATTTCGATAGAAAAACTTTAACTGTAGACATGACTTTCAAATTCCAAATATCAAGCCATTTTACCTTTTCAATAATCATATTTTTATCACAAAGAAAATTGTAAGTAGATTTGACAGAAACATTACCATTTCGAGCTCCTAACCATCTAATTTGATCTTTTTATCTTACTACTTGTAGTTTCTAACTTCATGATATCTTGAACAATATTTCTATCAAACACATTGTTAATCATGCCAATATTCCAATTTTCATTGCTATCAATTATATCATCAACTTTTTGGTCAACAATATAACCATTCCTATGAGTTAGATATTTACCATTTCGTAGCCATTTATCACTCCATAAATTAATATTGTTACTATCCCCTATTTCCCAACCATGATTTTCCTTAATGGTATCTATTCCTTTGCAAATACTAGTCCAAACCTAGGATTTATTTGTTTTTTTCATATAATTCATGGGGTGTGGTCTAGGAAAGTATTTACTTCTTAAAATTATGCTCCACAGTTTATCAGGATTTTCAATATATAAGTCTCCAAGCTATCCTAGTCAACAGAGCTAAGTTAAACTTATGAGGGTTTTTAACCCTAGACCACCTTTGGATTTACTTACGGTAACAGAATCCCAAGCTTTAATATAAATACCCCTATTGTTTTTATTTTTTTGGCAAAAAAAATCCCTTTGCAGAGTATATATTCTATCAAGCGTTTTCTTAGGAAGGGTAAACCATATCATCTGAAACATGGGCATTACACTAGTGGCAGATCTAATAAGTGTAGCTCTACCAGCTTGAGATAAAAACTTGGCTTTCCAGCCTTGCACCCTATTATAGACCCTATCTAACAGATTCTGATAATCAAAAGATTTACTCCTATTGAAAAATAAAGGTGTGCCTAAGCAGGCATCCGTCTTTGTTATTCTATTTACTTTGAGGATTCTCGCTAGAAGCTTACAGTGCTTATTTTGGAATTTTTTGCTGAAATAAATTCCTGATTTCTGGAGATTAATCATCTATCCCAAAGAGTCACCAAAAATTATTAAGACATCTAACAAATTTCTATCTAAGGTATACAAACATTGGTAAACAGAAAAGCATCATTGGAAAAAAATAAATGTGAAATGGAAGGGCAATTTTAGTAACACTAATTCCTAATATTTTTCCAATAGACTTTACATGCATTAACAATTTCGAAAGAGCTTCCATACATATTATAAAAAGGGATGAGGAGAGATGGTATCCCTGTCTAATACCCCTAGATGGATGAAAAATATCACTTGGACTACAATTAACTAGAATCACATAAGAAACTGAAGAAACGCAACCAAACTCAAGATCACAAAATTCATCAGCAAATCCTAAATATTTTAACATAGATATTATAAAATTCCATTCTAATCTATCGAATGCTTTAGACAGGTCAAGTTTTAAGGCCATATAGCCATTTTTCTTTTTACAAGTTTTCATGGTGTGTAAAATCTCGTGAGCAACTATAATATTATCAGTAATTTGCCTCTTAGGTATGAAAGCAGATTGATTTTTCGAAATTAACTTGTCTATGTGTGGCTTTAGTCTATTAGCAATGATCTTAGCAACTACTTTATACAAGGCATTACTTAAACTAATTGGTCTGAAGTTATTAGGAGTTTTTGGAGCCTTATTTTTTGGAATCAAGAAGATAAAAGTGTGATTTTCATTCTGATGAAATCTCTTAGTTCTAAATATGTATTGGGTCCAATCAACTAGGTCATCTTTTAAAATTTCCTAATGAGATTGATAGAAACCCGGGGAAACCCATTAGGTCCTGGAGCCCACCCAGGAATTCATAGAAAATAAAGCATCTTTAATTTCTAATTCATCAGGCACACTACAAAGAAACCTATTGTCCATACTATCTATTTTAGGAGAAACTATGCTTCAAAAAATAGGATCAATAATGTTATTATAAGTTTGACTGATTTCTTTAAAATGATCTGTTATTAACTTTGATATGTTTTGTTGTCCTTCAATCCATATGCCTCTACTATCTCTAAGGGAATGTATTATGTTTATTCTTTGTCTTTTTGAAGAATTTTGATGAAAGAATTGTGTATTATGATTATTTTCCTTAATCCATTTATCCTTAACATGCTGACCCCAGTAGATTTTTCTATTGCATACCAGGAATTCAAATCTTCATGTAAGAGTTCTATCTTATTTTTTGTTTCTAAGCTATAAGGCTTCCTATTTTCTATGTCAATTTGATTTAAGGTGTCAGTAATATTTCTAAATATGTTATCGAATTCCTTCTTATTCCATATCCTAAGGTCACCTTCCAAATTTTTAAGAAGTTTATTCATATAATTGTTTTTCTCCTTACTTTTTGCTATTGTGTTTTCAATCAAGTTATTATAATCTTGATGTTCTCTCCAGCATTTCATATACCTATATGGTCTGGCTCCATTTTCCATATTTGGATTATTATCTAACATTATAGGACAATGGTCATAAGTTACCCTAGTTAGATGTTTTGTGATCGACTTAGGTAAAATTTCTAGCCATTTATGATTAACTATCACTCTATCTATTCTTTCTTGTATATTGTTTCCACTTACTCTCTTATTTGTCCAAGTACATGGGAGACCATTCTAATTCAAATCCACTAATCATAAATTAAGCAAACAACTATAAACATAAGATAAGATACTTGAAGAACCTTCATTACCTCCTTCTTTCTCATCCTTATTTAAAATAAAATTCATATCCCCTATTATATCCCATGGTTTATCTATTTCACTATTTTTTTTTTAGGAAATCCCATTGCACAGTCCTTAAATTATTATCTAATGCACCATAAATAAAAGATAAATTGATACTCAGATTATTTTTAATAATTTGAAAATTAAAAACATTATGCCTAAAGGAAATGTGTTTTGCAGAAACTCCCTGGAACCAAGTGATAGCAAATCCACCAGATCTTCCAATAGATGGAAAAATGAACCAATCCTTAGCCTTCAATCTATTTAGACATTTTTCTACCATTTCTACTTTCACTTTTGTCTCAGACAAGAATATCATATCCAAATTATGAGCTTTGCTTAAGTGATTTAAGAGGTCTTGCTTAATAGAAGCTCTAATACCTTGAAGATTCCATGATAATACTTTAAAGTCATATCCAAATGCTTTATCTTCCATGACCATATGCAAGAAAATCAGTTTATTGTAAAAAGGAAACATATTCTCAAGGAAGTTTTTAACAAAAATGCAAGTGTAAACAATTCCGGTGACTAAAAAACATTTCATAATATTTTTATCTAAACAATAATCAATAATACTGATTGTAAACATATATATCATGTAAATTCAAAAAACCAAGCAAATTTGATTAACTTTTTTACTATAATATAAATTCAAATTAGAGAAAGAGTTGAGTAAGGTCAATACCTCATTTTGTTCCATGGGAGAGAGACCATCAAAGATGATATCAACATTGGCCACTTCAATATCAGTTGCATCCTTTATGATTTGATCTTGGTTCACTGCCTTGTCTGCTACTTATTCACTATTATTGTTATCATCTCTCAGTTGAACCATAGTCCATTATCTATTGTTTTCTTCCTTATCATTTGTGGAAACATCTTTTTCTGCATTTATCTTTTCACTATCTCTCACTTCCTAAGTTAAAATCTTTCCATTCTCATCCCTTTCAACTTCTATCCATGGTTCAGCTAACCCACTATTTTTCTTTCCTGCATCATATTCATTAATAAACATGTTATTTCTTATGCCCATTACTGAGTATTGGGCCAGCATTCTAAGCCAGTCGGCTTGCCTTCTTTTTTGTATGTTTTATTTGGTACCTCCTTTTATTTTCTTTACCTCTTCATTCACCTCAACAACAACAGACTTTCCTTTTAAAGAACTCCTTAAATCTTCAGCAGATATGACTCTTATATCTCCAATAACTCCAACACCACCAGTGCTACACGCAACATTACTTCGCATTATTGTTCTTCTATCGCCAATAAACCCACCACCTTCAGGGCTACTAGTACTACATGCAACATTGCTAGTTCCCATTATTATTCTTCTATCTCCAAACAATCCAACACCACCAGATCTACATTCAACACTGCAACCTCCCATATCTTCTTCAACTATTTTTCCTTCAGCTTTTCCTTCATTCAGATAATCCTATTCCATATCTATTCTTCTTCTCTTAGTTCCCATATTTATGTAATCCACTATGTCTATTTCACTGTCATAGATTCTTAGGCTTGTTGCTGCATTTTTTAGAGACTCCACTCTTCTGCTGCTACTACTATTTGATGTACTACCCATACTTTCCCTTGGGTTCTCTCCATCTTCATAGACAAAGACTTTTGGAAAATTTTCTTTGTAGGAAATCCATCTTGGAAGACATTTCTCTTTTGAGTGTTCTCCATCAACATGCCAGCAATCCAATTGTTTCCATGTAAACAATCTTCAATCTAATTGTTTCTATGTCAATACTATTGAGTTCTCACTTTTACTTGATGAAATAAAGTTGTTGTGATGTCCACCAACACACGCACCTTATATTCTCCCCTATTATTAAGAGGACCATTCAGAGTAAGCACCAAACCAACTTTGTCTGCTACTTGCTTTGCAACAAAACCCTTATCTACTAAGTCACTTCTCAATTCAAATTTGATCCAGTACTCCTGAGACTTGAAATCCACATCTTCTAGATTTGTATCACTATTACATAACCTCATAGTTAATAATTTCCCATGAATTCTATTTGGTATTGAATAGACAGCAGCAGCAAAATCACCTGGTTTGAGAATTTGATTATAAAAACTTTAGGATCTTTTGTTTTCTTTATGATGAGATTTCCTGTAGGATCCCAAGATATATTCAAAGAAAAAGAAAGTTTACTAACTTTTAAACTTCTTGGATCACCTCTTTTCTTGATTTCTTTAAATAGTTTGACCACCACTCGAGCATACTTTCCCTGATCAATTAAAATGGCTGAAGTGCGCATAAACTCTAAGTAGTTTTTGAAAGAAGGAGGTAAAGGTGTGTCTTCATTGTTAAGGAATCTATTCATATGAGCAATGTAATTCTCAGTAGGAATATCAGACATTGATACTGAGGGAATTTTGAGACAAATGGTATTGAGGGTTGTATTCTTTGAAGAATGGTTTTTGCTTAGTTTTGTGTTTCTTCTCTGAGCAAATTTGTTGAGATTGAATAAAGAAATTTGGGTTAATATATCTTCTGTTTTTGCATGCCAATAGTGTTTTGTGATATCTGAAAAATATTTCCACTTGTAGAAAAAGAATGGAGTTTCCAAAGTTATGAGGTAAACCATGCCTGACATTATTGTAAGAGATGACATAAGATGCATAGACTGCTATATTTTTATACGCAATCTTCTGCTTCATGCACGAGTTGATGGTAATGATTATATGTGCTATCCAATTCCTTGTATGTGTTTTAAAATTTTTGTCTTCAAATATAGATTCCTTACTTGGGCTCGAGGAAAAAACACCGCCTTTCTCAATTCCACCCCAAAGACCCTATGCAAAATACTGTAGATTTCCTTCTTCTCGAAAAATCAAGCAACTGACCTGAAATGGCCACAACTGAGCATGAGCTCCAACTGTCTTCTCCCTAGAGTAAACCAACAACAAACATGAAATTATTATCATTTTTAAAATCAATTTGTGCATGTTGATTAAACCGGAACTGACCTAAAAATTAAATATAAATAAATTAGGTTCTTGTAATAGATATTTTAAATTCAAAGAGGAAGATAAAGATTAACTATCAAAAAAACAGATATAGATTTAAATTAAAATTAAAGTTGGAAAATTACTGATTTGTAAAAGGACAATCAATTTTGGTTTGATAAGAAAATTCTAAAAGAACTAGAAAGTAAAAAAAAAAAATGATAACGATCTCAAAATTAAAACTAAAAAGCTAAAAACTGGCTTAGGGAGAAATGGGTAGATTGAAAAATATTAGAACAAGCAATTGACTGAAGAAAATCCACCGAATTTAGCATATGATCAAAGAAAATTTGCACTTAGTTGACTCAGTATTATCGCCGATCCGTAGAGCTCTCTTTTGATTCCTTCTTAATTCAAACTCACAAGAATAGTGAGCATCATGGTTATACACATTTACATAATATTAGATTCTTATTGGTTGCTTCAACCAAATTATTTTATCTTCTAACCCTACGTATCTTTTAGATTTAGTATGTGAGCCAGACAGAGACTCACTGGTGGACTGTCTTTTTTCTGGATTCAGATATTGCAATTGTTCATATCATTTAACCACCATAAAAATATTAATTATCTAACTTATCCTCCTTCAAGTTCACCTACATGATAAAATTGTCAATAAGATTATATCAATATAAAGACGGATCACATTATGTTAAAAACAATTACAACATTTAATTGAATAGACAAGTCATTTTGGAAAATGAATAATCATAATATTCACCCAGTCATGGAAGTGATGCTCGAAGTTGTGACCTAGATAACATCGTTGGTCAAGCAGCGCTGACAAGAAAAATCTCATTTTCCTGAGAGGAAATATCATAGCGCGTGATGGTGCTGTTGTTGTTGAAGATGTTGAAATCGGAAGCCATGATCCGGTTGTGATAATAATCAAATCTAAAGATATGTTATGCTGTTTGTTTGTATATTTTCCGGAGACAACGACGGATTGAGAAAATGGGGCAACACTTCCTTCTTATAAGGCATAGAGATCTGCTCGTTTAAGAGAACTTTGTTGTTTAGTCCACTAAACCCGACCCAGGTTAATGGCTAGTCCAGCGGGAGAAATTATTTACTCGCAAGTCTAAAAAAGGTTTGAAAAGATTAAAATTACTCTGCTAACCCTAACATATAATACTATGTAAAACCATCTTTTATGCTCTCCATTAGCTTCACTACATACCAATATATGTTACGTTATGTATTGATACTACATATGTAGTAACATATGTTATATGTTATAACATACTACATATTAATATGTATTGATACTACATATTAATATGTATTAATACTACATATGTTATTATATACTACATATGTTACTATGTTATATGTTATGTTATAACATATAATATATAACATATGTTATAACATATATGTTACTACATACTACATATTAATATGTATTGATACTACATACTAATTAGATCTGGAAGGGTGTTTTAGGCATTTAAAAAACACATTTTATAATCTTCACAAAGTTTTTGGACTAGCGAGTAAATAATCTGGTCTAAAAATATGTTTTTGGACCCAGCGAGTAATTGTTTCTGGGGCTGGACTACACACTAACCGGGTCAGGAAAAACTGGATTAAACAGTAATTATTACTTTACAATTAGGGTTATATGTAGCCATTGATTTAATTTCGTACAGATTCATCTGTTGACACGTATTCCTTGACTGACCAAATGTTCTGATCGACATATCTGTCATAGACTGGGTTTTGATACACGTAGAATAGAACTGTGGAAGGTTTGTACTGTAAAGCTGGTTGAGTGTGCGAACAAATTGTCCATTTGAAATTCCCCAGTGGTATTATAAATGCCACTTATTATTAGCATTTTTTTTTTGTTTTCCATGCATATAGAGATTATTATTGTATCATACAAGATAATTGTAAACTCCGATGGCGTTTCCGGTTGTTTTATACAATTTTCCACCTTCATTATCGCATATTAATTAGGCGAAAAAGGAAAGGAAATTTCGGCTAACATTTACCAATAAAATTTACATTGGTACCGTGTATTAATACACTACATACTCCCTACCTCATGGATGGTAAAAAGTCACAAAATGGTTTTGTGTAGTAAAATCCTAGCCAGATCACGTTATGATATGGATTTCAGTTTGCACTTACCTTGATGCGAGGCACGTCCTGTTAATGTTTCGGTCTAGTTACATGGACACCAAAATTAATAGAGACTCTTTCTAACGAGTTCATACTGTCACAACTGTGATTTTTATTTTGTAAAAATCCTTATAAAAAGGGGATTTTATGATGCCAGAATTCCCATCAAATTAAAGATGCAAAGATCCTCTAAGGAAAAACTGCTGAACAACAAATTTAAGGCGGAAACAATAAAAAATAGATTCATAATCACCTCCTCATAAATGCAATATGGAGAATATATTCCTTAGCACTGCAATTTCTCAAATAGCTTATCCAAGCATGTAATTTCCCTTCTGACTTATGCATAAACTCTCTCCAAGCTATATTTGGGATGTAAATTCCAATGCACTATTTTTACCATACGAAGGTGTTTGAGGTTGAAAACGGTTAATGCTAATTACATAAATTTCGGTTGTGTGGGTGAGAAACGAATTTAAACCCTAAACAATGTATTGCAAGGTAGTACTTTAGATTCGAGAGATCAATCTGTACAAATCCGTCCTAAACCAAGAAATGGCCATTCCAAACTTGCTTCGGTCATAAAGTGAAGGAGAATGGTTGGTTTTGTAAAGGGAAGCGAAGAAAGTGTTGAGACCAGAATAGTTGATTCTGGAAGAGTTGTTATATTACAACTTGTATCAGAAAGTGGGAAGCTAACAGATGGAAAGCTAGCAAATATTTTCTGATTATTGTATGTTCCTGACCTGAACTTGTTGTTCGGTGGAAATAGGTAATGCCTATTTATCCAAGTCGACATGAAACGTAATTTGGTCTCATTAAGAAATGGAAAACGGGTGAGTCAATGGGAGAAGGCGGTCACTGGTAACGCCTGGAATTGATGTTCCATTAGAGGAGGCATTTCATCATTACTACCTGTATTTACTAATTGATTCATCCTTATGACACTCTCTTATAATGGGCGTAATGTACGCCGCACGCTTTAAACTTTCCAAACCAATATCCAATGAGCATCCCCCAGTTTGTGACATGCATTGATGTCTCGAATCTTTTTGTGGAAAACATGTAGCACATTTGCTGTTGTTTGGCAAGTTGAGCTTGGGAGACTTGCGTGGTGATCTTCGACGGTCGAGATTTTTCATCTTAAGAGGACAGGTAGTCGTTGATTATTGCATAATCAATATGGATTTAACATGGCCTAGTTTAGGCGAGGCCAAAAGTTAGGGTTTTGGCTTTGTTTAGGCGCGACCAAACTAGGGCCAAAGGTTTCCATGTGGGGCCAGGGTTTTCCATGGGAGTATGGCGTGGTTAGGGCCAAGGAAATGGAGTTTGGATTGGCATGATATGAATAGCATGGCTAGGTGTGGTTTTGGCTTGGCATGTGGGGCCAAGGGTTTTCCATGGGCGTATGGCGTGGCTAGGGCCAAGGCAAGGGCTTTTGGCTTGGCATGGTGTGACTAGCGTAGCTAAGGCCAAGGCAGACTGCTTTTGGCATGGCGCGGCTAGCTTGGGCTAGGTGCAGTTTTGGATTGGAGTGTGGGGCCAAGGGTTTGCCATGGGCGTATGGCATGGCTAGGGCCAAGGAAAGGGCGTTTGGCTTGGCAGGGTGTGACTAGCATAGCTAGGGCCAAGGAAGAGTGAGTTTGGCATGGCGCGGCTAGCTTGGGCTAGGAGCGGTTTTGGCTTGTCATGTGGGGCCAAGGGTTTTCCATAGGCGCATGGCGTGACTTGCTTGGGCTAGGCGCGTGACCAAGCTAGGGTGTTGGGGGCAAAGGTTGTTTGGTAACCTTAGACGGCCAGGATTTACTCCTGGGATTAAAGGGCAACCATTGATTGTTGCACGCCTTCGTTTTGATTTCCGCGTAGTGAAGGTCAGTATGGTGGCGTGGCATGGGGCCATGGCGAGGTGCGTTTGGCATGGCGTAGTAGGTGTGGCTGGCATGATTTACCATTGGAACGGAGGTGCGGCTATCATGGTTGGAATGCTTTGGCGCGGTGGGTGTGGCTGTCATGATTTGCCATTGGCACAGAGGTGCGGCTAGCATGGTTTGAAGGCTTTGGCGCGGTCAGTATGGCTGGCATGATTTACCATTGGCACAGAGGTGCGGCTAGCATGGTTGGCATGCTTTGGCGTGGTCGGTATGGCTGGCATGATTTGCCGTTGGCACAGAGGTGCGGCTAGCATGGTTGGCATACTTTGGCGCGGTCGGTGTGGCTGGCATGATGTTCCATTGGCACAGAGGTACGACTAGCATGATTGGCATGCTTTGGAGCGGTCGGTATGGCTGGCATGATTTTCCATTGACACAAAGGTGCGGATAGCTTGGTTGGCATGCTTTGGCGCGGTCGGTGTGGCTGGCATGATTTCTCATTGTCACAGAGGTGCGGCTAGCATGGTTGGCATGCTTTGGCGTGGTCGGTGTGGCTGGCATGATTTTCCATTGGCACAGAGGTGCGGCTAGCATGGTTGGCATACTTTGGCGCGGTCGGTGTGGCTGGCATGATTTTCCATTGGAACACGTGGGAATTAGGGTTTGGCTTGTAGTAATCCTAATTTGAAAAATATACCCCGATAATTATTTAGAGACACAATAAAGGTTTTAGTAAATGTGCCTAGTAAATGCTTGGTACTTTAAAAGTTGTGAAATCACTATATGCTAGGGTTTAGTGTTTTATGATTTTAACCCTAAACTAAGAACCACCATCAACACTACTCTATCTCCTATCTTAAGACAAAAGTCATTTTACTATATAGACTAAGAATATGCACATGTGACATTTCGAGCTGAGTATATGTCATTTATCTATTTCTCGAAATGGATGTTGGTAAAGCTTTCGTTTAGCCAAGTTCATCTTTGCCTAGTGACGAAAGTGATGTTATGTTTCAATCACTTTGGAAATTGCTCTGACGAAAAATAGAGAATGTTTAGACTATATAAGAGATTGTTATATAACGCCCTCTGAGAATGTTTCAATGATTGAAATGAGATTTTAGACTATATAACCACTAGGGGATATAAACATTGTTGTGGCAACACATATATGTATAAGTCCTTAGCACATGAACCGAAGTTTGCGAACTTTGTTGATCAAGTGGAACCGGAACATGAGCAGCAACTCAGTCCGCGAACTCAGTCCACGAACTGGCATAAGTTCTCGAACCCGAGAATATCTGCTGAAGTTGAAGCTCAGGTGTAGTCCGAATACCCTGTCCGTGAACTGACGGAAGTTCTCATCCCGAGAAATTCTGCTGGAGTTTATTAACTTCTACCGGTTAGCTTGAGTCCGCAAACTCATTTCGCAAATTCAAGAGGTTATGTCTGAAAACGTTGTTCGTGAACTTATTCTAAATTACTAAGGAACGCTTTTGCAAACCGTGGATTTATAGTTCATGATTAATGATTCGAGTGAATCACATCGTTTTGATTCAATTGTGTCTCTTGTAATACTTTAGATCTCATAGCAATTGAACAACTCTCTAACTAGTTCATTTGAGTCATTTGGACTAGTTATGGTGAAGAAGAATTTCGTTGATATGAAAGTTATTATTTAGCTAACCATTTGGTTGACTAATATTGAACCAACCATTTTACACATTTGGGTATGGTTACACGAACTCAAAACGTCAAGTACATGTGTGTATGGCAAGCTAAGTTTTCGATCCAACGGTTGAGAGATATTAGCTTGTATCTAATCAGGTTTTCATCTAACGGTGAATATTGAATGCTTTGTTAGCAAGCTAATATTTATTGCAAACCTTGATTTGAAAGACTATATAAGGAGAACTCTAGCCATTGGAAAAACTAATCCCCACACACCTTTCTTGTGTGATACTAGTTTTCTCTAAGCCAGAGTCGATCTCCATTAACCCTTGAGTTTTCTCTCTAAATTCGGGTTAACGAATTAAAGACTTCATTGGGATTGTGAATCCAGACCGATACTACTTTTTGTGTAGTTATGTGATATGATCTTGCTCTTTCTATTGTACAAGTACAATTGTAATAATTGGCTTGAGATTTCTATCTCCGATATGCAAGATAAAAGTAGTCACAAGCATCTTCGTCTCATTGTTTGTGATTCCTCAATAATCTTCTTCGTTGTGTCGATTAAGTTTATTTTGAGGTGATTGATGAGACTGGGCTGTTCTTCGGGAATATAAGTCTGGTTTTATCGATTGGTTCCTGTTCACCTTGATTTATCAAAAAATGGAACAAAACTCATAGGTTTATTCATGGGAGACGAATTTATCTATTACCTGTAGACTTTTCTGTGTGAGACAGATTTGTTTGCCAAACTCTTCGACTTTGGGTCTTAGCAACTCGTGGTTGTGGGTGAGATCAGCTAAGGGAATCAAGTACGCAATATCCTGCAAGGATCATAGGTGTAGGACCATAACTGTACCTTGGATCAATGTGAGATTGGTTGGGGTTCAACTACAGTCCAGACCGAAGTTAATTTGGAGTAAGTTAGTGTCCGTAGCGGCTTAATACAGTGTATGTTTAATCTGGACTAGGTCCCGGGGTTTTTCTGCATTTGCGGTTTCCTCGTTAACACAATTCTGGTGTCTATGTTATTTTTTTCCGCATTATATTTTGTTATATAATTGAAATAATACAGGTTGTGTGTTATTCAATCAACTAGAATACCCGACCATTTTGGTTGTTGATTTAAATTGATTGACAATTGGATATTGGTCTTTGGTACCATCCAAGTTATCTCTCTTTGATTAGACTCGCGAATCATGTTTTCTTGAGTAAATCAAATTGAGAGATTGAGATAGTAACTCCTTGAGTATTTTCTATTGATTGATTCTTGTTGATTCTCTAGAAAATAAATCGGAGTTGTCGATACAGATTGCTAATCAAAATATTGGGTTGTGTTGCTAGACCCCCGCTTTTTCAATTGGTATCAGAGCAGGCAAACACGTTAAAGACCTTACAAGTCTGTGTTTGTAGTGATCTGACTTTATAAACGAGTCTATCTCTAATAACGTACCAGTTCATAAATCACCAGATGATTTTCAAAGCTTGAATTCACCTGAGAGAACTGTCACATCTAGATCAGTATATAAACACTCTTAATGTAAAACCTGTTGATGTCTGGGAAATACGCCTAGAAGAAAAGTTGGATGAACTTTCTGATGAAGGTGATTCTGATATTGATAGAGATGTTGATGAGGAAGTTTCATAGTATGTTAAGGTTTTGAATTTATTGGAAAAGAAGAAGATGACAACTTCTCATGTCACAACTCTTATGACTCCTCTCTGTCGGGAAAACAAGAAATTGAGAAGATATTACGCAGGTATTTATGTTTCGAATCGTTCTAACGAATCGATCCTCAAGGATTCCGAGGAAAACCTGCGTATAAAGTCACTTGAATGTGATAATGTTTATCAAAAATATTTCTTGTTGGAAGAGAAACTTGCAGAACAACAAGCAAGTTTGATGACAGAGAGAGCGCTTATCTCGCTCGAGAAAAATGCCTTGAGGATGATTTAGTTGTTTCTCTTAATAAAATCAAGATTTTGTAAGATGACTTGAAAAAGTTCAACACTAGTTCAATCAAATTAACCACTATGCTAGGAGCAAGTAAAAATCATCATGATACACGAGGATTGGGCTATAAGGGAATATATACTCCAAGTATTAGCAAAGAGGTAAAATTTGTCAAGGCTAGTGATTCTTCTCAACAAAAGGTTTCCACTTATGGAAAAAGTGAAATACCTCCAGCGGCAGTAAAATTTCGAAAAAGCAATGTATATCAACCTCCAAAGCCAACACATACTGATCTAGGTAAGAACATTCCTTATGTTTACCACTATTGCGGAAATAAATGTCATCTGGAAAGGAGATGTCGTTTTCGTATAAGGAATGCGAAACTTCATGATGTTCTTGTTTTGGCATCACAATAAGTTGTGAAACCAAGATCATATGTTAAGATTAATCCCCTTAACGTTACAGGTTGTAACTGTCCAACCTTTAGGCAAAGGATTCAGTACTGTGATCTACCTATATTTTACTATAAACGTCATACGAAGCCTTTTCACAATCGTAATGGTTATCAAACGGATAACTTCGTAGAGACAAAGAAAAGATACGATGCTCCCAATTGGAGAAAGACTAACTTGCAAAAGAATAGTCAATCCAATTCTCTTTCGAGAAATCTAGAAGAGAGTAACGGGAAGAAAGTTCCAGTTTTTCCTAAACGCACTCAGAAGTGGATACCAAAGAAAGCCAATGATGCTTTGAGTGTGAAAAGGAATGATCTTCCAGAAAATTCCATGACTATGGAGAAGGCTGTATCCATGATGTTGGAACTTAACAAGTTTTTTGGAAAAATGGAACTGGATGTGAAAGATTCTAAAAGCGAACTCTTTCATGATAATCCAAAGGTCGCTTGTGGTGAGCAAGACATTGTTCACCTCAACACAACTTAGTCGTGTTGTAAGTGCATCCTCACCAAGGAATGCCCTACTATGAATACAGTGAGGAAAGCACGAGAATTGGGGCACACAGATTATGTTCGGTAAGACGATTGGATTCTTCTAAAAGGTATGTCTATAAGATTGAGAAATATTTGTGTTTTTATTTTCTTAGAATAATGATCCATGTACCTTTCTTATCAATCATTTCTACCTAACTTGATATGTGTTTAAGGTTCTTAAATGTCTAGGGTTGAAAACATTAGTTCGGGATGTTTGAACTTCATGGTACACATACCAAGCATGCATAACATCATTTAAAACCAAAATCCAGGGGCTTAAGTTCTCAAACCCCGTCTGCAAACTGCTCCAGGATATAAATATTCGTGAGCAAACCCGTAAGTTCGCTGACTAGCCTGTAGACGTCGATATTCGGTTGACTTGTTTTGGCCGTAACTTCTTCGTCCGAACTCGGAATAAACTCATTATTTTTGCATCCTATTTGAATTCTCTTCAAAAGGGAGATGAGAAACCTTGAATTTGGATGAGTTAAGATTGGTATTTGTCCTGTCTCTTGTTTTTGAGTATGGTGCTCCGTTTAGTTGCACTTGTTCCACTTCTCTTGAACTTGGGAACTTGGATTCTTGGAGTACTACTCTTCTAAGCTAATTTATAGCTTTTATAAGAATTTTGTTGGAATTTTTTTTATACGCCTTTGGTAGCTATTATTGGTGTAAATCCGGGCGAAAAAGATTGATTCTACCCTCTAAGGACAAATCATTTTATATGTGCATTACGAGTTTGGCTTGACGCCTAGGAAACTTCTTATGAGAATTTGTTCTTTTTTTTGAGAAGGATTACTAGAGTATGGAATATCAACTATTGTGATTACACATAGCTATATCCAATGTTTTCATCTTCTTGTTTTTAGATTTATTGGTTTAAATTCTAAACTTGTTTGGAAGATGATGGTTGTAGTATTAATCTTATGATTTTTTATATTGTAATATTTTGATGGGATATGTGTGTTTACGTCTGTGAACTTGATTGTCCCATATTTTGTCAAAAGTAAAGTCGTTCACGAATTGGTTTGCAAATATTGATAAAGGAATGAAGGGACTTTTGGAAAAACACAAAAGTTAATCCTATATTGTCAATTATTGATGTAAGATAGGTTAAAATCTTTTGTGATTCAAGAATTAAGTCTATTATGTCACATTGTGATGGAAAGATAGAATAAATCCTTGTTTTTGTAATCCACGATATAGAGCTTAATTGTTCCATATTATTATGTATTACTGTGAAGGCTCCATTTTGTCTCTTATGTTGAGCACGATACGACTAAGTCGATTTCTTATTGGCATGGTTGGTTGTTCCATGAGATGCTATATGTTGAGCATTAAGAACTAAATTAATCAACTTGTGTGGTTATTTAGTTTGTATTCCATGAGTTCTCTCATGTTGAGTACATGTACGGTTAAGGTTGTCATTTCCAATGATAATCTTAGTCGGGGTTCCATAATCTCTTATGTTGAGCCCAAATGAACTAAATCAATCATCTTGTGTGATTATTTAGTTAGCCCTCCATAGATTTTTCTCATGTTGAGTGTGGACAATTAAATTGATTACTTTTGTGATTAGTTTAATTGTGTATTTAAGTCTCCATAAGTTTACTTGTATTGAGCATATTTAGTCAAATTAATCTTAGTTCGCCTTGGTTAATATGATTGAATATTTTTTGTTAGATTCCAAATTCATACTTGTATGTAATTTGTTGAGTCTAAAGAAATCCTTATTTTCTCTTGAAATTAAGGACGCTCTTGTTGTTCCCTTGGGAATGACATCTTATGGGGGGGGGAGTTCTTTTGAACTTGCGCTTAATTTCCAAATCTTTGTGTGGGGAGTGTGGCTGTGGAATTTTTAGGGGTTATCTTGTATCTTTATAAACTCCTTGATGAATGCATTTAGCCACGGTTTTGTGATTGCATCTAAACAAGATGATAGAACATTTACCTTTGGTCATGAAATGTCTCTTACGGAAATTTTATTAGGATCTCGTTCTTATACCTTTTCCAATTTTATTGACAAAAATGGGGAGAATTAATTATAGTTCACACTACAAATACATATGGTTTTCGGATCATTATGTAAGGCACAACTAATCAAGATTAATATTTAGTTAGTGGTTTCCATGTGAGATGGAGTTTAAGGATGGAGTGAAGCAAACCTCTGTAGAGGTGGATGTTTTGGGATCTTTGACAATGCTGGATGTTTTGGAATAATAAATGGTTGGGTCTTGGGTTTTGGATTGTAAACAGGTTTCCAATAATGATCGAGAACAATTTTATTTAGCTTTTTCATTGACTTTGAAAACAACAATATTTGATGGGGATCATCGGATTACTTGGAAGTGACTTAAGATTTCGATAGTTCACATTTATATAATAATTTTTTTCTTTTCTTCTTTAAATACTTCGTTCTTTTCTTATTCTACAAATACATATGGTTTTCAATGTGATCTTATTATGGTAAGGGGAGTTGCAACACTTCAACTTTCTTCTTTTGTCTTCGTTCTGAGTTAGAAAGTGCCATACCTTTGTCCTGTTGAAGTTGTGATGCATTTACCAATTTGACGTTGACAATGTAAATGGATTTTATTATTATTATTATTAACTTATTTTTTTTTTTCACTTTCCTTTTTTTTTTTTATTAACCACTTAATCATGGATTAGATCGTGTGAGATGATTCCATGTCATCGGACTACAAATTCAAAAGGAAGTCTTACATATAGATCAAGGAGCGGTTTTACAAAGTTTTGGTTTTATCTTCTATTCTACGGTCATACCTTTTCAATGCCACTTCATCTAAATAGCTCAACAATCAAATCATCATATTTCGTTTTGATATACTTCAATTTACAAACATGATGCATTTTTCAGCAGTTTTCTTTGCACTAAAGTGGCCTCCATTGACAAATCCCATAGGAAATGTTTCACTTCGGCCATGGGGAGAATTAATTATATTTATATAATTATCTCAATCTGTTCAAATATGTATTAATTTGTTGAGTTTTCATTCAGCACTTACCTTTGGTCATGAAATGTCTCTTACGGAAATTTTATTAGGATCTCGTTCTTATACCTTTTCCAATTTTATTGACAAAAATGGGGAGAATTAATTATAGTTCACACTACAAATACATATGGTTTTCGGATCATTATGTAAGGGGAGTGGTTTCCATGTGAGATGGAGTATTGACTAAGGTGGAGTGAAGTATCACCATAGTATTGTTGTTGAAGTTGTGATGCAATTGGAATTTGACGTTGTGTAATAATATTATGACAATGTATAATAATGATTGAGAACCAATGCTTTTCTCATTGTTGTAGCTACGGATTTTCAACAACGATGATACTAAACTTACAACCTTTGGGATCATCGGACTACTTGGAAGTGACGAAGATTTCGAGTATTGTTGAAGATTGGGCATGTGGAATAGGATCTACAAAGTTTATTTATATAATTTTTGTATTCCATATGTATTAATAGTTTTGCCACTAAAATTAACAAAGGGGGAGATTGTTAGAGCACTCCTCGGTCAAACTCGCATGCGTTGCTATCTCAAGCATGTTTGTCAATCTTAGTGATCAAATCTATAAAGTCTTGATTTCTAGTCTATTATAGATAAGGTCTCGGACTAGGATAGAAAGTGTAGTTGAGCTCAAGAACTCCATGGCGATCATCATACAATACGAAGGACTACTCAAGGAACCAGTGGATCTTCATCGATTAAAAGGTATGTGGAGATTTGAACTTATCTATCACTCAAAAGTCTATCTACTCTATCTTTCCTATCTGGAGACAAAAGTCGTTTTACTATATAGACTAAGAATATGAACATGTGACATTTCGAGATGAGTATATCTCGCTCATCTATTTCTCGAAATGGGTTTTGCTAAAGCTTTCTCTTTAGCCAAGTTCATCTTTTCCTAGTGACGAAATTCATGTTATGTTATTTTGGAAATCGCTCTAACGAAAAATAGTTTGTGAATAACAACTATATAACACCATCTGAGAATGTTTCAATGATTGAAATGAGAGTTTAGACTGTATAACCATTGGGGGATATAAACATTATTATGGCAACACATATATGTATAAGTCCTTAGCACTTGAACCGAAGTTTGCGAACTTTGTTGATCAAGTGGAACCGGAACGTGAGCAAAAACTCAGTCCGCGAACTGGCGTAAGCTCTCGGACCCGAGAATATGTGCTGAAGTTGAAGATCAGGTGCAGTCCACAAACCCAGTCCCCGAACTTACGGAAGTTGTCATCCCTAGAAATTCTGCTGGAGTTTATTAACTTCAACCGGTTAGCTTGAGTCCGTGAACTGAGTTCGCGGACTCAAGAGGTTATGTATAAAAACGTTGTTCGTGAACTTATTCTAAATTACTAAGGAATGCTTTTGCAAACTGTGGCTTTATAGTTCATGATTAATGATTCGAGTGAGTCACATCATTTTTGATTCAATTGTGTCTCTTGTAATACTTGAGATCTCATAGAAATTTAACAACTCTCTAACTAGTTCATTTGAGTCATTTGGACTAGTTATGGTGAAGAAGAATTTAGTTGATATGAAAGTTATCATTTGGCTAACCATTTGGTTGACTAATATTGAACCAACCATTGTACACATTTGGGTACGGTTACATGAACTCAAAACGTCAAGTACATGTGTGTATGGAAAGCTAAGTTTTCGATCTAATGGTTGAGAGATATTAGCTTGTATCTAATCAGGGTTTCATCTAACGGTGAATATTGAATGCTTTGTTAGCAAGCTAATATTGATTGCAAACCTTGATTTAAAAGACTATATAAGGAGAACTCTAGCAATTGGAAAAAATAATCCCCACACACCTTTATTGTGTGATACTAGTTTTTTCTAACCTAGATTCGATCTCCATTAACCCTTGAGTTTTCTCTCTAAATTCGGGTTAATGACTTAAAGACTTTATTGGGATTGTGAAGCCAGACCGATAATACTTTTTTTTTGTTGTAATTATGTGATCTGATCTTGGTCTTTCTATCGTATGAGTACATTTATAATAATTGGCTTGAGATTTCTATCTCCAATAGGAAAGATAAAAGTAGTCACAAACATCTTCGTCTCATTGTTTGTGATTCCTCAATAATCTTCTTCGTTGCGTATATTAAGTTTATTGTGAGGTGATTGATGAAACTAAGCTTTTTTTTGGGAATATAAGTCTGGTTTTATCGAATGGTTCCTGTTCACCTTGATTTATCAAAAGCCGGAACAAAACTCATAAGTTTATTCGTGGGAGCCGAATTTATCTATTACCTGTCGACTTTTCTGTGTGAGACAAATTTGTTTGCTAAAGTCTCCGACTTTGGGTCGTAGAAACCCTTGGTTGTGGGTGAAATCAGCTAAGGGAATCAAGTGCGCAGTATCCTGCTGGGATCAGAGGCGTAGGAGCATAACTGTACCTTGGATCAGTGTGAGATTGGTTGGGGTTCAACTACACACTAGTGGATAATTGATTTTTAACCACTTTCTGGGCTTTCTAAAAACCACTTCCGTGAGCTAGTGTAATAACACGTGCTGTGAGAAACAGTTTTTCTTTTAATAAAGAATATGAAAAAGCAAAACGTGTATCCGACCCAGTGGTTTTATTGAGGGGTAGTTTTGTTAATAAACGAAGCACCCTAAAGTAGTTGTAGAACGACTGTGGGAGCAGATGTTTCAGTGGACCCAATTTTAGGCGACAAATTTTCCCTCTAGGGATTAAGCTATCTTTTCGATCAACGGTGGAGATTAAATCTATTATTCCCCTAAAAATGAAAAAGATAAGTTATTTCTATCTCTTATGTCGGCAGCAGTTGGTCTTCTTCCATCAATTATCTCTCACATCTCACTCGATTTTTTTCCTCTCTATTTTTTTCTCTAAATAATAGCAATAAGTCGAATCACAACTCAATTTTACTTCTTATCCTCCATGAGATCCATTAGTTTTGACATTCCTCAGAATCAGTATGAAGAAATCTAGGGTTCTTTGTAACAAATCTGTATTTCAAGAAGATCTCTCACCACAATCCATGTTTCTTGAGGTTAGTTTTCTATACTGGAGATACTTTATTCATGGGTTTAATTTATATTCTATTTTTTCTTTGAATTTAGGTTTTAGTTGTTTTCTTTCAATTTGTTTTTCTTTCAATTTATATTCTATTTTCAATTTGGGTTTTATTTAGTTGTTTTCTTTCAATCTAGGGTTTTAGTTGTTTTAGTTGTTTTCAATTTGGGTTTTAGTTGTTTTTAATTTGGGTTTTAGTTGTTTTCAATTTATATTCTGTTTTAGTTGTTTTCTATTCATGGATAATTTGGGTTTCAGTTTAGATGGTGGTGAAATCAAAGATATTTTTGGTGAACAACTTCAATAGCTACTCAGGCTAGGAATTTGTTATCTTTTTCTCTCCAGCTTTTGAGAACACTACATGTGGTTCACTCCTCTAAGAATTACAGGTCTTTTTTTATCCGAAGGGCTTCTCCAACTGTGTCTGGTGTTCATTTTTTATAAGGGTTTTACTTCATTAGTATAAAGATGTGGTGTTTAATCTATGTATACTGATCTTTTGTATGTGATATGAGTTACTGTAAAATGGAAATATGATAACCTATTGTTTGATGTTAAGGTTTTAATTTTAATTTTATATTGTTTGATCTAGCAGTACGTAGAAGAATATGAGATTTCTGGTTATGTTCTGTTGATGTTCATCAAGGTAAATCGGGAACCATAGATTATATGGTCATCATGATTCCTCTGTGGTTCTATACTTCTATTCATATGGATTTCAAAGTTGAGACCTTTGTTTTGTTTCCATAAATCTCAAAACCATGGTTATGTAAATTGTTTGATATCTTTAAGTGAGTGTTTTACTGATATCTTTGTTCCGAGTTCAGGAAATTTAGTGAATTGAAGTACTAAGGCAGAGCAAGGGAAATTTAGTGAGTGTTTTATTGATATCTTTAAGTGAGTGTTTTTGAATGTGTTAAGGTTTTCTATTAATACATGGCAGAGCAAGGGAACAAACTGTATGAGCTGGTAAGAAATGTCTTCGGTTTACAGTTTTCCTAATTGGCTAGCCAACAAAAACACCAACGATTTCCTGTGACAATACCTGTACAATCTCATGCGCTCTTTAAGATAAGATGATGTCATTTTTTATACACTCAGACTCAGGGTGCAGTAGTAACTACAATTGGGTTCCTAAAGGATGCTCCTAAGATAAATATCCATGGATTCTGCATTTACCAAAAGAACAGGCTAATAATGGTATCCTATTTCGCATCCTATTTCTTTCGCATCCTATTTCTTTTGTTTACTGCAGATTTGTCCTACTGATTTTGTTGATTTGTACATTTTTAAAATGCAAGTTGGTTCTACGACGTGTTTAATCATCTCTAACTCATTGTTTGACATTTTGGGTTTCTCCTGTCATTGCATGATGGCAAACATGGTGAAAGTTAGTCGGGTTTTTGGGTTTCTACTGTTAAATTCAATTGATTATGGTTTTTCAGTCAATGTATCCACTTATCGGTGGTTTAGTTGTTTGTGTCATATTTCTGTTCATTATTATTTTTTTAATTCAAATTTATAGAGTCAGAAAGTTATATGAGATAAAGATGGAGAAAGTTTTGTTTCAGTTTTGTGAACAGAGAGTGGAAGCCTGGATAAAGATGTGCAGCCCATTCGTATGTTTGTATCTGATGGGGGCGAATGTTTTGCTGCTCAGAGTTATGCAAAGAACATGGGGCTATATGGAGAACGTGTTGGGGCTCTCAGCATTGTAAGTTCTTTGACCACCTCAAACGTAGAAGATACTTGAACTCTTTCAAAATAAAAAACTGTTTATACTTTAAGCCTGTCACGTTACTCTCCCGGAAAATGAACATTGTTTGTTTCATATGTTTGTATGGTGCCAAACCAGGACATTGCAGGTTGCGGCTGCTTGTCTTTACCTCACATGTCGGTAAGTGGAGGTCCCTGAAAAGAGTTACTAATTTTTATATTTTGCTGGACTGGAGAAACTGCTTCTCGCAGATTAAAAACCTAGTGGACGAAAACCTAGTGGCTTGTGTGGTGCAGCATTGTACATATCTCCACTTTCCCATGGACTCAAGTATTCAAAGGAAAATATTGTAAGTCATGATATACAATTTCGTAGTAGTTCTAACAATCATATTAATAACATTTTCTTTTCTATGGTTCATTCAAGAAACAGAACACTTTTATTACACATAAAACATTCATTGAACACTTTTTAATTTAAGAATCAGAAAACATACTGTAAATGATTTTATGAAATACAATGTTCAGAATCTTCAGATATTCTGGATTTTGGTTCCTGGAACCAAATGCAATGTACAAAGTTTTCTTATGTACACTGTGTTCCTTGTCATCATTTTTGTGTATCTAATACAGGTCAACTGTCACAATCCTGTCGTTTCCTTAAACCTTCGGTGGCACACCTCAATCTAAGTTCATATAAGTTCTCAAGTTCTGAAGGCCTATTAGATTATATGCTTTTGGTGTTCGGCAAGGAATATAATATAATTTTGTTGCAGAATTCTTACTCATAATGTCTTGCATCGCATATCTGCAGAAGCTTATACTTTGGAACATGATTAGAATTTTTGTATTAGGTTATGATGTTCAGCTAGAGAATCTTCTATTTCTTTTTATCTTCTATTATAATAGCCATTCAATTTTCTTGCAATCATTAGGCCAGGTACTAAATTGTGCATCAAAGTTAATTTGTTTTCATCTGCGTATTTGTGTTTCTTTGTATTTTATGCGATCCTTTGTGTTTGCAGTAAGCACATCAAAATATTGTGTTTTGTTTTTTACATAATCCTTTAGTTGTGAATGGGTGTAGTGCTTGTTGCAAATTTTTGGTTCCTTCAACGTGCACTTATCTGTAAGAAGTCAATAGTGGTGTTGAAATTGAAGTAGTCAAGAATATTTTTAGGTCATACTATTATGATGTTAGGATTTTTTTATTAAACCTCTAATGCCAAACTTATTTTTTATGCAGGATAACATTCCGATCACTTGGGGAGCTCAGTTCATCTTTTGTCTGTTGGTTGTGTTTCAGTGATTGTAAGAAAATTAGCTTTTAAGAATGCTCAAGTATAATTATAACATGGAATGGTGTGAATTCATTACCTGTGTATTTTTTTTTTTTTGAGGTTTTGACCTAACTGTCGGCTCAAATAATGTAAATCGAGTTACTGTTGTAAACAAATTTCGAATTTGGATTGAATGGTGAATGTTTTGTTATCAAATGAGCATCTATTAAAGTTCAGTTTAGTGAATTTCAAATTTAATGCCAGTCAGAAATAAGTTGTGAATCAGATTTTCTAAATTTTAATGAATTTCAAATTTCAGTCCAGTCAGATGAAAAACTAGTCAGGTTGGGATTCAGACGAATCAGATTTTTAAAAAGTATTCAGCCCATAAAAACCACTTCTCAAAACTAGCGATTAACTTTTATATTTTCTAATTTAAAACTTTAGAAACCACTGTGAATGTCAGTGTTATCAATTGACTGTCAGAGAAAGTCGTATTTTTAAAGATTTCAACTTCTGTGAGACACAGTCGTTTTGGAAAAAACCACTCCTAGATTCCAACTGATGAAAACAATCGTTTTTGATGATAATACCTCTTGTCTTGGCAGTGGTTTAACTTCCATTTTCCACTAGTGACAGTCCAGACCGAAGTTAATTTGGAGTAGGCTAGTGTCTGTAGCGGCTTAATACAGTTTATTTTTAATCTGGACTAGGTCCCAGGTTTTTTCTGCATTTGCGGTTTCCTCGTTAACAAAATTATGGTGTCTGGGTTATTTATTTTCCCCATTATATTTTGTTATATAATTGATAAATACAGGTTGTGCGTTGTTCAATCAATTAGAATATCCAACCATTTTGGTTGTTGATTTAAATTTATTAACACTTGGATATTGGTGTTTGGTACCATCTAAGTTATCTCTCTTTGATTAGACTTGCGAATCATATTTGCTTGAGTAAATCAAATTGAGAGATTGAGATAATAACTCCTTGAGTATTTTCTATTGATTGATTCTTGTTGATTCTCTAGAAAATAACTCGGAGTTGTCGATACAGATTGCTAATCAAAATATTGGGTGGTGTTTTTAGACCCCCGCCTTTTCAATTTCTGAAACAAAACAAAAACAACAAAAGCTATTAAAAACAATGCAAGACATCAATGCTGAAAACTACTAGTTTGTTAATCCTGGAGGTGCTAGTGGTACTGCTGGAGGACTAGATTTGATATGGAAAATCAATCTTGAATTTGAGATTCTTGATAGCTCACTAAATCATATTAATGCTATTGTTAAACCTACCAATGGCATTGCTTGGTTATTTACTGGTTACTATGGTAGTCCTTATGATACTAAGAGAAAAATTGATTCTTGGAATGTTTTAGAATAAACTGTTATCAATAGTTCTATACCTTGGTTGATTATTGGAGATCTCAATATCATCTTGCATGATACTGAAAAATACAGTACTCAACCGTTAGAAAAAAATGAGGCAACTCTATTTAGTACCAAAATACTTGAGTTGGACTTAACTGATTTGGGCAATACTGGCTGCCCTTTCACTTGGTTAAATAAAAGAAGTGGTCTTGCCCTCACTGAACAAATATTGGATAAAGTATTTTCCACTGAAAGTTGGCTTCTATTATATCCAAACACTAGAATATCTAATATGCTTGCGATTGGGTCGGATCATCACCCAATTTTCCTCAACTCCAACCCATCCTGGCAAACTGGTAAAATCCCTTTCAAATTATTTGGTCCCTAGTTGGATCACAAGGATTGCAAGGAAATTATTGTTGAGTGTTGGAGGAGAACTCTTTATGGCTCTAATGCATACCTTATTTCCAGAAAACTCAAAGATATCAAACTGCAACTCAGAGTTTGGAACAAAGAGGTGTATGGTAATATCAAAACTAACATTGAAGAATGTAAACAACACCTCTCCTGGTTACATGACAACTATTTTAGAGTGTATAGAAGTGTAGCAGTCATATTAGCAAGGAAAAAGCTTAGTGAATGGCAGGATATTGAAGAGAAGTTTTGGAATACCAAAAGTAGGGACCAATTCATTAAATTAGGTGACAAAAACACCAATAATTTTCATAGAGCTACCAAATGCAGAACAAGAAGAAACAAGATAGACACTATTCAACATAGTGATAGTACTTGGATATCTCATTATCAAGAGCTAAATAATTGCTTCATAAAAAATTCCACTAGAATGGCTATAACAGAAACAACCACCATCAATCCAGAAATAATCAATCTCATACCCACCGTCATCACCAGCACTGACAACATTATTCTAAACAGACCCCCTGACTATAATGAATCAAAGCCATCCTGTTTAGCATGGCAAAAGATAAAGCTCCAGGGCCTGATGGATTCCCACCAAATTTCTTCCAAGCTAACTAGGATATAGTTGGAGATTACATTGTTAAGATGGTTCAGCATTTCTTCTTATTTGATCACTTGCTCAAAGAGATGAACTCTACCTTCATTTCCTTGATTCCCAAGACTGATAACCCAACCTCCCCAAGCCATTTCAGACCTATAAGCTTATGTAACACTACCTACAAATTCATATCCAAACTCTTAGATCAAAGAATGAAACCATAACTCAAAAAAATCATATCTCCATATCAATCTACTTTTATACCCGGAAGGCGAATATCTGACAACATTTCCATAGCTCATGAGCTCATTCATTCCATGAGATCAAAAAAAGGAGTCAAAGTTGACAATGGAAGTATGGGGATAAAGATTGACATGGCTAAGGATTTTGACAGAGTGGATTGGACTTTCCTCACAATTATAATGTCTAAGATGGGATCAATGATTCTTGGTGCCAAAAAATAATGCAATGCATCTCCACCACCACTTCTGTTGTCCTTATTAATGGTTCCCTTGACATTTTATTTACCCCCTATAAAGGTCTTATACATGGAGACCCTCTGTCTCCTTATATATTTCTATTATGCATGAAAGACCTCTCAAGAACTCTAATGCATGCTGAAGAGCTTGGTATTATCTCTAGCATCAAGATCTGCAAAAATGCTCCCTCTATAAATCATCTTCTGTTTGTTGATGACTGCATGGTGTTCTGCAAAGCCAACAAAACTGAAGCCCAAAATCTTATGGACATCCTCAATCTATTTGGGGATACTTATGGCCAACTGATCAACTTCAACAAATCTGGTGTGTTTTTCAGCAGGAATACTGACCTAAATCTTATTCCTAGCATCAACAAAATAATGGGAGTTCAAGTTCTGCAGCTGGATGACAAATATTTAGGATCTCCTCTATTTACCCACAGAAGAAAGATAAAGTCCTTCAGACCAGGAGTTAAAAATATGAAGTTGAGACTCTTAAGTTGGAAAAATGCCCCTCTAAATCTTGCGGGCAGTGAGATTCTGATCGAAACTGTCACTTCAATAGCCTGTATGTATCAAATGAATTGCTTCAGAATTCCTAAACAAACCTGTCAAGACTTAAACAAACTGTAAAGGGATTTTTTCTGGGGAAAAACCTGGAAAACCCAATAGTGTACTACCCAAAGGTATGGACAGCCATCTGAAAACCAAAGTATATTGGTGGTTTAGGTTTCATGAATATGGAGTTATTCAACAGCTCAATGATTACTAAAATTGGTTGGAGATTGGAACAAGACAAGGACTCATTATGGTATCAACTAATGGATGCAAAATACTTAATGGGAGAAAGTGTTCTAAACATGGTTACAAAAGCCATAAATGGAGACTCTTGGATATGGAAAGGTGTTCTTGAAGGCATCAAGAATATACAACATCACTGCTCTTGGAAAATGGGCAAAGGGAACAGAATAAAAATCTAGGAGGATCTTTGGATTCCTAACTCCACAGACAAGCTCTTAAAACCAGCTCACTGCCCTTAGCGCATTGAGTTGCTGACTCAACTTCTGACACCATTAAGAGAATGGGATACTCATCTAGTTCAACAGATTTTCAGTATAAATACTGATCAAACAATCTTGTCTCTTTATACTCATCCAAGGGAAGAAGATACAATGAGTTGGAATCCAAATATAGACTTATACAGGAATGACCCTACTACAAGAAATTGGGAAGCCATTTGGAGAATGGATATTTCCCCATTCATAAAGATATTTATCTGGAAATATGCCCATGATGCAAAGACTGCAAGCATTTTCCACCACATTGACCCCTTATGTCATATTTGCAAAAGTGGGGAGGAAACTGTGACCCATATAATCTTAAATTGTCCGGCAGAAACTGATGTCTGGGATGGGTACATCCCATGGAAAGTTTGATAATACAACAAACTTCATGGATTGGTTCAATACCTGGTTCATCTCTACAAGTAATTCTGGAATCTTTGATACTTATGCTACCATTTGTTGGTATTTTGGAAGGCTATATGTGATCTAGTCTTTCAAAAAATAAAGCCCAATCCAAAGAAAACAACTCACGGCATCAAGCAACATCTCTGCGATCACAATAGAGTTCACAAATTAACTTCTCATGCTCTTAACACAATACACATGATAGGTGAAGAACATGCCGACCAGGAAGTCCTTACTGTGCCATACAACCTGAACATTCAGAATCCTCAAGATTTTGGTTTTATTATCAAAATCTATACCATACAAAATCCTGAAAGCTCAAAATAGTTTTCTGCTTTAACTATCTGGGACTTCGCAGGAAACAATATTGATAGCAGAGGATACTCAGGTCAATTGGGAGAATATGGAGCAACAGGAGGAGTAGACCTAGCTTACAACTGGGCAAAGGAGCAGCATCACATGAATAATGAAGTACAAGCTGAATCCAATGAAATTCTGCTAAGATTCCAATTTCTCTACAATCAAGCTATCAAAGGAAGATTCAATCGCAATTATTATGAAGATTGGCAAAACATCAATGAAGACATTCATTTAAGAATCAGTCCTATTACTTTAGTTTTAACAAGTCTTATCTTATTCATAAACTACAAAACTCGCACTCTCTTAATATTGCTATTTCCTGTAAGAACTATGAAACTGCCACTTTGGGCACTCGTACTACTGCTACTCTGTCTGCTTCTTAGGTTTTTTGCCTAAGTTTTTCTATTAGAAAAAAAAAAGTAGTAGAGAGAAGGCTAATGGTAAACGAAATGGGGAAAATTTTTCATGTTTATAAGCATACAGATATTCCCGTTCAGAATTAGGGTTAACCGTAATCGTTGATTTTCTGACGGGGATTTTTATTACAGACGGCTTTGATCGTATGTACATACACGTGAAAGTTTTTAAGGAAACAAATCCATTGCACGATTAAAATTCTTCTAAGTTCAAGGGCGGGCTTGGTGGTTATTTATCTTATTTATTCTTACCCATTTATTTTATTTTATTTTTGAGTGCTTATATATGTTGGAAGATGGAACATTGGACCTTCGAAAAATCCATATACATGTAACAATAACATTATCATACTTCACATAATAATGGTATAATAATAGAGGAGGTCTAGTAATGAATCATACGAGCGTAATTGGAAAATACAGGGAATGTAGAAGATCAAAGTAACATGCCAACATTCATGGAGTGTGGAGTGTTAGGAATCTTCGGGCCTAACTAACCTCAAAAACTGGCTTGCAAGATTAGGATTGCCCAAGGCTTATTAAGCATGGGGCCAAGGTTGCCATAGGCGACTTGGTACTATTTAACACCCCCTCAACGACTAGGGCTACACTGACTGAGTGGCACGGAAGCCACGGATGCACACCGACGGATACTGAGTGGTACGAAAACCATGGATACACTGACACCGAGTGGTACGGAAACCACGGATGGACACGGGTAGCGTTGAGTAGGGTCTGGCTCTGATACCATGATAAACATGAGCATAGAGATTCTAATGTGATTATGAGAATAATTTTCTGTGTATTCATTGATGGGCAATAGCCTGATTTATACAACTTTACACAACTAGATAAGGCAAATAAAAAATACACCTAACAATATCTAGGATATATACAACAAGAATATATATGCAGTTACAACCAAATAACAACACAATAATGACAAGATATAATATCTTGACCATATATTAACATGGAGCAAGATAAAAAACTTATGCGCATTTTACGCCAACTTGTGTGAAGCTTAGGGAACCTGGTAAGGAAGTTTAGAAGAAAAAATATTAAAATGTTCGCTTAGCATTGATAAGATAAAGACATGGTTCTAACGATTACACTTTTTCTTCACGATCCATGACAAGAGAGGATCATGCGGATACCTTGCAGCCTGCCACCTCTTCTAACCAATAAGCTTTTTCTAAGAACTTTAATACCAGATGGTTGTCCAGTTGTGTTATGCAGTCTGCCACCTGAAGTTACTCATTCTACTACCAAAAAGATGCTGCATAACACAGGATAAAATGTGTAAGCCTTTGGTATTTGTTTCTCATTTTAGAGAATTCAATATAACAGATAAAATAAATTGAAAACTATAACAAGATGAATTATTATGAATGCATCATAGTTGACATTAGGGCAAAGCAGAAAACCCCCAAATCGACACTAAACCTAAACATTTAGAAACGACATGGGGAATTGGTGTTCACACAGATCCATCAACAACAATGAGATTTACCAGTACAAGACCTAGAATTTAACAGTTACAGGAGGAACATAAACCGAGCAAGAGAGAGAAAGGAAAAACTTCGTTATGTTCAGTGTATAATATTAGATGGAGAAAAAAAGAAAATGATGTGTCGCCATTGATACCAGTTTACATGCTCTCTGTTTTTGATACATTAGGTCATCAACTACAGTTATACACGATACAAGCACACTACCTCAGGATAAAATCATCACATACAGCACTAATGAAATAAGATGACTTGACTTCGACATTCCAGTAACAGTTGGAGTATATATCCCGGTAAAAATAAGTGTTACCTGAGTATATGATTACTGTACGTCGTAGCATATAACGTATTTAATTATATGCATAACATGTTGAGTGATTCCAAGGTCATCTATACTCAATAGCCATGGAAACATGTGACTTAACCAAAGATCATTCTTTGGAAATTCAATCCGGGATTAACTAATAACACTCCTGGTAGATCAAACACACCAAGTTGACCGATTGGCTCATTCCGTAAATAGAAATCAACCATTATCCACATTGTTTACATAACAGAGTGAGTAGAATACTCCATCAAGGTGATACACTAAAGCCTTTCTACAGATGCTTACTGTATCGTTCACATTCTCAAACTACTAAGACGGATAACACATTAATCAGAAAATTGCTCAAACGCTACTAGACATCTGAAGAGAAATGTAAATGTGAAACATGATGTATGTAAATTCATTCTACTAGTTATTAATTTATTATGTTCACTTAAGTATTCAATTTGGGGAAATAGATTGGAACCCAGGACAAAGATCGTCCCTAATAGTTGTTGTTCAACATCACAATGAAGTACCATCTCAAAACATTAAAACGCCAAACTCTATTCAAACAAATCAATAACTATACAAAAAAAGGTTTGTAGGGTTACGTATATTTTCGATACTATAATTGATTGATTTGTAAATTGATGGAATAAATAGATGATATTGGATGATTAGCATTTTTGCACAATTACTCAGTATGAGTGTTGTTCATTTGGTGTGGACATGAACTAATACTATGTATTATGTGTTGATGTAGACATGAAGTTGAAGACAAATATCCTAAGAGAGACATAAAGGTGAAGGTTATGATATCTTGAATTGCAGAGAAGATATTTGAAGGAAAAGATCATTGATAATTGATTCTAAGCTTTATAAATGTTGAAAAGAACATTTTGAATCATTTAATGAATAGTGTTAATCCAGTCTACAACTTCCAAATGAAGAACATCTATTTAAACAACTTCAACTCTGGATGAGGTGAAGAACAACATAGAAGGACTGAAATTTTGAGAAAGGCCGAGTCAAGATAAGTCTGATCCCAACTTTGGTGAGGTGGAGGTTGATAATGACAAATCATTGATTGATAGTATCTCAAGTCAAAAAATGAATGAATGTATGGTTGTGTTGTATGTTGTTTCGGAGGACCATTAATCAAGATGTTAGTTATTGTAATTTCAAAACAAGTTAAGATGAAGGTACCTAGTATGATTTGTTTGTTTGTTAGGTGGACAACACGGAGTCAATCGTAAAACCTCACCAGGTTTAATGGACCTCAACCTAATGACCCACAACGAGTTTGAAAAGAATATGATTAAGGAGATAGGTGAGGAATTTGATCCAGTAGTTGGTAATAAATATGTAGATAAAAATGAATTTAAGAAACATAAATCAAGATGCTAAAACCAATCCTAAAATGTAGTTTACTGTAAAATCCTTACCTAAAACCATAATTTCATCTAACTGAATTTGTACTTGAGAGCAAGCTGAACACCTAATTACATATTGCTTTCAAGGTCGCATTCACAATTAAGTGAGTAAAGTTCAAGCTGAATTGCAGTTTACATTGATAATTGATTCTAAGCTTTATAAATGGGCAAGACTGTTAACTGGAATCAAACTAAGGAAACAACTTATGCATCAACACGTAAAATGCCAGACTAAATCTTAATGAATAGCAATCCAGTCAACACCAACATATATGGATGATACTGAATCAAGCTATAAATCAAGATGAATCAAGTCATCAATCAAGATGCACCAACACGTAAATATGATTAACCAGTCATAAATCAAGATGAATAAACTGAAAGTCTTGAACTAACAAATAAACAAACAACTTGAATTCAACAAAAGCATACATCCTTACCAATATTTACTGATCTTGATTTTCCTTTTTCAACCGGTATCTAGATAGTGTTAATTTCTTACCTATTTCGATTTGTTTTCTTGTTTGATCTCTATTTTTAGATTGAGTTCGTAAACCAGTGAGCTTGATGTTGATGGTGCCGCCTATTCCTTCTGAAAAGAAAACATATTCAACTGCTTCATCAGCCTACAAACCAGCTAAGACTTCCCTAAAATGCTGAGATCTGTAATATTCATTATCATTCAAAAGGGTACGTAATAAAATATATAAGAAAATGAAAACAAATCTGTATAGATAGATATCGTACCAAGTGCATAAGAGATATTAGGAAATCAAACCTCCACAACAAATTAAAGCCATGAGAGGAAAAATCATAATGTAATCCATTGTATGGTCTCTGTAATCCCATTCATAACAACAGTACATTTGATATGTTTGATTATCAGATCTTAGAGATTTTTTGGAAATGTTTTGTTTTGGTTAGCGCCGCCGGCTTCACTGCTCTTTAGGGATTTTGGTTATATGGACAACACAAAATTGTGATTTACGAAATTGTCCTCTAACTCTAACCTTCCATTGGGTTAGCTTGATAGGGAAGAGGTCATAAACTTATGGGGCGTCTTGTTCGGCCCAGGAGAGTTTTTATTTCACCATAATATGCAACGTGAAGGGATGGATGATGGACTGCAATGCCTACTAGTAAAGCGCAGAACTATACCTCCACATTATATATAAGTCAGACAAAAATGCCAAAACAGCTTCTCAATATTTTATATTCAGTAAGGAATTAGTAGCCTATGTTGGTAACACTTGCTTACTTCCATTCAAAATGAAGACGACAAGTTGTCACAGTTTCTTCTAAGGGTAGGAGTGCTTTTCTGCAGCTAATTAACAACATGACTCAAGCAAGTTCAATGGTGTGGTAGGTATATATCTAGCGGATACCAGAATTACAAATGCAGGCTAAGTTGGAAATATTGAGAGGTTCATCGATCAATAATGTTGTATCAAGTCCTTTGTCTGATGAAAAAAACAAAAAAAGTTCTGATTGAGATGGTGCATGCAAACGTTGGTGCAAAGATTTGTTAGTCATGGATTGAGGATATATATAGGGAATGAAAATGTAAACATAATATTGCGTACGAGAATCTCAAATTAAGGCTAGATTTTTCTCATCATAATTATTTGGTTCAGATATAACTCATACAACTCTTATTACTATCAACTACATTTATTAGAGGAAAATAGAAAAACGGTAATCTCCTCACTTTACATATTAAAGAGGAGAAGATGCTCTCTCTAGCTATGTTTATGCATAGATTTATAATACGATCCGTCATCTAAGAAGATCTAACAGCTCTAGGAGGTAACAACATGGTTTGATGCTCCCTGTTGTATTTGAGGTTTTGAGCCTCTTGGGTAGAGATTTGGAATGAATTTGCGAGAACTTGAATTGGCATTGCTTTGAAAGCGGAAGTATAACCAACTAAAGGACTCTTCATGGGCTGACCAGAAGTCTTAAAAGCTACGTATTCAAATCCATTGTTTCCGGCTCTAATTGTTGAAACAAAATGTTGAGGAACAACGAAGAGATCTCCTTGGTTAACTCTGTTATCAAGCACAGTTTGTCCGTTGCTTCCAACAACTTGTACATGAGCCTCACCGCGTGTCACGTAGAAAACGCTGTGAGCATTCATGGTCCAGTGGGGTGCATGCATTGCATTCTGTCACAGTAGATATCGTGTTAAAATTATCGAAAGCTACAAGTCAGTAGAGAAGTTATTAAGTATGAAAACTGTGTTGGTTTTTTCTCTAATAAATCTTCTCTTCTTATAAAAAAAAAAAAAAAAAAACTGTGTTGGTTTTGAAATTTTACCGGGTAAAGGTTTCCTTTCTCGGCACTCATGTCCATGTAGTTAAGGATTTGAAGCTTTTGGCTGTTAACAATGTTGATTCTCCCGGCTTGTCTTGAGTAAATATCGGCTTCTCTAGGGTTATCCAAGTATTGCCTGATGTTCAAGTTGCAGTAAGTTTCTTCCAAACCATTGTACCTTCTTGATTCATATTCTTGCTCTTCTTCGGGCCTAATCATCCTCATTTCTTCACCTCGGACCCTAACAATCAAACCTCTCTCATCTTCTTGTTGCATTCTTCTTACTACTTCAACAGGAATGTTGAATGCCTCGGCCATCAAATTCTCGTCGAATGCACGGAATACATTTTGGAATGTCTCCCTCTGTTGTTGTTGTTGGCGTGGTGAACCTTGTAGTGATGATCTTTGTGTTTGCCCACCGGCAAGGTAGAATGACTGAGAAAATCGAGCTTATTATTAATATCAACATAACCACAATCTTTTGTCTTTTCACTTAAGATTTGTAAGATCTATAATTATACTCTTAAGGAGAGGGAAAAAGTACTATACCCTGAATTTCTGTTCAAGCTGGTTGGCGTTGTTGTTGAGATCAGTTACCGAAACAGCAACAAGTTCTTCATTTCCATCGTTGTAACACCAATGAGCTACACCAGCTGGAAGTGCAACGATGTCACCTTGGCGAATCCTGTGTACCTTCTGGTGTTGATCTCTCTGTTCACCTTGTCGTCCTGTTTGTTGGCTTCCTTCTCTTCTTAATCCAGGCTGCTGGCTGGAATGGTAGGTCTCAGCGCATCCAGGTTGTGATAATCCTAGTAAACCTTGGCCTAAATGTACACACAACTTAAAATTAATACAGTGAAAGAATTTCCGTAAGGTTATGATCAATTTCAACTAGACACTTAGCACAATACCAACTAAGAACCTCGCACTCTTGGTATCTAATTAAACAAAAGACCTGATTATAGCCAAATTCCAAGTCTATAAGTTTCCATGCAAAATAAAAAATGGTTTTCTTGAAATTGGCCCATGTTATGTTGCCAAGGAGAGTAAGTCATGTCACTTTCAGCAGTTAAACTACGTTCTAATTTATTGATACGTAGAAATTCAACAAACCAAACAGGAAAGAAACTGTGAGTATATTTATTTTTTTATTTTTTTTAAAAAGCAAACCTTGTTGGATGTAAACGAGGCGAGGAGAAGGAGAGAAGTTGGGGAGTGAGAGAGAATTAGGCTGAATGACATTTCGCATTGGAGCAACACCAGCACATTGGAACTGATCTTCATACTCATTCCACAATTCGGTCACACCTCCCTCGGACTCAATACGCTGGTTTGGCTGACTCGCAGTTAATTGTTGAATACGACATTGACGAGCCTCCTGTAGCCTCACTTGTTGCTGAGTCTGTTGACCCCTTTGATGAGTTTGTGCAAGCGCAGTCGAAACAAGGAAGAAAATTGCAATAAGAGAAAGTATTTTAGCCATTGTTGATCAGTACTGCTGAATATATGTTTTCACTTGCTACTGAATGAACATGGATCTAAAGCCCACTATTTATAGTATGGAGATGTTTGGATTCTTGTGTGAAAACAGTGGGTTGCATGCATGCGTTTGGTAGTGTGGCGATCAATTGAGTTGGTGAAGTATTTTGTTTTTATGTAACCTAACTAACGCCACTTAGCAATTGCAATCTCACCACGTCCAGATGCATGTGTTGTTGATATTAGATATTAGCATTTTTGACGCGTTGATAATATATACCAAGTGAAACTTTCTGTCTTTGCATGGGAGCCTCTTTACAGTCATCAAACACTTGTGGAACCTTTGCTCTTATCATCCGACTGATGTACTTAACCCCCCCCCCCCCCCTAATAATAAGAAATGGATGCACTTGATATAATTAATTTGCACCTAGACATGAGTTGCATGTGGAAAACTCTAGACACGGGGCCAAGTTTTGTTAATCAAGAGCCATACTGCTATATTCTTCATCTTCTCCTGTCTTTTATGATCAGTTGCATTATCTCAGTTGTAAATTCAAGCCTTGAAAACAAAATGTTTGGTTTTGATAATTGTTGAGAAGAGAAACCCTCCAAAATAGGCATGTACCGCTTACAAACGGCAAGAGTCGAGTGCTGATTATAAGCAAAGCATTTTGAGTAGAGCGGTGATTCCTGGCTGGTGCATACTTTAATTTGTTCTATTTACCATTTTGATGCATCCACAATTTGGTCTAGTCAATTTGCATGAAGGAGATAAGACCGGCTCTGAGTGTGTGAAGCTGGTTAAATAAGCACAAAAGCTAAAAAAATAATTCTTAATGGTTGGTTTTCTTTTTTAACCAGGATCAAAATTGATTTCGATCATTGTTGTAATTGCTTTTAAAGGATTGAGTGCAGCAATTTATCTGCAGTATACTGAAGCTCCTTATAAAGCTGATGAGCCAAAAATTTCATTGTATTAGCTTTTGGGTCACTAGAATACACCGGGATTACAACACAAACATTAGAGATCGTCTGCATAAGGTCGTTAACGATATAGATAGCTCTTGTGCTTTCTGCAGGAACTGTTCGGAAACAGCTAATCATCTCTTCATTGAATGTAGCTATGCTAAAGAGTTATGGATTGCATTGGACCCTGACTTATATAATAAAATTCAAAATAAAAATTTGCAAGACTGGTTTGTGGAATGGTTTGTTATTCTTCCAGGTGGATATGGCCAGGTGCAGAAATGTATACAATTTGCAGGGATAGTCCTCTGGCATATCTGGAAATCTAGATGCCAGCTGGTTTTTGAAAATATTCGTGTGTCTGTTTTAGCTCTGACTTTGCAGATTAAAAGTTTTATTTCTGACTGGGAAAAAAACTTAGCTACTTTGTGAGTAGATAGGTGTAATGTGCAGGATAGGATTGATAGGAGCATTGGTTGGACTGCCCCTATAAATCCTTTTGTAAAAATTAACTTTGATGCAAGTTTCAAAGATGATAGTAATAAATGTGGACTTGGACTAATCATAAGGTCTTTTACAGGTGAATGTGGAGGTGCATCAAGCATTCCCCTAACTGCTTTTGATGAAGAACAGGCTGAAGCTCTAGGAACTTTGCAGGCAATAATATTGGCCGAAGAACTTAACATTCAACATCTTCATTTGGAAGGGGATAACAGTAACGTGGTGGATGAGTTGAATGGTTCATCTACAACTGTGAAGTGGACTACGAGTTCAGTTATTGGTGATAGTTTAGCTTTGCTTAAATAAATCTGTACATTCTAATTCTTGTTTAAACTTGTTGCTTTCTTTTTCATTTTTTCCCCTCTACTTCTTGTAGAACTCTGTACATTCTAATTCTTCAATAAATCTTCTCTTCTAATAAAAAAATAAAAATAGTTTAGCTTTGCTTTCTTCATTTAGTTCTTGGAAATGTAGTTTTGTTCCAAGAGACGCAAATAATACGGCTCATGTATTAGACAAAGAAGCTTATAATGCTTCAAGTTCTTTAGTTAGATCAGTTCCAGATACTGATTTTCCTACATGGCTGAAATCCTCTTTAGAGGAAGACAGTGTTAATTAATTTTTAAAGTAATGAATTTCTTTTCTAGTAAAAAAAAAAAAAAAAAAAAAAAAAACACATATGCTACAGCCGTTAGATCAAGTGAACCCTAAACCAAATGGGATCTTCATCCCTTATAAGTAAAATCGTTTTGTTCTATTAGCGTATATCCAAGATCCGCCTCCCTCGTTTATCAGCCAAAAAAACAACAACAAAGCAAACCCTAACTACAAACATCAACAACTCCCTCGTCAATCTGTAAAAACAGAATCATTGCAGAAACAAGCAGTGGTTCAATAATGGCAGCATCCCAACAACAATTACATTATGATTTTTCCTCTCAAAATCTCAATTTCATCACAATACTTGAGGTTTTCTTAATTTTCTCTGCGATTAGGACGCTGCTATTTCTTTCTGTTACGGTGTTTGCTCGGAGGACTTGCGCTTAGAGTATTTCATAGGTTTCTAGAAGATTTTAGAAATGGATCTGCTAGTTTAATCCTTTGCATTTACCCTATATCTTCATCTCCATAGTTTTAATTTTATGTATGTCAACCAATTATATAAAATTAAATGAAGTGAAGAAGTTCATTCCTTTATAAATTTTCATTTGTTTTCCCTTGTTTTTTCTTCCAAAATACCCTCATTTATGATCTAACTTGGGTGTACCGTGTGACTGAGTTTCATGCCGGCCCATAATATTATCACCAAATATGTGTTAGCGTCAATTGGGGCCGGGGTATTCTCTTTGTTTCCCTACGACATAAATTTTTGAGATTACCAAACCCTGTTTAGCTAGTCTTAGTTTGTTGCGACAAAAATGTCGGATTCAGATCAAACGATCGTTTTAGAGTCAGTAGATGACCTTGCTTTGTCATGAATGTGAAAACTATAAAGTTGCAGTGCACTAATCTTGTGTTATGACCAATGGCTCTTCTAAGCACAATCAATAGAGAATTGAAATAGAAATGAAAACATATGTAAAAGAGACACACACACAACACAAGGATTTATAGTGGTTCGATCAAGATGATCTACATCCACTTTGGAAAACGACGATAACGTTGTACTATGATTTTGAACAAGGTTACAAGAGTATACACTCCTCTCAAGAACAAGACTTTACTCTCTCTTAAGAACACTACTCTTTCTCTCTTTGGAACTCTTAGTATGTTTCTCACTGATGCTCCAAATGTTGGGATGCAATAACAAGGAAACTAATGGCTCCTTATATAGGTTTGAGAAGGAATATATGTCGACACACAGCTCCACTAGACAGCTCACTATCCACTTGCCGAAAGTAACAATAGCCGAAAGCTCCACTTCTCACACCGAAAGTTATCTTCCACTAGTTTCAACCGAAAGCTATCTTCCACTAATAATTCAAGACATATTCTACAAATCTCCACCTTGACTTGAATACCATCATCACTCATCATCATCGTCTTCTCTCAGCCCCTCAAGGGATCTCAACACCTGTTGACACCAACCAAGTCCAAGCAGTACTTGAACTTGAAACTGGCTTCGTCAACATGTCTGCAGTGTTATCCGTTGTAGGAACCTTTAACATCGCTATCCTACCTTCCTCAACTGCATCCTTGATAAAATGATACCTGACATCAATGTGCTTCGTTCTCTCATGATACATCTGGTTCTTGGTCAAGTGAATGGCACTTTGACTGTCATAGAACAAAGTTGCATTCTATTGCTTGAAACCCAAATCACCAACCAAACCCATCAACCATATACCTTCCTTCACTGCTTCCGCGGCTTCCATGTACTCTGCCTCAGTTATAGACAATGCAACTGTGCTTTACAAAACCAACCTCCAACTGATAGTACTACCACACAATGTAAAAGTATAACCTGTCAATGACCATCTTCTATCAAGATCACCGGCATAATCAGAATCAACATAACCCACAACATTTGTCGAATCACCATAGTGTTTATCAAACACTAAACCAACATCTGTACTTCCCCTTAGATACTTCAAAATCCACTTTACAGCTTGCCAATGAGCCTTCCTGGGACATCCCATGTATCTACTTACCACACTCATAGCTTATGCGATATCCGGCCTTGTACAAACCATAGCATACATGATGCTACCAACTGCGATTGCGTATGGAACTCGAGACATATACTCTGCCTCATCTGCAGTTTGAGGTGATTGCTTTCTAGAAAGTTTAAAATGAGCTGCCAAAGGAGTATTTACTGGTTTTGCATCTTTCATACCAAATCGCTCCAACACCTTCTCGATGTAAGCTTTCTGGGACAAATGCAACTTTCCTTCATCTCGGTTTATATAAATCTCCATGCCCAATATCTTCTTTTCTGCGCCCAAATCCTTCATCTCAAACTCACTACTCAATTGCTCCTTTAGCTTATGTATCTCTGACATGTCTTTGCAAGCAATCAACATATCATCAACATACAAAAGTAAATACACAAATGAACCATCTTGGAGTTTCCTTTGATATACACAACTATCATACTTACTCCTGTCATAGCCATTTGCCACCATAAACGTATCAAAACGTTTATACCACTGCCTTGGAATGCATGAAGGAATGTCTATTATAAATCATATTGATGATTATAATAAAATTCTCTTGGATTTGGCAAATATTGAGGTCAAAATTGAAGATGAAGACCAAGCTTTGGGTTTGCTTTGTTCCTTACCACCATATTATGAAAATTTTGTTGATACCGTAATGTATGGAAAAACTACAATTTCCATGGAAGACGTTAAAGCGGATTTGAACTCTAAGGAGTTAAAGAAGAAGTGGTATCGACGGTAAAGATAATTCGGGAGATGGGTTGTTTGTTAGAGGAAGAGGAAACCAAAAAGGCGAATTTGATAGGAGTAGATCAAAGTCAAGGTCTAAATCAAAATCCGGTAAATTCTATTGCTTTCATTGTAAGGAAAAGGGGCATTTCAAGAAGGATTGTCCAAAATTTAAGAATGTCGAGAAGAATACTAACCAAGGCACCGAAGCAAATGTTGAAGCATAAAGTGATGATGGAACGGTTCTTATGGTTCATACCGAAAGCTCAGAGAATGGGTGGATTCTTGATTCGGGGTGTACTTTTCACATGTGTCCTCATAAAGAGTGGTTTACTACTTATCAAGCTAGAGAAGGTGGTAAAGTTCTTATGGGAAACAATGTCACTTGTAAAGTGGTGGGTGTAGGTACAATTCAAATTAAGATGTATGACGGTATGGTGAGGACTTTAACTAAGGTTAGGCATGTTTCGGACCTGAGAAGAAATCTTATTTCTTTGCGTACGCTTGATTCAAATGGCTGCAAGTATCAAGGTGAAGGTGGAGTTATTCGTGTCTCAAGAGGAAGTATTACAATTATGAAGGGCGAGAGAATTAATGGTCTTTATACGCTGCAAGGTACTACTGTGACAGGTGATGCAGCTGTATATATTCTTCAAGTTCTGATGATGATACTACCAAGTTGTGGCATATGCGGCTAGGGAATATGAGCGAGAGGGGGTTGGATGTTTTGAGCAAGCAGGGATTGCTTTGTGGTCATAAAACAGGCAAGCTTGATTTCTGTGAACATTGTGTCTTTGGAAAGCAGTGTAGAGTCAAGTTTAGTACAACTATTCATAACACCAAGGGTATTCTGGATTATATTCATTCTGATCTTTGGGGTCCTTCTCGGGTAGATTCACATGGTGGTGGTAGATATATGCTGACGTTCATTGATGATTTCTTAAGGAAAGTATGGGTATTCATACTTAAACACAAAGATGAAACTTTTGTCAAGTTCAAGAAATGGAAGACTATGGTTGAGAAGCAAACCGGAAGACAAATCAAGTGCTTGAGGACAGACAATGGTTTGGAATTTTGTGGGGGTGATTTCAATTAGTTCTGCAAGGAGAAAGGGATTGTGAGACACCGCACAGTCAGAAAAACACCACGAAAAAATGGTGTTGCAGAAAAGATGAACATAACCATAATGGAGAAGGCATGGTGAATGCTCTCCAATGCCGGGTTACCAAAGAAATTTTGGGCAGAAGCAGCAAACACATCAGCTTATTTAGTGAACAGATCTCCATCGACTTCCATTGAGTGCAAGACTCCAAATGAAGTTTGGACAGGTTCGCATGCTAACTATGAATACTTGAAGATATTCGGATGTCCAGCCTATGCTCATGTGAATGAGGGGAATCTAGAGCCTAGAGCAAAGAAGTGTATATTTCTTGGGTATGCAAAGGGCGTGAAAGGCTACAGGTTATGGTGTCCTGCAGAAAGATCAAACAAGTTTCTTATCAGCAGAGATGTGAAATTTGATGAGCAATCGATGTTGAATCCAAAGAATGAAGAACTAGATGGAAGATATGAAGAGGGTGTTAGCGATAAGGTGGATCTTGGTGACAAGGTGGAACTTGAGGTGCAAGTTCAAGGAAGAAATGAGAATGTTGTTTCTGATGATGATGATCAAGATATTGTGCAAGAACCTGCCCAGGAAGAAGAAGCACAAGGTCATCAGTACAATCTTGCAAGAGACAGAGAGATGAGGCAAGTCATACCACCTTAGAGATACGACCATGCTGATTTGGTTGCATATGCATTTGCAGTAGGTGAGAGCATAGATAGGGATGATCCAACAACCTATGAAGAAGCAATCGGTGATGAAGAATCAGCAGAATGGGGAGCATCTGCAATTGAAGAAATTGAGTCTCTTGACAAGAATGGCACTTGGGAGATAGTTTCAAGACCAAAAGGGCAGAAGATTGTTGGAAGCAAATGGGTCTTCAAGAAGAAACAAGGTACTTCAGATGGTGAAGGAACAAGGTACAAGGCAAGGCTTGTGGCAAAGGGGTTTACGTAAAGAGAAGGCATTGACTACAATGAGGTATTCTCTCCTATTGTTAAACATAGTTCTATTAGAACATTGCTATCTATAGTTGCTTGCTATAGTTCTATTAGAACATTGCTTGGTATCAACGGTAATTATCTTTACCGTCGATACCCATCTTCTTTAACTCCTTAGAGTTCAAAGCCGCTTTAACGTCTTCCATGGAAATTGTAGTTTTTCCATGCATTACGGTATCAACAAAATTTTCATAAGATGGTGGTAAGGAACAAAGCAAACCCAAAGCTTGGTCTTAATCTTCAATTTTGACCTCAATATTTGCCAAATACAAGAGAATTTTATTATAATCATCAATATGATTTATAATAGACATTCCATCATGCATTCCAAGGCATTGGTATAAACGTTTTGATACGTTTATGGTGGCAAATGGCTATGACAGGAGTAAGTATGATAGTTGTGTATATCACTGGAAACTCCAAGATGGTTCATTTGTGTATTTACTCTTGTATGTTGATGATATGTTGAATGCTTGCAAAGACATGTCAGAGATACAGAAGCTGAAGGAGAAGTTGAGTAGTGAGTTTGAGATGAAGGATGAAGAAAAAGATGAGCACTTGGAGAAAGCACATGGATTAATTCTATTGTGTTTGAGCAACGAGGTCTTGAGAGAAGTGGCGGCGGAAACGACACCGGACAGGCTATGGAACAAGTTGGAGAAGAGGTATATGACTAAATCCGTAACTAATCATTTATATCTTAATAAAAAGTTACATACTCTTAGAATGCATGAAGGAATGTCTATTATAATCATCATTCCTTCATGCATTCTAAGAGTATGTAACTTTTTCTTAAGATATAAACGATTAATTACGGATTTAGTCATATACCTCTTCTCCAACTTGTTCCATAGCCCGTCCGGTGTCGGTTCCGCCGCCACTTCTCTCAAGACCTCGTTGCTCAAACACAATAGAATTAATCCATGTGCTTTCTCCAAGTGCTCATCTTTTTCTTCATCCTTCAATGTTGCTGCTAGAGCCGTTTTCCCCTTCAAAGTTTTCACCAAACCTTGTTGCACCAAAACAGCCCTCATCTTTAGCCTCCATAAATTGAAATCATTCCTTCCATCAAATTTCTCAATCTCATACTTTGCCGCCATCGTAGATCGCTTTTACCCGGAGATCTGATACCAATTTGTTATGACCAATGGCTCTTCTAAGCACAATCAATAGAGAATTGAAATAGAAATGAAAACAAATGTAAAACAGACACACACACAACACAAGGATTTATAGTGGTTCGATCAAGATGATCTACATCCAATTTGGAAAACGACGATAACGTTGTACTATGATTTTGAACAAGGTTACAAGAGTATACACTCCTCTCAAGAACAAGACTTTATTCTCTCTTAAGAACACTACTCTTTCTCTCTTTGGAACTCTTAGTATGTTTCTCACTGATGCTCTAAATGTTGGGATGCAATAACAAGGAAACTAATGGCTCCTTATATAGGTTTGAGAAGGAATATATGTCGACATACATCTCCACTAGACAACTCACTATCCACTAGCCGAAAGTAACAATAGCCGAAAGTTCCACTAGCCAAAAGCTCCACTTCTCACACCGAAAGTTATCTTCCACTAGTTTCAACCGAAAGCTATTTTCCACTAATAATTCAAGACATATTCTACATCTTGTTTCAGTTAGTAAGTTTGTAATCACAGGCAAATGCAACCTAAATGCAATGCACATCATCATCTCAACTTCTTCTTGGTCGCAGACATACAAGTTCCTTAGAAACGGTCTACTTGACTAGAACCAGAAAATTGGTTTACATATCCAATTGCGCCTAGGACTAAAGAGCTGACACCCCTGGCCCCAATGAGTTAGTAAACGCTGTCACCAAATGGCGATCCCTTAAATTTATCCACCTGCCGTCTGTCAACACGAATATAAGTCAGCAAGTTCGGCCAGTCTTAGAAAACGATTTAGCCGTTAGATCACATGAAATAAACGGTGATAACTTATCCCCAAGCTGCAAGGGCATATCTCCAACCCTTTATAATTGGCGTAGTTTTCGCTTTGTGCCTCCTCTCATTTGTGTAAAGAATGAAACAGAGAAAGCAAAACCTGATCCTAAACTCAACAAAATCATGGCAGAAGCATCACCAGCAGCAACACCAAGTCATTTACACAATGATTTTTCCTCTCAAAATGTTAATTTAATATATCTTATTCCTTTTTAATGGCAGCAATCTACCTTAGGTCCCCCAACTCAGTCTTGCCCATACTCTCTACTAGAGATCCAAGATTCAATTTCCACTCGCAAACAGAGAGATCGCAAGAACCGAATCAACTGTTTTTCTTTTTCTCTTCATAGATTACATTACATTTAATGTTATGTTATGTATGTGAACCAATTACCAATAAATAAATAGATTATTCTACTGAAGAAATTCCGTCGTTAGTTTTCTGTTTTCTCTGTGATTTGTTTTTCGTTCATCATGTAATGGATGCGCATCATTTCAATTGTATGTGCCTATAGTAGTGAAAAATTGTTGATTTCCTTGTAAAATCATATAATGCATTAACATGGTGAAAGGGTTGGCATTGACCTGTATTGTAGAAATATTTTACCACAAAAAAAAAGATGAGCAAAATTCCAGACTAGAAGCACAACAAGGAGATACTACACTTAAACTAGAATGGAGAGCTGTCATTGGAGAACTGCTTTACGTCAGTAATGGAAAGACAAAAATGCTAAAACATCTTCTCAATATTCGACATTGCTCAAATTTAGTTACCCGGCCGTTAATACCTCATTAGCCGCGTCATTACTCATTGCCCCAATTTCCAAGGGCAATTTTTTTTTATATTACCGTCACATCCCTAACTATCATTTGAATAATGTATTCGGACCAATGGGAGTCTGGGACTAATATTTTTCACTTTCATTGCCAACAAGTCCACCTTGGGCAGGAATAAGAGTTGCTAAAATCATGGGTCGAAGCAGTTTCCCTTGAAAAACAACAGGCCTTTAGGTTGATGAAATTATTAGTATCTCCCCCCTTTTAATGGCAATAAGGGATTACAAAACTCAAGTAGATATAACCGCTGGATTTCCAAATTTTAAAATTCCACCGTTAGATCTCACAAATTGAATTCCGTCCGAACTATTGTTATTATCCGTTAGATCATTAAACTTCCTCTTTCTTATCAGACGTTAGATTTTAAAGAAGTTGTATAAAGAATATTTATAGGGACATAAGAGTAAATGCACTTTTTACATATTTAAAAACCCCATATCTTTTAAACTACGCGACGGATTTTTGTAAATTTTACATATTTGGAAATCCCTTTAAATTAGCTACACAATGAGCACAAATAATTATATTAAATTTTTGTTTTTCAATTTGTTTTATATTTCTCCAAATTTTATATGTTTTCTTCTTAAAAGTTAGATAGCTTAACATTAGACATAAGTTCAAAATAAATTGAAAAAATCTATTAAAACAAACAAACAAATGATTGAGTATTAAGTACGAAAAAACGACTAATTTTCAAATTAAAAAAAATGGTGTCGAATCACCACCAAATTATTTGCAAAGTAGAAAAATAACATCGCCGACGTGCAACGCACGTGCTCACTACTTGTTGTTGTTAAGAGAAGTGACATCCTAATGATTATCAGTTGCATTATCTCAGTTGTAAAGCCAAGCCTAGAAACAAAATGTATGGTTTTGATCATTGCTGAACCCTCCGAAAAATGCTTATGCCGCATATAGACGGAAAGCGCTCAGTGTTCTCAAGTAAAAGGTGAAATAATGGTTTGCTTTGTGCTTACTGCACGGCTGCGTCAAGCACTTTCCTTAGTCCAGTTCTTATTTTATATACTCTCTTTTACTTCAACTCAGACTTAAAGTTACTAGTCCGGGTTCTTTTCTATGCTTGCCAACCAAATTTTGTTCTTGATGGCTTGTTAATTTTCTTTTTTCAAGTAGAATCCGGAATTGGCTTCAATCACTGTTTTACATGTTTTTCTAAAGGATCAAAGGGAGCAATTATATGCCAGGTTTTATCGGCACACTACTGAAGCTCGTTATATAACTGATCAGTCGAATATCATTGAAGCAGCTCTTGGGCCACTAGAACACCCGGACAGGAGACACTTATATCACTACAAGAAAACATGGCTTAAGCAACTAAAATCTTAGCAAGCGCCCAAAATTTTGGTCGCTTGAAGGATCAAGCTACTAAACTTGCGACCATGAAACTAGCGGCTCGGTATTAATATGCATCCACTAATTTGAGCGACCACATAGAGTAGTTTAGTCGGTAAAATGCTTTTCCCGGTAAGAATATAGCAACCGTCGTTTTGGTTTGGTAGCTACCTACTTCGAGCTAGGATGACCAGCGATTCAATTAGTATTTGGTTGGTCAAACCTATCTAAGCGACTAAATTTAGCGACCACCCGTTCATTAGAGAGATTATATGAGATTTCACGGTATGTTTTAAGCAACTAATGCTACGACTACCGGATTACTAGGTCGCTCTTAATATATATCCACTAATTTTAGCGACCCCAATAGTTGTTTTGTCGGTAAAATATTTTTCCAGCTAAATATATAGCAACCACTTTTTCAGGGTAAGTAGCTACTTACTTTAAGATATGATGACCATCGACTCAAAATGTGTTTGGTTGGTCGAACCTGTTTGAGCGATTAAGTTTAGCCACCGCCCTACCATTAGAGAGAATTTGGGAATTTAATTTTTATTGAGTGGTTTCAAGCAGTCAACACGTGGCGGAATATCTTCCATGGTTTCACTTGAATCACTTCAGTAAAAAAAGTTCCCAACAAACACGTGAAGGATAAGAGTCAGCAACAACCAGCTCCTTATTGGACCGACATAAAAGTGGTTGTTATTTTAACATCTTAAAAAAGTGGTGGGAATTTAAAATGTTGTTGGATTATATATCTTAATTCTCTATTGGCCAGATTAATGTCATTAGGATCATAATTTGTGGTCGTCGGATAAAATGACAACCCGCATGAGTTTTACTTTTGCTTAAATATATTCGTTCGATTAACAATTTAGTTAGATTAATGTCATACGGATTGTGATATTTTTTTGTTTTTTTATAGGACCGGCATGAGATTTGAACATCTAATCTATAACATGAGAGTTGGACCGTTGTCGAACTGAATTATTTCCGGTTGGTTACGGATTTTGATGATGTATCATATACTAAAGCTACTTCATGACCTCTAGTAATCTTTGAACCTATGATGTTCGATTTTGATATATTTCGTTTCCAGTTCATCTGAAAGAGAAACTTAGGTCTAACTCTAGTAATATTTGAACCTGTAAATGGATAGAATATGCCAGAATAGAGGGGTGTTTAAGGTTACGGGGAATATTCCGAAGGAATCTTACCTATAAGTGGATGGATTCATCGTTGTTACCAAGTTTTCGGCTTATATTAGTCCACTCACGACCAGGTTTCGATATCGGAGCCAGAGTATGCATACAATTTGTCAAAATAGGGGTTGTTTAATGTTTCGGGGAATATCCCGAAGGAATCTTACCTGTAAATGGATGGATTCATCATTCTTACCAAGTTTACGACTTATAGTAGTCCACTCCCAGCCAGGTTTATATCTCGGACCCAAGGTATGCGTACATTATACTAGAATAGGGTTTGTTTAAGGTATCGGGGAATATTATGAAGGAATCTTACCTGTAAATGTATGGATTCATCGTTTTTACCAAGTTTGCGGCTTATAGTAGTCCACTCCCAGCCAGGTTTCGCTCTCGGAGCTAGTTTATTCATACAATATGCCAGAATAGGGTTTGTTTAAGGTTTTAGAGAATATTCCAAAGGAATCTTACCTCTGAATGGTTGGATTCATCATTCTTACCAAGTTTCCTACTTATAGTAGTCCACTCCCAGTAAGGTTTCGATTTCGATTTCGGAGTCAGTGTACGCATACAATATGCCAGAATAGAGTTTGTTTAAGGTTTCGGGGAATGTTCTGAAGGAATCTTACTTGTAAATGGATGGATTCATCATTTTTACCAAGTTTGCGGATTATAGAAGTCCACTCCCGGACAGGTATCGATCTCGGTGCCAGGGTATGCATACAATATGCCAGAATATGGTTTGTTTAAGGTTTCATGGAATGTTCCAAAGGAATCTTACCTATAGTAGTCCAGTCCCTGCCAGGTTTCGATCTCGGAGCCAGTTTATGCATACAATATGCCAGAATAGGGTTTGTTTAAGGTTTTAGAGAATATTCCAAAGGAATCTTACCTCTGAATGGTTAGATTCATCATTCTTACCAAGTTTCTGACTTATAGTAGTCCACTCCCAGCGAGGTTTCGATTTCGGAGCCAGTGTTTGCATACAATATGCCAGAATAGGGTTTGTTTAAGGTTTCAGAGAATATTCCAAAGGAATCTTACCTATGAATGGTTGGATTCATCATTCTTACCAAGTTTCCCACTTATAGTAGTCCACTCGCATCGATGTTTAGATTTCGGAGCCAGTGTATGCATACAATATGCTAGAATAGGGTTTGTTTAAGGTTTTGGGGAATATTCCAAAGGAATCTTACTTGTAAAAGGATGGATTCATCATTATTACCAAGTTTCCGACTTATAGTAGTCCACTCCCAGCCAGGTTTCGATCTCGGAGCCAGTGTATGCATACAATATGACAGAATAGGGTTTGTTTAAGGTTTCAGGGAATGTTTTCAAGGAATCTTACTTGTAAATGGATGGATTCATCGTTTTTACCAAGTTTTCGATTTATAGTAGTCTACTTCCAGCTAGGTTTCGATCTCGGAGCCAGTTTATGCATACAATATGCTAGAATAGGGTTTGTTTAAGGTTTCAGAGAATATTACAAAGTAATCTTACCTATGAATTGTTGGATTCATCATTCTTACCAAGTTTCCCACTTATAGTAGTCCACTCGCATCGAGGTTTCGATTTCGGAGCCAGTGTATGCATACAATATGCTAGAATAGGGTTTGTTTAAGGTTTCGGGGAATATTCCAAAGGAATCTTACCTGTAAATGGATGGATTCATCATTCTTATCAAGGTTCCGACTTATAGTAGTCCATTCCCATCCAGGTTTCGATCTCGGAGCCAGTGTATGCATACAATATTCCAGAATAGGGTTTGTTTAGGGTTTCGGGGAATGTTTTGAAAGAATCTTACTTGTAAATGGATGGATTCATCGTTTTTACCAAGTTTCCGATGTATAGTAGTCCACTCCCATCCAGGTTTCGATCTCGGAGCCAAGGTATGCATACAATATGCCAGAATATGTTTTGTTTAAGGTTTCGTGGAATGTTCCAAAGGAATGTTACCTTTGAATGGATGGATTCATCTTTCTTACGAAGTTCCCCACTTATAGTAGTCAACTCGGACCACATTTGAAGTCTTAACCCTCCTGGACCTTCTTGGTTCATAATATTTATGACGTTATACCATATTTGAATTTTGAATCGAAATTGAGATTCATATTTATCGATTTCGATAATGTATCATGCTAAGCATATCAGAACCCTCCCGAAGCTTCTTGCTGGTTCATAGTTTGTATAACATTATACCACATTTGAAGTTCGAATCAACACTGAGATTCATATTTATCGATTTCGTTGATGTATCATGTTAAGTTTGAAGTATGAACCCTCCCAGAGCTTCTTGGTTCATAGTTTGTGACTAGTCGAAATTAAAACCGGAAGCACAAAGAGAAAGCACAATGAAACTCACCAATTATCGAATTTACTTCTTATTTTTCAGCTTCATTCTTATAGATTTTTTGGATTTTTTATATCAAAATGTCGATAACAATGTCCTAAATTTATTAATATTTTTTTTTTATTTTTTTTCATACCGAAAGTTGATAATTAAACCGAATACACAAGTTTAAACTAGCACAAAGAGAAATACAAGCTTCCCAATCCGTATGACAATCCCAAAGTGAATCTACACCGTCCCACAATTTATGCAATCCGTATGACCTCATTATCTACGGTCCAGATTATTTTTGACTTATCTACACTAAAAGGAGAGAGAGAGAAAATATCTACCCATTCTCTACCTGTTATCTCCATCTCTCTCTCTGCAAACCCAAATTTCTCCCCTTTCCCCTCTGTAAATCTAATCTTCTAACGCTAAATCACTCTAAATCGACCCTGAATCTCAATTCATGACCCTAAATCTACAGTTTTCTACTCAATTCGCTCCAAGTATCTAATTTTTTACCACCAAAACCATTTTCTGAAACTCTAATCTACCTTGAATCTCAATTTTGGGTAATGACCTACTTATTTTTGTTTTCACTCTTTTGAAAAACCAAAATCCTTATCAAAATCCAGAGAAAGAAAGCTACTTCTCATCCTCCTAAACCCTAATAAAACTCAAGAAAGGTGAGATTTTTCAGATAAAACTTCTTATGCTGCAAAAATGGTGACTTTGAGTAGAATGATGAAGAAAGATGCATCTTCAGTAAACCTCTACCATTTTCGATTGTATGGTTAGGGTTTGTAATCCTTCAGTTCTTCTTCGATTATCATCATGTTTGTAATCGATTTTGTAATTCTCAGATTGTTTTGTATGATTCGTGAAATCTTGTTTGTTTTGAAACGGTAAAAGCGATTGTATGTGTAGGTATCTGAGTGATAACATGATGTTATTTCTTTATTGATTTAGTTGAATTTCAATTTCTGTTGCTAGTTTGTTTAGATCTGTAGAATATCATCACTTCTCAGCTAGAGCGGAGAAGAAACTCATTTCTGATGATACTCTTCTCAGTATTATTGATGAAATCGATTGTTCCGAGGACAAATTTCGTGAGGTTTGTTCCCTTTGAGGTTTGTTTTATGAATAGCTATAAATGGGTTTGTTTTCATCATTATTGAACACTGATTGGTTTTTATACGTTTTTCTGATAGTTTTCTCTTTACGAATTTGATCCAAAGTATTCAGGTATTGACTGGAGGAAGAAGTTGGAAACTCAGAGAGGAGTAGTTTTGGCTACTGAACTTAAGAATAATGCTAATAAATTGGCTAAGTGGAGTGTTCAAGCACTACTGGCAAGTGCTTATATGATGAAATTGGGCTATGTTTCTAGAGTTCACCCTAGGAATCATTTCAATCACTCGATTTGGTCTGTGGTTGGATACAAGCCTAAGGGATTTGCTACTCAAATCAACCTGAACACGAATAATATGTGGGGAATTGTCAAGTCAATTGTTGATTTGTGCATGAAATTGATCCGGTATGTTCGCTTGAATGTGCACAAGATGGAATTAAAATCTGCAGCAGGTTGCGTGTCAAGAACCCATATCTGAAATTTTAGTTCTTTTTGAGAGGTGTTGCCAATCCCCTCGGTATCAAGGTATATTTGAAATTTTAGTTCTTTTTGAGTTTGAATAAGTTTGTAATTTTGTGCATCAAATTGCTAAATTCCAGCAATCTTACTGAGTTGAGTTTCCAAGAGATTAACAAGTTCAAGTTCAACAAAGTTTTTGCTTAATTCAATTTAGAGTTACTGATTTAGACACGGTCTGTAATGGATTTGAAGATGGTTAATGTTTGTGGGTCTTGAATTTCATATTGGCATACATTACGAAATGATTTGTGAATCTGTAATTGCAGGTCAGTGACAAGATGGATCCAAATGACCTAGTGAAGCTTATTGAGATCTTGAACCCTCGCACAAGGCAGGAAGAATTACAGTTATCATAAGAATGGGAGCTGAAAATATGAGAGTCAAATTACAGCTATCCCTATCTTTGTGGCACTTCTCAGTTCCCCAAGTGATGATGTTCGAGTAAAGGTAACTAGATAATAAAGACATAAGGAATGAAGTTTCTTTAATGTTTTATCTTATTAATTAGTAATTTGAGGGATGAGATGAGCTGAGGTTACTTAACATGTCTAAGCAAATAGGGCATCAAACTAACATTTTCTTATTTTATTTTTACAAAATCTAGGATGTGTGGGCACTTGGAAATGTTGCCGGTGATTCACCTAAATGCCGAGATCTTGTTCTTGGACAAGGGGCCTTGATTCCTTTATTAAATCAATTAAATGAGCATGCCAAACTTTATATGCTGAGAAATACCACCTGGACTCTATCTAATTTTTGTCGGGGCAAGCTGCAGCCTTCTTTTGAACATGTATGAGTTGTGGATAGCCACTACTGTTAGGTTGGTTGATGGTGTCTTGCTTGGCATCCCTAATAACCTCCTATCATAAGTTAATTTTTCTTTGCTGTTGATTCCTTGTGCAGACAAATCCTGCACTCCCTTCTCTTGAGTGTCTTATCAACTCCACTGATGAAGAATTACTTACAGATGCCTGTTGGGCCCTTTCTTATCTATCTGACGGTACAAATGACAAAATTCAAGATGTTATTGAAGTTGGTGCCTGCCTCCGACTTGTTGAGTTATTGCTGTAAGTATCAATTTATTGTATTATGTTTCTAGACACTGCTAGATGTATGTATGGTAATTTGAGAGAGATTTTCTTTTGCAGTCACCCATCTCCTACTGTACTAATTCCTGCCCTCCGCACGGCTGGCAATATTGTCACTGGAGATGATCGTCAAACTCATGTATCCATGACTTTGTTTAACCTCTATCCTTATGGAATGTGATGAACTCATGAGCTATTGTATTTAAACCGTTTTTGTTATGTTGGCTTATGTTTTTTTTCCCTCTATTTAGTGTATCATTGAACTTCAAGCACTTGAAATTTCTGACGCTTGCACTAACGGGATATGCTTTCGTTTCAATTTTCTGTAGTCGGTGATAGCTTCTGATATTATTTGTCCTCTAATCCACCTGCTTCAAAATGATGAGTTTGATATAAAAAAGGAAGCTGCTTGAGGGAGATGAGAAGCCTGTTTCACGACCAACGCCCCAGAAATCAGCTGCACTTCCAACCCATCCTCCTCCAATGGGATATGGGATGATTGGCGGTGCTTATGGTGCTGTGGGTGGTGCTTATGGTGCTGTTGGTGGTGCTTATGGTGCACCACCAGGACTTGCTCAGGTGAGATATTATTAATATTCCTAATTGATTCACTTTTATTATTGTTATTACCACTATTATTATTGGAATATCAACAACATCTGCAGTTTGTATTTGCAACTTAATACACTAATATGCGTTTCCTTTTATGCTTTGTCCTGTACTAATTAATGATGTTTGTGTTTTCCTAGCCTCCCCTGATCTATGGCAAAGGACCAACTCCTGCTGGAATGGCAATGTTTCCCATGCTTTTACCTGATGGACGGGTTGGATATGTTCTGTAAGCTCATTACCTCTTTATATATCCCATCTATATTTTATATTTTGAACACCTTCACTTCTTTGCGCCAAAGCTTTAGTTTGTATTTATATATATAGCTTTGTTATAAAAACATGAAAACTTTGAAATGGTCAAGTTTCTTAGCTAAGTTGACAACGCTATAATGGAGTTACCAGTTTTTACAAAGGTTGTAGGAATCAGTTTTTTGTTCCTCAGTTTATTGTCTAAACAATTTAATAAATGTAAATTTTCTGTGTTTGATTTTGTATCTTGTCTTGTCTGTCCTGCCTGTCTACCTTGATAAGATGCTTACCCAACCTTAATATGGCAGGGGAGAAACTCAGTCGACGAGATATTCTCAAGCCGTCTGCCCAAGTGTCTTAGTTTTCTTACCTTACGGAGTGGTGTGTGTTTTTCTTTTTTTTAAGTAACTGTAAAATGTTACAATCAAAAATCTCATCACCTAAAACTCTTTGATTTTCTTATAGGCTGAGGTCTGCGCCTTTTTCGATGTTCATGCACAAGAAGGAAGCAACCCAGGAGGTATCCATCTTGCTCGTCGGAAATCCTTTTAACATCGGAATATCCAAGAGTTAGAGCAACTAACTTCGGACGTGTTCAAAGTCTATATAGATTACAAACACATACCCCTAAAACACATGTAGCTAGGAAGCGATTATGGTTGGTCTATCTATCAAGCGATCAGCGTTTCACTCGCTCTATTATGGTTGGTCTATCTATGAAGTGATCGGCGTTTCACTTGCTCTATTATGGTTGGTCTATCTATCAAGCTATGGTTATTTTGCTTGCTCTAGGGAGGTCGGTCTATCTCTAAAGCGATCATTATTTTGCTTGCTCCCGTAAGGTCGGTCTAGCTATGAAGAAATTAAGAAAATAGACGCTACATGAGAGTTGGTTGATTACTAAAGCGATTGCGTAGTTGCTCTAGACTTGTACAAATCTCACCTTTTGCAACTAACGAGCGAGAGACAAATTAAGTAGCTATAATGGTTAGAGCGACTTAATATGGGCTTTTTGCAACCAAAACTGCTATGTTGCTCAAACCAGTTTTTCTTATAATGTATGAGTTCATGACACCAAAAAGGTCCAACCCTTTTGAAATTATCCTGTGTATCAAGCTCATGTCACAGCGGTCTACAACACATATGTTCGTCAGCAAGTACAGTCAGCCACTCAGTATGCTACAGCCGTTAGATCAAGTGAACCCTATTACCCTAAAATGGTCGGTCATAGAGTATGCTACAAAACTGAAGTCAACCCTAAACCAAATGGGTATATCTCCTTTCTTTATAAGTAGCTTCCTTTTGTTGAACTAGTATATCCAAGATGCGCCTCCTTCTTTTATCTGCAAAGAAAAAAAGAAGAAGAAAGCAAACCCTAATTACAAATATAAACAGCTCCCTTGTCAATCATTTCCAACAACAGAGGTGGTTCAACTGCAGCATCACCAACAATAATCATCCATTCGCATTTTGACATTTCCTCTCAGCAAAATTTGATCAGTAATCTTAACCGATGTATTTATCATCCATATTCCTCAAGTATTCATAACCGTTGTTTGTTCATTTCTATCATTGAGTTGAGATGTTTGGTTAAGAAGATTTGTGTTTAGAGGATTTCATAGATTTTTAGAGGATTTCATGAATCTGCTAGTTTAATCATATGTAATCCCCTTATTTCCTCATCTCCATAGTTTAATTTTTATGTATGTAAACCAATTATCAGTAATAAGTATAAATACAATTATGAATGCAAGAAGTTCAGTCAATCATAATTTTTATTTTTACTTTGTTTTCCTTCTTTTTTCTTCTTCTTTTTATTCATGAAAATACCCCATTTATGATCTAATCTGGATATACCACAAGAGCATACAGAAAATTGATGCAATAAAGCACTCATCAAATTTGTTTTAGTAATTAAATTTCAGAACCAATGCCTGTAGACGTACAAGTTGCTTAGAATCAAGGATTGATCACAGGAAACAATGGAAGTATATGCGGCTTCAGAAGAGTGAATAGCCTGGAAAATGGAATGCAAAGAAAATTACTCAAAAACCAATGAGTTAAATTAATCACAAAATTTAAGAAAATGGATTGCATTTTGAGTTTGATTTAATAGGAATCAATGGCTTCCTTTATATGGTTATTTTTTTATCTCACTCTTTTGCCTCCAAAAAATCAAATGTCGTTGGATTTATATAGAATATAGATGCTAATATAGCACGACCAAATTTGGGCACACATGAATTCTCCTTATCCAAGTGTGTTCAACTACTTATCATAGGTCATCAAGTCCGGTCAGCCCTAGAAATCGCTTTAGCCGTTGATCAAATGATAAAATTATCCATTAGTTGAACGGGCAGATCTTCACCTCCTTTTAAGTAGCGTAGCTTCCTCCCAGAGCTTCCAAACTGTGCCTCCCTGAAACCAAACCCTAACCCTAAAATCAAACTCTCATTTTATCTATAATTATCATCAACGGCATCAATAAAATCATTGCTGAAGCAGCAAGTGGTGATCAAGAGCATCACCACCACCAACAACCTAGCCGCACTATGATTTTTCCTCTCAAAATATAAATTTTAGATGTTATATAACAACGGATCAAGTGTTTCTGCCTTCCTATTCTCGAAGCTCCCAATTGGTTTGTTGAAGATTCAAATTCAACTCACACACGAGAGAGCACAAGAAATGAATCTGCTATTTATTATTTTCGTTTGTACTCTTTTATTTTTTTTTATTTTTTTTTTTGCTCGGTAAAGAAGGAAAATATATTGAAAGAATGAAAGAATACAAAACCCGTTAGCCAAAGAGGCTAAACAAACAAACTGAAACCCAAAAAAAAAAAAAAAAACCCTCAAGAACAAACATGAAAACTAACTTAGTGAGGGTTTAAGAAGAATTGTGCCCATCCCACAATTACATTTGCAGTATTAATACCCTTAAAGCATTCTAGGCTTTTAAACCAGTTGAAAGCGTCTATTTTAATGTCCCTAATAACATCTTGTAGCTTGAAAGTTTTTCCTGAAAAAGCAATAGCATTTCTGGCTTTCCATAATCCCCACGGAATAGCAGCAGGGAGGCGTTTTCAAAGTTGGTTCCCTTGAGCAGAAAGAGCATAGTGCTTCCATCCCCCAATCACATCCTTGATAGTGTGAAGCAAAGTGCTGCCATCAATAAGATCAGTAAAATATTTCCAAACAGCCAAGGCCACGGGACAAAGTAATAACAGGTGGTCTTCGGTTTCTTCAGCACTTCCACAGAGATAATATAAACTAGGAGAATCGAGAAAATTGTTTCTATGATGCAGATTACTCAAGGTTGGTAATCTATTTAGGCATGCTTGCCAGAGAAAGAATCCTACAAGATGTGGCCAACCACGCGACCAAACTTTAGAACTAGCAAACGAAATGACAGGACTTGTACCTTGATAGAGGTTGTTGAAAGCCGACTTGACATAGAAAATGCCCTTCTTATCCCCTATCCAAACAAGCTGATCATCCATATCAGGAGAAAGAATAATAGACTCTAGCAGAGGTAATACAACAGCGAGTTCGGCAATTTCAGAGTCATATAATCGTCTTCGGTGATTCAAACCCAAATTCCAATGAAAACCATCAGTTTCAGTTTCAGTTTTGTGAGCTTCCAAAATAAAGATATTTTTTAAACTGGTAAGATTGTAAAGACTCGGGCAAAGGGAAGAAAGAGGCCCCTGAATTCACCATTTATCTTCCCAAAGACGAATTTTGTTACCTTTGCCTATCTTGAATTGGCAGCACTGAAAAAACTCTTCAGCAGTAGAGTAGATGTTCCTCCATAGGCTAACTCCATGCTTCTCCTTCGGCTGTTTAGTCCTCCATCCAAGATCAGCAACCTCATACTTGTCCCAAACAACCCTAGACCATAAGGTCTTTGGTTCATTACCAAGCCTCCACCACCACTTTTGAAGAAGAGCACGGTTCAATCTCTTTAATTTTATGTATGTCAACCAAGTTGTTTTGTTCAGTTTTATTATCTCTATGTTTTATGATGCAATATGGATGCACGAGGGCTGAGATGAACATATATGAGCAATATCATGTTGGTGCATCTACTGTTTGTACGGATCAAAATGGTTGGTTGCCATGGCAAAATTTCCAACAGTCTTTTTGCACAAATTACAGTCAGTTCTTCATACTACTTGCTATATATCTATAATTTTGATTTCGATAAGGTGGTTGTGACAGTTTCCGAGAGACTAGGTGTTGATTTTTGTAGGGCCTTTTTTCAATACAATCGGTGCGCATAATCTCTCATCTTTAAGTATGATTTTTAAGAATCCGAGCTTTAAGGGATTGCTTGTTTGTTTTTTTTCATTTCATCACCAGTGCCACGCTTAAAATTATTTGTAGTATATAAACCCCTCAGAATATCAGCATTTGTAAGATTAGCCTTCATGCCTACAAATGTTATTTGCTAAACTGTCATAGGATTGAAGTAAAATATAGCATGTTTACAAAGCATTAAATAAGAAAAACATCCACTTATGCTATCCTACCTAAATCTACCAACAAAAGTGGATTCATCAACTTTCTTAGTGGAAATATTTTGTCATCCTATTTTTGCCGGATCATGGTGGCACCATCACATAGATTGAATCAAGCACATGGCCTATTACTTATTAGTATGACTCCTATGACTAACCAGAAAAATGAACCAAGTGGTAATTTTTAAGAGAATTGGGGCCTAAAAAATGAGATCAGAACAACATAATATAAATATGCAATGCCTGCATACTAAATAAAGCGCCGTTTAAGTTAGTGCAGAAAATAGATGATCGTTCATTCGCTTGTAGTTCGTCATATGCAATGACGCATTCATGAAACTCATGAATGGTGGCCATGACCAAGAGCAATAGACGCTTGCACCAATAGACATCAGCCAAGAAATTAGAACCCACCAGCTCTAATGTGCGTACCTCAACTAATACTGTCACCTTATAAACCGCACACTTTAGAATGCACCACGTACGAACGATCAAGGCTCAAGCACACATTACAGCCGTCCTTGACACAAACCCGGGTCAGCACCTGCGGTCAGCCAAGCACATAGATCATCCGTTGGATCATGAAGTGAACGATACAAAATGATCCCTAAATTAAACGGGCAAATTTGTAAACCTTATATTATATAAGAAGTAAAGTTTTCTGTTTTTCAATCTATTCATTTGCGCCTCCTTCCTATGAAAGGAAACCCTAACCCTAGAACACAAACAGCAGCAGCCCCTTGTTCATCATTAATGATTATCATATCGCAGCAGAAAACAAATCATGGAAGATGGTTCATCAGAGCATCATCAACATCAAAATACATATTCGCATTATGATTTTTCCTCTCAAAAATCTCAAATCTCTAGGCTGAACAATTTGAGAACAGGGAAGAGAAGGCTGTGGCTTCTTTTTTATAAGTTCAGTAAATGATAATCCGTTGTGGTTTTTCTTGTCACGCATCTTCTATAGAAACGATGAGAGGTCTGTGGTTTTCTTTTTGCAAGTTTTGTTTTACGGATCTGTCTCTGGGTGTGTTTGTTTTCAAGTAATAACACCCAATGAAACAAATCATACTTGGGTTTCACTTGAATTTGAGAATTTCTTTAGTATTATGTAATGTTTGTTTTTCTTTCATATACTTTGAAGACTTACGCTATTTATTAATAAATCACCAAGATTGATTACAATAAATTTCAATATCTATGTATTAGTTTAACCAATTAATACCAGAATAACAGAAGAAGTTAATTGTTTTTTTTTTTAATGTTGTTTTTCGCAATGTGCATTTGTGTATAATATTTTTGTCATGAATCTTTTGATATGACTTTGCAGTGAAATCGCCATTGGGGAGTTAGGATCTCACATCTATATATCTTCTGTGGGTTCTAATGGGATATTGATAGATTAATGTCTTAAGGCACAAACTTTGCACTCATAATTGACATGATATTCCCCATTCAATTCAATTACAAACCATGAGATCAGAGGAGTGCGAATCTGATGAGGGTTTTCCGAAAGGTGAATTTACCTCTAAAAAGTTTAGCTCTTGAAATCATCCCATAGATCCCCTTGAATAATGCATTATAACTGGTCCAAACACAAAGCCATCTGTTTTAAAGTTGTTACAACAGATGAATTTGAAGAGAACCCAAGCTGTAAGCGACTGTCATGGGAACTTCTTAGTTGTTGTGAATCTATAAGTTCAACCAATCCGTCGAGCATAATCAAGCTAGGCATCATCACACGACGCCAATTTCAATGTTGGTTTATTATAATGGGTATATTAATTATATGTCCCTACTTTTAACTCTCTACAAATATATCCTTATGCAACAATAATTATGTCCCTCCTTTTTTATAACCTTATCCATTTAATATTAAATTACCTTAATACCCTCACTCATATAATATTTTTTTTATTTCAAAATACAACAAATTTCTTCCTCTACCACTTCACCACCACCACTAGCACCACCACCACCACCACTAGCACCACCACCACCAACATTCAACTACCATTCCACCACCACCACCGTTCAACAACCACCACCTACCAACCGCCACCATTACACCACCACTAGTCCTCCTCCACCACAAATTCGTCGCCGTCACCGTCACCACCACCGCTGCCACCACCGTCGCCGCCGTCACCACCACCGTCACCACCGCCGCCGCCACCATCACTGGTTCAAATTTTTTTGTATCAACAAAAAGTAGTTGATCCATTTCAGTTGGATCAAACAATGGATGTTTATCCATTGCAGTTGGATCAACAGTAGAAATTTATCCATTGCAGTTGGATCAACAATGGATGTTTATCCATGCTGATGGGAAAATGCTACCACTTCATCACCGCAGTTTCATTCACCAACAAAACCATCAACGAGTAGAAGTTTATCTAGTTTATCCAAGAAAAAAGGATCAACAGATGAAAGTTGATCCAATTTTAGTGGATCAACAATGGAAGTTGATCCATGTAAAATTGGATCAATAATGATAGTTTATCCATGTAAAATGGAGTGAACTTGGCGTGAGTCGAACACGCATCATCTGACATGGAGTCAGTCATGCTACCATTGCACCACAAGTTCAACATTAGAACAAATTTACATGATTTAAACTACAAAACATGAGTTCAAAGGATCAAAAACAGTATTTGATCCCATATAGATGGATCAACAACCATAGTTGATCCAAAATATATGGATCAACAACCATAGTTGATCCAATATCACTGCCTGCTTCAACCCATATAACCACCATATTCATTACCTATAGCTTCATAAACACCAACAGCTCCAAGACCAGCTTCAAAACCAATCTCAGTTGAATCAACAATGGATGTTTATCCATTTCAGTTGGATCAACAGTGGATGTTTATCAAAAATATGGAAATGATTTTGCACATGTAATACTCTCCTTTGAGACTTGTACTTGGCTTTCCCTTTTTCATTTACTAATATAGACCTTAATATAACCTTTTTATTTTCAAAAATAAAATAAAATCAAAAATCCAATGATGAAGTGAATGTAGAACCAAAATCGTCCATTGAACATTCTTCATCATGCTCCACGGATCAGCAACATCCCATGTGATGCAGATGCACTATGGTCAAAATTATTTGTATTACATGTCCACCAAAATCACGAGAAAATTACAAAATCTATTCCTTTACATCAGACTATCATCATTCTTTCAAAGAAAGAAAAAACTTTATCATCACAATATCAATTAATATACTTGCACCATGATTAATCCATTGCGAAAACATGCATGTAATTGCTACGGCAATACATACAGTAAAAAAAGTATGAAAAACATGGCTACGTACTGTTACCTGATTAAATCAGTCACACTTACAAGCGAAGGTAACAGCATCACAATTCATATACCGTAAGGGATTTCAGTAAACTTAGATTTGATCCACTTGACACCATTTTTAGCTGTGGATTTGAGTTTAATTTCCATTTCCAACATATTATAAGCTGCTATTCTCTTCTTTCTCTTTGCTTCGAGATAATCCTTTCTAGTTGGACCATTAAAATTATATGATTTGGATCTAACACCTGGTTGAAAGCCTGCTGCTAACCCATCACCAAAAAACCCATTACTATTTTGTGATTTTGATGATGTGTTGTAGTACTTCCCTGGACATGATTTGCGTACTACTTACATCTTTGAATTGAAAACAGATCGAGATCCAAAATCAAATCGAGATTTGGTGCAGGTGGCAGATCTGGTGAGTTTGAAAACAGATCGAGATCCAAAATCAAATTAAACTTTGTATATGAGTTGGTGCTAGAGCTGGTAATCGATTTGGTACAGTAATTGAATTATCTGTATAAACGGTGGTAGAGGTGACGGAGGTGGTGATACTGGTTATGGTGGCGACGATAAAGATGATGACGGTGGTGGCGGCGAAGATGGTTCTGGTGGTGCAGCGACGAAGATGTGGAGAGTTTCATCGATTTTTATGCGAATGAAAAATTTCTCTCTCTTTCAGTTTTAAATACTGGAAAACATACTGGGGGTATATTTGGAAGTCTATAATTTGTTAATGGGTCCCTGATGGGCTTGTACAAAGAGAGGGACATATTTATTGTGAGATAAGGATATTTGTATAACCCATCAAAAGTAGGGACAAATATTTAATTACCACTATTATAATTTGGTCCTTGCAGTAGATTTGATACTGCAAACGAACCGCAGCTTTTTTTATATTGCAAGACTAGGCCAGTATAAGTCCGGGGCAAAGGTGCCGCGTTCACCCACATTGCTCTAACATATGAAAACCTATAGGTGGCTTAGGGTATTCAGTTTGCTTATCCTTCTTAAGCTATTTACTACATCAAGAAAAAAGAAAATACTACTAAAATGAAAGACTGAAAAATGTAAGGTGCGTGCTTTTAGGTATGCTTTTACAATTCATGAACAAAAAGACTATGGACAATTTTTTTATATAAAAACACTGATATTCACAGATCTTCTTCACTTCATAGTTTACCGGATAAGATTAAACGAGATAACTAGCTGATTCAGTTCTTGTGCTTCCGAGTTGAAATTCGATCTTCAATTGGCCTTCATGGCGCGAGATCACAGATTCGAAGAAAAATTAGACAAGAATACCAATAAGGGAGATATTCAGATATTTGAGAAGCAGAGAGTAGCAACAAAGAGAATCGCCAAATTCGTGAGTCAGAAACCAAAAATTTTGGATCTTGAGAGGAAAAGTCATATTGAGAACTTGTTAGTGAGGCTGCTAATGAACCACCACAACTTGCTTCTGCCATGAATTTGTTGTTACTGCCCTCGATGAGAATCACAGATCCATAAGAGGGAACTGTTGCTGTTTGTTAGGGTTTCGCTGCTTTCTCTAGTGAGGCGAGGGAGGCGCATTTTGGTGGCACAAGCTGAAAACTTTCCTACTCATAAGGATTTATACAAAGGTTTGAGATCTACCTGTTTATTTTTAGGGATAAGTTATCACCGTTTATTTCTATTTCACCTTAATCTAACGGTTTCAACGTATTCCTTGACTGACCGTAGTTTCATTCTGACCGGCATGTCTGATATGTTGGAGGCTAGTGTTTAGATATTTTTTTTGCAAGTATCTTACTTGTTGATGTTTAAATACACATTATGATGGATGGACCTTGAAATTATGTGTGCCCAAATTGCTTATAGACCATTTTAACTCTTTGGCAATTTGTGGGAATTCTTTAAGGTACCATTAGTTTTGATTTGAAGCAGAGAAAAAATATAGAGATTAGTAGTTGGATCTGTTGGAAGAGTATACGAATTTTGGATAATCTAACCTACTGCCTAAGGGGTTGCTTATTTTTTCATTTCTTCGCTAGTGCCACGCATGAAATTATTTGTAATATAAAATCCTCTGAATATCAACGTTTCTAAAATTAGCCTTCATATTTACAAGTTTTATGTGCTAACCTGTCATAGGATTGAAGCAACATCTAGTATTTTCATAAAGCACCGAAGAAAATTGTTGAATCTCCAATTGTTGACTCAACCATTCTTCACCAATTCCACCAATCACTCCTCCAATTACACCTCCAATTACACCACCAATCACTCCACCAATTACTCCATCAATCACCCAATTATTTTGTAATTTATTTTGTAATTACTTTACTTTGATTTGCTATAAATACCTCCTAGTTTTGGAGATGAATACATAACAATTAAGTTTGAGTTGAACCTTAAGTTTTACATGGTATCAGAGCTCCATGGTGAGTTGAGTGTTTCTTAGTAATAGTGAGTGCTTCGTTACTTCGATTAATCCTTCTTCCGTTGGCTTAAGGTTCTTGTCTTTCTTTATACACTTATTGAAACAAGTAAGTTGTACTACCAATTTTATGATAAACTTGTTATGCTGAGTTTATGATTGTATTTTTAAATCCTACTTAATCTTGTTAATCCATTTATCTTGGACTAAGTAAGTTGTGCTGCTGTTTTTTGTTTCTTACAAACGGTTATCATCTTTGATCAAAATCTTGTTTTTATCTTAGATAATTGAGTTTGTTTTCTGGTAAGCAAACCCCTGTTAATTTTGTTTTCATATATTTGGTTGATTTGTCAAGAGAGAAAACTTGATTTGAATTTGAACTCTTACCGTTTTTACCCTTATAGGACTTATTCCTCCTATTCGATTACTCATATAATTTTTAGCTGCTAGCTAGTATCTAGCCGGTTTGTTTTTCGCCCCCCATAAACAATTGTGTACACAATCAGTTTCATTTGTGCATTTTAGTCTTTTCAAAAAAAAAAAAAAAAACGTTTGTGAAGTTTTTGCAAGCGGCTTGCGACCTGTATTCATACCTTCATATAATTTCTTCTTCAATCTTGATAATGTCTTCCATTAGACATTGTGCTCATTGTGGAAGCAACTCACATTTCGTGGAGAAATGTTTCAAGAAAATTGGGTATCCCAATTGGTGGGACACCTACAAAACTCAAATAAAGATTAATCAAAAAGGAGCAGACAAAAGTACTTATGTGGTGACGACAACAAATGATACTTCATCTGTTATTGATTCTCATTCTTTGGTGAACCCGAATCTCTTCAAACAATCAAGGTTAACGTCTCTTTACTTGCTACTGATTCTGGAAAAGATCATGGATGGATTCTCGATTCTGGTGCTACGGGTCATATGACGTTCGATGCCTCTATTTTGAAAGATCCGTGCCTACCTGCATATACAACTATATCCAATGCCAATGGTGTACCGTATCCGATTCTGGGAGCTTTGGGAGAGTTGATTTAACACCTTTCTTGTCCTTAGAACACACATTATTGGTTCCTTCTCTTTCAAATAATCTCTTGTCTGCAGCACAAGTAACCGCACAGTTAAATTGTTTAGTATTAATCTATCCCACTTTCTGTCTTCTTCAGGATCTCGGCAACGGAGAGATAATTGGACGAGGTACTAAGAGAGATGGTTTATATTACATCGATGATGTTTGTGAAGGGAGATATCTTTCAATTAATAGGTCTTCTTGTGCATCTAAAAAACATATATTATTGTGGCACCGCAGGTTAGGACATGCTTCTTTTGGATATTTGTAGCACTTGTTTCCTGATTTTTTTAAGTCTTCCAAACTATCGGACTTTAAATGTGATACTTGCATTCTTGCAAAGAGTCATCGTACTACTTACCCGGATAGTTTCAGTAGAAGATATGTCCCATTCGATTTGGTTCATTCTGATATCTGGGGACCTTGTCGTATTACCAGTACTTATGGATTTCGGTGGTTTGTTATCTTCATCGGTGATTGTACTCGTATGACTTGGCTCTATTTAATGAAAAATAAAAGTGATGTGGCTGATCGTTTTCGTGCATTTCATAAATTGATTCAGACACAATTTTCAGCTAACTTAAAGGTCCTTTGTTCTGATAATGGTGGTGAGTATGTTAATGAAATATTACAAGGATACTTTAGAGAACATGGAATTATTCAAGAAACTAGTTGTCCGTCTACGCCATAGCAAAATGGTGTGGCAGAAAGGAAAAATCGCTAGTTACTTGAAATTACGAGGGCATGCTTGATTGGGTCAAATATGAAGCCAAAATTCTGGGAAGAAGCCATTACTAATGCAGTATATCTTCTCAATCGAGTACCAACAAGTGTTTTAAAATTTCAGACACCTTTGGACAAATTGGCTTCGTTTGTCACAATACCTTATCATCTTAAGCTTCCTCAATGGGTATTCGGTTGTGTTGTTTTTGTATATCTGCAGAAACATCTACGTACAAAGCTAGATCCTTGTGCTATTAAATGTGTTTTTTTTTGGTTATCATCCATTTCAGAAAGGTTACAGGTGTTATCATCCTCAAAGTCATAAATTTTATGTTACTATGGATGTCACCTTTTCTGAGCACGAAATATTTTACTCGTCCTATGTATCTCATTCTCCTCTTCAGGGAGAGAGTGTTATTGAAGAGTTGAATTGGATGGATTTGTTTCCTACTAATAGTGAAATAAATATGACAACAAATGAAATAAGCTTGAGTACACATCCAACTGTCAGTAATTCAAGAATTGATGATATACAAGTCATGGAGCCGGTTCAAGAGTCTTATATTCCTGTTTCCGAAGAAATTAACACCCATGCTATTGAAGCTGAAGCTCCATCTCTCTCTTCATCAATAGTACCTACATCTAATTATCCTCCAACCGGTGCCGATGTCCCTGAGGTAAGCATAGATTTTTAGATTAATACTAATGATACTTGTGAGCTACCTGACACTGATAGGTACCAGTTGCCACCAAGGAGTAATCGTGGAGTTCTACCAGATTGCTTTTCACCTGAAGAAATAAGGAAGGTGAAATACCCTATTACGAATTACGTGTCAACTCATAGATTATCAAAAGAGGGAAAGGCATTTGTCAGTCAGATGGACGATGTGATTATTCCCAGAAATGTACAAGAAGCATTATGAGATCCAAAATGGGCTGATTCCATGAAAATGGAGATGGTGGCATTGGAAGAAAATCATACATGGGAAATAGTATTGTTACCAGAAGGAAAGAAACCAGTTGGCTGCAGGTGGGTATATTCTATCAAGTATAATCCTGATGGCTCTATTGATAGGTGCAAAGCAAGACTTGTGGATAAAGGGTTTACCCAGGTTTATGGTATTGATTATCAAGAGACCTTTGCTCCTGTTGCGAAAATCAATACTATTCGAGTATTGTTGTCTTTGGCAGCAAATTTAGGATGGCCTCTACAATAATATGATATGAAAAATGCATTTTTACATGGTGATTTACAAGAAGAAGTCTATATGTCATTACCCCCAGGTTATAATGCTCCGAACAATGCTAACATGGTTTGTAAGCTAAAGAAGGCCTTATATGGTTTGAAGCAGTCTCCTAGAGCTTGGTTTGGTAGATTTCGTCTGGCGATGAGGAAATTTGGGTACATACAGAGTAATGATGATCATACTCTGTTCCTAAAAAGGGTAGGTGACAAATTAACCGCGCTTATTATCTATGTGGATGTTATGGTGGTAACAGGAAATGACCCCGAAGAGATGAATAATCTGAAGAGTTCTTTGTATTCTGAGTTTGATATGAAGGATTTGGGTGGACTTAAATACTTCTTGGGGATTGAAGTTTCACGATCTAAAAAAGGAATTTTCTTGTCTCAGCGAAAGTATGTGATTGATTTGTTGAAGGAAACTGGTATGACTGGTTGTACGCCAATCAGGTCTCTTATGGAACAAAATCATGGTCTTGAAGAATGTTCTGATCAAATACCAGCAGACAAAGGACAATAACAGAGGTTAGTTGGTCTCTTGATTTATCTTTCTCATACAAGGCCATACATTGCTTATGTTGTAAGTGTTGTAAGCATATTTATGCATAATCCGGGTCAGAAACACATGGATGCAGTCACTAGGATACTAAGATATTTGAAGTCCGCACCAGGCAGAGGTTTGATGTTTTCAAAACATGGACATCTTGATGTATCAGGTTACACTGACTCGGACTGGGGAGGTAAAGGTGACAGGAGAAGATCAACATCTGGGTATGTTACCTTTGTTGGAGGAAATTTAGTGACATGGAAGTCTAAGAAACAACAGGTTGTTTCCTTATCCATTGCTGAAGCATAATACAGAGCAATGGTGAAAGGCATTTGTGAATTATTATGGTTAAAGAGGCATATGCAGGAGCTTGGTTTCCCTGTTGAAAAACCTATGAAGTTGTTTTGTGATAACCAGTCAGCAATCAAAATTGCAGAAAATCCAGTGAAACATGATCGAACAAAGCACGTGGAAATTGATAGGAACTTCATTTATGAGAAACTCGAAGAAAAAATTATTGAAGTACCATATGTCCGAAAAACACAACAGCTGGAAGATATTCTAACAAAGGCCGTATCAAATAATATATTTAACGATTCACTTGTCAAGTTGGGCATCTGTGACATATATGCACCACCTTGAGGGAGAGTGTTGAATCTCCAATTGTTGACTCAACCATTCTTCACCAATTCCACCAATCACTCCTCCAAGTACACCTCCAATTACACCACCAATCACTCCACCAATTACTCCATCAATCACCCAATTATTTTGTAATTTATTTTGTAATTACTTTACTTTGATTTGCTATAAATACCTCCTAGTTTTGGAGATGAATACATAACAATTAAGTTTGAGTTGAACCTTAAGTTTTACAAAAAACACCTTCTAATGTTATCCTACCAAAATCTACTAACTAAACAGAAGTGGATTCATCAACTTTCTCGGTGGAAATATTTTGTCTTCCTATTTTTGTCGGATCACGGTGGCACAATCACATAGGTTGAATTAATCTCACGTCCTTAGTAGGATGTGATAACTTATAAGAGAATTGGGTCCTAAAAAATGAGATCATAACAACATTATTTGTTTTTCTTTGCTCGATAAAGAAAGGTTTATTAGAAAAGAAGAAAGCTTACAAAGAGAAGAACCAAAGAAGCAATCCCCAACAGGAAAAAACACCCAGAAATTAAACAGCATAAACAAGAAATAAAACCCACAAATTAGCCTAGCCAGGCAATACAACTGCTAGGACCCAAAAAAGAGCAGAGCAAAGTTAGGGAGAGAAGAATAGATCTCGCCACTTAACAATTATATCACTAACAACAATCCCAGACATACATGGAGAGTATCTATCCCATTGAAAAATCTTATTTTTTATGTCGATAATCAGCTCCTCAACTTTTCGCTCCTTGTTATTGAAAGTTCTAGCGTTTCTTTCGTTCCAAATAACCGAAAGAATAGCTACTGGTAATCCTTCCACACCTCCTTACTGCGAGCTGATAAACGAGAAGTTGACCAGTTTTCAATAAGGTCCAAAGTGGAGCCTGAAAGATTGATGTACCTATCTGCTTCCAATATAAAATATCTCCATATTTGTTCAGGTTAAGAGCATTCTAGAAACAAATGAGCATTGGACTCAGCATTTAACTTACATAAGCAACAAACATTGACAATAGTATTACCACTTGGAGTCACCAAAGACGAATTCCTTTGATGTAGATTATCCAAGGTTGGCAGACTGTTTAAAACGTATTGCCACAGGAAAAAACAACTTTGTGTGGCCAATCACGAGACCAAACCTTCTTAGATGGGAAATCTGGAGAAGTGTTGTCATGGATAGACTTCAAATAACAACATATATAATATAACGCAATAATGTTAGTGCGTTGCAACCGTTAATCTCGTATCATGCATATGATCATTCATTTTCTTATAGTTTGTCATATGCAAAATCATTGAAGGTGTTTCATCAGTGCATCATCAACATCAAATTATATATATTCACATTGTGATTTTTCCTCTCAAAAATCTCAAATCTAGAGGATGTGGTTTTCTTTTTGCAAGTTTGTTTTAACAATATGTTTTTGGGTGCTTCTTTCTGCAAGTAACACCTAATCAAACAAATGATACTTGGGTTTCACTTGAATTGGAGAATTTTTGTAGCACAATATGTAATGTTTGTTTTTCTTTCCTATCAGAACGTAATTAAGGCTCTATTTAGTAATAAATCTTGGTGAATCATTTCAATAAATTTTTATTTCTATGGATTGATTTAATTTCTATTTTTAATTTTTTTTTTTTTTTTTTTTTTTAATTGATTTTTTTTTTTTTGTTATAAACTATTGTTTGTTTATTAAGATGACCCCCTATCTAATATTAGGGTTTCTTCTATATCTATATAAATAGAGGCAAAAATGCTAATTCTTGTATTCTACATACACATATTAATAAAATTTATCTTTTCTTCCCCTCTACTTTGTGTTTCCTTCTCTATTTTCTCTATTTCACAACAGTTTTATGTATAATATTTTGACCAATGTCTTTTGCTGTATTTTTAGGCTCAAACATTGTAGCACCGTACATTGGATTCTTGGTCGAATAACTCACATTCATTCTAATTAGGAACCATGATCGAGGTCAGTTGGACACTATGTTGTGAGGGCATCTCTTTGGAGTTATCTGAAACTCAATGTCAAGAAACTCATTGGACTTATCAAGGAGTAGTATACCTGGAAATATCTAGAGGAGTGCGAATTCTAGGTGAATGATCAAGAATCCACCCTTATCCCCAAAAGGCTTTTGATTTATGGGAAGTCTTGTTGTGCTTACTTAAAATCCACCTAGAATTCGTTGAACTTCAACTCCTCATCAGATTGATTTAATTTCTATTTTTAATTGATTTTTTTTTTTATGTTTGTTATAAACTATTGTTTGTTTATTAAGATGACACCCTATCTAATATTAGGGTTTCTTCTATCTATATAAATAGAGGCCTAATCTCTTGTATTCTACATACACATATTAATAAAATTTATCTTTTCTTCTTCCCTCTACTTTGTGTTTCCTTCTCTATTTTCTCTATTTCACAACAGTTTTATGTATAATATTTTGACCAATGTCTTAAGGCTCAAACATTGCACCCAGAACTCACATTCATTCCAATTAGGAACCATGATCGAGGTCAGTTAGACACTATGTTGTGAGGGCATCTCTTTGGAGTTATCTGAAACTCAATGTCAAGAAACTCATTGGACTTATCAAGGAGTAGTCTACCTGGAAATATCTATAGGAGTGCGAATTCCATGGGGACAGGTGAATGATCAGCCACCTTATCCCCGGCCTTGTTGTGCTTACAAAATCCACCTTTTCCCTGGCCTTGTTGTGCTCATAAAAGTAGGATTATGTTGTGCTCTCACGGTTGGACATTGAGATTGTTAACCTGTCACTCCTTCAACCTGAAAGAAATGACATGACAGTCTTATTTAAAGACTTGAAGCGTGATGTTCTTGAAAAATGCTCATTTCCCTCAAAATTTCTCACTAGCATTAGACAACGTCTGAGCTTTGGGAACATCAAGTACCATGTTAACAGTAAAAGTCTAAACTGGAATATCTTAATGAGAGAAATCCCAGAGTCCCTGGAAATGTTCTTACATTCCAGCGGATGGGATTCCCTGTGTCTCGAGGATAGGATCTACTTTTCCCAACTATCGAAATTCTGAGCTTATGAATGAAGCCTCATCCATAACTAAAAACAAACTTTCAAGGTTCGGTTTCCAGTCAATTCTTAGTCAACTGTAACACATCAAGAAAAAAATACTAACAAAATTGAAAGACAGAAGTAAGGTGTGGCTTTTCTTTATGCTTTTACTAAATCCTGATTAGATCATTACAATTCATGAATAAAAAGGCTAAGAAAGAAAAATAGACTGTAATTGACGGATTTTCTTCACTTCATAATTTACTATACTACTGTTTATGGGTAAAAATCGTTTCTGCCGATTTTGGTAAATTCGGTAGGTGAGTGAGAAACTGGTTTAAACCCTAAAAAAATGTGATGCACGTGAGCACTTTCTAGATTCGAGAGATCAATCTGTACAAGTATGGTCTAAATAGATCGTTCCAGGCTTGCTTCGGTCACAAAGTGGAGGAGAAGGTTTGATTTGGGGAGGGAAGCAAACAAAGGTGTTGAGGCCAGAATAGTTCCGGGAGAGTAGTATCTCGACTTGTATCAGAAAGTGAAAGCTTAGGAAGCTTGCAAGAGATGAAATCTTTTTGGAGAGCTTGCAAAGTTGACTTTTCTGAGACTGTTGTATTTTTCTTCTGACCGAGACTTGTTGCCTGATAGAAATAGGTGAATCCTATTTATACAAGTTGAGAATGTACCCTGGCCTCATTAAGGAAGGAAATAAAGGGTATTTAAATGGGAGGAGGTGGTAACCGGCGTGTTTAAGAGTGAAAACGTTTTCACCTTTATTTCCCCATTTAATTGACCGCTTTTATTCCTTTTCACGCTTTCTTAATATGAGCGTAGTGTACGCTGCATGCTGTGACCGCCAAACCAAAACCCTGAGAAAGCATCCCCCAGTTTGTGTTGATGTCTCGAGACTTGGTTGCAATTTTGGTACAAGTGGCAATGCCAAGCTGCTAGGGGAGCGTGTGGCATGTGTGGAATGCCTTGACCGAAAGTTACACTTTGAGTGTAAGTGGCAATGCCAAAGCTGCTAGGGGAGCGTGTGGCATGTGCAGAATGCCTTTGCCACGTGTTGCACTTTGAGTGCAAGTGGGAATTCCAAAGCTGCTAGGGGAGCGTGTGGCATGTGCCAAAGGCATGTGTGGAATGCCTTGGTCACGGGTTACACTTTGAGTGCAAGTGATAATGCCAAAGCTGCTAGGGAAGCGTGTGGCATGTGCCAATGACATAGATGCTTGGTAAGGAAAGTGGATAGCATAGCTAGGGCCAAGGCAAAGTGTGTTTGGCATGGCACAGCTAGCTTGGGCTAGGTGTGGCTGGCATGATTTGCCATTGGCACAGAGGTTCGGCTAGCATGGTTGGCATGCTTTGGTATGTTTGGGGTGGCTGGCATGATTTTCCGTTGGCACAGGGGTGTGGCTAGCATGGTTTTCATTCTTTGGCGCGGTTGGTGTGGCTGGCAGGATTTGCTGTTAGCACAGGGGTGCGGATATCATGGTTGGAATGCTTTGGAACGGTTGGTGTGACTATCATAGCTAGGGCAAATGCAGAGTGTGTTTGGCATGGCGTGGCTAGCTTGGGCTTGTTGTGGCTGGAATGATTTGCCATTGGCATAAAGGTTCGGCTAGCATGGATGGCATGCTTTGGCGCGTTTGGTGTGGCTGGCATGATTTTCCATTGGCACAGAGGTGCGGCTAGCATGGTTGGCATGCTTTGGCGCATTTGGTGTGGCTGGCTTGATTTAGCGTTGGCACAGGGGCGCGGCAAGCATGGTTGGCATGTTTTGGCGCAGTTGGTGTGGATGGCATGATTTGCCGTTGGCACAGGGGTGCGGATAGCATGGTTGGCATGCTTTGGCACGGTTGGTATGACTAGCATAGCTAGGGCCAAGACAGAGTGCATTTGGCATGGCGCAGCTAGCTTGGGCTAGGTGTGTCTGGCATGATTTTCCATTGGCATAGAGGTGCGTCTAGCATGGTTGGAATTCTTTGGCGCGTTTGGTGTGGCTGGCATGATTTTCCATTGGCACAGAGGTGCGGCTAGAATGGTTGGCATGCTTTGGCGTGTTTGGTCCGGCTGACATGATTTTCCATCGGCACTGAGGTGCGGCTAGAATGGTTGGCATGCTTTGGCGCATTTGGTGTGGTTGGAATGATTTAGCATTGGCACATGGGTGCGGCTAGCATGGTTGGCATGCTTTGGCGTAGTTGGTGTGGCTGGCATGATTTTCCGTTGGCACGGGGGTGCGAATAACATGGTTGGCATGCTTTGGAACGGTTGGTATGACTAGAATATCTAGGGCCATGGCAGAGTGCGTTTGGCATGGCGCAGCTAGCTTGGGCTAGGTGTGTCTGGCATGATTTTCCATTGGCACAGAGGTGCTACTAGCATGGTTGACATTCTTTGGCACGTTTGGTGTGGATGGCATGATTTTCCATTGGCACAGAGGTGCGGCTAGCATGGTTGACATTCTTTGGCGCGTTTGGTGTGGCTGACATGATTTGCAATTGGCACAAAGGTGCGGCTAGAATGGTTGGCATGCTTTGGCGCATTTGGTGTAGCTGGCATGATTTGTCGTTGGCACAGTTGTACGGATAGCATGGTTGGCATGCTTTGGCGCGATTGGTGTGGGTGGCATGATTTTCCGTTGGCACAGGGGTGCGTATAACATGGTTGGCATGCTTTGGCGTGGTTGGTGTGACTAGCATAGCTAGGGCCAAGGCAGAGTGTGTTTGGCACGGCGCAGCTAGCTTGGGATAGGTGTGGCTGGCATGATTTTCCATTGGCACGGAGGGGAAGTAGGGTTTCGCTCGTTGTAACCCTAATTTGAAAAAATACCCCCCCCCATTAATTATTGACTACATGCATTAAATGTTCTAATAAATGTGTCACCGGTAACATTAGGTTATTCGGGGTTTTATAATTTTACCCTTTGTCTGAAAACCACAATCAACATTAAGTCCCATGCTTAGCTCGGAACATGATCTTTGTCGCGAGGTAAGCCTAAGATGGTGACAAACTATCAGCAGTGAATCGTAAATAGAATTTAGGAGGCTTGTCTGACCTTTTTTATAGATAGGATTTGGAATCCTTGCCTCTGGCAGTTTTGCAAAAATCGGGAGGATGGCACAATTACGAAGTCAACATCATTGAGAGACAAGAAGCTGGGCGGCATTGAGAAGTTGACGCGTACCCTGATTGAGCGTGCTAGCTGGTGGGACCAGTGCAATTCAGAGATTGGGAAACTGGCGCGAGCTTGGTGGGACCAGTGTAAAAACAAGGAGGGAGTAGGTGTTTTGACAGATAGCATAGTTTCATTATTTTTCCTTCCTTCACACGCGGTTTTAATCAGGGCATCATCCATGCTAAAAATCTGGAAGCGTTATGTCCCTCATTGCTTTCTTTCCTTTTTTAAGGTTCCGTATTCATACCTAGCGCAATTGTACCGTCTCCCTTGTTTGAGAAAAGGTTCTTCTTGTTGAGTTTCTCTCTTTGTCATGTATCCCATAGAGGAATCATCCTCTAACCATCCAGATTCTCCAAGTGAAGGAGCGATGTACGACTGTTGCAAGAGCATCCCGACTAGGGTTATTCGGGCTAAAAAATCATACTAGTATATTTTATTCTTCTTCTTCTCTTTTCATGTTATCCTCTTTTATATGTGTATATATAAGATGTAACTTGATCATTTTCCCTATTTTTTGCAGTGTATGATGGGATCCTCCAGGGATGACCACGCCTTTAACTCTTCGGAGAAGGACTTCAGAATTGGCGAAGATCGATCTTATTCTCTTTAGGAGGCATTGGCTGGGATTGAATCTCTGTTCCATGAAGCTAGTGAAATCATTAAGGACCTCCCTTCCATCTATCCCCATAAAGTACATGCGCGTGCTCAGACTTTCTTAGGTTCAGGGAGCATGAAGGAGAGGCGAGAAAATGAGGAAGAACCTTGGCATATTGAGAAGTTCCAGTGCAGCAAAGCCTTTCCTCGGCCCAGGTATTGGGCGGATCGAACTGTTTCTAGGTCGAAGTGATGGAAAAGAGAACGTGTGAAGCTCTTGGAAGAGAGCGCCATGGTTCTTTATTTTGATGCGGATGAATCAAAAAAAATTCTTCGAAGTCTCAATGGGAAAACCTTCGAAGGAGCATCTGAAAAAAACGAAATAGCCTTCGAAGTTGACGTCATAGGTGTCGTTGGTGATACCGGAGGGGTCATGGTGGCGTATACAGGACCGGTCGTCTGAGCGGACATTGCTGCTGCTGTGGTTTCTTCGGGATGGGATGTTTAGGTTGCTGCTGCTAATACCGTTGAATGGAACCTTTGTTGCCCGAGGGATTGCTGGGGGAACACTAGTGGAAAATCAAAAAAATAACTCTGCCAGAATAAGCCTTACAATCATCAAAAATGACTGCTTTTGGGAGCCCTAAATCTATAGTCTTATTTCTCAAAACGACTGCGTATGGGAGCCCTTAAATCAGTTCAGAAACGACTACCTTGATTAGTATAAAATTACTTACCGATAGAAGCAGACGTTTATGTAGAACATATTTTATTTAAAAAAAATGGAATTCATTCAGCTGAACCAAAAGCTGATTCAGCTGAGTCTAAAAATAAAATCTGAATGATTATTAAATTAATATTAACTTCAAAACTGTATTAATACTAAAATTGATGATAACTTTAAAACTGAATCTGTATTAAAAAATGCTAACAACAGTTTTACAACTTTGACTATATAAAATACTAAAGTTCCTAACTTCAAATGCTAAAATTTATATTTTTATTACAAGCTTAAATACTAGAGAACTTCAACACGAAATTGAAGTCAGACTTCACCATTGATGCCTTCTTTCACTAAAGATACACTGATGCCTTATTTCACTAAAGACACACGAGAAGAACAAGACTTCACCAATTATGCCTTCATTTACTGAAGACACAGCCCATCAGCAGAAATATTATCCCAACCTGAACCTACACATACACGAAAACACAGGTTTTCAGACTCCAGATTGTAGCTCTATTAAGGCTGCCAGTGGAAATTAAACTAAATGTTTTGTTCTGCACCTAGGAGGAATTAATTACGCAAGCCAATGCACACAAACAGAGTAAGGATAAATAACTCATGGAGAACAACCACTTATATGTATAATGAATTCCATGAGAGTTAACAAGAATTTTATTTTGTTGCAGGGTTTCTCAAATAATTATCATAACTCAGGGATTACAAACACTTTAAAGCATTAACCTTACATGGAAATCCAAATCAAAAGCTGTTAACATATGCACAACCTGTGAAAAGGATTCAACGATAAATTGATCCAAGTATACCTAAATAAAATCATCCGTGTTGACAAAAAGTTAGTCATCAAAAATTCGTACATAATTCGTTACACAACGGAAATCAGCAACTCATGTCTCATTGGAAAGCTGAAGGAGTCTTCTTCAATATAAAAATGATAAGCGGAATTAAACAGATACATAGCTGTGTATATAGTTCTCGAAGAAACAGGACAATACCATCATGTTCACGAAATTTCAGTTTCACAAGTCTCAAATAGAAAATTCGTTTAAAATTCATTTGGTGTTGGATTTCGGCAAATTTGGTCTTGTTGGAAAGACAAGTAAGTCCTATTTAACATAAAAATGGTAGTACAAAGAAATGAGCTTTATATATATGTAAAAACTATCTCGAAAAACAGGGAAGGAACATGTTTCAGAAAATTCCAGTTTCGGAAAGCTCCGAACAAAAATTCATACGAAAATCATTAGTTGATGGAAAATCAGCAACTCATGTCTCATTCGAAAGATGAAAGAGTCTTATTTAATATAAAAATGATAAGAGGGAGTAAACAGATACATATCTGTGAATAAAGTTCTCAACAAAACAGGACAATACCATCATGTTCAGAAAATTTCAGTTTCACAAGTCTCAAATAGAAAATTCGTTTAAAAATAATTTGGTGTTGGATTTCGGCAAATTTGGTCTTGTTGGAAGGATGAGCAAGTCCTATTTAACATAAAAATGGTATTACAAAGAAAGGAGCTTTACATCTAAGTCAAAACCATCTCGACAAACAGGGAAGGAACATGTTTCAGAAAATTCCAGTTTCGGAAAGCTCCTATAAAAAAATTCATACGAAAATCATTAGGTGATGGAATTTGACAAATTTCATTTTTTTTGGAAAGATAAGAAAACCCACTTTAACACAAAAATGATAGGAAAAAGTATAATGTTTCATAGATGTGTCAAAGAGTTCTTCAAAACAGGACAGCAAAACATTTTCAGAAATATTTCAGTTTTGAAAGTCTCTATTAGAAAATTTGTAGAAAATTCATTAGGAGTTGGAATTCAGCAAATTTGGTCTCTTTACAAAGATGAGGAATCCCTCCTTAACATAAGAATGATAAGAAACGATAAAGAGTGTGATAGTTATGTCAAAAGTCAATACCAAACAGGACATAAATTACGTTTTTCCAGAAATTTCAGGTTAATTTCACAAACATGTGATGGGCTATCTTTGAAACCCAATTTGGGAATTGAGTTTTGGAGAAAATAAACACTTAAAAAAAAGTTCAAACCATACTTAATCTACAAGTATGAAATAAGTATTTGCTTGTATTGCAAATCTTACAAACCCATTAAAAAAAAACACCAAATCATGTATTTTGAACCAAGTTAAGGCAAAGTATCAACCATACCACTTTGAATAGTTTTCCCTCAAAGAATCAAGTTAAAGGTGAAGCAACAGAAACCCATTTCTTACTTTGCAACAAACATGCTTTGTAAAGAAAATCATCAAATTTAAGGATTAGAAATCAAGTTGCACAAATTGAAGTTTAAATCCATTTGTTTGAGAAAACCCCCATACCTTGACGCAATTAAACTAGAGAAAATCCAAGCACCATGTTTTGGATAGCTAAACGAAGTTTTCTGGATATTGAATCAAACCAAGATAAAATCAGTCACAAGTAAAATTGTTTTGTGAAGAAAGAAATGAAAGAAAATCCTACCTCGCATTGAAAATGGAAACAACAATCCCTGAAGTTGGTATTTCAAATTTGGGGAAAGAACAATGATTTATTCTTTGTTTGTTATCAACATAGGGAATGAAGAGTTAAGAATGAGAGGGAGACGGAGACGGAGACAAAACCAAGTTAAAACATATCCTTTACCAGATTAAAATGTGAAGGAAGAACAAACTACTCCACATACAATGAAACTGAGGTCGACTCCCTTGTTAATATATCCATTGTAGTAACCAGCACACCAATCCAAACCCCTGAAAAATAAACCAAGATTCATCAATTCAGATGAGACGAAAAATTCATTAAAATAAAATCTAATTCGGAAAACACTATCAATGAATCAGGAGAAACAAATCTGACCTGCATCTGCTCATCGTACGATTTCTCGATCAACAAAGCCTTTAAATCTTCATACAATAGTAAAAATGATTATACTTTAATTAAGAATTAAACCAAAAAATTGAACTCAGGAATCACTGCCAAAGTTGAATCGGAACCAAAAATAAAATTAATAATTTTCAATCCATAATTTGATATAGCAAATAAGGACCCAAAAATTCCTGACCACCAAAAACTTTGAAAAGAAAAACAATAAACCCTTAAATTGAAATAACAAGGACTGAAACCATAGTATACAGATCTGAAATTACGTTTTACAGAAGAAAATAAATCCCGATCTTCAATCACAAAAAATAAAAACTTACTGAAACAACAAGAATTAGAACCATATTTTTCAGATCTGGAGTTACTTCTACAGAATAAAGAGATGGTCGAGATAGTCGACTATGTAAGAAAGAAAAAAGAACAAGATAGTCGAGAGGATTGTTTAAGTGAGGCTGAAATTACTCCGATTTTATATGAGGTGGAGGTGAGTTTGAAGGTTTTGTTTCTGTAATTGAGAGAGGTGATGGAGAGAAGCGAGGATGTGTGAGAGAGAGAGAGAGAACTGAGAGAGAGAGGTGATAGAAAAGAGGCAGGTTTGTTTGATGGAACTATGGAAACTAGTTTCCACGGCGGACTTAACTAAGGTGGACCACAGAAACAAGTTCCACTAGCAGTCATAATAGGAATCCACGTGGAAAGCTAAAAATTTCCCAAACTTCCCCCTTAAATTAAAACTTCTGCGGGAACTTGGTTTTCATTTTCTATCAAAAGGACTGCTTTCGGAAGCCCATTATACAAAGAATTCCTAGGGAAGTCTTATTTATAAAGCCCAATCAGACTTAATAAACCCATTTTCCACTAGTGGAAATGCTTGAATATAGCCTTGACCAAGGGGACTTATACTCCATCCTTCGAGGTCTAGTTCCTCCCTTTTGTTATTTCTGCCAGCTGCTTAGTTCCCAGGATGTTTTCTTTTTTAAAAATAGGTTGTGGTATGATGGCTCTGCAATGGTTCTCTGGGTTAATCTTATGTATTTCTCTGATATCTGGAGAACTTATTTGGAAAGAGATGTATTTATGCCCCCCCTTCTTCTTTTTTTTGCGGAAAAAAGAATCCCCAGGGAAGAATACAAACGATGTATTCATCTTGGGGGAATACAACTACTAAGAGGAATTGTTAAAGGAAATACTAAAAGGGGAGTGACTGGAAAGTACATCATTTAGGGATTGGAGGCCTTGAGCCATCGCGAGTGAATTATCACGCATTCTGGTGTGTATGCGTTGATGAGCTTTAAATATCCTCCCAAAAGGATGTTCGCCACCATATACAACTCGTCTTCTCTTCCATTGGGAGAATCAGTCTGAATAGCCATTTTTACTGTCATCCTCCCAACTTGAAACGATTTTACCTTCACCACTAAATCTCCGATTGAAAAAGTGTTTAGACCTCGTGCAACTGTTTGAGCCTTGGCTTCGTTCGTTTCCATAGAGGTTTCCAAGATTTTTGCAAAGTGTTCAAATGGTCCAGCACCCCATTCACATTTCTTGACAGCGTCCGTGCCAGTAATTGCGCCAAGTCCCCATGATGGAATGGTGGAAGGAATGAATGGTTGCAGAAAAGGTTGCTCGGTCATCCTTACTTTGTTTTAAAAGCATAAGCTAGCGCCAACAGGTCCTCTCCAGATGTCTGGGTTCCTTCGATAATTCGTCGATGTGATAACCAATGGGATGATTTGTTAGAAATTCCTTCGAGCGTGGACGTCGGCAGAGGGTGCACATCTAATTTTTCTTTGTTCTCGATCACCCATAAGTGTCCCAATATCATGTCATGACCCAGTTCTTTGACAATGTTGAATTTTCTATGCATTATAGCGTCTCTCACCTTGATTTCTAGGTTGATGTAGCCATGCGCGTTCATAGCTTCTCCTCTCGGGTTCTTAATCATGGACGGGGAATAGGTAGCGTCTTGTTTTATAAATCTTGCTGCCTTTAGTATCTTGAAAGTAATGATGTTGAGGTCATAGGCCGCGTCGATGAGCGTGTTTTCAAATTCGATACCTCTTAAACTGGACGTGGTCAGCAGTCCCAAATTCTCCCTTTTGGTTTCTCCTGTTAGGAAAGCTTGGGCCCCTGGTATGGTTTCCGAGGAGAGAAAAAGTCATTTGCCGGATACAACGCGATTGAGAGCTGCGAAAATATTTTGGCATTGCACCTTGAAATTCGCATACATGCCGCATCATGGATTGTACAGTCTCGTGCACGGAGTCCCAAGAGGACCTGCAGTTTCTTATTGGGAGTGGGTCTCGATGCACTCCTTCGTCTCCTAGTTGGAGTTATCCCGCTTCTATCCTTTCTTTGAAAATATGCTTTAGTCTATTGCAATCGCTGGTCGGGAGGTGAACGAACCCGTGGTAATGGCAGTACTTGGGGTTCGCCATATCAGCCTTAGTTAGTGGACGTCTGGGAGGTGGCAGTCTGATAACATCATCTTGAACCCAGGCGTCTAGGAGGTCAATCACCTCCTCGATAGTAAATGGGAAATCGAGGGCATTTTCTTCGGTTTCATGATGTTGCATGGGAGTTTTAGTGACGATCTTCCATGGCAGGACTTCCCGTTGTGCCGGCGCTTCACATTTTTACTGGTGGCCCGTATTTGGGGCCTTCCTTTTTCCTCTTTCGTTTACTATGTTCACGGAGGATGAGCCGACATTAAATTTCTTGTTGATGAGGTGTCTATTCCCACGAGTTTCACGCGTGTCTTCGGTTCCAGTTGGCCTAGTTATTTCTAGTAATGTCGGTGCTGTCATTGCGGATCGTCTGGAGGATTCATGGAGTTCGAAGAATGTTTGAAAGCGAAAGTTCTCTAGCAAGGCATCGTAAATAGGAACCATACCATTGATGCACGTGTTCACCAGCTGTTTCTCGGTTACGTTTTGGTCATGACAGTTGAGTGCTTGAACCCTAAACCTTTTGACGAAATCATTCGGATGTTCGTTATCCCACTGGTACATTCTTCCGAGGTTTGAGAAAGTAACTTGTTCAGACACAAAGAAGTATTTCCTGTAAAATGCAGTGACCATGTTAATCCAGTTGGGAATACTGTTCGGTGGGATGCTGTTGTACCATGTATACGCCCTTCCATTGAGTGATTTTGAGAATTCCCTTAGACGAAGAATGTGATTATATTCATGTTCACCTCGGGATTCCAGGAAACGGGATACACGCTCACGTGCATTCCCGGTACCATCGTACAGGGTAAATTGAGGAGAGGAGTACCCCCTTGGAAGCGGGATTCTCTGTATTCGTATGGGTAAGGGGGTTAGTGTTGATGCATGTCCAATTCATCATTCTTTATTCGTTTGCGGAGAAGTTTCTCCAGATCTTCCCGAGTGACGAAGTTGGATGGCTGATTTCTTTCCAATAGGATTCTGGCGCGAATTTCCTTGTCCGCGGAGGCGTGCTCCGCCGGGGTGTTGGTGTCGGGGTTGTTATAGATGTTCCTAAGCGTCTCTGGAAGACGGGACTCACGTGGTAGTCGCTCTATCAGGGTCTTGAGAAAGAAGAGTACCTCCTTCTGTGTTAAAACCATATCTGTCTGGGCTCTGACGAGTATTTCCTGTCGTTCCATAAAATCAGCGATGGTGACATAAGGACAGTTTCCTCTGGTCCCTCCGGTCTCTTGTCCCGTCGGTGGGGTAGTTGGAACCTTAATTGTGGTTGGAGGTGCCATACTAGAGGAAGCATTAGGGGATGCATTGGCGGCTCTGTCCCTGGTAACTGGTGGCGTAACACCCGAAGAGGTATTTTTGTTGTCGTGATTATAGGGTTGTGCAGAGACATTAGAGGAGGCATCGGCTCTGTCCCTGGTGACTGGCGGTGTTACGCTTGAGGGAGTGCATTCGAAGTTACTATAGTCAGTAGGTGATGCAGAAACGTTATTGGAAGAAACATTAACATCAGGGACGTGCTCTGTGCTGGTATTCTTAGAAGACGCTCCAGACCCGAGTTCCACCATTTTGGGATTGTCGTTCGGGAGACGAAATCAGGAGTTGGAGTTGGTATTGTGAATGATAGATCAATCCTCCCGCTGTGGTCGCCAATTGTTTATGGGTAAAAATCATTTCTTGCGATTTTGGTAAATTCAGTAGGTGAGTGAGAAACTGGTTTAAACCCTAAACAAATGTGTTGCACGTGAGAACTTTCTAGATTCGAGAGATCAATCTGTACAAGTCCGTCCTAAACCAAGAAATGGTCGTTCCAGACTTGCTTCGGTTACAAATTGGAGGAGAAGGATTGATTTTGGGAAGGAAGCAAAGAAAGGTGTTGAGGCCAGAATAGTTCTAGGAGAGTAGTATCTCAACTTGTATCAGAAAGTGAAAGCTTCGTAAGCTTGCAAGAGATGAAAGCTTTTTGGAGATCTTGCAAAGTTGCCTTTTCTGAGAGTGTTGTTTTTTTCTCCTGACCGAGACTTGTTGTCCAGTAGAAATAAGTGAGACCTATTTATACAAGTTGAGATTGAAACGTACCCTGGCCTCATTAAGGAAAGAAATAAAGGGTAGTTAAATGGAAGGAGGTGGTAACCGGCGTGTTTAAGAGTGAAAACGTTTTCACCTTTATTTCCCCATTTAATTGACCGCTTTTATTCCTTTTCACGCTTTCTTAATACGATCGTAGTGTACGCTGCATGCTGTGACCGCCAAACCAAAACCCTGAGAAAGCATCCCCCAGTTTGTGTTGATGTCTCGAGAGTTGGTTGCACGTTGGGTCCAAGTGACAATGTCAAGCTGCTAGGGGATCGTGTGGCATGTGCGGAATGCCTTGACCGCAAGTTATACTTTGAGTGTAAGTGGAAATGCCAAAGATGCTAGGGGAGCGTGTGGCATGTGCGTAATACCTTGGCCTCGGGTTGCACTTTGAGTGCAAGTGGCAATGCCAAAACTTCTAGGGGAACGTGTGGCATGTGCCAATATCATGTGTGGAATGCCTTGGTCGCGGGTTGCACTTTGAGTGTAAGTAGCAATTCCAAAGCTGCTAGGAGAGCGTGTGGCATGTGCGGAATGTCTTGGTCGCGGGTTTCACTTTGAGTGCAAGTGGCAATGCCAGAGCTGCTAGGGGAGTGTGTGGAATATTCCAATGTCATAGCGGCTTGGTAAGGAAAACTACTAGTGGTGCGTGTTGGCATGTTCCAATGGCACGCACATCCATATTGCCCTAGGTTGCATGGTTTGCAAGCCTAGGGAGCGAGCACTGATTTGTCATGTGCCAATGGCATAGTGGCTAGCGGTGCATGTTGGCATGTTCCATTGGCACGCACGACTATATTGGCTTAGGTTGCACGGTTTGTAATCCTATGGAGCGGGCGCTACTTTGGCATGTGCCAATGGCATACCGTCTCGGAAAGTGGCTAGTGGTGCGTGTTGGCATGTGCCAATGGCACGCACGGCCATATTGGCCTAGGTTGCACGGTTTGCAAGCCTAGGGCACGGGCGCTACTTTGGCATGTGGCAATGGCATAGCGGCTTGGTAAGGAAAGTGGCTAGCATAGCTAGGGCCAAGGAAAAGTGTATTTGGCACGGGGCGGCTAGCTTGGGCTAAGTTTGGATGGCATGATTTTCCAATGGCACAAGGGTGCGGCTAGCATGGTTGGCATGCTTTGGCGCGATTGGTGTGGCTGACATGATTTGCCGTTGGCACAGGGGTGCGGCTAGCATGGTTGGCATGATTTGGCGCGGTTTGTGTTACTAGCATAGCTAAGGCCAAGGCAGAGTGCGTTTGGCATGGCGCGGCTAGCTTGGGCTAGGTGTGGCTGGTATGATTTTCCATTGGCACAGAGGTGCGTCTAGGATGGTTTGCATGATTTGGCGCGTTTGGTGTGGCTGGCATGATTTTCCATTGGCACAGAGGTGCGTCTAGCATGGTTGGCATGCTTTGGAACGTTTGGTGTGGCTGGCATGATTTGTCGTTGGCACATGGGTGCGTCTAGCATGGTTGGCATTCTTTGGCGCGGTTGGTGTGACTAGCATAGCTAGGGCCCAGGCAGAGTGTGTTTGGCATGGCGCGGCTATCTTGGCTAGGTTTGGTTTGGCTTGGCATGTGGGGCCAAGGGTTTTTCATAGGCGCATGGCTTGACTAGCTTGGGATAGGCGCGTGACCAAGCTAGGGTTTGGGGGCAAAGGTCGTTTGGTAACCTTAGACAGCCAGGATTTTCCCATGGGATTGAAGGGCAACTGTTGATTATTTCACGCCTTCGTATTGATAGCCGCGTAGTGAAGGCCAGTATGGTGGCGCGACATGGGGCCATGACGAGGTGCGTTTGGCATGGCGCAATATGTGTGGCTGGCATGATTTTCCATTGGAACGGTGGTGCGGCTAACATGGTTGGCATGCTTTGGCGCGGTTGGTGAGGCTGGCATGATTTGTCATTGGCACGGAGGTGCGGCTAGCATGGTTGGCATGCTTTGGCGTTGTTGGTGTGGCTGGCATGATTTTCCATTGGCACAGAGGTGCGTCTAGCATGGTTGGCATGCTTTGGCGCGGTTGGTGTGGCTGGCATGATTTGCCATTGGCACAGAAGTGCGACTAGCATGGTTGGCATGCTTTGGCGCGGTCGGTGTGGCTGGCATGATTTTTCCTTGGCACAGAGGTGCGGCTATGATGGTTGGCATGCTTTGGCACGGTTGGTGTGGCTGGCATGATTTTCCATTGGCTCAGAGGTACGGATAGCATGGTTGGAATGCTTTGGCGCGATCGGTGCGGCTGACATGATTTTCCATTGGCACAGAGGTGCGGCTAGCATGGTTGGCATGCTTTGGCGCGGTCGGTGTGGCTGGCATGATTTTTCATTGGCACAGAGGTGCGGCTAGCATGGTTGGCATGATTTGCCATTGGAACAGAGGTGCGGCTAGCATGGTTGGCATACTTTAGCGCGATCGGTGTGGATGGCATGGTTTTCCATTGGCACACGTGGGAATTAGGGTTTGGCTTGTCGTAACCTTAATTTGAAAAAGATACCCCGATAATTATTTAGGGACACATTAAAGGATTCAGTAAATGTGCCTAGTAAATGCTCATTACTTTAAATGTTGTGACATCAAGATGATCAATGCTAGTGTTTAGTGTTTTACGGTTTTAACCCTAAGATAAAAATAACCATCAACAACAAGCTAAACAAAGATTTATATGGTTTGAAACAAGCACCAAGAGCATTATCTACAACAGAAGCTGAGTATATAGCTACTAACAACTGTGATACACAAGTTGTATGGTTAAGAATGATGCTGAAGTCTTTGTTTCAAGAACACAAGACACCAACAACAATATTTTTTGATAATAATAAGTCGACAATATCACTAACCAAGAACCCTGTGTTTCATGGGAAAAGCAAACAGATTGATATTAAGTATCATTACATTAGAGAACTAGTCAGTAACAAGGAGGTTGCTCTGGATTTTTTTGAAAGTAAAGAACAAGTGGCTGACATTTTCACCAAGTCTTTGAAATCTAACACTTTCATTTACTTGCGTGGAAAATTGGGAATGATCAGTAAAGAGTATCTTGGTTTAAGGGAGGATGTTGAAGAATAAACCAAGATATTATGAAGAAGATAGAAGGGATCAACTATGAGAGTTGATACAGTCAGAGTGGATCAACATGTGTTGTTAATACAATATGAAGCACTAGCTGAAAATTTTACTACTTATAAGGGTTCACAAGGGTTTGAGATCTGCCCGTTTTATTTTAGGGATAAGTTACCACCGTTTATTTGTACTTTACCTGGATCTAACGGTTTCAACATATTCATCGACTGACCGAAGTTTCTAACCGGCATGTGGATCAACGTATTCATACTGATCCAACTGTTGTATCAACGCTTATTTTTGTCGTTGGAAAAAGACTAGTAATCTATATGCGTTTCCTCATTTTTGAAATTAGGATCCATAAAAAGTAAAAATTATTGACTGAAAACACTGAAGACAATTACTATATGAGAGAAATTTGATGAATTTTTGGTGCAAATAGAAATATAAAAGAATCGTGTGCGTTATCCGATGGAAGGAGATTTATATAAGTGTAAGAGAGATATATCCATTGGACATCGCTTAAAAGTGTAATCGGTGTCAACCAAGCCTTGCCCAACTGGCTTTAGTTGAACCGATGCGATTCAAGTTGAACCGAGCCTCATCTAAAATAGTCAAAATCGCTCCTCGATCCTACTCGGTTGTGGAGGCTGGAGCGAGGAGCATTGAGTTCGGACTTGGAAATCGTCAAAACTCAGCTTAATACTTGGAACCTAATTATCAGAGTCTTATATATTACTACGCATGAGTCATGACTTGTATCTAATTATAATTTTAATTTTCACACTATCATAAATTCAGTGTATAATAATATTGTTATATTGGACCTGTTTATCATGTATAGAAGTCTTTATGCTTGATAACTCCCGTCCGAGGGGTTACGACATTTATTCTTTCTGATTTTGGTGCATCCAAGGCCAACTAGGAAAAATTGCCAAATCGTTTTACTCAAAAGCAGTTTAAATCTCCAAAATCATCTTCCTTAATCTCTAAAAATCGAAAGTACCTTGGAATCAGAAATCACATTGGTTATATATAAAGTAGCGATTACTTGATGAGTAATCGGTCTTGGAGAGCGATTTCAACTACACCGACCTTATCTTCTTCTTTTTTTATCAGCAAAGAGTAACAATATAATAAAGCGCCTACTAGAGGTAAGCAAGACAAGCTCAAAAGCTACAACAAGTGCACCCCAAGAAAAAGACAAGCCTCTAGCAACCCGAACCCGGAAGTAAGAAAAAAACAACTAGAAAACTAAGTTATGAAATACATGCCCCAATTGTCGATAATGTTATCAAGATTAAATCCATTTAAAGCCTCATCTGAACGAGCCCAGTTATAGAGAAGGGTCTGAACTTGTCGAATGATATCCTCTACCATCTCCGTCTTATGCTAAAAAAATTAAATCATTTCGAGTCATCTATATACACCAGCAAATGGCATTGAGAATATGGGGCCATAACTTTTTTCCAATTGGATGCACTAACTTGCATTTCCAACTCTTAATGATTAAGTCTCAGACAACTCGTCTTCACCGTTAAGTATTAGTAGTTCTTAGAAAGAAATCCCATACTTGGGACGCAAAATTGCAATGAAAAAGGAGATGAGAATTCGACTCCCCACTCCGACGACAAAGAAGACAACCATTTACCAAAAGTTTCCCACGTTTGTAAAGATTATATATCCATAGTGGCAAGCCTTTTATAATAAACTAACCACAAGAAAAACCCAATTTTATGAGGCCAAGAACATGACCAAGCACTTAGATTTAGAGAGTTACCTTCATTATCTTGTTGAATAGTCAGTATAACATGACTTCACCGAAAATTTCCCGACTTATCTATGTTCCATTAAATGCAGTCTGCTCCTTCCCCTTTGGTACCGAGTTATTCTTCTATCAAGCCCTAGATTCCACGATCCCACGTTAGCTATCGTAATTGCACAAGCGCTAACTGTCCAGTTCTTCGAAGAAGCAATAAAATATAAGTTCGGAAAGCTTGTTGATAGAGCTTGATACCCCACCCATCGGTCCTCCCAGAAGAGAACTGAAGTGCCATCTCCCACCTGCAAAGAAGAGTTGTTTTTGAACAATTTGATATGCTTATAAATTCCCTTCCATAAACTACAACCATGAGAAGTATTTACTGCCTTAGTTTCCCTGTCATAGCCTTTGGAGCCATACTTAGAGGCAATTCCACGACGCCATAAAGCCTCCTTTTCGGTATTAAATCTCTACCACCATTTGCAGACCAAAGCCTTATTCATGCTGCAAAGTGACTTGATTCCCATACCTCCTTTGGAAATGGGGCACAAACTTTCTTCCAATGAACTGCATGATAGCTTTTCTTGAACTCGCTAGGATCCAAAGAAAATCTCTCATCATTTTCTCAAGCTTTTATATCACTTTAATAGGAGTTGTGAACAACGAGAACATGTAAATGGGGATACTAGACAAGACACTTTTTATAGGAGTGAGCTTCCCCGCTTTATTGAGGACAAATCTTTTCTAAGATGCTGGTCTGCCCTTAATCTTCGCAATAATCAAGTCCCACTTTCTAACCCCTAAAGCATGATCCCCAAGAGGTAGGCCCAGTGGACTTGCCCATACACACCGGCCTCATCTTAACTTGGACCATCCGCCATGGTTTGGATTCAATCATCTGATTCATCTCCGAAAAGCTTTTTCTTCGCTGCCGAAAACTGGATTATACCCATACACACGGGTAACCAAGTACTGTATGCAAATTTACAGTCTCCAGTGGACTTTCCCTAATAAATAGATGATGTATCTAATCAATGTGTTCGATGATCTTCGTCTAACATAAAACTAAATTCAAATTCAAAATAAAATGTTTCGCCAGTGTTATCGCAGATATTATCATCTACTATCTCCATTCCATAAGAAGTCTTTTGCTTTTTCTAGTTTTGCTAATCAAACAAAATGGAAGGCCCACTTTTGTAGGACCAAGGGTAACATCATCAGCACTTTAGTTAACAGTAAATTACGAGCGAGCATATATACGAGTCCTGAGCAATTTTAACGACGTCTAGTGTCATGTCGTGCCATATCATGGCCGTTTATTGTTTGTGTTCGGGATGGCTATCCGAAAGTTACAGAATTCAGTCATTCATTTATACCACCAATTTTTTGCCAGTATACTTACATGACTTTCATATTTAGTAACTCTTACATGACTCAACGTACAACCCTCTCCTGCCCTCTCAGTTACATGACTAAACTACTCTACCCTCTACGCCTACATGATAAACAAATGCATTTCTCTTTAAAAGATATCATCACCCTAACCTAATTCCAAGTAAAATCTCCACCACCTTCATCAAAACAAGAAAAAGAAAACAATAATTTGAGACACAGCGATTTTACACTACCACCTCCACTATTGAAATACATTTTTGTCTTTAAAGTCGGATTTCACTATACAGCAAAGTACTACCCAAGGTCGACATTGGTACCCCTACCGGAGTTGCGAATGATACAGGAACCTAAATATTAAGGTGTTATCTATGTGAGTACACTTATTACAACACTTATTTCCTCAAAATTCATTTCTATCAAGAAAATTCGGAGTCTTACCCCAGGTGCCATTTGAAGAAAACAAATACTTAATTTCTCAAAAGCTGTTTTTTCTTCACATGGCAACTTGGTGTAAGACTCAGAATTTACTTGATTCTTTTGGTGAAACACGCATATGTATCATAGGTATATGACATGGATAACACCTCACCAATGACACTGAGCTTCCTGTATAATCCTGCAACTTCATTAGCTGGAAAGAAGTACCAATTTCGACCTTGGTGTAGTACTCCTTTGGACAGGGGAAATCTGAATTTAGAGATAAAAATGTTCTTGGATAGTGGTGGTACTGGTGTAACATTTTTGTATGTCTTCTAAATCCAGTTCCAGGTTCTTCTTCCTTGAGGTAAATTTGGTGTATCTTTTACCCAGATATCAATCAATGGTGCAGTTACCATGAGATAATAATTAGGAAATCGAAAATAAGGTAAGCTTGCTTCTTCACTTGTCTTCCTACTAGTATAATGTTTCTGACATTTTTTTCTTTCCACAGTGTAGTGAAAGGTAACAGTAGATTATAAAATTGTTTCTATGGTACCAGTCATATATTACCTGGCGTCATTTGGGGCGACCCTGAAAGAATTAGGGGATACTTTTTTATTCCCAACCCATAGACACAGTTATGGGATGTCTTAATTTTTGGAGATTACCTAAGTACCCTTACACAATCGGTAGTTAGTATAGTGGTATTATCTACCAATTGTTAAAGTAAAAAACTAGAAATGGAACTTGTGGTTGTTAGCAATCGGTAGATATGGCTGTTAGCAATCGGGAAGATAGGTGAAGTTCATAAATAACTTCATAAACTGCCGAATACTTTGACCCAATCTCGAAATTTGTGCCAACTTATTAATCGCACATTTGGTGAAGTTCGTATACTACCAATTATTGTAGTTCCCAAATTCGAAAAAAATTGAGATTTTGGCAAGAAGAAAAATTTGGGGCAACTTCGTAATCGGAGGTTACGTTACCTTATTAACCTACCGATTATTGTAGTTCCTGAATTCGAATAATTAGTGTTTTCGGAAAAAATAAAATTTTGGGCAACTTTATAATCGAAAGTCAGATTAACTTATTAACCTATCGATTAACGTAGTTCCAAAATTTGAAAAATTATAGATTTCGGCAAAAACAAAATTTGGGGCAACTTTATAATCGGAAGTTAGCTAGGTTAACTTATTAACCTATCGATTAACGTTGGGTTTAAAATCGGTAGGCTAGGTGAACTTCATAAGCTACCTATTATGATAGTTCCCAAATTCAAAAATTTAAGAATTTTTCAAATTTCAGTTTTGGGTCAACTTCATAACCGGGAGACATGTTAACTCCTAGTCTACCGATTATGGTAATTCCCAAATTTGAAAATTTTGAGATTTTTTCAAATTTCAATTTTGGGGCAACTTCATAATCGGGAGCAAAATTAACTCCTAGTTTACTGATTATGTTAGTTCCCAAATTCGAAAAACTTGAGATTTTTTCAAATTTCAATTTTTGGGCAACTTCATAATCGGAAGACATGGTAAATAAATACCCTCCGATTGTAGATTATTTCATAATACAAAACTTTCAAACTACATATGTACACATTACCCTCTGATTATCCTAACATCTACCGATTAATAAATTAAACTACCGATTGTAGTTTTATCTACCGATTGTGGAGGGTATATTTTCCATTTAAAAAAATTGGAGATAAGGGATGGCTTCAGTTTAGGTTTGTGTGACCCTATTTTGTCTTATTAGTCGCCCCTAATTCTTTTAGGGTCACCCCTAATGACGCCAGGATATATTACACCATGTTTCTTAGATTTTTCTTTCTTGTCAATGGAAAATACCTAACTGAAAAAGAAGAAACTCCACTATAGTTTTGGTTCAAATTTCTAGTCAAAAATTCAATTTCTCCTAGATAATGTTAAATTTAGTTTATCCTAGAAAATATTTAATGTTTATTATTTGCAGACAAGGGCATTAAAGAGTGATCTCCATTGATGAATTTCTTATAACTAGACTATCAACATATTGAATTCATATCGAAATAAATATACCAAAAGACATCATATATCTTGAACGGGGATGACCAACCTTACACACTCACTGATAACTCTCATGTGTTAAGAAACTCAATTCTTACATTCATGTCGGGACATAATTATACAGTTGATATGGTGGTGCACTCGTTCATTCTTCAAGTTCTTATATGTATGGTGCCCTGCATAGTTCTTCAGATTTCATCAACTTATTTCATACATATATACAAGCTACTTTTACGTTGTAGAAAATCTGATATAAAAGACTTAATGAAAATAACACAAACTTAACTCTCAAACAAACTTCTCTTAATTGTTGTAATTCGTCTCATGGATCAACAACCTATTTATATGAGTAACAGACTTGACTCTCAATAAAAATATATTTCCTAACATAAACAAACTCTAACAAGAAACTTCTAGACAATTCTTCACGTAAGCAAACTCTTAAAACAAGTAATACTTGCAACCCAAGCAAACTTCTAAATACCGTACCTTGGATCAACAACTCTTGTTGATACATTCACTTCATGTCAATTGCGCCAGTTGACTCGACCATATTGGATCAACTCTCATAGTTTATCCATACTGACTTCTTCACATTGTATCAACAACACATGTTGATCCACTATGATTGTATCAACTCTCATAGTTGATCCATTGTATCTTCTTCATACTATCTTGGTTTATTCTTCAACATCCTCTCTTAAACCAAGATACTCTTTGCTAATCATACCAAGCTTTCCACGCAAGTAAATGAAAGTGTTATACTTCAACGACTTGGTGAAAATGTATGCAACCTGTTCTTTGCTTTCAACAAACTCCACATCAACTTCCTTGTTACTGACTAGTTCTCTTATGTAATGATACTTAATATCAATGTGTTTGCTTCTCCCATGAAATATAAGGATCTTAGTTAGTGATATTGTGGACTTATTATCACAAACTATTGTTGTTGGTGTCTTCTGTTCTTGAAACAACGACTTCAGCATCATTCTTAACCATACATCTTGTGTATCATAGTTTCTAGCAGCTATATACTCAGCTTCTGTTGTAGATAATGCAACAACTTGTTGCTTCTTAGATGACCAAGATAAAAAACAAGTTCCCAACTGAAATCCATAACCTGATATACTCTTTCTTCCTTATATATCTCCATCCCAATAAATATCAGTGAAACCAACCAGCTTTGGATCTTCTGAGATAGTATGAAGTATTCCCATGCTTATTGTTCCTTTTACATACTTCGAAATACGTTTTGCAGCTTGTAAATGTGATTTTCTAGGAGCTTCCATGAACCTACTAACCAAACCAGCTGCATACATGATGTCAGGTCTTGTAGCAGTCAAATATCTTAAACATCCAACAAGACCTTTAAAATATGTTGAATTCACAAGCTCTCCTGATCCATCTTTTGTCAACTTCAATATTTCTTCTACTAGTGTTAAGATTGGATTACAATTATCCATCTTGAAACGCTTCAAAATTCCTTCAGCAGACCTTTGTTGATTAATAAAAATTCCTCTTTCAATTTGTTGTACTTCAATACCAAGAAAATATGATATCAAACCAAGATTTGTAATCTCAAACTCCTTCACCATATCCTCTCTGAATTCATTAATCATCTCATTACTATTTCCAGTAAATATGAGATCATCCAAATACATACACACAATGATATGATTGCTAGCACCATCATATTTCAAATACAAAGTATGCTCATGTGGACATCTTGTAAAACCCTTCTTGAGAAAATAAAAATCTATTCTTGTATATCATGCTCTTGGTGCTTGTTTCAAACCATACAAAGCTTTGTTTATCTTGTATACTTCATTCTTTTTCCCCTCCATAATGTAGCCAGCTGGTTGCTCTACATAAACTTCTTCTTCCAATACTCCATTCAAGAATGGTGACTTCACATCCATCTGAAATATCTTCCATTTATTTTGTGCAGCTAAAGCAATGATCATCCTTACTGTATCAAGTCTTGCAATTGGTGCAAACACTTAGCAACTAACCTTTCTTTCTTTCACTCTATTTCTCCATTTTCCTTATATTTTGTTTTATAAACACACTTAACACCAATGGGTTTCTTCCCTGGTGGAAGTTCTGTTAATTCCCATGTGTTATTCTTCTCAATTGACTTCAGTTCTTCATTCATGGCTTGAATCCAACCTTGTTCTTTAGATGCTTCTTCATAAGCTACAGGATCACAATCTCCAAAAAATGCAATGTTCACAACATCATCATCATCTTCATCATCTCTTGTTAAAACATAATCATTCAACCTAGTAGGTATGATATATTTTCCTCTTGGTCTTGTAATTTCTTGTTGTGTTACTGCTTCAGTTCTTTCTTCTTCATGTTGTTCTTCCACATTGTCTTGATCTTGCACTTCTTCCTCAACTTCAATTGGAACTGTTCTGACAGCAGCAGGTGGATCAACATTCCTAGTTAATCCAATATTATGTGGATCAACATCCTTTATCGATCCATAGTTATGAGGATCAATACTGGTTGTTGATCCATTACTCCAATTCCATTGTCAATCTTCATCAAATATCACATCTCTACTTATCACTATCTTTCTAGTTTCTGGATTATATAGCTTGTATCCTTTAGTCACTGAACTGTAACCAACAAGAATATATTTTTCACTCTTATCATCCAGTTTCTTTCTCAATTCTTTTGGCACAAGTGCATATGCAGTGCACCCAAAAATTCTCAGATGTCGTACACTTGGTCTTACTCCTCTCCATGCTTCTTCTGGTGTTTTGTTGTTCAAACTATTTGTAGGACATCTGTTGGGTAAATACATAGTTGTGTCAACTGCATAACCCAAATACTTTTTGGTAAATCTTTTGTTCTTCTTATTATTCTTTCCATATCCATTATGGTTCTATTCTTCCTCTCTGCAACTCCATTCTGGTGTGGTGTATATCTTGTTGTTAGCTGATGTTGAATGCCATGCTCTTCCATAAACTTGTGAACAACAGTGTACTCAGTTCCTCTAACAGTTCTCAAAATCTTGATATTCTTACCAATTTGTTTCTCAACATAAGCTTTGAAACTTCTAAAACCTTGAAATGCATCACTATTTTGTTTAAGCAAATAAACCCATGCTTTTCTACTAAAATCATCAATGAAAGTTATAAAATAATTATTACCTCCATGTGAAGTTACTTCAATAGGACCACACAGATCACTATGAACAATCTCTAATTGTTGATCAGCTCTTCTGGCTTTGTTGACTGGGAATGGATCTTTGTGATGCTTGCAAAATATACAATTTTCACATCTTGAGTCTTGAAGTTCAATGATAGGCAATCCTGACATCATCTCCTTCTTTGCTAAAGTTTGTAAACTGTTAAAGTTCACATGTCCCATTCTCTTATGCCATAACCAAGAGTCATTATGCATACTGGTACTGTAACAAGTTTCCTTCTGATGTTGAATGTTCAAAGGAAATAATCTGTTCTTTGTCATCTGAACTTTAGCTATCAACATTCTTCTTCTATCTCTGATGAAGCACAAACCACTGTAAATATCCATAGAGCATCCTCTTTCATACAACGGACCCATACTCAACAAATTTTGATGTTAACCAGCACTAGGCCAAATGTGGGATTTGGTGACAGTTTGGAATTTTATACCATGACAGTTTCAGGAAAAAACATCACAATAATTAGCTGGCAAGGCATAGCTGACGGTTACTAGAGACAACCATCATATATTAATGTTACATACACTGACGTTTATCATAACCGTCAAGGTAACTATTTAATATGACGTTTACTATAAAAAATTGTCACAATAGATTGACCATACAATGACATTTACAAACTGTTACATATATCTAATATATAATAACGGAATCAATCAACTGCCACAGTATGTGTATATAAAAAAATGGCGGTTGGATGATAAACCATCACAGTAGCTATGGTATATAATGAGGTTGAGGTGATTAACCTCGGAATAGGTCACAAAAATAGGTTTAATGTTTGTTGAATCCACTTACTCAAAATCCTTGATTAATATGTACAGTTCCACAATATATATATATATATATACATACATACATTTTAACTTAACTTTGTCCAAAGAAAGGGATCTATCAGCACCGTTGCATGTGCATAACAGATGTGAATGATATCTTATTCTACAAGATGCGAATATGGACATGGCTGAAATTTCTAATGCCGAATGCGAAACATTTCTATTGGAGCACAATTGGAAAAATCGAGTAGATAAATTAGATGGAGCGATCAGCAATGTATAAAAATAAAATTAAAAAATTGGAACATATGAAATATTGATGATGGAAATCATTCAATAGTTCGACCATAAATTTTTGTAAGTCGATATTGTGTGAAAAATTTCAAGCCATTACAAGACTTGTGGTCCTTCGGGCACATTATGGTCGAGTGATTAACTTGGGCCAATAGAAGAGCATATGAAAAATGCACGGATCAAGAATCTGGGCCCTAGTCTCGTTTAGATCTTCCTTGGATTTGATAACAATAAAAGGAAACTCTTTCCCCAAACCCTAATACTCATTCTCCGCCGCTCCTAGTGCTCTCTCTTCTTTCTCCCTCATAAAGTTACGGCGAAACAGAGCACGAACCACCTTCATGATTTATCTTTTCTCATTCGGTCTGAAAACATTCTCATTCACTCTTAACCTTATGACATGCATAGTCAGTATAACGATCTGATGTTTCTATACTGGTGTTTATAGGTGCAAATGGTTTTTGCTGACTTTGGTAATTTCAGGTGTGAAAGTGAGAAACAATCTAAACCCTAAACAATGTACTGCAAGGGAGTAATTTTATATTCGAGAGATCAATCTGTACAAGTCCGGCCTAAACCATGAAATGGCCGTTCCAGACTTGCTTCGGTCACAAAGTGGAGGAGAAGGGCTGGTTTAGGGAGGGAAGCGAAGAGAGTGTTGAGGCTAGAATAATTATGGAAGAGCAATGCTTGACTTTTATGAGAATGTGAGAGCTTTGAGAAAGCTAACAAGAGTTGTCTTTCTGAGTGTGGTATTTTTCCTGACCAAGAACTCGTGTTCTGGTGGAAATAGGTAAGCCTATTTATACAAGTCAAAAAATAAACGTACGTACTCTGGCCTCATAAGAAAATAAAAAGGATGAGTTAAATGGGAAGAGGTGGTAATGCATGGTATTGATGGGATTTGATGGAATTGATGTCCCATAATGAAGGAGCATTTCACCGTTGCTTCTTGCATTTACTAACCGCCTTAATCTTATTACACTATTTGGAAACATGCATTTGTGTATGCCGCACGCTATAGACCACCAAACCAATACCCTAATGAACATCCCCCAGTTTGTGTTGATGTCTCGAATACTTTTGGAAAACATGTAGCATGTTGTTCTGGCTTGGAAAGTCAAGCTTGGGAAACTTGCTAGCCTGGTGACCTTCGGCGGTAGAGATTTTGCATCTTGAGAGGAGGGGAAACCGTTGATCGTTGCACGCCTTCATTTTGGTAGTGAGGGCCAATGTGGTGGCGCGACAAGGTTGGCATGGTTTGGCGTGGCCAAACTTAGTTTTTCGGACCAAAGGTTACCATGTGTTATCTGGTAACCTTGGATGTCTAGGATTTTCTCCTAGGATTGAAGGGTAACCATTAATTATTGCACGCTTTCATTTTGGTGGCCGCGTAGGGAAGGCCAGCAGGGTAGCACGGCTAGGTCCAAGGCAAGGGCGTTTGGATTGGAGTGGTGTGACTAGCATAGCTAGGGCCAAGGCAGAGTGCGTTTGGCATGGCGCGGATAGCTTGGGCTAGGTTTGGTTTGGCTTGGCATGTTGGGCCAAGGGTTTTCCATGGGCGCATGGCATGACTAGGGCCAAGGCAAGGGAGTTTGGCTTGGCATATGGTGCCAAGGGTTTTCCTTGGGCGTATGGCGTGGCTTGCTTTGGATAGGTGCGTGACCAAGCTAGGGTTTGGGCCAAAGGTCGTGAGGTGACCTTAGATGTCCAGTATTTGCTCCTGGGATTGAAGGGAAACCGTTGATTATTAGACGCCTTCACTTTGGTAGCCGCGTGGGGAAGGCCAACATGGTGGCGCGGCATAGGGAGCCATGGAGAGATGTGTTTGGAATGACGCGTCTAGCGTGGATAGGTTTGGTTTGGCTTGGCATGTGGGGCCAAGGGTTTTCCATGGGCGCATGGCATGACTAGGGCCAAGGCAAGGGCGTTTGTCTTGGCATGTAGGGCCAAGGGTTTTCCTTGGGCATATGGCGTGTCTAGCTTTGGCTAGGTGCATGACCAAGCTAGGGTTTTGGGACAAAGGTCACTAGGTGACCTTAGACAGCCTGGGTTTGCTCTTGGGATTAAAGGGAAACCGTTGATTGTTGCACGCCTTCACTTTGGTAGCCGCGTGGGGAAGGCCAGCATGGTGGCGCGACATAGGGGGCCATGGTGAGATGTGTTTGGCATGGCAGGTCGGTGTGGCTGGCATGATTTTCCATTGGCACAGAGGTCCGGCTAGCATAGTTGGCATGCTTTGGCGCAGTCGGTGTGGCTGACATGATTTTCCATTGGAATAGAGGTGTGGCTAGCATGGTTGGCATGCTTTGGCGCGGTCGGTTTGTCTAGCATAGTTGGCATGCTTTGGCGTGGTCGGTGTAGCTGGCATGATTTTCCATTGGCACAGATGTGTGGCTATCATGGTTGGCATGCTTTGGCGTGGTCGTGTGGCTGACATGATTTTCCATTGGCACAGAGGTGTGTCTAGCATAGTTGGCATGCTTTGGCGCGGTCGGTATGGCTGGCATGATTTGCCATTTGCACAGAGTTGCGGCTAGCATGGTCGGCATGCTTTGACGCAGTCGGTGGGAATGGCATGATTTTCCATTGGCACAGAGGTGTGGCTAGCATGCTTTGGCGCGGTCGGTGTGGCTGGCATGATTTTCCATTGGCACAGAGGTGCGGCTAGCATGGTTGGCATGATTTGGCGCAGTTGATGTGGCTGGCATGATTTTCCATTGGCACAGAGGTGCATGTGGATAGAATGGTTGGCATGCTTTGGCGCGGTCGGTGTGGCTGGCATGATTTTCCATTGGCGCAGAGGTGCATGCGGCTAGCATGGTTGGCATGCTTTGGCGCGGTCGGTTTGGATGGCGTGATTTTCCATTGGCGAAGAGGTGTGGCTAGCATGGTTGGCATGCTTTGGCGCGGTCGGTGTGGCTGGCATGATTTTCCATTGGAACAGAGGTGAGGCTATCATAGTTGGCATGCTTTGGCGCGGTCGGTGTGGCTGGCATGATTTGCCATTGGCACAGAGGTGCGGCTAGCATGGTTGGCATGCTTTGGCGCGGTCGGTGTGGCTGGCATGATTTGCCATTGGCACAGAGGTGAATTAGGGTTTTCCTTGTTGTAACCCTAATTTGAAAAAAGGTACCCCGGTAATTATTTAGAGACACATTAAAGGCTTTTCAGTAAATTCTTTATCACTTAAATTTTGTGACGTCACTGTCTGCTAGGTTTTAGTGTTTTACGATTTTAACCCTAAGCTAAAAACCACCATCAACATTAAGTCCCCTGCTTAACTCGGAATAGGTTCCTTGTTGTGAGGTAAGCATATGATGGTAACAGACAAGGACGGAATCGAGATGTAAATCATTGCAAAGAGGGTTAGGAGAATCCGACTAATCTTTTTGAGTGGTGAGGTGAGTTTTGGCTTCGCGTGTTGGGGGCCTTGCATAAGTTATACTAGGAATGCAGACCATGGAGTGGTGGGATGAAAGTTACTAACTTGGTCTGGTCATACATCTCTAATGAAAAGGAGGCATGGTCATGGAAGGTGAAGCAAGTGGACGGCTTTGCTCGAGGGGCCAAGAGGTGGCGTGGTCTTGGTAAGGGAAGCGCGTAGATGATAGGGTCGCGACAGTGGAGCAGGCGGCTTGGCATAGTATGGCCTTAGCAAGACGAGACTTACACAGACGGCTAGGCGTGGTGGGGCCGCGATAACGGGGTGATGGCTTGACCTGGCAAACAAAGCGCGGATGTCTTGGGAGTAACAAGGCTTGCTCTTATGGGCCTAATTGCCTTTCTTCATGTGCATCTTTAACATGGAATTCTTTCCTTATTCAAAAATCTTTTTCTAGAGGTAGGTAGCATCCGCAATCTTTTCATCTGGTAGCTTTACACGAATCTCGGTACGATTGGGTGTCTTCAGGGCTAGACTTTGGAACGCGAGGCGAAGATGCTAGCATGAACTTGGCATGACGGGGACCCATTAGCACTGACGGGCATGAAAAGGGTGTGGGCTGCTTGGAAAGGCATGACGCTGGTATGGGAAGCGTTTTGGAAGGAAATCGCTTGCAAGGGAAATGCTTGCGGTTTAGGGTTTGACACTCCGAAACCCTAATTAGCGCCCTTTACTAGAATCGCTGTAGAATCCACGTACGGACTCTGATTTTGACGGTCTGCCTCTTTATCGGACACGAAACAGAATTATCCATCTCTACGTGGAGGTGAACACAGACCGACAGAGGAAATCATGAAGAAGTCAGGAGGGATGTTGCAGGCCCGGGGTGGCATAGTCGCGCACCAGTCACCTGTTCCCATTCATGGAGCAAGAAGAAATATACATTTTGTTCAAGCTCTAAAAACTATGTCTGCATGAAAATAGGTATCAACCTTTTTATGTTTTTCTGTTATTCGTCTGGATCCATGTTTCCGTCTGCAGTGTCTCTCCAGTGGATTCCAAAATTTTACCAAAACTCCGTTGTATTCTTGGGATGGATGGATGGAATATATGCTCAGAAACGATCACGTCAGGGATAATCTTGGAGATTGTGGTTGCGTTGTCGGTCCTTCCTCGACCTTAGGTTGTTCATTGGACCTTCTGATCGTGATGATGATGTGTTGTAAATGCTTACATGGTCGAAAACTTCTGGCACCCCTGGATGAAATAGGGAGACGTTCCATTGCCGATGCGCTGCTATCAAGTCTCCCGGGACTTTTTTCAAGTTTACATCCTTCGAACCATCTTCTAAATCTTTGACTATCGTATGGAACGGGATACGGTGAGAAGTCCCCAGTTATACTTCGGTTTGATATGATGGCATGGATGAATATGTGAATGTAGCCTTCTGGCGTGCTTTTGGAGTCTTAGGTGCACACGTACGACTTCATGTTGAGAAATTCCCGCGGCTCGTAAAACCTCGACAATGATAGTGTTGAAATCAGTAATAATCTGGTTGAGTGGAGTGAAAGCATCTCATGCTAGTAGTCCCCATGCATAAACTACTTTCATTATATCTCCTTGAATCCCCCCGTCCACGGGATTTGATATAAGCCTATCGTGCTCTTCTGGATGTGACACTGGGACGCTCAGAAATTACATGATGAAATGTTATGGATAGTGAAGGCTTGGGATCCTCCGCGGCCTTATAAAGTGTTGAAGGCGTCTTCTAGACAGAGAAGTGATGATATTCTCGCATTGCACCCCTTGAAGAGTAGATGACCTTGTTGTGGGTACGGTTTTTGGTTGACCGTGTCTTTTAATCTTTGACAGTGAAGGGATCCCGTGTATATCCTCAGTCCACAAGTATGGTTTACACGTTTCCATCTTTGTAGTAATCACTGCTGTCGTGAATCTCTCGCTGGTATCAGTGAATAAGCGATAACAGTTCTTGGTAGGTGCTGTAATCAGTAGAGACTACATTGTCGTGGTAACAAAGTAGGTTGGATGGAATTGTATGGGATTTCATGAAAGTAAAAGAATTGGCTGGATGCATAAGCGAGCAAGCTGTCCATGATCACGAGCTTTGGCGGGATGGATCAGAGCGCGGCAATGACTACAAAGATTGGATGTCTGCGATCATGATCCTTGACATGGGAAGCGTGGTAGCATGATCCTTTGCAGGAAAGAGTGGTGTTGAAGCGAACGTTGAAGCGGAGCCGCTGCTGGAGAACGTTAAAGTGGATCCACTTCTGGAGAGAACATTGAATCGATGCTTTGCAACTCTCAGAGCATTGATGGTTACCATATTGAAGTCGGAGAATACGTCACGTTCTGTCAAAATCTACATTCCGCAAGTGTACAGAGGTTAGGAGTCCCTTGTTTCATCTATCGATTGTGCTTTCCAGGAGAGGTTGGGGTTTGGGAACGACTTCCCTGACCGGAAATCCCTGCTTTCCCTGATGCAGTGCGGTAGAGGGATGAAAATATGTCTTGACGTTATGCCTTGGAGAAACATAGAATCTCACATAACTGTTTCTTCATAGATTATACGACTTTGTGGGCCAAGTTACCATCGTACAGGTCCTGACGGGAAGAGGGTCTCTGTGAACTGAGGAGGGTTGCTGATTTACTTTGCTTTCGATTTTGGAGAAGTCATTCCTGATATTTACATGTGATGAAATTGGATCGCTTATCCCCTTCTACTAGGCATTCAAGAGCAACGCGAGCCTCTTCAGTCCTTCTGAAGTATCTTTTGTCATCAAATCAACAGTGGTAAAAGGAGGTCGGCTTCTTCCGTCTCTTCCAGTATCTTTCCCTGATGATGAAGTAGCATTTTTGGTGACGGTTGGAGCTGCCACGCTTGAAGAACCATTGGGCTGGCGGAAGCGGCTCTGGTTCTGGTGATCGTAAGTGTATCTTGCATGGATGACACGATTTTGATCACGAATTGCTGGAGCCATGACGCTGTTTCGAAGGGTGAGTATGGCGCCTCTTTATCCGGTTGTGGAGCGGGAAAAATGGTGCTAGAAGGGCGCAAGATGTTAGCAATGGAAGGATACAATCTGTTAGCGCAGGGTGTGGTATGGTGGCTGGCATGCTCATGTGGCATCTGTGCCTGGCATGTGCGTCTGGTAAGCACGTCTGGGAAGCGCGTCTGGCAAGCGCGTCTGACAAGCATGTCTGGGAAGCACGTCTGGGAAGCACATCTGGTAAGTGCGTCTCGTAAGCGCATCTGGGAAGCACGTCTGGCAAGCACGTATGGTAAGCGCGTCTAGGAAGCATATCTGGGAAGCACGTCTAGGAAGCACGTCTGGGAATCCCGTTTGGTAAGAGCGTCTGGGAATCCCGTATGGGAAGCCCGTCTGGTAAGCGCGTCTGGGAATCCCGTCTAGGAAGCCCGTCTGGTAAGCGCGTCTGGGAAGCCCATCTGGTAAGCGCATCTGGTAAGCACGTCTGGGAAGCACACCTGGCAAGAGCGTCTGGTTAGCATTAGATCGACTTAGAATGGGCACTGGCTAAGCATGGCGCGGACCGTTGGCTTATCACGGTGCTGGCTTGGCACGACGCTCGCTTGGATTTTTGTATGGCGTGGACCGTTGGCTTGGCACGACGCTAGCTTGGCGTGGCGCATACTTGTTATTGCGGGCCTAGTTGCCTCTTCCCATACGTAATTCAAACATGAAATCCTTTCCTTATTCAAAATCCAAAAAGCGTTATGCTTATGAAAGGGGTTGGCTTCTCTTTTTACCTCGTATCTTTGTTATCACATCCTGGTGTTAGCGGTAGCGCGGAAGTGATAAAGTAGGAAAGCATATTCCAGCTATGTACTCCAGCGTTTCTCTTTCAATTTGTTTTCTTGTTTTCTTGTGCTGGTGCAAACCATAGCCATAGGTATGACTTCCATAAATATGTAGAAATATTTTTCTTCTCAACTGGTGTAAACACTATCCATGGGTATGCCTTTCATAAATGTGTGGAAATACTTCATCATAAATAATTCTTCGAATGTCACCGTAGTAATGTCTACTAATAGTAACATGTAATCATTGTTGTGCAAAATAAGCACGTATGGGCAGGTGAAATTTTTTTTTTGAAAGGCAAACAAAGCGCCTGGTTTATGGTTTTTGATTTCCTGGCTTTCTTGGGTTGATAGATAAATGTTACCTAGACGGTTTTGGGTTATTCTTTTTGGAATGAATTGTTTAAGAGTTGATTATTTTGGTTATGATTGAAAGTGACGCAAACATCCCAGGAAAACCATGGAACCGTGTATTGGTTGATGACATGGGATGAAACATAACATGGCTATCGGTTTTATCATACTTGTGAAACTTGAAAAGCAAACCTTGTATTTTTTCTAGGTAAAACTTACTCGGTTTCTTAGGTCTTCTGATGAAAATTAAACCTTCCGGGTGTAGGACCAAGCTTTACGAGAAACACGGCCGTGGGAAGTCCCCAGTCGTTACTGAGTTATCTGATAACCGAGCTGTTGATCCCTGGGCGGATAGTTTTGCATATAACCTATGGGAAGTCCCTAGTCATCCCTTGTTGTGTCATGACTGATAATCGAATCGTCGGGTAACTGAGTCGGAGTGGATCGTCTTCATCTCCCACCTTGACGTCTGGGTCGAAGAACGAGATTGCTGGTTGAAAATTGATATTGTAACCGAAAGATCGAACCTCCCACGGTGGTCGAAAATTTTTTATAGGTGAAAATGGTTTCTGCTGACTTTTGTGATTGCAGGTGTGAAAGTGAGAAACAATCTAAACCCTAAACAATGTAATGCAAGGGAGTACTTTTATATTCGAGAGATCAATCTGTACAAGTCCATCATAAACCAATAAATGGACGTTCCAGACTTGCTTCGGTCACAAAGTGCAGCAGAAGGGTTGGTTTAGGGAGGGAAGCGAAGAGAGTGTTGAGGCCAAAATAATTCTGGAAGAGCAGTGCTTGACTTGTATCAGAAGGTGAGAGCTTTGAGAAAGCTAACAAGAGTTGTATTTCTGAGTGTGGTATTTTCCCTGACCAAGAAATCGTGTTCTAGTGGAAATAGGTAAGCCTATTTATACAAGTCAAAAAAGAAATGTACTCTGGCCTCATAAGAAAAGAAAACGGATGAGTTAAATGGGAAGAGGTGGTAATGCCTGGTATTGATGGATTTGATGGAATTGATGACCCATAATAAAAGAGCCTTTCACTGTTGCTTATTTCATTTACTAACCGTCTTATTCTTATTGCACTATCTTGAAACGGGTATTTGTGTATGCCACATGCTATAGACCACCAAACCAATACCCTAATGAGCATCCCCCAGTTTGTGTTGATGTCTCGAATGCTTTTGGAAAACATGTAGCATGTTGTTATGGCTTGGCAAGTCAAGCTTGGGAAACTTGCTAGCCTGGTAACCTTCGACGGTCGAGATTTTACATCTTGAGAGGAGGGGAAACCATTGATCATTGCATGCCTTCATTTTGGTAGTGAGGGCCAACGTGATGGTGCGGCTAGGTTGGAATACCGTTGGCATGCCATGGTATGGTTTGGCGTGGCCAAACTTAGGTTTTCGAGACAAAGGTTACCATGTGTTGTCTAGTAACTTTTGATGGCAAGGATTTGCTCCTGGGATTGAAGGGCAACCGTTGATTGCTGAACACCTTCGTTTTGGTGGCCGCGTAGGGAAGCCCAGCAGGGTGGCGTGGCTAGGGCCAAGAAAATGGCATTTGTCTTGGCGTGGTGTGACTAGCATAGATAGGGCCAACGCAGAGTGCATTTCACATAGTGCATCTAGCTTGGATAGGTTTGGTTTTGCTTGGCATGTGGGGCCAAGGGTTTGCCATGGGAGCATGGCATGACTAGGGCCAAGGCAAGGGTGTTTGTCTTAGCATGTTGGGCCAAGGGTTTTCCTTAGGCGTATGGCGTGGCTAGCTTTGGCTAGGTGCGTGACCAAGCTAGGGTTTTTGGACAAAGGTCGTGAGGTGATCTTAGACGGCCAGGATTTTCTCCTGGAATTGATGGGAAACCGTTGATTGTTGCACACCTTCACTTTGGTATCCGCGTGGGGAAGTCCAGCATGGTGGCGTGACATGGGGGGCCATGGTGAGATTTGTTTGGCATGGCGCGGTCGGTGTGGCTGGCATGATTTGCCATTGGCACGGAGGTGCAGCTAACATGGTTGGCATGCTTTGGCGTGGTCGGTGTGGCTGTCATGATTTTCCATTGGCACAGAGGATCGGCTAGAATGGTTGGCATGATTTGGCCCGGTCGGTGTGGTTGACATGATTTTCCATTGGCACAGAGGTGCGGCTAGCATGGTTGGCATGCTTTTGCGTGTTCGGTATAGCTGGAATGATTTTCCATTGGCACAGAGGTGCGTCTAGCATGGTTGACATGCATTGGCACGGTCGGTGTAGCTGACATGATTTTCCATTGGCACAGAGGTGTGGCTAGCATAGTTGGCATGCTTTGGCGCAGTCGGTGTGGCTGACATGATTTGCCATTTGCACATAGTTTCGGCTAGCATGGTTAGCATGCTTTGGCGCATTCGGTGTGGATGGCATGATTTGCTGTTGGCACAGAGGTGTGGCTAGCAAGGTTGGCATGCTTTGGCGCGGTCGGTGTGGCTGGCATGATTTTCCATTGGCACAGAGGTGCGGCTAGCATGCTTTGGAACGGTCGGTGTGGATGGCATGATTTGCCATTGGCACAGAGGTGTGGCTAGCATGGTTGGCATGCTTTGGCGCGGTCGGTGTGGCTGGCATGATTTTCCATTGGCACATAGGTGAATTAGGGTTTTTCTTGTTATAACCCTAATTTGAAAAAAGGCACCCTTGTAATTATTTAGAGACACATAAGGCTTTTCAGTAAATGCATTATCACTTAAATGTTGTGACATCACTGTCTGCTAGGGTTTAGTGTTTTTCGATTTTAACCCTAAGCTAAAAACCACCATTAACAACTGGTAATCACAAAATCAAAAAACATCTCATTTAGATTTGATAAATTCAAGTTTCTTTTTCTAGTTTGTTTTATTAATCTCTTTAAGATTTTCACATGAAAACAAGAAGATGGAGGAATATCTACACATCATAAAATCAAAAAGATGGTGGATATTGAGTGATCTTAGGTTGAATTACATGGATTTGATATCTTGATTTTCCGTTTTTCTTGATAATAAATAGCCTGATTATTTTTTTCCTTTGTTACTATTTTTAATGGAAATTGAATGATTGGGTTTATGAACGCCAGTTATTGAAATCGATGGAGAAATACGTGAAAGATATCAGTTGACGAATAAACTCTGATAATTTATGGGCACATCTTGGAACAGATGCTACATCAAGAGAGCTCACTAATCATTGACGGGTAAATGCAAATTACATTTCTCGATTTTGATTCCTCAATCCTTGTTCGTATAAAACATCTTTGTGGAACTACTGACCATCTCATGTATAGGCACAAGTGGTGAATTTCATTAAAGATTGCAACTTGATTTTAACTATATTCAATCAACTTCAGACTACCAATCCTAAGTTTGCTGATGATTTATTGATGGATATAAGATTGCAGTATTAATTGAAGGCGTTGGCAACCAATGCAAAATAAAATCTAGAGAAGGAATTGTGTGTACTTAATGAAAAAAATTATATGTACTTAACGAATGCTAATATTATTGGAATATAATTATTTTTTTCTCAAAATATCAGAATGTAAATTGAAGTCACTAATATAATGTACAAATTCATTATATTGTCACTTTGGTTTCGTATGTAAATTGAAAACGTCACCTAAGTAACAGATGCCATGACGGTTTTATATAGAATAGAATAGTCACTGTAATAGTGTTAAAGTGATAGTTTGCAAAGAAAAACGTTAGCAAAATGTACATAAATTAACGGTTATATAAGAAAACCTTTGGAAATAATATTATGCTGGCGCTTTTCAGCATTATATTGACGGTTTCTCGAGAAAACAATCACCATAACATCGTTAAGGTGACGTTTTCAAAAAAAAAAAACGTTGTGGATGTCTGTTACAATGATGGTTTAAAATACTTCATGACGGTTTTGTAAGTTAATTGGTGGAGGTTATGTGACAGTTCATAAACGGAACTATAAGATGACCCATACGGTGACACTGCCTTTAGACACTTTCAAATTTCACCTGAACTGTCATGAAATTGATACGGTGACAGTTTTGAAATGTCACTTATGTTGATTTTTCTACTAGTGCAGGAACAAAAAATACATCCATGATGTATGCTTTAGAGCTATTCTTAAGAAGAATTCCAATTCTTCCTTTTCCCAAAACTTTAATTGTAGAACTGTTGCCAAACTTCACTGTTGATCTAACAGTCTCATCAAGCTTATCAAGTAAGCCTTTTCTTCCACACATATGGTTGCTGCAACCTATATACAAGTACCACTTATGTTGAGGTTGTTCTTCAGTTGTATGACAAGCTAGTAACATGTTTTCATCCTTCTACTATTCTTCTTCTTCTTCTTGTTGACTTTCAACAATATTAGGTTTGAATTTTGCTTTGTAGTTATTGGCAATAGTCTTTATTGGCTTTGAACACTCAGTAGCAATATGTCCAAAATATCCACAATTATAATATTGTATTTTTGATTTATCATATGGCTTTCTGTAATTTTCATTATTTGATCTTCCTCCATTATTGTATCTACCTTGAGAACCTCCAGTATTAGATTTTCCTTGATTACTTCTCCAACTAACTTGACTCTGAAGTGCTTCTTCAACTTGTTTTGCAGCTATTGTTTTCTCCAATAATCTTTGTTCATAAGCTTGTAATGAACCCAACAACTCATTAAGAGTCATGGTTTCAACTATGTTACATTCTTCTATAACAGTAACCTATGATTCAATGTTCTCAGGCAAACTTCCTAAAATCTTCTCTACAACAGTTGAATCTTCTACAGTATCACCATTGGCTTTCATCTCATTAACAATATTCAGTTTTTTTGAGAAAAACTCTGAAATTGTTTCAGTTGTCTCCATCTGTAGTAGTTCATATTTTCTTTTCAAGGTTTGTAATCTAACCTTCTTAACTTTGTCAGAACCTGTGTAGTAGCTTATTAAACAAACCCAAGATGCTTTAGATTGTTTAATATAAATAACTCTATCCATGAGAGATTCATGAATACCCTGATGAAGAATATATGTAGCTTTTGAATTCTTCTTCCTGTTGACAGTGTTAGCGCAGCTCCTTTAAGTACTATTCCTTCTGCTGGTTCAGCATAACCATCTTTCACAATCTCCCATACCTCTTGGTATATAAAAATATTCTCCATCTACAACCTCCAGTGTTCAAAGTTTTTACCTTCAGACACAGGCACTTTGATTGAACTTAAACTCGTCATCTTCTTAAACTTAAATTCTCATACCCACAGCCCTAGAATCTGATACCAGTGCTCTGATACCATATGTAGAAAATCTGATATCAAAGCCTTAATGAAAAGAACATAAACTTAACTCTCAAACAAACTTCTCTTAATTGTTGTAATTCGTCTCATGGCTCAACAACCTATTTATATGAGTAACATACTTGACTCTCAATAAAAATATCTTTCCTAACATAAAATAAGTGTTTATAGGTGAAAATGGTTTCTGCTGACTTTGGTAATTGCAGGTGTGAAAGTAAAAAATAATCTAAACCCTAAACAATGTACTGCAAGGGAGTACTTTTAGATTCGAGAGATAAATCTATACAAGTCCGGCCTAAACCAAGAAATGGTTGTACCAGACTTGCTTCGGTCCCAAAGTGGAGGAGAAAGGTTGATTTAGGGAGGGAAGCGAAGAGAGTGTTGAGGCCATAATAATTCTGGAAGATCAGTTCTTGACTTGTATCAGAAGGTGAGAGCTTTGAGAAAGCTAACAAGAGTTGCCTTTCTGAGTGTGTTATTTTCCCTGACTAAGAACTCGTGCTCTGGTGGAAATAGGTAAGCCTACTTATAAAAGTCCAAAAATAAACGTACTCTGGACTTTTAAGAAAAGAAAACGGATGAGTTAAATGGGAAGAGGTGGTAACGCCTGGTATTGATGGGATTTGATGGAATTGATGTCCCATAATGAAGAAGCATTTCACCGTTGATTCTTGCATTTACTAACTGCCTTAATCTTATTACACTATCTGGAAACGGGAATTTGTGTATGCCGCATGCTATAGACCACCAAACCAAAACCCAAATGAGTGTCCCCCAGTTTGTGTTGATGTCTCGAATGTTTTTGTTTCTTGGAAAGTCAAGCTAGGGAAACTTGCTATCCTGGTGACCTTTGACGGTCGAGATTTTGCATCTTGAGAGGAGGGGAAACCGTTGATCATTACGCGACTTTGTTTTGGTATCCGCGTAGTGAGGGACAATGTGGTGGTGCGGCTAGGTTGGCATGCCGTTGTCATGGCATGGTTTGGCGTGGCCAAACTTAGGTTTTCGGGCCAAAGGTTACCATGTGTCATCTGGTAACCTTGGATGTCTAGGATTTGCTCCTAGGATTGAAGGGCAACCGTGGATTATCGCACGCCTTTGTTTTGGTAGCCACATAGTGAGGGCCAACAGGGTGGCGCGGCTAGGGTGTGTTTAAGCTTGGCATGTAGTGCCAAGGGTTCGCCTTGGGCGTGGCTAGCTTTGGCTAGGTGCGATTTTGGCTTGGCCTGTGGGGCCAAGGGTTTTCCATGTGCGTATGGTGTGGCCAAGGCCAAGGCAAGGACGCTTTGCTTGGCATGACATGACTAGCTTATCTAGGGCAAAGGCAGGGTGCGTTTGTGATAGGTGTAGAATACACCGTATTTACTATATAGAGTTTATGCTTTATTTGCTATTTTTCTTGTAAATTATGTATCTTATGTGTGAGTTTGAGTTTATTAGGTGCTTTGGAGTCGCACGGAGGAAAAGGAGAAGAAATCATTCAATTTGAGTCAAATGGGAAGAAAGGTCATTTCACAGGAAAATATTATTGGGATCTGAGCCAAGGTTAAAAGGGCGACTCTTTTCTGGAGAAGTACTAAAAGACATCCAACATTGGTTAGGGGTTGCAAGTTGGGTGTCCCTTATCGAGGTGACCGGACACTGACTATAACCATACTTCTACAACCCTAAATCGAGAAACTCTCGTCATTCAATCATTTATGCCTGAAATTGAGAAAAATAAAGTGGCTGCTGCTCTGCTGTTGTCCGAGAGGAAATTGATTTAATAGGATAGAACAATTCAAGGGTTCTTCTGGAGAATGAGTAGAACTGTTGCTCAAAGTGATGGCAAAGATCGAGAGGAAGAAAAGGGGATCTGTACAGCTGAAGAATGAAAGAAAGAAATCTAACATGGTTGGCATGCTTTGGCGCGGTTGGTGAGGCTGTCATGATTTGTCATTGGCACGGAGGTGCGGCTAGCATGGTTGGCATGCTTTGGCGTTGTTGGTGTGGCTGGCATGATTTTCCATTGGCACAGAGGTGCGTCTATCATGGTTGGCATGCTTTGGCGTGGTTGGTGTGGCTGGCATGATTTGCCATTGGCACAGAAGTGCGACTAGCATGGTTGGCATGCTTTGGCGCGGTCGGTGTGGCTGGCAAGATTTTTCATTGGCACAGAGGTGCGGCTAGCATGGTTGGCATGCTTTGGCACGGTTGGTGTGGATGGCATGATTTTCCATTGGCTCAGAGGTACGGCTAGCATGGTTGGCATGCTTTGGCGCGATCGGTGCGGCTGACATGATTTTCCATTGGCACAGAGGTGCGTCTAGCATGGTTGGCATGCTTTGGCGCGGTCGGTGTGGCTGGCATGATTTTCCATTGGCACAGAGGTGCGGCTAGCATGGTTGGAATGATTTGCCATTGGCACAGAGGTGCGGCTAGCATGGTTGGCATCCTTTAGCGCGATCGGTGTGGATGGCATGGTTTTCCATTGGCACACGTGGGAATTAGGGTTTGGCTTGTCGTAACCTTAATTTGAAAAAGATACCCCGATAATTATTTAGGGACACATTAAAGGATTCAGTAAATGTTCCTAGTAAATGCTCATTACTTTAAATGTTGTGACATCACTGTCTGCTAGTGTTTAGTGTTTTACGGTTTTAACCCTAAGATAAAAATAACCATCAACATCAAGCTAAACAAAGATTTATATGGTTTGAAACAAGCACCAAGAGCATGTTATAAAAGAATAGATTCTTATTTTCTCAAGAAGGGCTTTACAAGATGTCCACATGAGCATACTTTGTATTTGAAAGATGATGGTGTTGGAAATCATTTCATAGTGTGTGTTTGTGGATGGTCTCATATTTACTGGAAATAGTACTAAGATGATCAATGAATTCAGAGAGGATATGGTGAAGGAGTTTAAAATGACATATTTTGGTTTGATGTCATATTTTCTTGGTATTCAACTACAGCAAAGTGAAAGAGAAATTTTTATTAATCAACAAAGGTGTGCTGGAGGAATTTTGAAGCGTTTCAAGATGGATAACTGTAATCCAATCTTAACACCAGTAGAAGAAAGATTGAAGTTGACAAAAGATGGATCAGGAAATCTTGTGAATTCAACAAATTATAAAGGTCTTGTTGGATGTTTAAGATATTTGACTGCTACAAGACCTGACATCATGTATGCAGTTAGTTTGGATAGTAGGTTCATGTAAGCTCCTAGACAATCACATTTACAAGCTGCAAAACATATTCTGAAGTATGTAAAAGGAACAACAAGCATGGGAATACTTTATACTATCTTAGAAGATCCAAAGTTGGATGGGTTCACTGATAGTGATTGGGCTAGAGATACATAAGGAATAAAGAGTACATCAGGTTATGGATTTCAGTTGGGAAATGGATTTTTCTCTTTGTCATCTAAGAAGCAACAAGTTGTTGCATTATCTACAACAGAAGCTGAGTATATAGCTACTAACAACTGTGATACACAAGTTGTATGGTTAAGAATGATGCTGAAGTCTTTGTTTCAAGAACACAAGACACCAACAACAATATTTTGTGATAATAATAAGTCGACAATATCACTAACCAAGAACCCTGTGTTTCATGGGAAAAGCAAACAGATTGATATTAAGTATCATTACATTAAAGAACTAGTCAGTAACAAGGAGGTTGCTCTGGATTTTTTTGAAAGTAAAGAACAAGTGGCTGACATTTTCACCAAGTCTTTGAAATCTAACACTTTCATTTACTTGCGTGGAAAATTGGGAATGATCAGTAAAGAGTATCTTGGTTTAAGGGAGGATGTTGAAGAATAAACCAAGATATTATGAAGAAGATAGAAGGGATCAACTATGAGAGTTGATACAGTCAGAGTGGATCAACATGTGTTGTTAATACAATATGAAGCACTAGCTGAAAATTTTACTACTTATAAGGGTTCACAAGGGTTTGAGATCTTCCCGTTTTATTTTAGGGATAAGTTACCACCGTTTATTTGTACTTCACCTGGATCTAACGGTTTCAACATATTCATCGACTGACCGAAGTTTCTAACCGGCATGTGGATCAACGTATTCATACTGATCCAACTGTTGCATCAACGCTTATTTTTGTCGTTGGAAAAAGACTAGTAATCTATATGCGTTTCCTCATTTTTGAAATTAGGATCCATAAAAAGTAAAAATTATTGACTGAAAACACTGAAGACAATTACTATATGAGAGAAATTTGATGAATTTTTGGTGCAAATAGAAATAAACAGTAATTGTGTGCGTTATCCGATGGAAGGAGATTTATATAAGTGTAAGAGAGATATATCCATTGGACATCGCTTAAAAGTGTAATCGGTGTCGACCAAGCCTTGCCCAACTGGCTTTAGTTGAACCGATGCGATTCAAGTTGAACCGAGCCTCATCTAAAATAGTCAAAATCGCTCCTCGATCCTACTCGGTTGTGGAGGCTGGAGCGAGGAGCATTGAGTTCGGACTTGGAAATCGTCAAAACTCAGCTTAATACTTGGAACCTAATTATCAGAGTCTTATATATTACTACGCATGAGTCATGACTTGTATCTAATTATAATTTTAATTTTCACACTATCATAAATTCAGTGTATAATAATATTGTTATATTGGACCTGTTTATCATGTATAGAAGTCTTTATGCTTGATAACTCCCGTCCGAGGGGTTACGACATTTATTCTTTCTGATTTTGGTGCATCCAAGGCCAACTAGGAAAAATTGCCAAATCGTTTTACTCAAAAGCAGTTTAAATCTCCAAAATCGTCTTCCTTAATCTCTAAAAATCGAAAGTACCTTGGAATCAGAAATCACATTGGTTATATAGCAAGTAGCGATTACTTGATGAGTAATCGGTCTTGGAGAGCGATTTCAACTACACCGACCTTATCTTCTTCTTTTTTTATCAGCAAAGAGTAACAATATAATAAAGCGCCTACTAGAGGTAAGCAAGACAAGCTCAAAAGCTACAACAAGTGCACCCCAAGAAAAAGACAAGCCTCTAGCAACCCGAACCCGGAAGTAAGAAAAAAACAACTAGAAAACTAAGTTATGAAATACATGCCCCAATTGTCGATAATGTTATCAAGATTAAATCCATTTAAAGCCTCATCTGAACAAGCCCATTTATAGAGAAGGGTCTGAACTTGTCGAATGATATCCTCTACCACCTCCGTCTTATGCTAAAAAAATTAAATCATTTCGAGTCATCTATATACACCAGCAAATGGCATTGAGAATATGGGGCCATAACTTTTTTCCAATTGGATGCACTAACTTGCATTTCCAACTCTTAATGATTAAGTCTGTACAACTCGTCTTCACCCGTTAAGTATTAGTAGTTCTTAGAAAGAAATCCCATACTTGGGACGCAAAATTGCAATGAAAAAGGAGATGAGAATTCGACTCCCCACTCCGACCACAAAGAAGACAACCATTTACCAAAAGTTTCCCACGTTTGTAAAGATTATATATCCATAGTGGCAAGCCTTTTATAATAAACTAACCACAAGAAAAACCCAATTTTATGAGGCCAAGAACATGACCAAGCACTTAGATTTAGAGAGTTACCTTCATTATCTTGTTGAATAGCTGTATAACATGACTTCACCGAAAAATTTCCCGACTTATCTATGTTCCATTAAATGCAGTCTGCTCCTTCCCCTTTGGTACCGAGTTATTCTTCTATCAAGCCCTAGATTCCACGATCCCACGTTAGCTATCGTAATTGCACAAGCGCTAACTGTCCAGTCCTTCGAAGAAGCAATAAAATATAAGTTCGGAAAGCTTGTTGATAGAGCTTGATACCCCACCCATCGGTCCTCCCAGAAGAGAACTGAAGTGCCATCTCCCACCTGCAAAGAAGAGTTGTTTTTGAACAATTTGATATGCTTATAAATTCCCTTCCATAAACTACAACCATGAGAAGTATTTACTGCCTTTGTTTCCCTGTCATAGCCTTTGGAGCCATACTTAGAGGCAATTCCACGACGCCATAAAGCCTCCTTTTCGGTATTAAATCTCTACCACCATTTGCAGACCAAAGCCTTATTCATGCTGCAAAGTGACTTGATTCCCATACCTCCTTTGGAAATGGGGCACAAACTTTCTTCCAACGAACTGCATGATAGCTTTTCTTGAACTCGCTAGGATCCAAAGAAAATCTCTCATCATTTTCTCAAGCTTTTATATCACTTTAATAGGAGCTGTGAACAACGAGAACATGTAAATGGGGATACTAGACAAGACACTTTTTATAAGAGTGAGTTTCCCCGCTTTATTGAGGACAGATCTTTTCTAAGATGCTGGTCTGCCCTTAATCTTCTCAATAATCAAGTCCCACTTTCTAACCCCTAAAGCATGATCCCCAAGAGGTAGGCCCAGTGGACTTGCCCATACACACCGGCCTCATCTTAACTTGGACCATCCGCCATGGTTTGGATTCAATCATCTGATTCATCTCCGAAAAGCTTTTTCTTGGCTGCCGAAAACTGGATTATACCCATACACACGGGTAACCAAGTACTGTATGCAAATTTACAGTCTCCAGTGGACTTTCCCTAATAAATAGATGATGTATCTAATCAATGTGTTCGATGATCTTCGTCTAACATAAAACTAAATTCAAATTCAAAATAAAATGTTTCGCCAGTGTTATCTACTATCTCCATTCCATAAGAAGTCTTTTGCTTTTTCTAGTTTTGCTAATCAAAGAAAATGGAAGGCCCACTTTTGTAGGACCAAGGGTAACATCATCAGCACTTTAGTTAACAGTAAATTACGAGCGAGCATATATACGAGTCCTGAGCAATTTTAACGACGTCTAGTGTCATGTCGTGCCATATCATGGCCGTTTATTGTTTGTGTTCGGGATGGCTATCCGAAAGTTACAGAATTCAGTCATTCATTTATACCACCAATTTTTTGCCAGTATACTTATATGACTTTCATATTTAGTAACTCTTACATGACTCAACGTACAACCCTCTCCTGCCCTCTCAGTTACATGACTAAGCTACTCTACGCCTACATGATAAACAAATGCATTTCTCTTTAAAAGATATCATCACCCTAACCTAATTCCAAGTAAAATCTCCACCACCTTCATCAAAACAAGAAAAAGAAAACAATAATTTGAGACACAGCGATTTTACACTACCACCTCCACTATTGAAATACATTTTTTTCTTTAAAGTCGGATTTCACTATACAGCAAAGTACTACCCAAGGTCGACATTGGTACCCCTACCGGAGTTGCGAATGATACAGGAAGCTAAATATTAAGGTGTTATCTATGTGAGTACACTTATTACAACACTTGTTTCCTCAAAATTCATTTCTATCAAGAAAATTTGGAGTCTTACCCCAGGTGCCATTTGAAGAAAACAAATGCTTAATTTCTCAAAAGCTGTTTTTTCTTCACATGGCAACTTGGTGTAAGACTCAGAATTTACTTGATTCTTTTGGTGAAACACGCATATGTATCATAGGTATATGACATGGATAACACCTCACCAATGACACTGAGCTTCCTGTATAATCCTGCAACTTCATTAGCTGGAAAGAAGTACCAATTTCGACCTTGGTGTAGTACTCCTCTGGACAGGGGAAATCTGAATTTAGAGATAAAAATGTTCTTGGATAGTGGTGGTACTGGTGTAACATTTCTGTATGTCTTCTAAATCCAGTTCCAGGTTCTTCTTCCTTGAGGTAAATTTGGTGTATCTTTTACCCAGATATCAATGGTGCAGTTACCATGAGATAATAATTAGGAAATCGAAAAAAGAGTAAGCTTGCTTCTTCACTTGTCTTCCTACTGGTATAATGTTTCTGACATTTTTTCTTTCCACAGTGTAGTGAAAGGTAACAGTACGTAGATTATAAAATTGTTTCTATGGTACCAGTCATATATTACATGGCGTCATTTGGGGCGACCCCGAAAGAATTAGGGGAGACTTTTTTATTCCTAACCCATAGACACAATTATGGGATGTCTTAATTTTTGGAGATTTCCTAAGTACCCTTGCACAATCGGTAATTAGTATAGTGGTATTATCTGCCAATTGTTAAAGTATAAAACTAGAAATGGAACTTGTGGCTGTTAGCAATCGGTAGATATGGCTGTTAGCAATCGGGTAGATAGATGAAGTTCATAAATAACTTCATAAATTGCCGATTACTTTGACCCAATCTCGAAATTTTTGCCAACGTATTAATTGCACATTTGGTGAAGTTCGTATACTACTAATTATTGTAGTTCCCAAATTCGAAAAAAATTGAGATTTTGGCAAGAAGAAAAATTTGGGGCAACTTCATAATCGGAGGTTACGTTACCTTATTAACCTACCGATTATTGTAGTTCCCGAATTCGAATAATTAGTGTTTTCGGAAAAAATAAAATTTGGGGCAACTTTATAATCGAAAGTTAGATTAACTTATTAACCTATCGATTAACGTAGTTCCAAAATTAGAAAAATTATAGATTTCGGCAAAGACAAAATTTGGGGCAACTTTATAATCGGAAGTTAGCTAGGTTAACTTATTAACCTATCGATTAACGTTGGGTTTAAAATCGGTAGGCTAGGTGAACTTCATAAGCTACCTATTATGATAGTTCCCAAATTCGAAAATTTGAGATTTTTTCAAATTTCAGTTTTGGGGCAACTTCATAACCGGGAGGCATGTTAACTCCTAGTCTACCGATTATGGTAATTCCCAAATTCGAAAATTTTGAGATTTTTTCAAATTTCAATTTTGGGGCAACTTCATAATCGGGAGCAAAATTAACTCCTAGTCTACTGATTATGTTAGTTCCCAAATTCGAAAAACTTGAGATTTTTTCAAATTTCAATTTTTGGGCAACTTCATAATCGGAAGATATGGTAAATAAATACCCTCCGATTGTAGATTATTTCATAATACAAAACTTTCAAACTACATATGTACACATTACCCTCCGATTATCCTAACATCTACCGATTAATAAATGAAACTACCGATTGTAGTTTTATCTACCGATTGTGGAGGGTATATTTTCCATTTAAAAAAAATTGGAGATAAGGGATGGCTTCAGTTTAGGTTTGTGTGACCCTATTTTGTCTTATTAGTCGCCCCTAATTCTTTTAGGGTCACCCCTAATGACGCCAGGATATATTACACCATGTTTCTTAGATTTTTCTTTCTTGTCAATGGAAAATACCTAACTGAAAAAGAAGAAATTCCACTCTAGTGTTGGTTCAAATTTCTAGTCAAAAATTCAATTTCTCCTAGATAATGTTAAATTTAGTTTATCCTAGATAATATTTAATGCTTATTATTTGCAGACAAGGGCATTAGAGAGTGATCTCCATTGATGAATTTTTTATAACTAGACTATCAACATATTGAATTCATATCGAAATAAATATACCAAAAGACATCATATATCTTGAACGGGGATGACCAACCTTACACACTCACTAATAACTCTCATGTGTTAAGAAACTCAACTCTTACAATTATGCCAGGACATAATACAGTTGATATGGTGGTTCACTCGTTCATTCTTCAAGTTCTTATATGTATGGTGCCATGCTAGTTCTTCAGATTTCATCAACTTATTTCATACATATATACAAGCTACTTTTACGTTGTAGAAAATATGATATCAAAGACTTAATGAAAAGAACACAAACTTAACTCTCAGACAAACTTCTCTTAATTGTTGTAATCCGTCTTATGGCTCAACAACCTATTTATATGAGTAACAGACTTGACTCTCAAGAAAAATATATTTCCTAACATAAACAAACTCTAACAAGAAACTTCTAGACAATTCTTCACGTAAGCAAACTCTTAAAACAAGTAATACTTGCAACCCAAGCAAACTTCTAAATACCGTACCTTGGATCAACAACTCTTGTTGATACATTCACTTCATGTCAACTGCGCCAGTTGACTCGACCATATTGGATCAACTCTCATAGTTTATCCATACTCACTTCTTTACATTGTATCAACAACACATGTTGATCCACCCTGATTGTATCTACTCGCATAGTTGACCCCTTGTATCTTCTTGATACTATCTTGGTTTATTCTTCAACATCCTCCCTTAAACCAAGATACTCTTTTCTAATCATACCAAGATTTCCACGCAAGTAAATGAAAGTGTTAGACTTCAAGGACTTGGTGAAAATATCTGCAACCTGTTCTTTCGTTTCAAAAAACTCCACAACAACTTCCTTATTACTGACTAGCTCTCTAATGTAATGATACTTAATATCAATGTGTTTGCTTCTCCCATGAAATATACTGTTCTTAGTTAGTGATATTGTCGACTTATTATCAAAAACTATTGTTGTTGGTGTCTTCTGTTCTTGAAACAACGACTTCAACATCATTCTTAACCATACAGCTTGTGTAGCGCAGTTGCTAGCAGCTATATACTCAGCTTCTATTATAGATAATGCAACAACTTGTTGCTTCTTAGATGACCAAGAGAAAAAACCAGTTCCCAACTGAAATCCATAACCTGATGTACTCTTTCTTCCTTATATATCTCCATCCCAATCACTATCAGTGAAACCAACCAACTTTGGATCTTATGAGATAGTATGAAGTATTCCCATGCTTATTGTTCCTTTTACATACTTCGGAATACGTTTTGCATCTTGTAAATGTGATTGTCTAGGAGCTTCCATGAACCTACTAACCAAACCAGCTGCATACATGATGTCAGGTCTTGTAGCAGTCAAATATCTTAAACATCCAACAAGACCTTTAAAATCTGTTGAATTCACAAGCTCTCCTGATCCATCTTTTGTCAACTTCAATCTTTCTTCTACTAGTGTTAAGATTGGATTATAATTATCCATCTTGAAATGCTTCAAAATTCCTTCAGCACACCTTTGTTGATTAATAAAAATTCCTCTTTCAGTTTGTTGTACTTCAATACCAAGAAAATATGATATCAAACCAAGATTTGTCATCTCAAACTCCTTCACCATATCCTCCCTTAATTCATTAATCATCTCAGTACTATTTTCAGTAAATATGAGATCAACCACATACAGACACACAATGATATGATTGCCTGCACCATCATCTTCCAAATACAAAGTATGCTCATGTGGACATCTTGTAAAACCCTTCTTGAGAAAATAAAAATTTATTCTTGTATATCATGCTCTTGGTGCTTGTTTCAAACCATACAAAGCTTTGTTTATCTTGTATACTTCATTCTCTTTCCTCTCCATAATGTAGCCAGTTGGTTGCTCTACATAAACTTCTTCTTCCAATATTCTATTCAAGAATGCTGACTTCACATCCATCTGAAATATCTTCCATTTGTTTTGTACAGCTAAAGAAATGATCATCCTTATTGTATCAAGTCTTGCAACTGGTGAAAACACTTAGTAATCTATTCCTCTTCTTTGTCTATATCCCTTAGTAACTAACCATGGTTTATTTCTCTCTATTTCTCCATTTGCCTTATATTTTGTTTTATCAACCCACTTAACACCAATGGGTTTCTTCCCTGGTGGAAGTTCTGTTAATTCCCATGTGTTATTCTTCTCAATTGACTTCAGTTCTTCATTCATGGCTTGAATCCAACCTTGTTCTTTAGATGCTTCTTCATAAGCTACAGGATCACAATCTCCAAAAAATGCAAAGTTCACAACATCATCATCATCTTCATCATCTCTTGTTAAAACATAATCATTCAACCTAGTAGGTATGATATATTTTCCACTTGGTCTTGTATTTTCTTGTTGTGTTACTGCTTCAGTTCTTTCTTCTTCATGTTGTTCTTCCACATTGTCTTGAGCTTGCACTTCTTCCTTAACTTCAATTGGAACTGTTCTAACAGAAGCATGTGGATCAACATTCCTAGTTAATCCAATATTATGTGGATCAACATCCTTTATCGATCCATAGTTATGAGGATCAACACTGGTTGTTGATCCATTACTCCAATTCCATTGTGAATCTTCATCAAATATCACATCTCTGCTTATCACTATCTTTCTAGTTTCTGGATTATATAGCTTGTATCCTTTAGTCACTGAACTGTAACCAACAAGAATATATTTTTCACTCTTATCATCCAGTTTCTTTCTCAATTCTTTTGGCACATGTGCATATGCAGTGCACCCAAAAATTCTCAGATGTCGTACACTTGGTCTTACTCCTCTCCATGCTTTTTCTGGTGTTTTGTTGTTCAAACTATTTGTAGGATATATGTTGGGTAAATACACAGCTGTTTCAACTGCATAACCCAAAAACGTTTTGGTAAATCTTTTGTTCTTCTTATTGTTCTTGCCATTTCCATTATGGTTTCATTCTTCCTCTTTGCAACTCCATTCTGTTGTGGTGTATATCTTGATGTTAGCTAATGTTGAATGTCATGCTCTTCCATAAAATTTTCAACAATAGTGTACTCAGTTCCTCTAACAGTTCTCAAAATCTTGATATTCTTACCAATTTATTTCTCAGCATAAGCTTTGAAACTTCTAAAAGCTTGAAACGCGTCACTCTTTTGTTTAAGCAAATAAACCCATGCTTTTCTACTAAAATCATCAATGAAAGTTATAAAATAATTATTACCTCCATGTGAAGTTACTTCAATAGGACCACACAGATCACTATGAACAATCTCTAATTGTTGATCAGCTCTTCTGGATTTGTTGACTGGGAATGGGTCTCTGTGATGCTTGCAAAATAAAAAAAATTCACATCTTGAGTCTGGAAGTTCAATGATAGGCAATCCTGACACCATCTCCTTCTTTGCTAAAGTTTGTAAACTGTTAAAGTTCACATGTCCCATTCTCTTATGCCATAACCAAGAGTCATTATGCATACTGGTACTGTAACAAGTTTCCTTCTGATGTTGAATGTTCAAAGGAAATAATCTATTCTTTGTCATCTAAACTTTAGCTATCAACATTCTTCTTCTATCTCTGATGAAGGACAAACCACTGTAAATATCCATAGAGCATCCTCTTTCATACAACTGACCCATACTCAACAAATTTTGATGTAAACCAGCACTAGGCCAAATGTGGGATTTGGTGACAGTTTGGAATTTTATACCATGACAATTACAGGAAAAAACGTCACAATAAATAGCTGGCAAGGCATAGCTGACGGTTACTAGAGACAACCATCACATATTAATGTTACATACACTGACGTTTATCATAACCGTCAAGGTAACTATTTAATATGACGTTTATTATAAAAACGGTCACAATAGATTGACCATACAGTGACATTTACAAACTGTTACATATATCTAATATATAATAACGGAATCAATCAACTGCCACAGTATGTGTATTTAAAAAATGGCGGTTGGATGATAAACCATCACATTAGCTATGGTATATAATGAAGTTGAGGTGATTAACCTCGAAATAGGTCACAAAAATAGGTTTAATGTTTATTGAATCCACTTACTCAAAATCCTTGATTAATATGTACAGTTCCACAATATATATATATATACATACATACATACATTTTAACTTAACTTTGTCCAAAGAAAGGGATCTATCAGCACCGTTGCATGTGCATAACAGATGTGAATGATATCTTATTCTACAAGATGCGAATATGGACATGGCTGAAATTTCTAATGCCGAACGCGGAACATTTCTATTGGGGCACAATTGGAAAAATTGAGTAGATAAATTAGATGGAGCGATCAGCAATGTATAAAAATAAAATTAAAAAATTGGAACATATGAAATATTGATGATGGAAATCATTCAATAGTTCGACCATAAATTTTTGTAAGTCGATATTATGTGAAAAATTTCAAGCCATTACAAGACTTGTGGTCCTTCGGGCACATTATGGTCAAGTAGATTAACTTGGGCCAATAGAAGTGCACATGAAAAATGCACGGATCAAGAATCTGGGCCCTAGTCTCGTTTAGATCTTCCTTGGATTTGCTAACAATAAAAGGAAACTCTTTCCCCAAACCCTAATACTCATTCTCCGCCGCTCCTAGTGCTCTCTCTTCTTTCTCCGTCATAAAGTTACGGAGAAACAGAGCACGAACCACCTTCATGATTTATCTTTTCTCTCATTCGGTCTGAAAACATTCTCATTCACTCTTAACCTTATGACATGCTTAGTCAGTATAACGATCTGATGTTTCTATACTGGTGTTTATAGGTGAAAATGGTTTCAGATGACTTTGGTAATTGCAGGTGTGAAAGTGAGAAACAATATAAACCCTAAACAACGTACTGCAAGGAAGTACTTTTATATTCGAGAGATCAATCTGTACAAGTCCGGCCTAAACCATGAAATGGCCATTCCAGAGTTGCTTCGGTCAGAAAGTGGAGGAGAAGGGTTGGTTTAGGGAGGGAAGCGAAGAGAGTGTAGAGGCCAGAATAATTTTGGAAGAGCAGTGCTTGACTTATATCAGAATATTAGAGCTTTGATAAAGCTAACAAGAGTTGTCTTTCTGAGTGTGGTATTTTCCCTGAACAAGAACTCGTGTTCTGGTGGAAATAGGTAAGCCTATTTATACAAGTCAAAAAATAAACATACGTACTTTGGCCTCATAAGAAAAGAAAACGGATGAGTTAAATGGGAAGACGTGGTAACGCATGGTATTGATGGGATTTGATGGAATTTATGTCCCATAATGAAAGAGCGTTTCACCGTTGCTTCTTGCATTTAATAATCGTCTTATTCTTATCGCACTATCTTGAAACGGGAATTTTTGTATGCCGCACCCTATAGACCACCAAACCAATACCATAATGAACATCCCCCAGTTTGTGTTAATGTCTCGAATGCTTTGGGAAAACATGTAGCATGTTGTTCTGGCTTGGAAAGTCAAGCTCAGGAAACTTGCTAGCCTGGTGACCTTCGACGGTCGAGATTTTGCATCTTGAGAGGAGGGGAAACCGTTGATCATTACACTCCTTCGTTTTGGTAGAGAGGGCCAACGTGGTGGCGCGGCTAGGTTGGCATGCTGTTGGCATGGCATGGTTTGGCGTGGCCAAACTTAGGTTTTCGGACCAAAGGTTACCATGTGTTGTCTGGTAACCTTGGATGGCTAGGATTTGCTCCTAAGATTGAAGGGAAACCGTTAATTATTGGACGCCTTCGTTTTGGTGGCCGCGTAGGGAAGGCCAGTAGGGTAGCGCGGCTAGGGCCAAGGCAAGGGCGTTTGGCTTGGCGTGGTGTGACTAGCATAGATAGGGCCAAGGAAGAGTGCGTTTGGCATGGCGCGGCAAGCTTGTCCTAGGTTTGGTTTGGCTTGGCATGTGGGGCCAAGGGTTTTCCATGGGCGCATGGCATGACTAGGGCCAAGGCAAGGGCGTTTGGCTTGGCATGTGGTGCCAAGGGTTTGCCTTGGGCGTATGGCGTGGATAGCTTTGGATAGGTGCGTGACCAAGATAGGGTTTTGGGCCAAAGGTCGTGAGGTGACCTTAAACATCCAGGATTTGCTCCTGGGATTGAAGGGCAGTCGTTGATTATTGCACGCCTTCACTTTGGTAGCCGCGTAGGAAAGGCCAGCATGGTGGCGCGGCATGGGGGGCCATGGAGAGACTTGTTTGGCATGGCGCGGCTAGCGTGGATAGGTTTGGTTTGGCTTGGAATGTGGGGCCAAGGGTTTTCCATGGGCGCATGGCATGAATAGGGCCAAGGAAAGGGCGTTTGTCTTGGCATGTGGTGCCAAGGGTTTTCCTTGGGCATATAGCATGGATAGCTTTGGCTAGGTGCGTGACCAAGCTAGGGTTTTGGGCAAAAGGTCGTGAGGTGACCTTAGACATCCTGGATTTTCTCCTGGGATTGAAGGGAAACCGTTGAATGTTGCACGCCTTCACTTTGGTAGCCGCGTGGGGAAGGTTAGCATGGTGGCGCGACATGGGGGGCCATGGTGAGATGTGTTTGGCATGGCACGGTCGGTGTGGCTGGAATGATTTTTAATTGGAACGGAGGTGCGATTAGCATGGTTGGAATGCTTTGGCATGGTCGATGTGGCCGTCATGATTTTCCATTGGCACGGAGGTGCGTCTATCATGGTTGGCATGCTTTGGCGCGGTTGGTGTGGCTGGCATGATTTTCCATTGGCACAGAGGTGCGATAGCATGGTTGGCATTTTCCATTGGAATGATTTGCCATTGGCATAGAGGTGCGGCTAGCATGGTTGGCATGCTTTGGCGCGGTCGGTGTGGATGACATGATTTTCTATTGGCACAGAGGTGCGCCTAGCATAATTGGCATGCTTTGGCGTGGTCGGTGTTGCTGGCATGATTTTCCATTGGCACATAGGTGTGGCTAGCATGGTTGGCATGCTTTGGCGTGGTCGGTGTGGCTAGCATGATTTTCCATTAGCATAGAGGTGCGTCTAGCATGGTTGGCATGCTTTGGCGCGGTCGTGTGGCTGACATGATTTGCCATTTGCACAAAGGTGTGGCTAGCATATTTGGCATGCTTTGGCGCGGTCTGTGTGGATGGCATGATTTGCCATTTGCACAAAGTTGCGGCTAGCATGATCGGCATGCTTTGGCACAGTCGGTGTGGGTGGCATGATTTGCCATTGGCACAGAGGTGTGGCTAGCAAGGTTGGCCTGCTTTGGCGCGGTCGGTGTGGCTGGTATGATTTTCCATTAGCACAGAGGTGCGGCTAGCATGTTTGGCATTCTTTGGCGCGGTCAGTGTGGCATGCATGATTTGCCATTGGCGCAGAGGTGCATGCGGCTAGCATGGTTGGCATGCTTTGGCGCGGTCGATGTGGCTGACATGATTTTCCATTAGCGCAGAGGTGCGACTAGCATGGTTGGCATGATTTGGGCGGTCGGTGTGGCTGGCATGATTTTCCATTGGTACAGAGGTGTGTCTAGCATAGTTGGCATGCTTTACCGCGGTCGGTGTGGCTGGCATGAATTGCCATTGGCACAGAGGTGCGGCTAGCATGGTTGGCATGCTTTGGCGCGGTCGGTGTGGCCGGCATGATTTGCCATTGGCACAGAGGTGAATTAGGGTTTTTCTTGTTGTAACCCTAATTTGAAAAGAGGTACCCCGGTAATTATTTTTAGACACATTAAAGGCTTTTCCGTAAATGCTTTATCACTTAAATGTTGTGACGTCACTGTCTGCTAGGGTTTAGTGCTTTACGATTTTAACCCTAAGCTAAAAACCACCATCAACATTAAGTCCCCTGCTTAGCTCGGAACAGATGCCTTTTTGTGAGATAAGCATATGATAGTAACAGACAAGGACGGAATCGAGATGTAAATCATTGCAAAGAGGGTCAGGAGAATTCGACTAACCTTTTTGAGTGGTGAGAAGAGTTTTGGCTTCGCGTGTTGGTGGCCTTGCATAAGTTATACTAGGAATGCATACCATGGAGTGGTGGGATGAAAGTTACCAACTTGGTATGGTCGTACATATCCAAGGCGAAGGGGGCGTGGTCATGGAAGGTGAAGAAAATGGACGGCTTCGCTCGATGGGCCAAGAGGTGGCATGGTCTTGGTAAGGCAAACGCGCGTGGATGATAGGGTCGCGACAGTGGAGCAGGTGGCTTGGCATAGTGTGGCCTTATCAAGACGAGACGGACGGCTAGGCGTGGTGGGGCCATGGCAACGGGGTTATGGCTTGGCTTGGCAAAGAATTCGCGGATATCTTGGGAGTAACAAGGCTTTCTCTTGTGGGCCCGATTTCCTTTCTTCATGCGCGGCTTTAACATGGAATTATTTCCTTATTCAAAAATATTTTTCTAGAGGTAGGTAGCATCCGCAATCCTTTCATCTGGTAGCTTTGAACGAATCCCGGTACGATTGGGTGTCTTCAGGGATAGACTTTGGAACGCGAGGCGGATATGCTAGCATGGACTTTGCATGAAGGGGACCCATTAGCACTGACGGGCATGGAACAGGTGTGGGATTCTTGGAAAGGCATGACGCTGGTAAGGGAAGCGCTTTGGAAGGAAAGCGCTTGCAAGGGAAATGCTTGCGGTTTAGGGTTTGACACTCTGAAACCCTAATTAGCGCCCTTTACTAGAATCGCTGTATAATCCACGTACGGACTCTGATTTTGACGGTCTGCCCCTTTATCGGACACGAAACAGAATTATCTATCTCTCCACGCGAAGGTGAACACGGCCCGACCGAGGAAATCATGAAGAATTTAGGAGGGATGCTGCAGGCTCGGGGTGGCATAGTCGCGCACCAGTCACCTATTCCCGTTCATGGAGCAAGAATAAATATACATTTTGTTCAAGCTCTAAAAACTCTGTCTGCATGAAAAGAGGTATCAACCTTTTTCTGTTTTTCTGTTGTTTATCTGGATCCATGTTTCCGTCTGCAGTGTCTCTCTAGTGGATTCCAAAATTTCACAAAAACTCCGTTGTATTCTTTGGATGGATGGATGAAATATATTCTCAGAAACGATCACGTCAGGGATAGTCTTGGAGATTGTGGTTGCGTTGTCGGTCCTTCCTATACCTTAGGTTGTTCATTGGACCTTCTGATTGTGATGATGATGTGTTGTGAATGCTTACATGGTATAAAACTTCTGGCACCCCTGTATGAAATAGGGAGACGTTCCATTTCCGATGCGCTGCTATCAAGTCTCCCGGGACTTTGTTCAAGTTTACATCATTCGAACCATCTTTTGAATCTTTGACTATCATACGGAATGGGATACGGTGAGAAGTCCCCAGTTATACTTCGGTTTGATATGATGGCATGGATGAATATGTGAATGTATCCTTCTAGCATTATTTTGGAGTCTTCGGTGCACACGTACGATTTCATGTTGAGAAATTCCCACAGCTCGTAAAACCTCGACAATGATGGTGTTGAAATCAGTAATAACCAGGATGAGCGGAGTGAAAGCGTCTCATGTTGGTAGTCCCCATGCATAAAATACTTTCATTACATCGCCTGGAATCCCCCCGTCCACGGGATTTGATATAAGCCTATCGTGCTCTTCTGGATGTGACACTGGGATGCTCAGAAATTACATGATGAAATGTTCTGGATAGTGCAGGCTTGGGATCATCCACGAACTCATAAAGTGTTGAAGGCGTCTTCTAGACAGAGAAGTGATGATATTCTTTCATTGCACCCCTTGAAGAGTAGATGACCTTGTTGTGGGTACGGATTTTGGTTGACCGTGTATTTTAAGCTTTGATAGTGAAAGGATCCCATGTGTATACTCAGTACTCAAGTATGGTTTACATGTTTCCATCTTTGTAGTAATTACTGTTGTCGTGAATCTCTCACTGGTATCAACGAATGAGCGACAACAGTTCTTGGTAGGAGATGTAATCAATAGAGACTACATTATCGTGGTAACTGTAGTTACAGGATTTCCCACAACACACCCCTTGTAATATCTTGATAATAATCTCTTGATCTAAACTAATTTGATATTAAAAGTATGATTCAAATTCTAAAAATTGTAGATAGACACACGGATTTTTACATGGTTCGATCAATTTGATCTACATCCATGATTCTTCACTATGATTGTTAAAGTTTACATTTGATTTACATTGATAATCTCCACTAATGGAGTTCTAAATCTAGTTTTAGGGAAGAAGATGATAAAGAAAAATACATTTTCTCTCTCTAAAAATCTCTCTGCAAAATATTTCTCTCTCCTAAAATTGTCTCTCTCCTCAAGACTCTCCCAACTCTAAAAAATACATCATCCTTTCCTGAATCTATTGGATCTCTATTTATAGGAAACTACATAATGGATGACAACTAAGCTGTCCTCTAATTTCGGATATCATTCGCGATATTATCGCATTAACTATTCCTAAACATCGTAACTATCTCCAGTCAATCATGTTCTTTTTGTGTTTCTTCAATCGTCAACTGTTATGTCATTATTTTGTGACACTCGCAAAGTGTTATTGGAGAACTCGTTATGACGCTCGCAGAAATGTTGTTAATCTCGCTAGAATATTGTTGTGGCGATATTCTGGTACTACATCTTGTTTTTTTTTTCTTGAATATCGCTTGAAAAGTAATCTTTAAGAAAAAATCTGTTGTTGTAGTAGTCTTTGATTTTTGTTGATGAAGGAAGGAGCGAAAGAATACTAGTACGTACTTGCCTCTATTCTTTTGTGAAGTTCCATATCTTTGCTAAGTAAATAAGAAGTATCAACCCTGCGAAGTATGAAGTATCCTTGAAGAAATATAATAAGTACTCAATCCTCAAAATATAAAGAAGTATCCGTCCTTTAATGAAAATCATAAGTATTACCTCTGTTCACGTGAAATTATTACTTCATTTTTGGTGAAAATTCTTGTCCATTTTGGAAATGATTCTTGCCGAGAAGATAAAGAACATAAAATGTCTTCTTGGTAATCCATAGTTGCCTCTGTTCTTTATCTATGAAGGAAGAATCCTTGAGAAAATGTTAAATGAACGAATTGCCTCTGCCTCATTCTGCGAAATAATGACTTCTCCTGTGAAATTCTGAAATAGTCTGCGAGATGCTAAATGAGTTTGCAAATTTCTGAATGTTTCTGCGAAATTATGAATAGTATCGCGATGAATAGTACTGAATAGTACCGCGATGAATAGTGTTGCGATGAATATTGCTGCGAGATTGTAGACAATCCTCTTGAGAGACTCTGAATAATACTTCTGAGAAATTGTGAACAATACTTCTGAGAGATTCTGATAGTACTTGCTATCTCCCTTGCGATGAACAAATCTTTCCTGCATTCTTAAAAAAAAAAAGTTAAGTTTGAGATTATTCTATTGGTCTTATTTTGCCTTCCTAGTTAAAGGTCTTATTTTGCCAATTTTTCTTTTTGCGACAAAATCGCAGGACGTCTTTACATTTGCATGTATTGACCCATTGATCTTGTCTTATCCATTTTTCTTTGAATTTTCTGCGACAATATGACAGGTCCAAATCCCCTTGCGAGAATAAAGTCCCATGACATTGCCGTCTTGCGATGAAATCGCAGGACATCTTTACACTTTCATGTAAAAACCCATTGATCTCATCTAAACATATCTCTTATGGCTTGTTTCCTCTATATAATTTACGTCACGCTACAATATGACAGGCCTAAATGTTCTTGCGATCATAAATCCCCATGACATTGCCGTCTTAAGACACTTATCATCTCCCTAATGGAGGTTGCCGCCCTTATCTCCCCCCTGGTTACCCCTTCAAGGAGGGCACATCGTCCATACAAGACTAGCTCCTTCCATACAGATTTACCAACAACCAGTTATTTTCGCAGCCTCTTGTCCTTTATGCCTATATGGTTTATAGTTACAAGACTGCACCCTAAGTGGGGTTTTCTTCAGGCCAAGTGCATCATATCCAAGACTTACCAAAAATGGCAAGAGAGTTTCGTACGCTCCGGGAACTCTTGGCTCAACCTTGTACCTCGGCGCCTTGGTCATACTCTGCACTTCTTAGAAGAGATTCTCGGTCGTCCAACCAGGGTATAACCTTATATAGTTGGAAATCTAAGATCTCTCTCCCGGATAGGTTTTCGTTAACCCCAACATCTGCATGACTCAGGTTCCAGCAGTGGTATAACCTTATCGCTGAGTCATGTCAAGAGATACCCCCTCATATGACGCACTATTAGGTCTTACATTTGCCTCTTGCGAAATTTTATTCGCGAACTAGGGTGCACGCCATAAAGGTTCGTCCTATTCTTATGTCTCTGCGAAATTTTATTCGCGTTTCTCGCGATATTCTCGCGTTTCTTCATTCTTTCCTTTCTTCTTTCATTCTCATAACATCAAAAATCTTTAAAAAAAAAAAAAAAAAAAACTTTAAAGTCTTTTGAAATCTTGCGATTGTATCGCATTTGTTAAATCAAAAATCTTTTTCTATAAAAGAAATATTCTAGAGAAATATTTGAAATCTTGCGATTGTCTTGCGTTTTTAAATCAAAAATCTTCTGTAAAAGAAATTTTTCTAGAGAAATATATAAATTGAATGTTCTCGGTTTTTTGCGATTTTGAAGTCTTTGTAATCTTGCGAGAATATCGCTTTTTTGGAAATGAAGTCAAATTTTTTTGAAATCTTAGAAATCTTTGCGATAGTTTTATTTTCTGTAATCTTTGAAAATTTTGGAAATTTTTGAAATCTATAAATTTTTTGCGAGGACTCATCTTTTGTAATCTTTGATAATCTTTGAAATCTTGCGATTGTATCGCTTCTAGTAAATTAAATTAAAAATTTTCATTTTCTGTTAGTAAAATATTCAAGGAAGTGATACTTAGCTTTTATGTGATTTTCTGTTGCTGCCGTCTCTCGCTAAGTATTTGATTTTCTTATGGATTGAGAAGAAATGACAAATGAACTCTTGACCTGCCTCTTGCATCATACCAATTGTTCTAACCCTTCTCTTGCGAAATTAACTTGTGAAATAATCAAATATCTGACGAAGTAATGAAATACCAAATTCCTGCCTCTGACCAACTTGGCGAAGTAATGAAATAATCCTCTCATGGAAAGTAGATGTACCATGACAAAACTGGACTTCATTTTCACGCTAGCCAATTCCTTAAGTTAAATAGCTTGGTGTACTTTAGCCTGTGAGAAATGGGTTGATTTGCTTTAGTGGGCTTGGAGGAACTGGGCTTGAATTTTGCTTATCTCTTCTTCACATTAGTTTTTTGGAAGAAAGAATCATTTGCGAAGAAAACACCTTGTCTGCTCATGCTGCATATGTCTTCATGGTAATCGTCTTCAAAGGAAATCTTTATAATGTAAACATTTATGAACTGCGTTTATGACCTTCTGTTCAAGTTGCTCTGGATATGATTATTCCGCAAGTTTGTTTCTTTGTTTAAGCACGTCCAAGCCCTAAATTTCGCTGGTACTAGATACGATGTAGACCTGGTGTTTTATTCTTCTCCTTATCTCCAGTAATGTTCATAAGAGATCATTGAGAGTTACCCTTTGAATGGAAACTTACTGCCATTATAATAGGTTGATTTTTTCATCTTCTTCTTCTTATCGCAAGTTAGTTTCTTCGTGACTTATAGGCTTAATTTTTGCATCTTTCTTCTTTTGTTTTCGTCCATTTTCTTTGGCTACTTTGTCTGATGACCTAGCTTCTCATGGTGTTGAAGGGACAAATAGCTTTGGTTCGGCTCTTGTTCGGTCTTTATTGAAGAATTCCGTTGTTTGTTTTCATGAGGAGCCCTAAGAACTGGTTTTGTCGAAAATTTTCTTTTCTTATCCATATAAAGGTTTGGGAAGAAGATTTCACGTGGAGAAAGTATTGTATATATCTTGGAGAACAACATCACTTCTCTTGGTATGCCATCCTTATGAGATGCGGTTGTCTTCGCAGAGAGGATGTTTTCCGTCGCAGATGCTGCGAATTTCTATTATTGGAGTTGTTGCAGTTCTTCGCCAAAACCTATGCTAAAGTAAACTTCTTCTATATCTCTCCCTCTCTGTTTGATGTCTTATAATGTAAATTTTCTGAGTCAAAGTCTTCTTGTTCTTCTCATCGCTGGTGAATGACAATGATCTCTTTGCGCTATTTGAATTCTCTTGGCGCTGTTAACTTACAATTACAGTGGTATCGTGATATCAATATTCTTTCCTGTTTATAATTCTTTTCAACAGAATTAATTTCTCTCATCATTCATCACAGGCTATATCTTGGCACAATTTTCATCTCTTTTAGTTAATTTGTTCGTGATCTCCATTTCAGTCGTTAATTGGTTGTACTAGGGTTCCCTGTAGTTGCAGGAAATCCCACAACTACACCCTCATGAGATTCTATTAATTTGATTTGATGATCTAATTTATTTGATATGAAAATGAAGATTAAAGTACTAAAATTGTAAAAGAGACACAAGATTTTTACATGGTTCGATCATTGTGATCTACATCCATGGTTCTTCACTAGTGATTGTATGTAATTATATGATTTTACAATTTAGACTTCATTAAAGAATATTTGGATCTCTAGATTTTTGGGGAAGAAGATGATAAAGAAAATAAATCTCTCCTAAAAATCTCTCTCACTTACTAAAATTCTCCTCCACTTTCTCTTATGCCTAAATGGCTATTTATATGATTTTACATAAAAGTTGACAGTTGTGTTGTCCCGCAATTTCGGATCTAAAATATGTCATGCGAGTCTTCGCAGCCTTGCTCGCAAGATGTCTTTTCTTTCCACAATTTCGCAAGCTATCATTTGTTGCGTAGTTAATTATTCGCAAGAATAATAATGCTACGAGATTCTGCTCCTACATTCCCTTACTACTGCAATTTGTTTGTTGAGCTTGAGGCATTGCATCGTTGCGAATTTCTTCGTTGGGAACCAAATGCAAAAATTATCCAATGCTAAAAATGTATTGCGATATTCTCTTTTGGCTTGCGATATTATGGTAATGTTCTATCCTCTTGCTTGCGTTACTTGCGTTACATTCTGAAGTGAACATCTCGTTGCGTCTCTTCTTCTCCATGCTGCTTGCTAGATCCAGAACTGGCTTCTCTCAGAATGCAGCAAGATCATGCCTTGGTTTCACATGTTCTGGTAAGCTTGCCAGATTTTCCCTTTGCTTCTGACGTATTTCAATAATCCTTTAATTGTTTTGTTACTCTAGTTGTTTCCATTCCTTTGCTCCTCGCAGGAATTTGTCTCCATCTTTATCCAATGTCTTGTTCTCGCTGGAAGTATTATCTTCGCAGATTTTGATTAAAGCAAAATGTTTCTTGACGAGCTTTGGTCTTCTCCTAGTGGATTCTCAACCTGCAAAATCATATTACGTGAATAGCAAAATAATATTCTAACACTCTTGCTTTCTTTTAATTCGCTAGAGAGATTTGACTTTAATGGAGCAATCGCTATGTCAAAGATGGTGTATTCTTTCGATTACTCCTTGTATTCTTTCTCCCAATAATCTCCATATGTTTCATGTCTATTGCTTTGCTCTTGATGGTTTCATTGAGACCTGTCGATGGTTGATGGTGTCCTGGTAAAACGAGCTCATAATTACTGACAGCACCATAACGTCATAGTACACAAATGCGGCTGATTATCTTGTAACTCATTCTTCGCTGATGATTTTCTGGCGAAGTTAGCAATTGCTTCTTTATACTCGTGTTTCTACCGGATTATGTTTTCATTAACTTTGCGTTTACTCATCACATGCAGTAATCAAGCTGGGAAACTAGGGGTTGACGAAGTAGGTTTCTCTTTATTTTCTATTTTCTTCTTTACATTCTGTTAACTTCTTTATATTCCATCTGCTTAATGAAGTAAACTGTTTGCTGTAAACCTTTTTACTCTTAGTAATGTTGTCCACTGGTTGTCTTTGTTTGGCCATTACTTGCTCTTCTTAATCTCTACTTTTGCTATGAACATCATCGTCATGGATCGATACTTTGAGTTTCCCTCTTGGTTGTTGCGGCTTTACCCGCTATTCTTTGATTAGATCCTAAGGTATGGGATTTTATGACTCTTTGCATCATTTTCTTCTCTTTTCGCAGAAACTCCACTACTGTGTGTAATTCCTTAGCCTTCGTCTTTGTTGTGCAATTTGCAGGATGGGTTGATGACAATCCTTTTGCTGTTGATTATACTTTCCTCCACCTCAAACTAACCTCTTTATCGCAGAGTTTGCTCGCAAGCTGCCTCTATCCGGCGAATAGATTGGGTCCCAGGTTCACAAGTTATTTTCACTCTCAGCTGCTGTTGAATTTCATCTTGTATACTTCTCTGTGAGAAACATCACTTCTCTTTGCATACATTCCTTGGACTCATCGTTCCCCTCCTTCAGCGAAGTCATCACACCTAGTAATTCATCCGTGGAGATATCTTGACCTTTTTTATGAGATTTTTCTCAATCATTTGCTGTAACATCAAACCATTAAAAGAGAAATTATTGTTTGTCAGTTGAATCTTCAAATTAAATCAAAATTTTAACATTTAACGTTTTCAAAATTAGTTGATTGGTTTTTGTAAACAAATGTTTCTGGAATTTTAAAACATGCATGAAATTTTGATGAATGACAAAATCGAATATTCATGAAAAAAATTTGTGTAAAATGTTTTAAAATTACAAGATCTGGATTCTTGAGAGAAAAATTAAATAAATTGAGTTAGAATTGGTCTTCATGAATCAATTGTTGGTGTATATTTTGACCAATTTCCCTTTGCTGACTATCATCCCCACTGATTTTCACGAGCAAATCTTGTACTTTGTATTTCTCTTTCATTTAATTTCACCAAACTTCTAACACTACTTGTTATCTGTTGATTCAATTTTTCCTTCGTAATTTTCTCTTTAATCCATCTTTAACAAATTGACAACTTCTATTTATTTTCTTCAATATAATCTACTGCAGGTAGTGTTTCTAGCGCCAAAATGTAGTTGCAAGATTTCCCACAACACACCCCTTGTAATATCTTGATAATAATCTCTTGATCTAAACTAATTTGATATTAAAAGTATGATTAAAATTCTAAAAATTGTAGATAGACACACGGATTTTTACATGGTTCGATCAATTTGATCTACATCCATGATTCTTCCCTATGATTGTTAAAGTTTACATTTGATTAACATTGATAATCTCCACTAATGGAGTTCAAAATCTAGTTTTAGGGAAGAAGGTGATAAAGAAAAATATATTTTCTCTCTCTAAAAATCTCTCTGCAAAATATTTCTCTCTCCTCAAGACTCTCCCAACTCTAAAAAATACATCATCCTTTCCTGAATCTATTGGATCTCTATTTATAGGAAACTACATAATGGGTGACAACTAAGCTGTCCACTAATTTCGGATATCATTTGCGATATTATCGCAGTAACTATTTATAAGCATCGTAACCATCGCCAGTCAATCATGTTCATTTTGTGTTTCTTCAATCGTCAACTGTTATGTCATTATTTTGTGACACTCGCAAAGTGTTGTTGTAGAACTCGATGTGACGCTCACAGAAATGTTGTTAATCTCGCTAGAATATTGCTGTGGCGATATTCTGGTACTACAGTAACAAAGTAGGTTGGATGGAATTCTATGGGCTTTCATGAAAGTAAAAGAATTGGCTAGATGCGTAAGCGAGCAAGCTGTCCATGAGCACGAGCTTTGGCAGGATGGATCAGAGCGCGACAATGACTAAGAAGATTGGCTGTCTGAGATCACGATCCTTGACATGGGGAGTGTGGTAGCATGATCCTTTGCAGGAAGGAGTGATGTTGAAGAGAACGTTGAAGCGGATCCGCTGCTGGAGAACGTTGAAGTGGAGCCACATCTGGAGAGAACATTGAAATGATGCTTTGCAACTCTCAGAGCATTGACGGTTACCATGTTGAAGCCGGAGGCTACGTCACTTTCTGTCAAAATCGACATTCCTCAAGTGTACATAGGTTAGGAGTCCCTTGTTTCATCTATCGGTTGTGCTTTCCAGGAGAGGTTGGGGTTTGGGAACGACTTCCATGGCCGGAAATGCCTATTTTCCCTGATGCAGTGCGGTAGAGGGATGCAAATATGTCTTGACGTTATGCCTTGGAGGAACATAGAATCTCACATAACTGTTTCTTCATAGATTATACGACTTTGTGGGCCAAGTTCCCATCGTACAGGTCCTGACGGGAAGAGGATCTCTGTGAACTTAGGAGGGTTGCTGATTTCTTTTGCTTTCGATTTTGGAGAAGTCGTTCCTGATATTTACGTGTGATGAAATTGGATCGCTTATCCCCTTCTACTGGGCGTTCAAAAGCAACGCTAGCCTCTTCTGTCCTGCTGAAGTGTCTTTTGTCATCAAATAAACAGTGGTAAAAGGAGGTCGGCTTGTTCCTGCTCATCCGGTATCTTTCCCTGATGATGAAGTAGCGTTTCTGGTGACGGTTGGAGCTGCCAAGCTTGAAGAACCGTTGGGGTGGCGGAAGTGTCTCTGGTTCTGGTGATCGTAAGTGTATTGTGCATGGATGACACGGTTTTGATCACGAAGTAATGGAGCCATGACGCTGTTTCGAAGGGTGAGTATGGCGCCGCTTTGGCCGGTTGTGGAGTGGGAAAGATGGTGCTGGAAGGGCGCAAGATGTTAGCGCTGGAAGGATTCAATCTGTTAGTGCAGGGTGTGTTATGGTGGATAGAATTATCATGCATCATGTGTGCCTGGCATGTGTGTCTGGTAAGAACGTCTGGGAAGCGCGTCTGGGAAGCGCGTCTGGAAAGCGCGTCTGACAAGAATGTCTGGGAAGCACGTCTGGGAAGTGCATCTGGTAAGTGCGTCTCGTAAGTGCGTCTGGGAAGCACGTCTGGTAAGCGCGTCTAGGAAGCACCTCTGGGAAGCCCGTCTGGTAAGCGCGTCTGGGAATCCCGTCTGGGAAGCCCGTCTGGTAAGCGCGTCTGGGAAGCACACCTGGCAAGCGCATCTTGTTAGCGTTGGATCGACTTGGAATGGGCGCTGTCTAGGCGTGAACGCTGGATAAGCTTGGCGCAGACCGTTGGCTTGTCACGAAGCTGGCTTGGATTTTGGTATGGCGTGGACCGTTGACTTGGCATGGTGAGAACCGTTGGCTTGGCACGACGCTGGCTTGGCGTGGCGCAGACTTGTTCTTGCGGGCGCAGTTGCCTCTTCCCATACGTAACTCAAACATGAAATCATTTTCTTATTCAAATTCCAATAAGCGTTATTCTTATGAAAGGGGTTGTCTCCTCTTTTTACCTCGTATCTTTGTTATCACATCCTGGTGTTAGCGGTAGTGCGGTAGTGATAAAGTAGGCAAGCATATTCCATCTATGTACTCCAGCATTTCTCTTTCAATTTGTTTTCTTGTTTTCTTGTGCTGGTGCAAAACATAGCCATAGGTATGCCTTCCATAAATCTGTAGAAATATTTTTCTTCTCAACTGGTGTAAACACTAGCCATGTGAAGCGTGTCGTATGCATCAAAAAAAATTTCACTTTCTCACTCTACTAAATATGAATGAAGTACGTGATAAGAAAGAGTTCGTATCCACAGAGAGGCGATTGTTGTTAAGCAATTTTTAGATTCTTAAGGAACCAAGTAACCCAGGGTGTGTTTTTGTTTTTATCAAAGTAATAAAACTAAATAAAGCAAAGTAAATAATAGGAATAATCAATAAGGAGAAGATATTGGTCAATGGATAGTACCATTCACAAACATGTATTTTTCATCTATGATTAGAATTGGTAATTTAATCTCGCAATTATCAAAAGCCCTAGGATATCTTGATCGCAAGAGTATCCCGTTTATTTCCTGATTTTATCACAAACAACATTAAAAGATGCTATTGTGAAATCTTCTTAAAAAGCAACCTAAAGTGTAAAAGCAAAATTATATTTAACTCCCTAAGAGCAATAAGTTCTATGAAATAAGACCAATCAATGCAAAAAAACGTGTAAAAGCACTAATTCGTTTTAACAAAGGTTATGATTCATATGCGATTAAAAAGATGTATCACTACAAGTATTAACCACAAGATGCTACTAGAAATCTGAGATAACAACTTTTACGTATTGAAAACCATAATATAGCTATAGACATGAAAACAAATCCAATTGATTCCGGACTCAACCAAACTAGCATTCAAACCATATGATAATAAAATTAATGAATCATAAACGATAGAATTGCGACAAAACTAATTCTTGGAATCAAATAAGATGCTTGAAGAAATCAACTTTTATCCAATAGCCAATTATTGTATTTAGCTACTCATATTAATGGAGTTCATCATCATAATATTCAAAGAAAGAAGATGAAACATAAAGGAAAGCAAACCCTAGAAGTAGTTCTTTGCAAAACCTCCAAGAATAGAATAATACGTGATCTCCCAAAAGAAGTAGAAGACTTCCCTTTTGTAGATTTTCTCCAAAATTAGGTCCAACTCTTCAAAGTCCAATAGATGAAAATCCACCAAGCCCGTATGTGTGAGAAACCCATGTAGAAAATATGTCCCAAAATCGCTCACCGGAAAACTGGGTTTTGGTTTAAATCCTCCCAAAAAAAGTCGCTCCTGTAACTTCGAGATTCCTCTCCGTCGACGGAATATTCCGTCACGGCGCCGTTAAAGTTAACCATTGATCTGACGGTCATCGTTAGTCACCGAGTCAAAGCTACACTGAGTCAGGACCAACTGGGCTGAGTTTACTAGCTGAATGGCTAACTGGGTTGAATGGTCTTGGCCAAAACAGGCCAGAGCTGTGCTATCCAGCCATGATGGATGTGCATACTACAGCTGCATCAACTAAAACATTTCCTCTCTAGCCATTATTACAACACTAGTAATCCCGTAACCTGCAACTTAGTTAAACCACTCCATCTCACTGCAACTGTGATCAACCTTTGCTGCTCAGTTCCCATTGTCGCGGCAAATTTAACTTCGAGCTCCACTTGCAATATTCCAGCTGCTAATACCCATTTCAAGTGCCAGTACCCTTTTCGTCCATATATTTACATCTCCCAGTCTCTGCAACATAACATAGCACCACCATCTCATACTCCTCCTCCAGTTCCAACGCTGCCATTACCTGCAAGTCCTAAACATACATTTATAAAGCAATCATCTCAGCTGCAGCTGTAGCTGTAAATCCAGCCACATTTCTTTATTGTCTGCTCGCCATCTGAGAAGCACCAGGTTCTGTAGCCCAGCTATATAACATCTTCTCTTCCATTCTCTATATCACATTTCAGAACCCATGAACATACATCACTGCCATCGTTCACTGCAACACTTGCAACTCCTCGGCTGTAAATTAGCTCAAGAAAAAACTTCCCTGTACCTAACATGCATCTAAATTCACAGGCCACATCCACCAAATCACTGTGTTCATTCATTTTCATCCCTTTTGTAGATGCAATTCTTCCGTTTAGCACCAACACTTCAGCTGCAACATATTCTCTGGAACACCACAGTCAACTTCACCACCAAATGCAGTTGCATTCACTTTCAACCAACAAATTCATGTAGCAGTCAGCTGAACCACCAACTCAGCCAATACATTCAAGACTACATACAACATCAGTTCTATTACATCTCATATAGCACTGCCTTGCGATAAACAACATCATTTCTACCAACACTGCTCCAACTAATAACACTTCTTCTTAACAATATATGTAAGCCACCAGTTCTTGCAATTTCAACTCTCTCCCAACTGAACTCATTACGTAGTTCAACAGCAAACCATCTACAACTCCAACTACCCAATATCAACACATTCCTTGTTTTTGTGTTCCAATAGCAACAACTCCAACTGCAGCTCTTCTTCTCAGTTGGTGTTGAAAACAACAATTGTCCAGCGCCAGTACCTTTCATACGTAGCTCATAAGCTCGCGGTGACCAGCTACAAAGTCGCCTTCTTTCACTGACCTTCCGGCATCAACCATTGGCAACAGCACCACCTATCACCGCGACTATCTCCCATCACTGCTCAAGCTTAATCTCAACCTTCAACAACAACCAACCTTCTCCATTAACCCCTTCCATAGTCACATTTGATAACTTCTCAGCTTCAAAGAACTCTCTATTTTGTAAAGCAGTTACTGAGCATAATACAAAGTTGCTTCTGTTCATCAATAATCACCTTCTATGCCCCTCAAAATCCCTGCACAATCCATATTACTCAAACCCAATTTCTCCTCAGTTCGACTACAAATTCTTCCACCAACATCACCAGAATTAACCTTATCTGCTCAACCATGACTACAAACCCTAATTTATCTCAACTGAAATCAAGCAGTGTCTTCGCCAATTTGTGGTTGAATTCGAGCTCAAAAAACACTCCTCAATATGTTTGATAACATTCACAGATCCCTAATTTCACCTCTCAATCAACGGGCACAATTCATCACAACAACAATTAGGAAAAACCCATTTCTCCAATCTCATTTCCTCCATTTCTGGTGATTTCTCTTCATCTTAACGGTGCCTCCTCTCCTCTCTTGATTTCAGGTGTTGTAGGAAATAATGAGAAGATACTCTTCTCTGAATTTTAGGGTAAGAGAAACTGAAATGATACTGGCACTCAGGTGAATTGGCTAAGGGGGTACATAGATGACTCTAGGCACCCTAAGTGTTGATATGAGCCACCAAAGAATGACATCTCCACTTGCTCCATTGTGCTTCCAATAGCATTTGCATGTGAGAAACGCTGTTTTTGGTTTTCTTCGAATTCTTCCACCAATAACAGCTCGTCTCTTACTTCTCATATCCACTTCTTTCCTTCAATTCTATTCATCATTAAAGTTGTCATGCTTTTCAGACAAAAATCGCATCACTAAATCCGACATAGTCTTCAGACAGAGATGAAGAAATAAAAGCAAGTAATAATAAATAATCCGCCTCTAACCGCAGTTGCACTTGAGGTGACACTTTTGCGCTGTTTCTTCCTCTTTTGTTCCAAATGATTCCAAAGTACCTAAATACTCAAAAACAAAACATAAGCTACATAATTTACAAGAAAACTAGCATAGAAAGCATAAACAATAGATAAATAACAAGGTGTTTTAGAAACCTATCAGATTCCCCCGCACTTAGACTTTGCTAGCCCTCGAGCAAATCAAACAAAATAATTATAAAGCATACATACAACTCCGTCTCGTCGAGGCTACGGTCACTTTAAGCATAAATAACAAGCCTTTGAACCCTTAGGTGTACCTAGTGGACGAGTTTTAGTATCGTGAAGGTTTACAAGAGGTCTTCCTACAAAATCTATATTTCCAACTCCGTCTATTTGTGAAAAATCAATGAACGAATCCAAAATGACTACAGGAGGAGGTACCTTGCACAAATTCAATTCATATATTAGTAAATAAAGCTTTAATTAAATAGTCGAACAAGCCACAATACTCGAAAACTAACAAACCACAATCATAATGAAAAGATTAAGAAGATGGATATAGATGTTTCCCATATCTGTCTGAAGGTCACTGCCAAGATGAACCTATGCATCCCATTGGATTGATATACTGGTTTGAATTCTACATCAACTCACTAGCATATACAAGGGAACCAGGAGTGACTTTATTCAACCAATATAATATTTTTCTTTTCTATTTTCCCTTTTTTTTTCTTTTTTTTTTAGACAACATGATTAAATCTTTTGGATCCAAGCGCATGATTCTTGTCAGCAAGTACGTGATAGTTTCCTTGGATTCTACATTCTACGCTTGTTTAGGCAACGGAGACAGGGACAACGTTTCACACATACTGCTATCCAAGTGTCTTTTTATTCCGTTTGGTCTAAATGGTCGGTCTCTTTTTTTCTTTTCTTTTTTCTTAGCAACTCAATCACTCCATTTCATCCTAGCAGTAATAACAAGTTGATGTTTAGTGACCCACCAAAGCACTTAGAGAACAATAGATAAATATGAAAAAATAAAAATAGAATGTGATATGGTGATATTCCGAGATATGGTAACAACTATCATATTATTTGTAATTTATGATCTATGTCAGTCCCTTTTAGGTAATTGGTTCCTCAACTCCTGTAATCAAAATTGTTCTATCCACTAATGGTGTCATCCTAAAGGCACAAGTTTCTAGATTTCGGAGTTCAAAAAGCATAAATGTTTTTCTTGATTTTCCTATTTTTCTGATTTTTTTTTTCACTAAAGGCATAAAACACACTAAAACAAACTATACAAACATATAAATGCTCCCCCATACTTAAACTTTACATTGTCCTCAATGTAAAATTGAATCGTCCAAAGAAAGTTCAAGGTGGGAAATTCCGCAAATGATATGGAAAAACAATAAAATAAAAATGCTTAAAAATAAAAAGATAAAGGTAAAGATACAAAACAGGTGGGTTGCCTCCCACTTAGCGCTTGGTTTAAAGTCGTCATCCCAACTTGATCCTTGTTTGCTAAGACTCCTCCAGAGGGAGTGCCTCCACAAAGTTCACACCTTCCACAACTTCAGAAGTGAAGTTCTCATAATATGGTTTCAGCTGGTGTCCATTCACTTTAAACTCCTTTCTTGTAGCTATGCTACAAATTTCTACCGCACCATGAGAAAACACATTAGTAACAATAAAAGGTCTGATCCAACGTGACCTTAGTTTACGCGGAAATAATTTCAAGCGAGAATTAAACAAAAACACTTTCTTCCCAACACCAAATTGTTTTCTAGAAATCATAGTATCATGAAATGCCTTAGTTTTATCCTTGTAAATGCGCGAGATTTCAAATGCATCATTGTGAAGCTCCTCTAGCATTGCTTAATAGCCCAAAACGCTTTATGCTCAATCTCCACGGGTAAGTGACAAGGTTTACCATACACAATCCTGAAGGGAGACATCCCAATAGGTGTCTTGTATGCGGTTCTATAAGCCCACAAAGAATCATTAAGTCGCATGCTCCAATCCTTCCTTGTTGGATTCATCGTCTTCTCTAGTATGGATTTCACCTCTCGGTTCGACACCTCGGCTTGTCCATTGGTTTGGGGATGATAAGGTGTTGCAATATTATGCGACACATTGTACTTCTTCAACAATCCTTGTAAGAACTTTCGAAGTGAGAACCCCCATCGCTAATTATGGCACTTGGAATTCCAAACCTTGCAAAAATGTTAGCTTGCACAAAATCTGAAACCACTTTAGAATTATTAGTTGGGGTGGCCTTAGCTTCCACCCATTTCGAGACATAATCAACAGCAAGTAAGATATAAAAATTCCCATGGGAGTTGACAAAAGGACCCATAAAATCAATACCCCATACATCAAAAACTTCAATAAATTGAATAAAAGTTTGTGGCATTTGATTTCGAGCACCTAGATTGCATGTTCTTTGGCACCTATCACAAGTAGTGCAAAATATATGTGCATCCTTAAATAAGGTTGGCCAATAGAAACCGCTTTCAAGTACCTTGTGAGATGTTCTTTTACTCCCAAAATGTCCTCCGCAAGCATAGGAGTGACAAAAATACAAGATAGAGTTAAATTCAGATCCGGGAACGCACCTTCGTATGACTTGGTCGCTGCCATGTTTCCATAAGTATGGATCATCCCATATATATTGGTGCCCTAACCTCTTAAGTTTGTCCCTCTCAGCACGAGACAAGTTCTTTGGGATTTGTTTAGTTACCAAGTAATTCACAATATCCTCATACCATGGTGCGCCTAAGGCAAGTGAGAATAGTGGATCATCCGGGAAACTTTCATGCAATGGGATAGCTTCCTTGTCCACAGTAAGACGGCCCAAATGATCCGCAACGGTTTTCTCAATTCCTTTCTTGTCTTTGATTTCAATATCAAACTCTTGCAAGAGTAAAATCCATCGTATGAGCCTCAGTTTTGCCTCTTTCTTTGTAAGCAAGTACCTAAGTGTTGCATGATCTGAAAAGACAACAACTTTTGTACCAATTAGATAAGAGCGAAACTTTTCCAAAGAAAAAACAATAGCTAATAACTCTTTTTCAGTGGTTGTGTAGTTTTGTTGGGCTTCATTTAACGTTCTAGAAGCATAATAAATAGCATGAGGTATCTTACCCACACGCTTCCCAAGTACCGCACCAACCGCATAGTCACTTGCATTACACATGATCTTAAAAGGCTTGCTCCAATCCGGTGGTTTAATGATAGGGGATGAAATCAAAAGTTCTTTCAAACGATTGAATACCGCCACACACTTTTAGTCAAAGTTAAAAACCACATTTTTTTGCAATAGAGTACAAAGTGGTGATGCTATCTTGGAAAAATCCTTGATGAATCTACGATAAAAACCTGCATGACCAAGAAAAGAACGTATCTCCCTCACCGTAGTGGGAGGGGTTAGAGCACGAATAAGGTCTATCTTAGATTTATCAATTTCCAAGCCTTTAGAAGATATTATATGGCCTAAAACTATGCCATGAGTTACCATGAAATGACACTTCTCCCAATTCAGCACAAGATTTGTTTCAACACATCGTTCAAGGATTAGTGACAAATTGTTCAAACAAAGGTCAAATGAATCACCAAAGACACTAAAGTCGTCCATGAACACTTCGATTATTTTTTCAACATATTTTGAAAATATACTTACCATACACCTTTGAAAGGTAGTTGGAGCATTGCACAAGCCAAAAGGCATCCTTCTATAAGAAAAATTACCAAAAGGACAAGTGAAAGTGGTTTTCTCTTGATCCTCCGGCGCTATCACAATCTGATTGTAACCTGAATAGCCATCAAGAAAGCAATAATAAGAGTGTCCAGCTAAACGTTCAAGTATTTGATCAATAAAAGGAAATGGAAAGTGATATTTTCTAGTAGTGGCATTCAATTTCCTATAATCAATACAAACCCTCCAACCGGTTTGCACATGAGTTGGGACAAGTTCATTTTCATCATTCTCCACCACGGTCACTCCTGATTTCTTTGGTACAACTTGTACCGGGCTTACCTACTTGCTATCGGATATGGAGTAGATAACACCCACTTCCAAAAGCTTGAGTATCTCCTTTTTCACAACTGTCATCATTGGGGGGTTCAAACGACGTTGCTCTTCCCTTGTAGGCTTTGCATCGTCCTCCAAATGGATCTTGTGCATACAAACGGCATGGCTTATACCCTTGATATCGGCAATTGTCCATCCTATGGCCGTCTTGTGCTTCCTTAGCACCCTTAGAAGTTTTTGATCCTGTAATTCACTAATCTCGTTAGAAACAATCACAGGTAACTCTTCATTGTCACCCAAGTAGAAGTACTTTAAGTGACTAGGAAGAGGTTTCAATTCTAATTTTGGAGATTTACAATTGAAGGTAAAAGTTTTTCATCACTGCATGGTAAAGAAATAGAAGAAATATTATGAGTTTTCGGGAATACTTTTAGTGAGTTGAGATCACCAAGGGCTTCTTTGACTTCATTACCACAATCTACACCATTATCCATGGATGTAGTTAAAATGGTTTCCAAAGCATCATCACCATTCAATTAAAACATTTGTTGTGCCAATGTATCCATCACATCAACGGAGAAGCAAGAGTGGACATCACTAGGATATCTCATCGTCTCGAAAATGTTGAAACATATTACTTCTCCATCAAACTCCATAGTTAGCGTTCCCTTATCCACATCAATAATGGTCTTTGCCGTTTTCATGAAGGGACGCCCAAGTAGCAATGGAAGATACGAGTCCGGTGAACCTTCATCCATATCTAAGACACAAAAATCTGCTAGAAATACTAGTTGATTAACCTGCACAAGAACATCCTCAACAATACCCATTGGGAAGACATTAGAACGATCGGCTAATTGCAACACAATTTCAGCCTTTTTGAGAGTACCTAAATCAAGTGACTTATACATAGATGCAGGCATAACATTAACGGATGCACCTAAGTCTAACATTGCTTTGTTAAATGTAGTGTTACCAATTTTGACGGGAATGTCAAAGCTACCCGGGTCTTTGCATTTCAGTGGGAGTTTGTGTTGTAAGATTGCCGAAGAATTCTCCCCCCACTAAGCACTTCATTACCTTTGAGCCTTTGCTTATTGGTACACAAGTCCTTCAACACTTTTGCATACTTTGGAACTTGTTTTATAGCATCAATGAGTGGTATGTTCACATGAATCTTCTTAAGAACGTCTAAAATTTCCTTTTCTAGTGCCTCCTTCTTAGAATTTTCAAATCTGCGAGGAAAAGGTAAAGGAGGAACATAAGTAGGAATAGGAGTTTTAGAGTTAGGAATAGGTACCTCAGAAGTTTGGGGAGAATCCTCATTCTTCTCCTCCAAAACAGGTTCCTTTGGTGTTTCCACCTTTCCCGAATCAGCAACTTCGGGTTGCACAAGTTGTGTACCACTTCTCAACGTAATTGCATTCACATCTCCTTTTGGGTTGATAGGTTGAGAAGGGAGTTTTCCACTATTTTGTTCCTTCATTTGCTTCAACTCAAGATCCATAGAACCAACTTGGGTTTGCAACTCTTTCATCGTGCTCTCCGTTCTTTGCATAAAAGATTTCATCAACTCTTCCATACTTGACCCCTGATTTTGAGGTTGTTGTTGTTGTTGTTGAAATTGTTGACGCGGCTGGAAATGTTGTTGTTGAGGTTGAAATCCACCCGAATTGTTGAAATTGGATTGTTGAACCGCTCCTTGCTTGTTCGCATAGCTAAAATTGGGGTGATCTCTCCATCAAGGATTGTGAGTGTTGGAATAAGGATCATACCGCCTTTGCTGATTTGTAAAGAATGCATTAGCTTGATCATTGACGTCTTCATACCCATGAGAACTTGGTATCACCGCGGATGCAACTTGTTGCATCATTGGTGACATGTTACCCATTTGTTGACGAAGTTCCTCCACCTCGCTCACTTCATTGACTCTCCTAAGAAGCACATCCGAACCACGACTCAAGAATTGTTAGGAGTTTGCTGCCATGTTTTCAATAACCTCTCTAGCTTGTGCTACCGTCTTGATCACTAGTGCACCACCACCCGATGCGTCAATAAGATTCCTATCACTTGATTGGAGTCCTTCATAGAAGTTTTGGATGATCATAGCGTCGCTGAATTGGTGATGAGGACAGCTTGCCACCAACCTCTTGTATCGTTCCCAACAATCATATAACGATTCTCCCATATTTTGCTTCATTCCGCAAATCTCCTTGAGAATTTGAGTAGCCTTAGATGCAGGAAAATATATCTCTAAGATGAGTTTCTTTAACCCATTCCAAGTTGTGACACTTTAGGGAGGCAAATAATATAACCAATCCTTAGCACTATCCGCCAAACAGAATCGGAATACTTTCAACATAGCACCATCGGCCTCCATATTCGCTGGAAGCATAGCCGTGACAATGGTGTGGAATTCCATAAGATGTTTTTTTGGATCTTCATTCACCATGCCATGGAACTTTGGTAATTCTCTAAGCAATCTCGGATTTATCTCAAAAGTAGAGTCGGTTTGAATACAACCTCGCTGTGTATCCAACTTGTGCGAAGACAAGTCCTTGAGCGTATGATTTGCAGCGTCACCCATTTCTTCTTCTTCTTCTTCAAAAGGAATCTCGTGTTCTACTCCTTCTCCTTCTTGCTGAAGTGCTTCGTGTTCTACTTCCAAGTTGTGTTCTTCCGTTGTGCCTTGCCTTGGTTGGAGTATTGTTCCTTTTCGAGTAGCTATCCCGCACCTTGGATAATTCCAATCTTTAGAAGCCAGAGATTAGGTACCTGAAAAAAAATTCTCGCAAACAAGTGAGAAACAAGACGAGAAACGAAACACAAGTATGCAAGCAGAAATAATAAAAAGAAACTAAAAACTATATAACAAGCCGAATGCCTCCCCGGCAACGACGCCAAAATTTGAAGCGTGTCGTATGCGTCAAAAAAAAATTCACTTTCTCACTCTATTAAATATGAATGAAGTACGTGATAAGAAAGAGTTTGTATCCACAGAGAGGCGATTGTTGTTATGCAATTTTTAGATTCTTAAGTAACCAAGTAACCTAGGGTGTGTTTTTGTTTTTATCAAAGTAATAAAACTAAATAAAGCAATAAAAAAGTATTCTCACACATCTCGGGTAGTTGAAAACCTGGAAGACAACATTAAGCATTGTGAATACTGCCATTACACTTCCTAGAGTTGTACAACTATCTTGGACAATACCTAGTTTGAGTAGACATTCTTTCACAACCATGGAAGATATTGGTCAAATACACTTCTTTTCTACAACCATTCAAAAAGCAACCAATAATGTTTTCCTAGGATAGATCACATCAATACTTCACATAAATGAAATAATAAAATACTAATTTTTCATTTGAAAAACTAAAACATGTAAAAGCACTAATTTGTTTTAACAAAGGTTATGATTCATATGCAAGATTAGATGCGCCTATTGAGTATAATTATAACTAGAAATATTGAACTTAAATCAATGTATATCAACCACCATTTTATCCCGGAGAGCACAAACAACTTGTTTGGATGATTATGCACACGAAACTGAATTGATAAAGTTTTAGATTTAACAATCCATCAAAACAACAGAGCAATAAAATTATTGTAAACGAACAGTGTACCAGAATTTTATACAGCAAATAATCTCACCTGACTAAAATAAATTTAATTTGGGTCCCTAAACACCCCAAGTATTTATCACAAACAAAGAAGAGATACATTAAAAATTGAAATTCCCTAAAGCAGTTTGAGTACGGAATCGTAAAGTGTAAAAGATTTAACTCCCAATGTAACAAAATATTTCTCTAATGAGCTAAAATAAATACACGAGCAAATCAATCATATATTCATATCCTCTTGTTGTTGCTAAAAGCACTAATTCCAAAGGAATGTTCTAAAATTAAAGAAAAAAAGACAAAGGGGGAAACCCACCTGACATGAAGTCTATTAATCTTAACTTCAAAATTCATCAACTCTTCAAGATTCATATAAGACTAATATTAACCAAAAGATGCAAACAAATATAAACTCATTTAATTCCCCGAACGTATAATAACTATCAATTTTATTTTCAATCACCATCATCTATTCTTAGAAACCTAAATGTTCCAAACCCAATTAACTTTCTTGCCTAAAGGTTATCTCAAACCCTCACTCCTAAATTCTCGGATTCCGTATAAAGCAAAGTAAATAATAGGAATAATCAATAAGGAGAAGATATTGGTCAAGGGATAGTATCATTCACAAACATGTATTTTTTATCTATGATTAGAATTGATAATTTAATCTCGCAATTATCAAAATCCCCAGGATATCTTGATCGCAAGAGTATCCCGTTTATTTCCTAATTTTATCACAAACAACATTAAAAGATGCTATTGTGAAATCTTCTTAAAAAGCAACCTAAAGTGTAAAAGCACAATTAGATTTAACTCCCTAAGAGCAATACGTTCTATGAAATAAGACTAATCAATGCAAACAAATGTGTAAAAGAACTAATTTGTTTTAACAAAGGTTATGATTCATATGCGATTAAAAAGATGTATCACTACAAGTATTAACCAAAAGATGCTACTAGAAATCAGAGATAACAACTTTTACGTATTGAAAACCCTAATATAGCTATAGAGATGAAAACAAATCCAATTGATTCCGGACTTAACCAAACTAGCATTCAAATCATATGATAATAAAAATAATGAATCATAAAAGATAGAATTGAGACAAAACTAATTCATAGAATCAAATAACATGCTTGAAGAAATCAACTTTTATCCCATAACCAATTATTGTATTTATCTACTCATATTAATGGAGTTCATCATCATAATATTCAAAGAAAGAAGATGAAACATATAAGAAAGCAAACCCTAGAAGTAGTTCTTTCCAAAAGCTCCAAGAATAGAATAATACGTGATCTCCCAAAAGAAATAGAAGTCTTCCCTTTTGTAGCTTTTCTCCAAAATTAGGTCCAACTCTTCAAAGTCCATTAGATGAAAATCCACCAAGCCCATATGAGTGAGAAACCCATGTAGAAAATATGTCCCAAAATCTCTCACCGGAAAACTGGGTTTCTGGCCGGAAATTGGCCGGAATCCGGCTGGAAAAGTCGCTCCCGGTAACCTGAGATTCCTCTCCGTCGATGGAATATTCCGTCACGGCGCCGTTAAAGTTGACCGTTGACCTGACGGTCATCGTTAGTCACCGATTCAAAGCTACACTGATTCAGGACCAACTAGGCTGAGTTTACTGGCTGAATGGATAACTGGATTGAATGGTCTTGGCCAAAACAGGCCAGAGTTGTGCTATCCTGCCATGATGGATGTGTATACTACAGCTGCATCAACTGCAACATTGTCTCTCTAGCCATTATTGCAACACCAGTAATCCTGTAACCTGCAACTTAGTTAAACCACTCCATCTCACTACAACTGTGATCAACCTTTGATGCTCAGTTCCCATTGTCGCGGCAAATTTAACTTCGAGCTCCACTTGCAATATTCTAGATGCTAATACCAATTGCAGGCGCCAGTAACCTTTTAATCCATCTATTTACATCTCCTAGTCTCTGTAACATAACATAGCACCACCAGCTCATACTACTACTCCAGTTCCAACGATGCCATTACCTGCAAGTCCTAAACATACATTTATAAAGCAATCATCTCAGCTGCAGCTGTAAATCCAGCCATATTTATTTCTTATCTGCTTGCCATCTGAGAAGCACCAGGTTCTGTAGCCTAGCTGTATAACATCTGGTCTTCCATTCTCTATATCAAATTTCAGAACCCATGAACATACATCACTACCATCGTTCACTGCAACACTTGCAACTGCCCAGATGTAAATTAGCTCAAGAACAAACTTCCATGTACCTAACATGCATCTAAATTCACAAGACACATCCACCAAATCACTGTGTTCATTCAATTTCATCCCTTTTGCAGCTGCAATTCTTCCATTTATCACCAACACTGCAGCTGCAACATCTTCTCTGGAACACCACAGTCAACTTCACCACCAAATGCAGTTGCATTCAATTTCAACCAACAAATTCTTGTAGCAGTCAGCTGAACCACCAACTCAGCTAATACATTCAACACTATATACATCATCAGTTCTATTACATCTCCTATAGCACTGCCTTGTGACAAACCACATCATTTATACCAACACTGCTCCAAGTAATAACACTTCTTCTTAACAATAGCTGCAAGCCACCAGTTCCTGTAATTTCAGATCTCTCCCAACTGAACTCATTGCGTAGTTCAACAGAAAACCATCTATAACTCCAACTGCACAACATTAACACATTCCTTGTTTTCGTGTTCCAATAGCAACAACTCCAACTGCAGCTCTTCTTCTCAGTTGGTGTTGAGAACAACAACTGGCCAGCGCTAATACCTTTCATACATAGATCATAATCTCGCGGTGACCAGCTATAAAGTCTCCTTCTTTCACTAACCTTCCAGCATCAACCATTGGCAGCAGCACCACCTATCACCGCGACTATCTCCTATCACTGCTCAAGCTTAATCTCATCCTTCAACAGCAACCAACCTTCTCCGTTAACCCTTTCCATAGTCATATTCGATAACTTCTCAGCTTCAAAGAACTCTCTATTTTGTAAAGCAGTTACTGAGCATAATACAAAGTTGTTTCTGTTCATCAATAATCACCTTCTATGCCTATAAAAATCCCTACACAATCCATATTACTCAAACCCAACTTCTTCTCAGTTCATCTACAAATTCTTCCACCAACATCGCCAGAATTAACCTCATCTGCTCAACCATGACTAGAAACCCTAATTTATCTCAACTTAAATCAAGCAGTGTCTTCGCCAATTTGTGGTTGAATTCGAGCTCAGAAAACGCTCCTCAATCTGTTTGATAACATTCACAGATCCCTAATTTCACCTCTCAATCAACAGGAACAATTCATCACAGCAACAATTAGCAAAAACCAATTTCTCCAATCTTATTTCCTCCCTTTCTGGGGACTTCTCTGCATCTTAATGGTGCCACCTCTCCTCTCTTGATTTCAGGTGTTGTAGGAAATAATGAGAAGATACTCTTCTCATTATTTTAGGGTAAGATAAACTGAAATGATACTGCCACTCAGGTGAATTGGCTAAGGGGGTACCCAGATGACTCTAGGCATGCTAAGTGTTGATATGAGCCACCAAAGAATGACATCTCCACTTGCTCCATTGTGCTTCCAATAGTATTTGCATGTGAGAAACACTGTTTTTGCTTTTCTTCGAATTCTTCCACCAATAATAGCTTGTCTCTTACTTCTCATATCCACTTTTTTCTTTCAATTCTATTCATCATTAAAGTTGTCATGCTTTTCAGACAAAAATCGCATCACTAAAGCCGACATACTCTTCAGACAGAGATGAAGAAATAAAAGAAAGTAATAAGAAATAATCCGCCTCCAACCGCAGTTGCACTTGAGGTGACACTTTTGCGCTGTTTCTTCCTCTTTTGTTCCAAATGATTCCAAAGTACCTAAATACTCAAAAACAAAACATAAGATACATAATTTACAAGAAAACTAGCAGAGAAAGCATAAACAATAGATAAATAACATGGTGTTTTAGACACCTATCACCATGGGTATGCCTTTCATAAACTTGTGGAAATACTTCATCATAAATAATTCTTCAAATTTCACCGTAGTAACGTCTGATAATAGTGACAGGTAATCATTGTTGTGCAAAGTAGGCACGTACGGGTAGGTGACTTTTTTTTTTGAAAGGCAAACAAAGCGCCTGGTTTATGGTTTTTGATTTCCTGGATTTCTTGGGTTGATAGATAAATGTTACCTTGACGGTTTTGGGTTATTCTTTTTGGAATGAATTGTTTAGGAGTTGATTGTTTTGGTTATGATTTAAAGTGACGCAAACATCCCAGGAAAACTATGGAACCGTGTATTGGTAGATGATATGGGATGAAACATAACATGGCTATCGGTTTTATCATACTTGTGAAACTTGAAAAAGCAAACCATGTATTTTTTCTAGGTAAAACTTACTCGGTTTCTTAGGTTTTATGATTAAAAGTAAACCTTCCGGGTGTAGGACCAAGATTTACGAGAAATTCGGCCGTGGGAAGTCCCCAGTCGTTACTGAGTCATCTGATAACTGAGCTGTTGATCCCTGGGCGGATATTTTTGCTTCTAACCTATGGGAAGTCCCCAGTCATCCTTTGTCGTGTCATGACTGATAATCGAATCGTCGGGTAACTGAGTCGGAGTGGATCGTCTTCCTCTGCCACCTTGACGTCTGGGTCGAAGAACGAGATTGCTGGTTGAAAATTGACATTGTAACCAAAATATAGAACCTCCCGCTGTGGTCGCAAATTGTTTATAGGTAAAAATGGTTTCTGCTGACTTTAGTGATTGCAGGTGTGAAAGTGAGAAACAATCTAAACCCTAAACAATGTACTTCAAGGGAGTACTTTTAGATTCGAGAGATCAATCTGTACAAGTCCATCCTACACCAATAAATGGTTGTTCCAGACTTACTTCGGTCACAAAGTGGAGGAGAAGGGTTGATTTGGGGAGGGAAGCGAAGAAAGGTGTTGAGACCAGAATAGTTCTATAAAGGTAGTTCTTGACTTGTATCAGAAGGTGAGAGATTTGAGAAAGCTAACAAGAGTTGTCTTTCTGAGTGTGGTATTTTCCATGACCAAGAACTCGTGTTCTGGTGGAAATAGGTAATCCTATTTATACATGTCAAAAACGAAACGTGCTCTGGCCTCATAAGAAAAGAAAACGGATGAGTTAAATAGGAAGAGGTGGTAACGCATGGTATTGATGGGATTTGATGGAATTGATGTCCCATAATGAAACAGCCTTTCACTGTTGCTTCTTGCATTTACTATCCGTCTTATTCTTATTGCACTATCTTGAAACGGGCATTTGTGTATGCCGCACGCTATAGACCACCAAACCAATACCCTAATGGGCATCCCCCAGTTTGTGTTGATGTCTCGAATGCTTTTGGAAAACATGTAGCATGTTGTTGTGGCTTGGCAAGTCAAGCTCGGGAAACTTGCTAGCCTAGTGACCTTCGACGGTCGAGCTTTTGCATCTTGAGAGGAGGGGAAACCGTTGATCATTGCACGCCTTCGTTTTGGTAGTGAGGGCCAACGTGCTGGTGCGGCTAGGTTAGCATACCATTGGCATGGCATGGTTTGGCGTTGCCAAACTTAGGTTTTCGAGCCAAAGGTTACCATGTGTTGTCTAGTAACCTTGGATGACAAGGATTTTCTCCTGGGATTAAAGGGCAACCGTTGATTGTTGCACGCCTTCATTTTGGTGGATGCGTTGGGGAGGCCAGTAGGGTGGCGTGACTAGGGCCAAGAAAATGGTGTTTGGGTTGGCGTTGTGTGACTAGCATAGATAGGGACAACGCAGAGTACGCTTGGAGTAGCGCGTCTAGCTTGGGCTAGGTGCGGTTTTGGATTGGAATATGGGGCCAAGGGTTTTCCATGGGCGTATGGCGTGGATAGACCTAAGGTAGGATTGATTGTCTTGGCGTGGTGTGACTCGCATAGCTAGGGCCAAGGCAGAGTGCATTTGGCATGGCGCGACTAGCTTGGGCTAGGTTTGGTTTGGCTTGGCATGTGGGTCCAAGGGTTTGCCATGGGCGCATGGCATGACTAGGGCCAAGGCAAGGGAGTTTGGCTTAGAATGTGGGGCCAAGGGTTTTCCTTAGGCGTATGACGTGGCTAGCTTTGTCTAGGTGCGTGACCAAGCTAGGGGTTTTGGCCAAAGGTCGTGAGGTGACTTTAGACGGCCAGGATTTGCTCTTGAATTGATGAGAAACCATTGATTGTTGCACGCCTTCACTTTGGTAGCCGCGTGGGGAAGTCCAGCATGGTGGCGCAACATGGGGGGCCATGGTGAGATATGTTTGGCATTGCGCGGTCGGTGTGGAAGGCATGATTTTCCATTGGCACGGAGGTGCAGATAGCATGGTTGGCATGCTTTGGCGCGGTCGGTGTGGCTTTCATGATTTTCCATTGGCACAGAGGTGCGGCTAGCATGGTTGGCATGCTTTGGCACGGTTGGTGTGGCTGACATGATTTGCCATTGGCACAGAGGTGCGACTAGCATGGTTGGCATGCTTTTGCGTGGTTGGTGTGGCTGGCATGATTTTCCATTGGAACAAAGGTGCATCTAGCATGGTTGGCATGTTTTGGCACGGTTGGTGTGGCTGACATGATTTTCCATTTGCACAGAGGTGTGGATAGCATAGTTGGCATGCTTTTGCGCAGTCGGTGTGGCCGGCATGATTTTCCATTTGCACAGAGTTGCTGCTAGCATGGTTGGTATGATTTGGCGCAGTCGGTGTGGCTGGCATGATTTGTCATTGGCACAGAGGTGTGGCTAGCATGGTTGGCATACTTTGGCACGGTCGCTGTGGCTGACATGATTTTTCGTTGGAATATAGGTGCGGCTAGCGTGGTTGGCATGCTTTGGCAAGGTCGGTGTGGCTGGCATGTTTTCCATTGGCACAGAGGTGCGTCTAGCATGGTTGGCATGCTTTGGCGCGGTCGGTGTGGCTGGCATGATTTTCCATTGGCACAGAGGTGAATTAGGGTTTTTCTTGTCGTAACCCTAATTTGAAAAAATGTACCCCGGTAATTATTTAGAGACACATTAAAGGCTTTTCAGTAAATGCGCCTAGTAAATGCTTTATCACTTAAATGTTGTGACGTCACTGTCTGCTAGGGTTTAGTGTTTTTCGATTTTAACCCTAAGCTAAAAACCACCATCAACAACTGGTAATCACAAAATCAAAAAACATCTCATTTAGATTTGATAAATTCAAGTTTATTTTTCTAGTTTGTTTTATTAATCTCTTTAAGATTTTCACATGAAAACAAGAAGATGGAGGAATATCTACACAACATAAAATCAAAAAGATGGTGGATATTGGGTGATCTTAGGTTGAATTACATGGATTTGATATCTTGATTTTCCATTTTTCTTGATAATAAATAAGTTTCCTGATTATTTTTTTCCTTTGTTACTATTTTTAATGGAAAGTGAATGATTGGGTGTATGAACGCTAGTTATAGAAATCGATGGAGAAATACGTGAAAGATCTTAGTTGACGAATAAACTCTGACAATTTCTGGGCACATCTTGGAACAGATGATACATCAAGAGAGCTCACTAATCATTGACGGGTAAATGCAAATTACATTTATCGATTTTGATTCCTCAATCCTTGTGCGTATAAAACATCTTTGTGGAACTACTGACCATCTCATGTATAGGCACAAGTGGTGAATTTCATTAAAGATTGCAACTTGATTTTAACTCTATTCAATCAACTTCATACTCCTCCACCAATCCTAAGTTTGCTGATGATTTTTTGATGGCTATAAGATTGCAGTACTAATTGAAGGCGTTGGCAACCAATGCAGAATAAAATCTAGAGAAGGAATTGTGTGTACTTAATGAAAAAAATTATATGTACTTAACGAATGCTAATATCCTAGTAATCTAATTATTTTTTTCTCAAAATATCAAAATGTAAATTGAAGTCGGTAATATAATGTACAAATTCATTATGTTGTCACTTTGGTTTCGTATGTAAATTGAAAACGTCACCTAAGTAACAGATGCCATGACGGTTTTATATAGAATAAAATAGTCACTGTAATAGTGTTAAAGTGATAGTTTGCAAAGAAAAACGTCAGCAAAATGTACATAAATTGACGGTTATATAAGAAAACCGTTGGAAATAATATTATGTTGGCGCTTTTCAGCATTATATTCACGGTTTCTCGAGAAAACAATCACCATAACATCATTAAGGTGACGTTTTCAAAAAAAAAAAACGTTGTGGATGTCTGTTACAATGACTGTTTAAAATACTTCATGACAGTTTTGTAGGTTAATTGGTGGAGGTTATGTGACAGTTCATAAATAGAACTATAAGATGACCCCTATGGTGACACTGCCTTTGGACACTTTTAAATTTCACCTGAACCGTCATGAAATTGATACGGTGACAGTTTTGAAATGTCACTTATGTTGATTTTTCTACTATTACAGGAACAAAAAAATACATCCATGATGTATGCTTTAGAACCATTCTTAAGAAGAATTCCAATTCTTCCTTTTCCCATAACTGTAATTGTAGAACTGTTGCCAAACTTCATTGTTGATCTAACAGTCTCATCAAGCTTATCAAATAAATCTTTTCTTCCACACATATGGTTGCTGCAACCTGTATATCCAAGTACCACTTATGTTGAGGTTGTTCTTCAGCTGTATGACAAGCTAGTAACATGTTTTCATCCTTTTGCTCTTCTGCTTCTTCTTTTTGTTGACATTCAACAATATTAGGTTTGAAATTTGCTTTGTAATTATTGGCAACAGTCTTTCTTGGCTTTGAACACTCAGTAGCAATATGTCCAAAATATCCACAATTATAACATTGTATTTTTGATTTATCATATGGATTTCTGTAATTTCCATTATTTGATCTTCCTCCATTATTGTATCTACCTTGAGAACCTCCAGAATTATATTTTCCTTGATTACTTGTCCAACTAACTTGACTCTGAAGTGCTTCTTCAACTTGTTTTGAAGCTGTTGTTTTCTCCAATAATCTTTGTTCATAAGCTTGTAATGAACCCAACAACTCATTAAGAGTCATGGTTGCAACTGTGTTAATTCTTCTATAGCAGTAACCTATGATTCAAACTTCTCAGGTAAACTTCTTAAAATCTTCTCTACAACAGTTGAATCTTCTAAAGTATCACCATTGGATTTCATCTAATTGACAATATTCAGTGTTTTTGAGAAAAACTCTGAAATTGTTTCAGTTGTCTCCATCTGTAGTAGTTCATATTTTCTTTTCAAGGTTTGTAATATAACCTTCTTAACTTTGTCAGAACCTGCGTATTAGCTTATGAAACCATCACAAGCTTCTTTAGCTTGTTTAATATAAATAACTCTATCCATGAGAGATTCATGAATACCCTGATGAAGAATATATGTAGCTTTTGAATTCTTCTTCATGTTATCATTTAACAATGTTAGCGCAGCTCCTTTAAGTACTATTCCTTATACTGGTTCAGCTTAACCATCTTTCACAATCTCCCATACCTCTTGGTATATAAAGGTATTCTCCATCTGCAACCTCCAGTGTTCAAAGTTTTTACCTTCAAACACAGGCACTTTGATTGAACTTAAACTAGTCATCTTCTTCAACTTAAATTCTCATACCCACAGCCTTAGAATCTGATACCAGATGTAGAAAATCTGATATCAAAGACTTAATGAAAATAACACCAACTTAATTCTCAAACAAACTTCTCTTAATTGTTGTAATTCGTATCATGGATTAACATCCTATTTATATGAGTAACAGACTTGAATCTCAAGAAAAATATCTTTCCTAACATAAACAAACTTGTTTATAGGTGAAAATGGTTTCTGCTGACTTTGGTAATTGCAGGTGTGAAAGTGAAATATAATCTAAACCCTAAACAATGTACCGCAAGGGAGTACTTTTAGATTCGAGAGATCAATCTGTACAAGTCCGGCCTAAACCGATAAATGGTTGTTCCAGACTTGCTTCGGTCCCAAAGTGGAGGAGAAGGGTTGGTTTAGGGAGGGAAGCGAAGAGAGTGTTGAGGCCAGAATAATTTTGGAAGAGCAGTGCTTGACTTGTATCAGATGGTGAGAGCTTTGAGAAAGCTAACAAGAGTTGCCTTTCTGAGTGTGGTATTTTCCCTGACCAAGAACTCGTGCTCTGGTGGAAATAGGTAAGCCTACTTATACAAGTCCAAAAATAAATGTACTCTGCCCTTTTAAGAAAAGAAAACGGATGAGTTAAATGGGAAGAGGTGGTAACGCCTGGTATTGATGGGATTTGATGGAATTGATGTCCCATAATGAGGGAGAATTTCACCGTTGCTTCTTTCATTTACTAACTACTTTAATCTTATTACACTATCTGGAAACGGGCATTTGTGTATGCCGCACGCTATAGACCACCAAACCAAAACCCAAATAAGCATCCCCCAGTTTGTGTTGATGTCTCGAATATTTTTGGAAAACATGGAGCATGTTGTTGTGTCTTGGAAAGTCAAGCTAGGGAAACTTGCTATCCTGGTGACCTTCGACGGTCGAGATTTTGCATCTTGGGAAGAGGGGCAACCGTTGATCGTTGTGCGCTTTTGTTTTGGTAGCCGCATAGTGAGGGATAGCATGGTGGCACGGCTAGGTTGGAATGCCGTTGGCATGGCATGGCATGGTTTGGCGTGGCCAAACTTAGGTTTTCGGGCCAAAGGTTACCATGTGTCATCTGGTAACCTTGGATGGATAGGATTTGCTCCTGGGATTGAAGGGCAACCGTGGATTGTTGCACGCCCTCGTATTGGTACTCGCGTAGTGAGGTCCAATAGGGTGGCGCGGCTAGGGTGTATTTAGGATTGGCGTGTGGTGCCAAGGGTTCGCCTTGGGCGTGGCTAGCTTGGCTAGGTGCGATTTTGGCTTGTCCTGTGGGACCAAGGGTTTGCCATGGGCGTATGGCGTGGCCAGGGCCAAGGAAAGGGCGCTTGGCTTGGCATGACGTGACTAGCATATCTAGGGCCAAGGCAGGGTGCGTTTGTGATAGGTGTAGAATACACCGTATTTACTATATAGAGTTTATGCTTTCTTTGCTATTTTTCTTGTAAATTATGTATCTTATGTGTGAGTTTGAGTTTATTAGGTGCTTTGGAGTCACACTGAGGAAAATGAGAAGAAATCATTCAATTTGAGTCAAATGGGCAGAAAGGTCATTTCACAGGCAAACATTATTGGGAGCTGAGCCAAGGCTAAAGGGAGACTCTTTTCTGGAGAAGTACTAAAATACAGCCAACAATGGTTAGGGGGTTGCTAGCTGGGTGGCCCTTATCGAGGTGACCGGACACTGACTATAACCATACTTCTACAACCCTAAATCGAGAAACTCTCGTCATTCAATCATTTATGCCTGAAATTGAGGAAAAAAAAGCGGCTGCTGCTATGCTGTTGTTCGAGAGGAAATTGATTTAATAGGATAGAGAAATTCGAGGGTTCTTCTGGAGAATGAGTAGAACTATTGCTCAAAGTGAGGGTAGATATCAAGAGGAAGAAAATGGGATCTGTACAGCTGAAGAATAAAGGAAAGAAATCTAGGGTTTGAGTTGAAAATGAAAAAGAGGGTTCTGATCTTCGTGTTTATGGAATGTTGAGGTTGAATTGAGAATTGGGTTGGTGTTACTGGCAAGAAAAGATGAAGAGTAACGCGTTTCTGTTGAAGATGAAGATTTGAAAATCTAGTTCAACCCATTTTTCCGGCGAGCGTTTTTGGACATAATTTTACATGGGTTTTTCTCACACATGGGCTTGGTGGACCACTTGGAGATGGGTTTTTGAGAAGACCTAATATTGGAAGGAGTATCCTTTATGGAAATTGAGAAACATATAAAAAGAGGAGACTTTTCTCTACACAAAATTAATCTATCTTCTACTTTTGTTCTAGGGTTTAGACATGAAAACTCTTCTCTTTATTCTTGTTATGAACTCCTTGAGCTTGAGTACTTAATTTTATTATTGGTTATGGAATAATTGGACTTCACAAAATATGCTTTTTGATATGATAAATTAGTTTTGTCTCCATATTATCGATTATGATTCACTATTTATATTGTTACATGATTTGAATGCTTGTTTGATCGAGTCATGAATCGGTTGAGTTTGTTTTCATCTCTATTGCAAGATTAGGGTTTGTTAAACGTAAAAGTGATAGATTCCTGATTGCATGTAGCATAAGTATGATTATAGTTTGTAGTGATATATTCTTATGATCATATGTGAACCATAACCTTTGTTAAATTTAATTAGTGCGCTTTCCACGTTCGATTGCTTTGATTGGCCTGATTTTATAGAACTTAATGCATCTAGGGAATTAAACTTGATTAGTGCTTTTACACATTAGGTTGTTCTCTTAGATAGAACTCGCATCTTTTAATGTGTTTGTTGATGATAAGAGGGAATTAGCGGGATATTCTTGCGATCAAGGTATCATAGGGCTTTTGGTAAAATTTGAGATTAAATATCAATTCTAATTATTATGACAAGAATATGTTAGTGAATGAAGATTAATCCTTAACAAATATTTTTTATTGCTTGATTTGTTTAATTTTCTTTGTTTGCTTTTATTTTACTTTTACTTTATTAAAAATCAGAAAATCCCCCGTGTTACTTATAGGAAACCAAAACATCTTGACAACCTAGTCCTCTCTATGAGAACGATCCTTTCTTGCCCTTGCTTCATTATATATTTTGAGTAGTAAGAAAATGTAATTTATTTTTGATGCCTACGACAACGATCATTTTGGCATGGCACGGCTAGCTTGGATAGGTTTGGTTTGGTTTGGCTTGGCATGTCGGGCCAAGGGTTTGCCATGGGCGTATGGCGTGTCCAGGGCCAAGGAAATAGCGCTTGGCTTGGCATGACGTGACTAGAATAACTAGGATTTTGGTCCAAAGGTCGTGAGGTGACCTTAGATGGACATGATTTGCTCTTGGGATTAAAGTTAAATCGTTAATTGTTGCACGCCTTCGTTCTGGTAGCCGCGTAGTGAGGGCCAACAGAGTGGTACGGCTATATGGGCCATGGCGAGATGTGTTTGGAATGGCGCGGCTAGCTTGGCTAGGTGCGTGACCAAGCTACGGTTTTGGGCCAAAGGTCGTGAGGTGACCTTGGACGGCCAGGATTTTCCCCTGGGATTGAAGGGAAACCGTTGATTGTTGCACGCCTTCATTATGGTAGCCACGTAGTGAGGGCCAACAGGGTGGCGCGGCTAGAGGGTCCATGTCGAGGTGTGTTAAGCATGGCGCGTTCTGTGTGGCTGGAATGATTTTCCATTGGCAAAAAGGTGCGGCTAGTATGGTTGGACCTCTTTGGCGCGGTCGGTGTGGCAACCATGTTCGGCATGCTTTGGCGCGGTCGGTGTGGCTGGAATGATTTTCCATTGGCACGTACAGAGGTGCGGCTAGGATGGTTGGGATGCTTTGGTGCGGTCGGTGTGGCTGGCATGATTTTTCATTGTCACAGAGATGCGGGTAGCATGGTTGGCATGCTTTGGCGTGGTCGGTGTGGCTGGCATGATTTGCCATTGGCATAGAGATGCGGCTAGCATGGTTGGGATGCTTTGGCGCGATCGGTGTGGCTGGCATGATTTTCCATTGACACAGAGGTGCGGCTAGCATGGTTGGAATGCTTTGGCGCGGTCGGTGTGGCTGGCATGATTTTCCATTGGCACATAGGTGCGGCTAGCATGGTTGGCATGCTTTGGCGCAGTTGGTGTGGCTAGCATGATTTGCCATTGGCACACGTGGGAACTAGGGTTTGCCTTGTCATAATCCTAATTTGAAAAATATACCCTGGTAATTATTTTAGAGACACATTAAAGGTTTCAATAAATGTGCCTAGTAAATGCTTTATCACTTAAATGTTGTGACGTCACTGTCGGCTAGGGTTTAGTGTTTTACGATTTTAACCCTAAACTAAAAACCACCATCAACATTAAGTCCCATGTTTATCTCGGAATAGGTGCCTTGTTGCGAGGTAAGCATATGATGGTGACAGACAAGGACGGAATCAAGGTGTAAATCATTGCAAAGATGGTCAGGAAAATCCGACTAACCTTTTTGAGTGGTAAAGAGAGTTTTGGCTTCCCGTGTTGGAGGAACTGCGTAAGTTTTACTGGGAATGAAGACCGTGGAATGATTGGGCGAAATTTACCGGCTTGGTCTAGTCGTACATCTCCAAGGCAAAGGGGGAGCGATCTTGGGAGTCGACGCAAGTGGACATCTTGGTTCGAGGGGACAAAAGGTGGCGTGGTCTTGGTGAGGTGAACGCATGTGGATGATAGGGTCACGTCAGTGGAGCTGGTGGCTTGGAATAGTGTGGCCTTGACCAGACGAGACATACTCGGACGGCCAGGCGTACTGGGGATGCGTCAATGGCATAGTGGAACGTGCAAGGGCGTCTAGGAGTGCTGGGGCCACGATGATGTAGCGATGGCTTGGAAAGGGCCGTGGAAAGGTGAGGCGTTTTATTTTCGAGGCTGGTCTTCGGGCCGTGATTCGAGCATGTTCCAATTTTTAGCCTGCGTTTCTCCTTCTTCCTTTAGGGCTTCCATAGTATTTATGCCTCATGAAGTTGTGTCGTCTTCCTAATTTTCAACAAAGATTTCTTCTCATCAAGTCCAACTTACATCATGTCGATCAGAAGCGAATCTTCCACGAGTCGACCAGGTTCTCCAGCCAAACATGCCAGACTTGATTCTCGTGACAATTCCCCCATCCGAGTCATTCGAGTTAAGAAGGTCATACCGGTATGTTCTAATTAATCAACATACGTTTCTTTACTTGTTGATGAATAATGGAAGTTTTCCTTCTGTGTAGTGGTATCCTGTTGGAGCATGTGTTACCGTCATTGATGAGGATGACTTGGTTACCCATTTTTCTTCGAGCTCAATCTTTCCAGCCGCTGCAGATCTGGAAAATTCGGACTTAGGAATTTCTTTCCATGAGTATCCCAATGCAGGTTTGTTGTTTGGAACCCACATGAGGTGCCTTTCTTATAACTACCGGAACATTGGGGGGGTCCTTTTGCGAAAATAATTCGTAACTCTTTACACAAAAATATGGAAGATATACGGCCACATTGCCACTAGGTACGTGGTACAATATTGCTCGTCTGCTTTGGTTTCTATTGTGAATTGTCTCCTGCCAATGGTTGTTAAAATAGAGAGTATGTCTATCCGTACCGTCGCGGAAGCAGCTATTCAAAAGTGGGATAACATGGTGTCTACTTGTGAATCTCTGAAGTTCAACGTTAGTTGGTTGTGGCATCATCTTGAAATTTTAATGTCGATAGGGCTGGCATTCTTGCTGGCGTGGTCCCTGCTACAAAAGCTATTCTGAAAGAGGAGAAATCTTTGGCCGTGGAGTCACAGAAGGTGGAAGAGTCAATCCCAAATTTGAAGAGCAAGACTAAGAGGTATCAAAGTCGTTTGAAGATAATGCTTTCTAGAGATTACCACCTTTTGTACGGGCTTTTCTGAGTTATGTGGCTGTGGTATGCTTGAGTTTCTTTTTGAACATTTTTTTTTTTTGAAATAACAAGAGAACTTTCTTGATTTGCTTCAATAAAATGAAATAGAAACTCAATACGGTATGGAAGAAAGTGAAAAGATTCCTGGCTATCCGTGTTTGTGATACGGTGGGGTGGGGCGGGGTTCAGGCGTAATATGCCTTTAGCTATTTCCCGTTGATGACCGCTTCCAATTTCCCCCGTCCTCCTTAATGACTTTGTAATACCCACTGTTGTATGCTTTCGTGACTATATAAGGACCTTCCCATTTTGCGGAGAATGTTGGTGCCAATGCCTCTTGCTGGATGTGCTTAGCAGTCATCAGTACCAAGTCTCCTATTTGAAAAATTTGAGGTTTCACGGTTTTGTTGTATGCTCTGGAAACCCTATTTCTGTATGCCCGTGCGTGTTCTTCCGCTTTGTCTCTCCTAGAGTTTACAGTGTCCAATTCCGCAACCCTGTCACTTAAGGCTTCAGCTTCATTCCATCGAACTCCGCTTGCTTCGGCAATCCTGGCTGATGGTATTTTAATTTCCGCTGGGAGGATAACGTTTGTGCCATAAACAAGAAAATAGGGAGAGGCCCCAGTGGAACTTCTTGGTGACATCCGGTACGCCCAAAGTGCCATGGGCAGTTGCTTATGCCATGTTCGAGGATTATCGTGCACTGTCCGACTGAGGATTCGAATCATAGTTTTGTTGGTGCTTTCATCCTGCCGTTCCCTTGAGGGTAGTATACGGTGGACAAGACGTGTTTAATCCCGTATTCCTCGAGCAATTCTCATACTTGTCTGTTCACGAAATGGGTGCCATTGTCGGTGGTGATATGTTTAGGTATACCAAAACGGTAGATGATGTACTCCTTAATAAATGTCGCAATCGTGGTTCCGTTTGTTCCTCGTTAAGCTATGGATTCGACCCATTTGGTATAAAGTATTCGGTTGTTTTTATTACATACTCGTGATGTTTTGAGGATGGTGGGTTGATTTTCCCAATGATGTCGAGTCCCCAGCTATGAAAGGGCCATGGACTGCTTATTGAATGCAGGGTGGTTGCTGGTACATGAATAAGGTTCCCGTGGACCTGACATTCCTTGCACCTATTGTACGAAAACAACTGCTTCGTCCTCCATGGTCGGCCAGTAGTACTTCTCATGTATTTGGAGAAATAATTTCCTCTTCCCTTGGTGTTCTCCTTCGTGCATCTCCTTCAGCATGATTGGGATCTCTACCTCGTTCAACCATCGCAGAAAACTCCCTTCAAAGCTTTTACGATATAAGATCCCTTCGTGAAATACGAACCTCTTGGACATTTGTTTTATCTTGGATGCCTCATTCTCGTTGGTGGGGAGTATCCCGTCGCGAAGGTAACTGATCGATATATGGCTTTTGCTAGTTCCCGGCATGGCCAATATTGAAAATTTCTAATTAATGCGGCGACGCTTGACAGTTGGAACAGGTTCTTTGAAGTAACTGAGCTTGGACCTCCATCTCCGACCCATAATAGCCAAGGAGTTGTAAACGATGATAGAGGGTCACCACCAATGTCTGTCCGCAGACCTTACCATGGATGTGATTGAGATGTTACTGTGCTTTCTCTTCTCCGATGCATCTTGACAAAGATCCGTCTGGATTTCAATGATAGAGTACCCCTCGAAGCATGAAGAAATCACGAAAAGTCTTAAGGATGACCTTTCCTTGAGAGAGTGAACTGCTAAGATCTTGGATAGTCGGTGTTCTCCAGTCATCAACTTTATCTTTCAAGATGTGAAAGCCATCTTGAAGCCACGGTCCTTCTTTTCACCGTAATAGTTTCCTCAGATCCTTCAAATCGCAGTTTCGATGCTAACGTTGCTAGGTAGTCGGCATGTTGGTTGCTGCCGCTCCCGATATGGGCTATTGTTGCATCGGCGAAGTAGTTCAGTATTTTTTGCGCTTTATCTCTATATGGGGCTAAGGTTACCTCATTTAGTGTGTATACTCCGTTTACTTGGTTGACCAGTAGTTTAGAGTCCCTTCTTATTTCCAGACGTGTGGCTCCGGCTTGTTTAGCCAAAGACAACCCAATAAGGAAAGCTTCATACTCTGCTGAATTGTTGGTGCAAGGGAAGTCTATCTTGAAGGAGTGTGAGAAAACTTCACCAGTTGGGGATACTAGAACCACGCAGGCTCCTCCCTTGGTGGAGCCGTCGAAAAAAAATAGCCAAGTTTCCTCTTGGATGAAAGAGATTTCCGAAAAGTCCCCAGGGAGGTCTTCGCGTAATGTTACTGCATGTTCTCCTGGAAATACCGCCAACAAATCTGCAACTTCCTGTCCTTTGATGGCCCTAGGGGAAGCACATGTTTTATCGAATTCTGACATCTGGAAGAGTCATTTGGCTGGTCTTCCTATCAGAGAAGGCTTTGAGAGGAGGAACTTCACATGATTGGATTTGGATATCAGCACCACTTTATTGGATAGCAGGTAGTGCCTAAATTTCTGGATGGAGTAGACCAAGGATAGGCATGCCTTTTCTGCTTTGGGATACCTGAGTTCGGTATCTCTCAAAGTCCGACTAAAATAATATATGGGGTATTCAATCCCTTCGTCATCTTATTGGGCGAGGAGAGCTCCGACAGCAGTGTCACTGAACGCGGTGTAGAGGTGTACCCGTCTTCCTTGCATGGGTGATATCATGACAGCCGGGGAAGATAACGTTCGTTGAATCTTCCGGAATTCCTCATGTTGTAATGGGGTCCAAATAAATCTTTCTTTTTTCTTTAGTAAGGGGGTGAACGAAGCTATAAGTTGAGCCAATCTGGGTATGAAGAGGAGAATGTAGTTTATTTTGCCCATGAAACTCTGGAGTTCCTTCACGTTCCGCGGTGGTGGCATTGTGAGGATGGCTTGCATTTTGGTTGGGTCAACTTTGATCCCTACATCTTTTACTTGAAAGCATAGGAAATCTCTGCGCGGGCCGCCCGAGTTTTTGACTTGACTACTATGTCACCTACATAATCCTCAACTTTCTTATGCATCATTTCGTGAAAGATGGTGGTCATGGCGCGTTGGTATGGGGCGCTAGCATTCTTCAGACCGAAGGGCATCACAATATAGTAAAAGTTTCCGAGAGGAGTTCGAAAATCCCTCTTGCTCGCAACATGCTCGTACATCTTTATTTGGTTATAGCCGCTGTACACGTCCATGAAAGAAAACATTCCATGTCCACTGGTGGCATATACCAACATGTAGATGTTGGGGAGTAGAAAATCATCTTTAGGGAATCATTTATTTAGATCCCTAAAATCGACACAACACCTAATTTTTCCATTCTTCTTTTTTACCGGAACTATTTTTGCCAACCAGGTGGGGTGATGGATTGGTTTGATGAAACCAGCCACCAATAACTTTTGAATTTCTGCTTTAATCTGTTCTTCAACATCATGCCGGAATTGTCTTGGGGTCTGCTTGACCGGTTTGGATCCGGATATCACATGTAAGTTGTGAGTGACCAGCTTCTCTTCCAAGACAGGCATCTCCTCGTACGTCCATGCGAACACGTCTTGATATTCATTGAGAAGGTCTTCCAACTTTGTGCGCTCGTTTGTGTGTAGAGTCGAGATTATGGAGATGGGTCGTGGAGATTCCTCATTCCCGATATTAATAATTTCAAGCTCGTCCGTGGTTGAATTGGTGCCGTCTTGTAGTTTTTGTGGTGCTTCAGGTATCTCCTCTCCTGGATCGTCACCAGGATGGAATTCTGTTGGGCGAGGATACTCCGTGGTAGTCTCCCCTGTTAATTGCTAACAACGGCGTTGATATACGGTTTTCCCTTTTTCATCGTGACCCGTAATGAATATCCGTCCTCGCTTGGTTGGAACCAAACCCTGGTCTTGTGGATGAAGGAGAGTGTGCCTCTCTTCTGAAGGTGTGATATGAGGCTGAGTTTCTCCGCGGGGTTGTGTAGAACTATTTATTTCTTCAATGGTCGTCCATTTCGGCAGCGGGGTGTGGTGAGCCTTGTTGGTTGTGACTTGTGGGCCTTATCTTGGCTCAAAATTTTTCATGCCATAGATTGGCGCATAGGGAGATGATGACGCTGCGATGCGAATAAATTCTCCGTTTAGCATGGTTTTCAAGCATTAGTGGTACGTCGAAGGAATAATCCTGTTGTCGTGGATCCATGGTCTCCCCAGTATCATGTGGTAGTCCGGATCCTTTTCAATTACTTCGAATCTCACTTTTGACTGGACAGGTCCTACAGATATATCCAAATTGACGTACCCATATGTATTGGTTTGGTTACCTTAGAAATTGGTCATGGTAGTAGGTTGTCGTGTAACCTCGCTTGGTCATACTTTGGCCGTCTTGAGCGTCCTAAGGGTGACGACATTAGAGGACGCTCCTGTGTCGACGAGGGCCCTTTTGAATTCCACGTTTTTGATCCGAGCTGTGACGTGTAGGGCGCGGTTATGGCCATCCTCTGCCATCATGTCATCATCAGTGAACGTGATATTATTAATGGACGAATCCTGTATTTTTGCTGTTTCCGAGCATGGAGGAACCAAGGGAACGCTTAACGTTATCCGATTGATGGCGGTGAACGTCTCTATCCGTTGATCCCTTGAAAGATGTAATAGTTCACATAAGTTTTCCACCAGTGAGACCACTTCTTGGCTTATAGGCCTCTGATTGGTGGTGAAGTTGTTGGCTTGAGAGCGATCATTCGGGACGTCAGTCCCCATCTCTGAAGTTTCTGAGGTAGGCGAACCGCAAAATTCTTCCGTCAGGTCGATGAGGAAATCCAGTATGGCGTTGATTGTATCTCTCATCATCCCCATGTTTCTGGTGTGAATCCCCTGGACCCGTACTAGGTCAATCAGCCTTGGAGCTCCTTCGTTGGCGGTTTTTTTGGGCATTGAGACGTTGCCATTTTTCCGAGTGGAATCTGAGGACACAGATTCAGTCCAAAGACCAACCATCCATTCTATTTAGAGAAACGTATTCAAAGCCTGATATTGGGACCGATAGACCAATCCTCCCACTGTGGTCACCAATTGTTTATAGGTAAAAATGGTTTCTGCTGACTTTGGTAATTGCAGGTGTGAAAGTGAGAAACAATCTAAACCCTAAACAATGTACTGCAAGGGAGTACTTTTAGATTCGAGAGATCAATCTGTACAAGTCCGGCCTAAACCAAGAAATGGTCTTTCCAGACTTGCTTCGGTCACAAAGTGGAGGAGAAGGATTGGTTTAGGGAGGGAAGCGACGAGAGTGTTGAGGACAGAATAATTCTGGAAGAGCAGTGCTTGACTTGTATCAGAAGGTGAGAGCTTTGAGAAAGCTAACAATAGTTTCCTTTCTGAGTGTGGTATTTTCTTGGACCAAGAACTCGTGTCTTTGGTGTAAATATGTAAGCCTACTTATACTAGTCTAAAAAGAAACGTACTCTGGCCTTTTAAGAAAAGAAAATGGATGTGTTAAATGGGAAGAGGTGGTAACGCCTGGTATTGATGGGATTTGATGGAATTGATGTCCCATAATGAAGGAGCATTTCACCGTTGCTTCTTCCATTTACTAACCGCCTTAATCTTATTACACTATATTGAAACGGGAATTTGTGTAGGCCGTACGCTATAGACCACCAAACCAAAACCCTAATGAGCGTCCCCCAGTTTGTGTTGATGTCTCTAATGTTTTTGGAAAACATGGAGCATGTTGTTGTGGCTTCACAAGTCAATCTAGGGAAACTTGCTAGCCTGATGACCTTCGACGATCGAGATTTTGCATCTTAAGAGGAGGTGAAACCGTTGATCGTTGTGCGCCTTTGTTTTGGTAGACGCGTAATGAGGGCCAGCGTGGTGGCGCGGCTAGGTTGGCATGCCGTTGGCATGGCATAGTTTTTCGTGGACAAACTTAGGTTTTCGGGCCAAAGGTTACCATGTGTCGTCCTGTAACATTGGATGGCTAGGATTTTCTCATGGGATTGAAGGGAAACCGTTGATTATTTCACGCCTTTGTTTTGGTAGCCGCGTAGTGAGGGCCAATAGGGTGGCGTGGCTAGGGTGTGTTTAGGCTTGGCGTGTGGGGCTAAGGGTTCGCCTTGGACGTGGCTAGCTTTGGCTAGGTGCAATTTTGGCTTGGCCTATGGGGCCAAGGGTTTTCCATGGGCGTATGGTGTGGCCAGGGCCAAGGCAATGGCGCTTGGATTTGCATGATGTGACTAGCATAGCTAGGGCAAAGGAAGATTGCGTTTGGCATGGCGGGGACTAGCTTGGCTAGGTTTGGTTTGTCTTGGCATATGGTGCCAAGGGTTTTCCATGGGCGTATGGCGTGGCCAGGGCCAAGGCAGGAGCGCTTGGCTTGGCATGACGTGACTTGCATAGCTAGGGCCATGGCAGAGTGCGTTTGGCATGGCGCGGCTAGCTTGGCTAGGGTGGGTTTGGCTTGGAATATGGGGCCAAGGGTTTGCCATGGGCGTATGGCGTGGCCAGGGCCAAGGTAGGAGCGCTTGGCTTGGCATGACGTGACTAGCATAGCTAGGTATTATGGTGCTGCAAGTGACACATAATGATGGCGCTTCACAGAGTTGCATGCCAAGTCGGTATGAAGCCATAATGGCGCAATTGCAAAGCCATAATAGCGCAGCGCAAGCCATAATAGCCGTATTACCGTATAGACTTTTAAGTGCTGAGAATGTCATAAACCCACAGGGCCAATGTAGTGCAAGTGCAGCACTACATTGTAAAGACATTTAGCTAAGGATGGAATCTAATTGGCCGAAATAATGGAGCTTCATTGAGAGAAGGCAAGATGAGGCCAAAGTGACAGATGCAACATGCGATGTTGGCATTAAGGCATATCCGTGAAGTTAAGTTGGCCCAAACTCAAGGATGATGAAAGAAGGGTGAAATAGACTAAGAGTTAGTCTATGGAATTAGTTCAAGGATGGCCAAAGCTTGAACAATGCAAATAAGTTGGTAATGCAAGAGTTGCATTGATGTTGTCCAGCTAATTGGCATAGTGAAGCATATATGACGCATGAGTAACTAGAGTGATCTTAAGGACCTGGATTCGATGTTTGATGCTTGACAGTTGTCCGTACATGAGTTTATAATAATAAACATGCAGGGCCAAGATGGCTGAACATTGAAGCATGGAAGAATCCAGTATGCCAGAACAAGTGGTGCAATACGGCTCAAGTGACGGTTACAAGTTGGTTATGAGTTTCACAAGCATGACAATGATGCGTGATGAATTAGAACGGTTATAAAGGAGTTTATAATCGTGGGAGAAGAGTTCTAACCGCAATAGAATAGGTGTTGGACGATTGGAGCAAGTTATAAGAGAACTAATCAGTTGGAACAGTTATTGGCGGTTAACAAAACTACTTTATGAGACAGATGGATATCCCATGCATGTGTAATGGTTATGCACGGTTTTTCCAAGCAAAGATATTGTATAAATAGTCCTAAGGCATGGGAAATTCGGCAGCCTAGCCTATTATAGAGTAAGCTAACATATGTGAGAGTGAAGGTTGCATATGTGAGTGAATAGGAGAGTTTTTGTAAGACTTAGACTTGGTTTAAGGAGTGAACAATTCTGTGTAAGTCCCCAAGTGGGAAAGTTTTGTATTTCTTCCCTTTGATGCAATAAAAAGAGTTGACTATGTCATGTTTAAGTATTCTTGGTTAGCTGATTGTTGTTGGTAAAGTATGGTAAAGAATTGAATGTATTATGGGGTGCATTTGATAAGTTTAAGTTGAAGAGAAAGAAGGATGTAAAGACTTCTGCTGATTGACCTGATGTGTTGGCTGTTTGCATAGGTGCAAACTTATAAGGCTGAAGTGCAAGTGGGTGAAGCTTTATTCACAGAACCATTGTGCTATCGGGTTACACTTTCGCAGAAAATTTCTGGGGAGTTTGAAGGTGTGACAAATTCGGGTATCAGAGCCGTGTTTGGTGCAAAGTTCGAGTGTATTTGTTGGATAATACACTAATGCTTCTTTCTCTCTTAAACTATTTTCCTGTGAGAAAGTAAGTGGAGCATTATTTTCAAAGTATTGCATTAGAAATGGGTTCTAATGGCATGATGATCGACGAAGAAATACCGGGTACGTTTGATCATCTTGAGGAGTATGGTAGTAATCTTGGTAATTTTACCATAGACATAGGCTGTGATGGCCTTGAAAATCCTCTTTTCTTTGAAGATAAGGGCAGGCTAGACCTACTTGAAGGAAGAACATCAGATTGGTTCAAAGAATTTGACGAAAGGATAGGTGCAGTCGAGGACAAGGTGTCTGATACAACCTTGTTGAATTGTGAAACCAATACTGAAGTGACTAAATTTGAGAGTTTTTGTAAGACTTAGACTTGTTTTAAGGAGTGAACAAGTCTGTGTAAGTCCCCAAGTGGACAAGTTTTGTATTTCTTCCCTTTGATGCAATAAAAAGAGTTGATTTTGTCATGTTTAAGTATTCTTGGTTGGCTGATTGTTGTTGGTAAAGTATGGTAAAGAATTGAATGTATTATGGGGTGCATTTGATAAGTTTAAGTTGAAGAGAAAGAAGGCTGTAAAGACTTCCGCTAATTGACCTGATGCGTTGGTTGTTTGCATAAGTGCAAACTTATAAGGCTGACGTGCGAGTGGGTGAAACTTTATTCACAGAACCATTGTGCTGCCGGGTTACACTTTCGCAGAAAATTTCTGGGGAGTATGAAGGTGTGACACTAGGGCCAAGGCAGAGTGCGTTTGGCATGGCGCAGCTAGCTTGGCTAGGTTTGGTTTGGCTTGGCATGTGGGACCGAGGGTTCTCCATGGGCGTATGGCTTGGCCAGGGCCAAGGTAGGAGCGCTTGGATTGGCATGACGTGACTAGCATAGCTAGGGTTTTGGGACAAAGGTCGTGAGGTGACATTATAGGCCAGGATTTGCTCCTGGGATTGAAGGGAAACCGTTGATTGTTGCACGCCTACGTTCTGATAGCCGCGTAGTGAGGGCCAACAGGGTGGAGCGGCTAGAGGGTCCATGGCAAGATGTGTTTGGAATGGCGCGGCTAGCTTGGCTAGGTGCGTGACCAAGCTAGGGTTTTGGGCTAAATGTCGTGAGGTGACCTTAGACGTCCAAGATTTGCTCTTGGGATTGAAGGGCAACCGTTGATTGTTGCACGCCTTCGTTCTGGTAGCCGCGTAGTGAGGGTCAACAGGGTGGCGCGACTAGATGGGCCATGGAAAGGTGTGTTTGCATGGCGCGGTCGGTGTGGCTCGCATGATTTGCCATTGGCACAGAGGTACGGCTAACATGGTTGGCATGCTTTGGCACAGTCGGTGTGGCTGGCATGATTTTCCATTGGCACATAGGTGCGGCTAGCATGGTTGGCATGCTTTGGCGTGGTTGGTGTGGATGGCATGATTTGCTATTGGCAAAGAGGTGCGTCTAGCATGTTTGGCATGCTTTGGCGCGGTCGGTGTGGCTGGCATGATTTTCCATTGGCACAGAGGTGCAGCTAGCATGGTTGGCATGCTTTGGCACGGTTGGTGTGGCTAGCATGATTTTTCATTGGCATATAGGTGCGGCTAGCATGGTTGGCATGCTTTGGCGCGGTCGGTGTGGATGGCATGATTTTCCATTGGCACAGAAGTGCGTATAGCATGGTTGGCATTCTTTGGCGCGGTCGGTGTGGCTAGCATGATTTTCCATTGGCACAGAGGTGCGTCTAGCATGGTTGTCATGCTTTGGCGCGGTCGGCGTGGCTAGCATGATTTTCCATTGGCATAGAGGTGCGGCTAGCATGGTTGGCATGCTTTGGCGCGGTCGGCGTGTCTGATATGATTTTCCATTGGAACAGAGGTGCGGCTAGCATGGTTGGCATGTTTTGGCGCGGTTGGTGTGGCTGGAATGATTTGCCATTGTCACACGTGGGAATTAGGGTTTGGCTTGTCGTAACCCTAATTTGAAAAATATACCCTGGTAATTATTTTAGAGACACATTAAAGGTTTCAGTAAATGTGCCTTGTAAATGCTTTATCACTTAAATGTTGTGACGTCACTGTCTGCTAGGGTTTAGTGTTTTATGATTTTAACCCTAAACTAAAAACCACCATCATCAAAACTCTAACAAGAAACTTCTAGACAATTCTTCACGTAAGCAAACTCTTAAAACAAGTAATACTTGCAACCCAAGCAAACTTCTACCGTACCTTGGATCAACAAGAGTTGTTGATCCATTCACTTCATGTCAACTGTGCCATTGAATCGACCATATTGGATCAACTCTCATAGTTGATCCATACTGACTTCTTCACATTTTATCAACAACACATGTTGATCCACTTTGATTGTATCAACTCTCATAGTTGATCCCTTGTATCTTCTTCATACTATCTTGGTTTATTCTTCAACATACGTGGAATGGTTGCCAAAACATTGCACTATTCTTATGGAAATTATCCAAATCTGTCACTGTTCTACTTATTGTATTAACAAAAATGCACCGTTGAAGCTCCATGTAGTTGGACAAACAAAATAATCAGGGTAGGAAGCGATAAATTGTTGACATTTTATTCCTAACGTTATCTATTCGGGAAGAAACACAATCTTTCGCAGTTTCAGAAGTTGAACTAGAAAGTGGTAAGAAACATAATAAGTGTTAATTTTCAGCAAGCAAAGATCCCTGAAAGTTCATAACCACAACCGAGCTGTAACAATCAACGTACAACCATATCACTTCCACAGTACATGACATATTATTTTCAAACCTAGCTAGTTAAGAAATTGATGATTCAGAAACAGGGGTCATTTAAAAATATAAGTATGCCAGATTCATAAATCGAATCTTCAGCAACATCAAACCACCTATTGGACACATGTGACGAAAATACTAATACGGGATTTACCACTGCCTGCTACCAAACTTACCCACATCTAGAATGGAGCTAATCAATAACCATACACTTTCCCAATAATGACTTAATGTATAGGCAATCCTGTAATATTTCATGATTGCAGGCTTTGGACATACTTCGTGGTTGTTTGGTTTTATAGATTAATCTACAGATAAAAAATCCGAATGCTTACAGATATTTTCGATAACTGCAAACTGTGACAAAAAACAATCTGGTTTGTACGAATTACCTATTGACTTCAAAATGAAGCTAGTTTTCATAAAGATAAGTTTACCTCGAGCACCCGTTTTCCTAAAGGGCAGCTGCCCATCACGTATTTCATGCTTAAGAACATTAACAAGATCAACAGAACTCTCACAAGTTCCTGCACAATGACTATTTTACTGAAAACTCATTTGACAACAAGAAAAATGAGGTGCTTCACTTACCGCCAGCTTCTGCCTAGATAGGTTCCGAACAACAGAAGAATCCAATGATACCAGACGTGCTAACTCTTCCCAGTACGTAACAAAAAAAAAAGAAACACTTCCAGTTTATGGAGGGAGTTACTAGCTGCTGATTTAGATGATCAGACTGAGCACACTCATTAACCCTCACTTAGTTGGATTACGGGTTTTCTTCCTTTCCAAGAAAAACATTCATAAACCCACATGTTATAAATAGCGGAGAACAGAAGGCTGACTTAAACAATTCGACTCAACTTGCTGTTGAATAATGTTAGTCGGATACGATTAGTGGGAATGTTAGTGGGATTATTAGTGGGAAACAATGTTAGTAGGAAACATTTATACGGTTAGTGGGAATGTTAGTGGAAACATTATTTTTATTTTTTTCTTTTTCTTTCGTGTAATATATATACCTTGTTTCCCGAGAAGATGAATTAATTGAGTTTCGAAACTTAATGAACCTTAAGCTGTTTTAGTTTGAGTTGAGTTTAGTTTGAGTTGGTATCAGAGCTTCAATGGTGAAGTTGAGTATTTCAATATAGAGTGAGTGCTTCTTATCGATCATTATTCCGCTGCTATCTTAAGGTTCATTTTTAAAAAATTTGTTGACAAGATTATTTTGTCTTCAAACTCTTAGTTCATATCACTAATTTACTGTGATATTTATTGTTCTACAATTGAAATTATTGTTCTTGATCTACTAAGGACGTGAGTAAAATTAATTAATACTCTATTATTGTTCTTGATCTACTAAGGACGTGAGTAAAATTAATTACTACTCTTAGAAGTCGAAACTGTCTTGATTTCATTATCGTAATTATTATTTTTTATTCGACGTTCATTTGGTCACGCCTTCTGATGGTGATGCCGGAGCTGTTACTACTTCTGTGATAAATTCGGTACCTTCTCAGGAGCCGACTTCGATTCCTTATGGTATAAAATTGAATGACAAAAAATTTACCCGTTGGTCTCAAATTGTATCTATGTTTGTCTCAAATAGAGGCAAATATGGATATTTAACAGGCCTCTACCAAACAACCCGCTGAAGGTGAATCGACATATGATGAATGGTGTATGAAAGATTCTCTTATTAAAAGTTGGCTTATTGGTGCTATGGAGCCAGAATTAATGAATGTATTCATTCGTTTACCTACTGCAAAAGATGTTTGGGACGCATTGAAACACCGATATTATGAAGAAGCTGATAAATCAATTATTTATGATTTATCTCGAAAGGCTATGACAACAAAGAAAGCAGGTCGACCTGTGGCTACTTTTTATTCTGATCTTACGATTATTTGGCAAGAACTTGATTATCGTAAACCAATTACTTTTACCCAAGCAGATGTGATTAAAATTCGGAAAGAAAAAATTGATAAAGAGAAAGTTTATTTATTTCTTGCTGGTCTTGATGATTCTTATGACTCTGTCAGAGGAGAAATACTTCGTAGTTATCCACTAACTGGACCCGAAATGGCTTTTTCTACTGTGAGGCGTGAAGAACAACGCCGTAGTACCATGATGAATCAATTTGTTTCCCCCCAAATAGCAATGAGGGTAAACACATTTTGGAATTTTTCACAACAATCTTCATCACAAAATACTGGTGGGAAATGTACTTATTGTGGAAATGGGAAGCACACTGTCAAAAACTGCTTCAAGAAGAATGGTTATCCTGAGTGGTGGAATACTCGATCAAAAACCGAAAAAGGAAAAGGCAAAGCGGCTATTTGTTCTACTGAGATGACAACATCAACAACGGCTACTCCAATAGTTGATGAACTTCCTTCTGTTATAGATCATCTTGTCCCCAAAGAATCAGGTAATATTGGCCTATCTCTAATAGCTTCTAACTCAAACAAGGATCTTGGTTGGATTCTTGATTCTGGTGCCACTAATAATATGACATTTGAAGAATCTATTTTGAAAGATGTGTGCCCACCTGATTGTTCAACGGTCTATAATTCCAATGGAGTTCCCGGTTACTGGAGCTGGAAGAGTTGATTTGAATTCTTCTTTAAATTTAGAACATACTTTGTTGATTCCTTCCCTTTCTAACAATCTTTTATCAGTATCACAAGTGACCGCAAAATTAAATTGCGTTGTATTAATCTATTCGAATTTTTGTTTTCTTCAGGATCTCAACAACGGGAAGATAATTGGGCATGGTGCTTAGAAAGGGGGGTTGTATTATGTAGAAGATGTGTGTGAAGGAAGGTCTTTATCATCTAAGGGGTCATCCCATGCAAATGAAGATCAGATAAAATTATGGCATAACCGCTTAGGTCATGTTTATTTTGGATATTTGCAGCATTTATTTCCATCTCTATTTTCGGGCTGCAAACCTTCTGATTTTAATTGTGAAACTTGTATCTTAGCAAAAAGTCATCGTACTACTTATCCTGATAGTTTTAGCAGAATATTAGTCCCATTTGCTTTGGTTCATTCTAATGTTTGGGGTCCCTGTCGAATTACTAGTAATTCAGGATTTCGTTGGTTTGTTATCTTTCTCGATGATTGCACTCGTATGACCTGGCTTTATTGGATGAAAAACAAAAGTGATGTTGCTGGTATTTTCAAATATTTTCATATTATGATTCAAACACAATTTTCTACCACTCTAAAGGTCATTCATTCAGATAATGGTGGAGAATATATCAATGAAACTTTACAAGGTTATTTCCACGAGAATTGTTTAATTCATGAAACCACTTGTCCCTCTATGCCACAACAAAATAGTGTTGCGGAAAGGAAGAATAGGAAATTACTTGAGATTACTAGAGCTTGTTTAATTGGAGCAAACATGAAGCCACTTTTCTGGGAAGAAGCTATCACTAATGCAGTATATCTTCTTAATCGTGTACCCACTAGTGTTTTGAAATTTCAAACACCTTTAGATAAATTGGCTTCATTTGTGACAATTCCTTCTCAACTTAAGCTTCCACCACGAGTGTTCGGTTGTGTTGTTTATGTCCACATACAAAAACATTTGCGCATCAAGCTTGACCCATGTGCTCTAAAGTGTGTATTCGTTGGTTATCATCTGTTTCAAAAGGGTTACATGTGTTATCATCCTCTTTCTCGCATATTTTATGTTAGCATGGATGTTACCTTCTCTGAGCATGAGAAGTTCAACTCAACATATGATATTAATTCTCCTCTTCAGGGAGAGAACAACATCAAAGAGTTGAATTGGATAGATTTGTTTCCATCTAATTGTGAGATACATCATTCCATAATTAACGAAGGTTCAAATAATTTACCTTCTCCTACTGATATCGGTATAACTACTATGCAACCCAAGGAGACAGTTCAAGAGGGATAAACACATGTTGTCGAAGACCCGCCTCTTTCTTCAACAACAGTACCTACAACCAGTTATCCTCCTGATGATGTTCCTGAGGTAAGCATAGATCTTGTGATTAATACTAACAATTCTTGTGAAATAAATGAGACAAACAGGTATCAGTTACCACAACGGAATAATCGTGGAGTGCCACCGGATCGTTTTTCTCCCGAACCAATAAAGAAGGTGAAATACCCAATTGCGAACTACATGTCTACTCATAGATTGTCAGAAGCTGGCAAAGCATTTTTCTACCAGATGGAAGATATTACCATTCCCAGAAATGTAGAAGAAGCGTTACGTGATCCAAAGTGGGCTAATCCAAAGACAGAAGAGATGGTGGCACTAGAGAAAAATGGTACATGGGATATAATATCATTACCAGAAGGAAAGAAACCAGTTGGCTGCAGATGGGTTTATACTATCAAGCATAATCCAGATGGCTCTATTGATAGGTGCAAAGCAAGACTTGTGGCTAAAGGGTTTACCCAAACTTATGGTATTGATTATCAAGAGACATTTGCTCTTGTAGCAAAAATCAATACTATTCGAGTATTGTTGTCGTTAGCAGCAAATTTAGGCTGGCCGCTACGACAATATGATGTAAAAAATGCTTTTTCATATGGTGATTTGCAAGAAGAAGTCTAAATGACACTACCTCCAGGTTATAAATCTCTGAACATTGCAAACGCGGTTTGTAAACTAAAACAGGCCTTATATGGTTTGAAGCAGTCTCCTAGAGCTTGGTTTGGTAGATTTCGTCTAGCAATGAAGAAATTCAGATACACACAAAGTAACGCTAATCATACCTTGTTCATGAAAAGAGTAGGTGACAAGATAACCGTGATCATCATCTATGTAGATGATATGGTGGTAACATGAAATGATCCTGAAGAGATGGATAATCTGAAGAGTTGTTTGTATTCCGAGTTTGATATGAAGGATATGGGTGGACTTAAGTACTTCTTGGGTATTGAAGTTTCACGATCTGAGAAGGGTATTTTCTTGTCTCAGCGAAAATATGTGATTGATTTGTTGAAGGAAACCGGTATGCTTAGTTGTGAGCCGATTGGGTGTCCTATAGAATAAAATCATTGTCTGGAAGAGTGTTCTAATCAAGTACCAGCTAACAAGGGGAAATACCAGAGGTTAGTTGGCCGTTGATTTATCTTTCCCATACAAGACCTGATATTTCCTATGTTGTGAGTGTTGTGAGCGGATTTATGCATAATCCGAGTCAACAACATATGAATGCAGTCACTAGAATACTGAGATATTTAAAATCCGCACCAGGAAGAGGGTTGATGTTTTCAAAACATGGGCATCTTGATGTATCGGGTTACACTGACTCGGACTGGGGAGGAAAAGGTGATAGGAGAAGATCGACATCTGGGTACGTTACCTTCGTCGGAGGTAATTTAGTAACATTGAAATCTAAGAAACAACAGGTGGTTTCTTTGTCCAGTGCTGAAGCAGAATACAGGGCAATGGTGAAAGGTATTTGTGAATTATTATGGTTAAGAAGGCTTATGGAGGAACTTGGTTTTCCTACTGTAAAACCTATGAAGTTGTTTTGTGATAACCAGTCAGCGATCAAAATTGCGGAAAACCTGGTACAACATGATCGAACAAAGCACATGGAAATTGATAGGAATTTCATCTATGAAAAAATCGAAGAAAACATTATTGAAGTACCATATGTTCGTACAACACAACAGTTAGCAAATATTCTGACCAAAGCCGTATCAAATAATATATTTAACGATTCATTTATCAAGTTGGGCATATCTGATATATACGCACTATCTTGAGGGAGAGTGTTGAATAATGTTAGTGGGATATGTTTAGTGGGAATGTTAGTGGGATTACTAGTGGGAAACAATGTTAGTAGGAAACATTTATACGGTTACTGGGAATGTTAGTGGAAACAATGTTAGTGGGAAGTTAGTGGGAATGTTAGTGGAAACATTATTTTTAGTTTTTGCTTTTTCTTTCGTGTAATATATATACCTTGCTTCCTGAGAAGATGAATTAATTGAGTTTCGAAACTTAATGAACCTTAAGTTGTTTTAGTTTGAGTTGAGTTTAGTTTGAGTCTTGCTAACCATATTGATACAACAAATGGATTTGTAAGGTTTAGCCGCGGGAAACCTCAAAATGTCTTAATCTTTACAAAGCCTGATGCATCTAAAATTTGTGAACGTTTGTACATAACAAAATCTGTTTTCTGGGAAAAATTTATGATATTATGATCACTCCTAGCGCAACCAAATAGTCATCAGGTACTTCATTTCCATTGTGCAGGATAAGTTGATATGTCTCATTATATAACTGTTTGCTTTGCTTTTTTCCCAAAACAAGTACAGAAAGCACACTAAGAAGTCATACAGACAAAAGAATAAGCTTTGCAAACTCCGCAACCTGAAACTCAAACACGAAGTGCAGTCCTCGAGAACACAAGTGTAATACTTTTAAATTTACAGAACTAGTGCAAAGTGTAGTCTCGCAAAAGTACAGAACTTTTATATAAAAAAAATGTAACGCTAAGAATCATTGAATTACTTTATAAAGAGAGCTTAGGATCTTTACTTTTGATGACTTTATGTGTAGATGGGAAAAATTTAAAGACAACATGTAATTCCCATCGCTTATCTATTGTGACTTTTGTACTTCCTATTTTTATTATGCTCTCTCACCACTCCTGGAATGAATTTTGCTGTTTCGAAAAAAGAATCATTGAATTACTGAACACAATACTAGCTACAGGTGATTAGACAGAACATTAATAAAACTGGGGAAAATTATTTTTTATATATTATTGGAACTGCACCGTACACGGCTGCCTACGTACCCATTACGGGATCAAGCCCAACGTAGTTCTTTTCTATTACAACTGCTTAATAGTTTGACTACGATACTTTATATCGTTTAGTAACATGTAGTCACCATGGATTCAACATTGGCTTTATAAGCAACAGGATCCCATCCAAGCTTCGAAATCAGCATTGTTTCAGGGTCACTTACTTTTAATACCTTTCTCGAGTCGTTCATCAAAATCTCCGAATTGTTGTTTTCTTCTTGTTGGACATAATTATTCCTTTAAATTCTGCCTCTAGTGATACTGGAAGACCATCTTTAGTAGTAGCAACTAGTCCTTCAGCAATTGCGTGTTTGCATGAGGAGTACTATATATCTTCAGAAGTAGGTACTGCTGGTACCAAATCATTACTTGCTTCTAATTCTCCTTGGAATGATTCAGCAAATTCACCCAAGTCGTCTTCGTGTTCATCTTGTAGGAGTAAGCTGAAGCCGGAAAGATAATCCTTGGATTGAAAAGTTGGTAACACGGCATCTTGAACTCGGAATGAAGAATCTTCTTTCATAGCAGCATCTAGTTCTTCGACTGATTGGGAAAAGTTGTTATTTGGAGTAGTAGTAGTAGTATTAACATTCTCTTCAACAGATGGTACCAAATCATTATCATCAAACGTAAAGAAATCCATCCTTTCATCACCAGTGAGAGATTCAAACTCAGGCATTGAGGCTGCAGAAAGCATTGTTGTTGGTGCTGGTACTGGCACGGGAACATAAGGATTCGTTGTCAGTGGTTGTGATGGAATCCATTCTGATAATTCCGCGTTACTGAAAAGTGGTGCTAATGGAAACCATGCTGCTGATGATTCTCCGTCTACTGAAAACTGGTCACTCAGAAATTCACACTCAGGCAGTGGCAGATATGTATCCATTGTCTTCGTTGCTGGTGGTGATGGAACCCATTGTGATGATTCTGAGTTACAGAAAATTGGTGCTAAATCTGTACCCATGAAGTCTGAAATATTTGTTTCTGCTTGTGGTGGTAATGGAACCCATTCTGATGATTCTTCTACGTTAATGACAAGTGGTGGTACCTCTGCACCCATGGATGTAGTTGTTTCAGCTGGCAGCAGTGATGGAGCCCATGACGAAAAGATATTCAACACGTCAAGATCAGGCATTGAGGGTTCTGGTACTGGCACTGGCACATATGGAACCCAATCTGATGATGATTATACGTTATTAAGAAGTGGTGCTGCCTCTGGCAGTGGTGATGGAACCCATGGCGTTGAAGATCCATTGTTGATTGGTGGCTCCACAGCAGGCATTAATGTATACGTTGAGTTTGATGACATAGATGTTCGTTGTCTCTTTGCTACAGGTTGAGGTTGTCGTTGTTCTTCTCGTACTGCGTCGACGTTTATTATTGGTATTTTGCATCTAATCTCACACAAAACGTACTCTGGATCCGTCTGTTTATCATTGGAGTAATTAATTATATACTGTATATATATCAGAAAATATAGTTAGATAGATTATGATCTGGAAGTGCTAATACATACCTTGATATTGTTGTTTGTTTAATAATCAGGGATTAACGAATACTCATGCATGATCCAGTGGCCTTTTTCACGTTTCAATTCACTCGTTGTCTTTCCATTTACCGGATTCCACTGAAAGGTAAACATGCGATTCTTTCCAATTGCTCTTTCATTTTTATCATCCTCATATATGAATTTTCCTTGATCTTCTGCATGACATTTTCCTTCTCCCGTACTTCGTTTTATATTCGTACCATTTGAATTAACTTTTGTTATTGGAGTGAAAAAATAAGCCTGATTCTTTTGAATCTCTTGAAAAAGAAGTAGAGGATTGGTATACTGGTATATGTTTTTGTGAAACAAAAACCAGCTTACGGACTCTATATCTAATTGATTTTTCACCTTTGGGATCAAATAGTTTTGAATTAGCTGTTTGTCAGTCGGCTGAAATCTGTAACCTGGAGGTAAGTAGACTTTATCAAACACCATGTTGATTTCCTGTAAATTGTAGAACATGAATCTTATAATTAACCCAAAAAAAGGATCGAAATAATAATTCATATAATAATAACAATAAAAAGAAACGAAATAATGATACTGTCACGTTATCATCCACGATAACATATAAACCCTCTCCTTAATTACCACTACTAGATGTTAAAGAACATCAAAAACCTAATCGTCATTCTTTGCGTTGAAAAATAAAAATAACCCTAGCTATACGCCTGCTCATTCATGAAATAGGATTTGCATATATGCAAGAATTAAGCTTATGAATGAGAATTCAATTTACTTGAAAAAAACTTGCATGCACACATATATCTTTAAGTATCAAAAAAAAATTAAACCAAGAAAATATAGAGAAACAGACCCTAGATAGGTAGAGAAATACGCACTACTTGATGATAAGAAACGTAATACTTCTTTTGGATTTGTAGAACACACAATAACTAAAAATATTATAATGAACTGAACAATTAACATACCTTGAACTTTATTTCTCTCAATCGATCAGGAAATTCTTGATATCTAAACTTGCAATTTCTCTCTCGCTTTTTTTTTTTTTTTAAGCAAAACCCCAAAGGGCAATTTATTGATCAAAAGAAAGGAAAAACAAAGAGCGGAGGGGGGCAAAAGCCTGACCTCCCAAAGAGACACTACCGAAAACGAAAATTGGGAAGAACATTTCTGTCACTCCCCATAACACTATGAATGAAAGAGGGTGGGTTCACCCAAAATTGAGAAACAGCAGCACCGGCACCCCACTTAGGTAGGACATCTGCACAACGATTACCTTCACGATAGATATGTGAAAATCGAAACGAGTCGTCAAAATATTTTAAGCAATTTTACCAGTGAACCAGAAGCCTCCAAGGAACCAGAGATTTATCCGAAATAGCTAGAATTATATTCATCGAATCACATTCAAACCAAATACGAGTTATTTTATACTCCATAGCGATACGAAAGGCATGAATTGCCCCCCAAAACTCCGCATTAACTGAATTATCACGCCCTAAAGGAGCTGCAAAACAACCATTAACCAGCCCATTATGATCACGCAACACAACACCACAACCGGAACTCCCCGGATTATCAAGAGAGCAACCATCTGAATTGAATTTGGTCCAACCATAAAGAGGACACTGCCATTTAACTTCTATAATATTAGGAGCCTTCCTTGCCTTACTAGCAATGTTAAAGAAGCGAAGAATGCAAAGCTCCTTTAAATCGCAACAAAAACCCTTGACCAACCTGCCTGATTCAGCAATGTAAAATTTGATGCTAGACGTGGCCTGTTGAATAGAGGAAGTAGCACCAGCAAACCTAATTTGATTGCGCAGATACCATATCTCCCAAACGCAACTAATAACACCAATCCACAAGACTCCTTTGAGTTGCGAAGAACAATGAACTTGTCTAACCTGCATAAATAGCTCTTCAACAGAAGTACAAACCAGGTTAATGTAAAAAATGGTACTAAGCCATCTCCATAAAGAAATGGCAAAGTTACATTCAAAAAATAAGTGCCTGGTAGTCTCAAAGTTAATTGGTCGACTGCAAAGGGAACAACAAGACACTACAGTAATTCCCACTCTCCGCATAGCTTCATCAGTCGCAATTTTGTCATAGAGAAGCTTCCAGACTACCCAAGCACGTTTTGGTGGTGTCACAGCATCCCAAAGATTGGAAAAGTCTTCACGAACAATATTTCTTTGCCTCGAAAATTCATAAGCATCTCTTAAAGTAATTGATCCATTCTTGCTGTGAGGCCAAACCAATTGATCTTCCATATGTTCAGCTACAGGAGTTAAGAGGATCTCATTCCTTATAAGTTGATCGACGAGCGGCAAGTCTCCGAATTTCCACTGCCCAATTTCTCTCTCGCTCTCTAGCACGTTTCTTTCTTCTCTCAAGCTTTGTATGACAGAATTTCCGAGCTATCTTAATTGGTGTATATATTTATAGAGGATCGATCAAATAGTTTTCTATAAGGACTACTAGTAAGCTTAACAACTTAATTAAGCTTCCTAAATTTGCCGGAATTAATCCACCACGTACGTTTAACCGCCTGAATCTTGCTGGTATAATAACTATCCACGTGTAGGGTAGTAAAACTTCTGTAATCTACATTTAAGGTGCACTTTGTACTGATTTTTCTTCTCGATGTGATTGATTAGGGAGTCCATGTGGAATCGGCGGCTTACGCCAAATTTTGCATGCCCTTTAATTATAACGATTCTACTAGAGTACGCTCACTTGATACAAATACTTGGAACTTGTATCCAGAAATCTAAATATGGGACACTTATAGCTTGATTAGTACGTCTTCCGGACGATTACCAATCGGGAAGGTCAATGCTGGTCTTATTCAACCTTTGGTTAATCACCTACCTACACACATAAGATCAGTTGATTAAACAATCGTGGCCAGAACCCTAAGTTTCTGCCTCTCGGAGTCTAAGTTGGTTATAGCAAAATACTCAATCGTGGCCAGATCTATTACTACTACCCTACACGTGGATAGTTATCAAACTACCGTACTTTGGTGGTGGCTTCTTAATTCAGGCAATTCATGGGAGACTAGGAAAGCATAATTTCCTTTCTTAAGGCTCAAGTAGTTATATATTAGCTGAAGTAGAAAGCTAATAGAAAAGTGATTGAATCCCCTATAAATATACAAAGCTAGCTCAACGATTCTGTGATACAAAGAAAGAGAGAAAAAAGAGTGCTAGAAAGCTAGAGAGGTATGTTTTCTTGTTATAGCTTTTTTTGGTTGTTTATGTTCGAGCAGAATTTTTTTTTTTTTTCCACGACAAAAATGATTTCATTAAAAAAGCTTACAGGAAGTAAGCAAGAGCAAACCAAAGAAAACAAGTTCCCACCAAAAAGGAAAAAGCTACCAACCCAACGAGACCCCAACCCCCACCACGTGAAAGGGTTAAGTTACAAAAAACTGGCCCCAATTAGAATTAATCATCTCTAAAGAAACACCATTAAGTTCTACATTGTTTTTACACCAGAAGAAAGCTTCATCTTTCACTATTCTGATCACTTGTTGCACCTCAAAGGTAACTCAATTGAAGACGAGATCGTTTCGAGCATTCCAAATTGTCCAAGTAATCGCTGCAGGAAGCAAATGCCATAAAACCTTACCTGCCGAAGAGAGAAGTATCGCCCTCCAACCTTTGATGATTAAATTTATGCAGTTAGGCATAACCCAATCCTCCTTGATGAAAGATCTGAAGTAAATCCATATTGGATACACAATTGGACAATGAAACAGAAGGTGCGAAGCCAATTCTCCCGTTTTACGGCAAAGCAAACAACCGTTAACCACCACCATTCCTTTCTTACGGAGAGTGTCCAATGTCGCCATTTTTTTGTGATACACTTGCCATAAGAAAAATCCCACCTTATGTGTCCAAGATCTCGACCAAACACTAATATTTGGAAACTCAATTTCATGTTCCTTCTCGAACCAAGAGTAAGCTGACCTAACAGAAAAATGGTCGTTCTTGTCTATCGACCAAACTATGGAGTCTATGCTAGTGCCAATCACCTCTTTTCAACAAGCGAGAGTAAACAAGTTACCTCATCAATGTGATGTTGGTAGAGTCTTCTCAATAAGCCAAGGTTCAATGTACCTCCAGCAGCAATCATTTCAGCATATTGGTTCACTGTCCAATTTTTTGAAGTGGTGATAGAATATATGCTTGGAAATTGGACACTGAAAGGTTGCTGACCCTTCCAAGTATCTTCCCAAAACCTAATAGATGTACCATTGCCCAGTACCAACTTGGAGCCAAGTTTGAAGGAGTTGAGTTGCGAATAAATACCTTTCCACACCCCGAATTTATTGGAAGTCTTAGGCTTCTTGGTTTCTCTATCGAATTGAGAAGAACCATACTTCAGGACCATTGATTTACGCCACAGAGCTATCTTCTCCTTATTGAAATGCCACCACCATTTGGACAATAAACTTTGTTCATGCTTTTCAAAGACTTTATTCCTAGTACCCCTTTCTTCAGAGGAGTCTTACATGTTTTCCACGACACGTAGTGATGTCCTTTCTTCGATTCCGATGAGTCCCATAAAAAGTTTCGAATCACTCTCTCTAAGGAATTAATTACCTTCTGAGGAATGTATATATATTACAAAGGAATCAAATATAAATTTTAAGACAAGAACGCGTTAACTTTCATCATGTATCCATGGGTGGCATACTTAATTAGTTCCTACTTAATTAAACTTTCATGATGTTTACTTTCATCGTCATGTTCCCACTAAACTATTCAACACTCTCCCTCAAGATGGTGCGTATATATCAGATATTCCCAACTTGATAAGTGAATCGTTAAATATATTATTTGATACGGCTTTGGTCAGAATATCTGCTAGCTGTTGTGTTTTACGAACATATGGTACTTCAATAATGTTTTCTTCGAGTTTTTCATAGATGAAATTCCTATCAATTTCCACGTGCTTTGTTCGAGCATGTTGTACCGGGTTTTCTGCAATTTTTATCGCTGACTGGTTATCACAAAACAACTTCATAGGTTTTACAGCAGGAAAACCAAGTTCCTCCATAAGCCTTCTTAACCATAATAATTCACAAATACCTTTCACCATTGCCTTGTATTCTGCTTCAGCACTGGACAAAGAAACCACCTGTTGTTTCTTAGATTTCCATGTTACTAAATTACCTCCGACAAAGGTAACGTACCCAGATGTCGATCTTATCCTATCACCTTTTCCGCCCCAGTCCAAGTCAGTGTAACCCGGTACATCAAGATGCCCATGTTTTGAAAACATCAAACCTCTTCCTGGTGCGGATTTTAAATATCTCAATATTTTAATGACTGCATTCATATGTTGTTGACCCGGATTATGCATAAATATGCTCACAACACTTACATCATAGGAAATATTAGGTCTTGTATGGGAAAGATAAATCAAACGTCCAACTAACCTCTGGTATTTCCCCTTGTCTGTTGGTAATTGATTAGGACACTGTTCCATACAATAATTTTGTTCCATAGGAGACCCAATCGGCTCACAACCAAGCATACCGGTTTCCTTTAACAAATCAATCACATATTTTCGCTGAGACAAGAAAATGCCCTTCTCAGATTGTGAAACTTCAATACCCAAGAAGTACTTAAGTCCACCCATATCCTTTATATCAAACTCAGAATACAAAGAACTCTTCAGATTACTCATCTCTTCGGGGTCATTTTATGTTACCACCATATCATCCACATAGATAATAAGCGCGGTTAATTTGTCACCTACCCTTTTTAGGAACAAAGTATGATCAACGTTACTTTGTGTGTACCCAAATTTCCTCATCGTCAGACAAAATCTACCAAACCAAGCTCTTGGAGACTGCTTCAAACCATATAAGGCCTTCTTTAGCTTACAAACCATGTTAGCATTGTTCGGAGCATTATAACCTGGAGGTAATGACATATAGACTTCTTCTTGTAAATCACCATGTAAAAAAAACATTTTTCACATCATATTATTGTAGAGGCTATCCTAAATTTGCTGCCAAAGACAACAATACTCGAATAAACCTGGGTAAACCCTTTAGCCACAAGTCTTGCTTTACACCTGTCAATAGAGCCATCAGGATTATGCTTGATAGCATATACCCACCTCCATCCAACTGGTTTCTTTCCTTCTGGTAACAATACTATTTCCCATGTATAATTTTCTTCCAGCGCCACCATCTCCTTTCTCATGGAATCATCCCATTTTGGATCTCGTAATGCTTCTTGTACATTTCTGGGAATAATCACATCGTCCATCTGACTGACAAACGCCTTTCCCTCTTTTGATAATCTATGAGTTGACACATAATTCGCAATAGGGTATTTCACCTTCCTTATTGGTTCTGGTGAAAAATGATCTGGTGGAACTCCACGATTACTCCTTTGTGGCAACTGGTATCTGTCGGTGTCAGGTAGTTCACAAGTATTATTAGTATTAATCAAACAATCTATGCTTACCTCAGGGACATCGGCACTGGATGGAGGACAATTAGAGGTAGGTACTGTTGATGAAGAGATAGATGGAGCTTCAATAGAAGGGGTGTAAATTTCTTCGAAAAAAGGAATGTCGAACTCTTGAACCGACTCCATAACTTGTATATCATCAATTCTTGAACTACTAACAGTTGGTTGTGTACTCAAGCTTGTTTCATTTTTTGTTATATTTATTTCACTATTAGTCGGAAACAAATCCATCCAATTCAACTCTTTAATAACACTCTCTCCCTGAAGAGGAGAATTAGATACATCGGACGAGTAAAACATTTCGTGTTCAGATAAGGTGACATCCATAGTAACATAAAATTTATGACTTTGAGGATGATAACACCTATAACCCTTCTGGAATGGATGATAACCAACAAAAACACATTTGATAACACAAGGATATAGCTTTGTACGTAGATTTTTCTGTAGGTGTACAAAAACAACACAACCGAATACCCGTGGAGGAAGCTTAAGATGAGAAGGTATTGTTACAAATGAAACCAATTTGTCCAAAGGTATCTGAAATTTTAAAACACTTGTTGGTACTCGATTAAGAAGATATACTGCATTAGTAATGGCTTCTTCCCTAAATTTTGACCCAATCAAGCATGCCCTCGTAATTTCAAGTAACTGGCGAATTTTTATTTCCACTACACCATTTTGATGTGGCGTAGACGGGCAACTAGTTTCATGAATAATTTCATTTTCTCTAAAGTATCCTTGTAATACGTCATTAACATACTCACCACCATTATCAGAACGAAGGACCTTCAAATTAGCCGAAAATTGTGTCTGAATCATTTTATGAAATGCGCGAAAACGATCAGTCACATCACTTTTATTCTTCATTAAATAGAGCCAAGTCATACGAGTACAATCATCGATGAAGAATACAAACCACCGAAATCCAGAAGTACTGGTAATACGAGAAGGTCCCCAGACATCAGAATGAACCAAATCGAATGGGACATATCTTCTACTGAAACTATCCGGGTAATTAGTACGATGACTCTTCGCAAGAATGCAAGTATCACATTTGAAGTCCGACAGTTTGCAAGACTTAAACAAATCAGGAAACAAGTGCTCCAAATATCCAAAAGAAGCATGTCCTAACCTGCGGTGCCACAGTAATATCTGATTTTTAGATGTACAAGAAGACCTATTAAATGAAACATATCTCCCTTCACAAACATCGTTGATGGAATATAAACCATCTCTCTTAGTACCTCGCCCAATTATCTCTCTGTTGCCGAGATCTTGAAGAAGACAGAAAGTGGGATAGATTAGTACTTAACAATTTAACTGTGTGGTTACTTGTGCTGCAAACAAGAGATTATTTGAAAGAGAAGGAACCAATAATGTGTGTTCTAAGGACAAGGAAGGTGTTAAATCAACTCTCCCATCTCCGATAACCGGATACGGTACACCATTGGCGTTGGAAATAGTTGTATACGCAGGTAGGCACAGATCTTTCAAAATAGAGGCATCGAACGTCATATGACCCGTAGCACCGGAATCGAGAATCCAACCGCATGATCTTTTCCAGAATCAGTAGAAAGTAACGACACGGCAACCTTACTTGACTGAAAAATGTTCGTATTAACCAAACAATGAGAATCAACAATTGCATAAGAAGTATCGGTTTCTGTCTTCACTATTGAAGTATTCATAGATGCTCCATTTTGAACTCTATAGGTTTTCCACCAATCGGGATACCCAATTTTCTTAAAACATTTTTCCACGAAATGTGTATTGCTTCTACAGTGAACACAATGCCTATCGACAGACATTATATATCACAATCAAAGAAGAAATAATATAATGTTTGTAGGTTGCAGCAGCTTCCACAAACTAGAAAATGTGTACATACAAAACTTATTTCGTACACAAAGTTTGTCGAAACAAATTAATTGGAGGAAATCAAATGGTAATACAGAAATTCCGATACAGAAAATAATTAAATACTTTAACAAAAAAAAAACAGTCAATCACGTCCTTCAAGGATTAGTTAATTTCTTAAAATTTCGTATCCTTTGAAAACGGAGAAACAAATTAATAGCAAGGCAATGAAGGTAGTAACTAGTAAGATGTCTCAAATAACAAGATCTTGAAACAACGAGTAAGATCAGTTTAAAAGGCTCAAGTAAGAACAATAATAGGAGATCAAATAAATCTAGTAATAAGACCCAACAAAAAAGATGTATTTAACAAGCTTAACCCTGTTAGTATCTCATCTAAATATCCTAGATTTGTAGTGTTGTACAAATCAAAAATCTGTTCTGTATGTACAGATTAGATACACGGCATAACTTTTAAGTTGGATTTTTTTTTATGGTGGCGTTGAAGGCTAGATTTTTTTGCTATCATTTCATCCTTCTTGATGTTGGATACAACGTTACCATGGACCATGAAATTATGTGTGCCTAAATTGCTTATAGGCCATTTTAACCATTTTGCAATTTGTTGGAATTCTTTAAGCTAACATTAGTTTTGATTTGAAGCAGAAAAAACATATTTAACAAGGATTGAGTGACACATACAAGAGACGCGGGACTAAATATATTCCGCAGGCGACAAAACATAGTAGGCGCTCAAAGTATTGACTCTTATAGTGGAAATAGAATGGGAAAAATCTCATCCCATTGGAATTGCTCTAACAGCTTGCTTGGTAAATTTATAGCACCTTTGGATGTGCATCCAGCAGGTCAGCACTTGCTGTCAGACAAACACATTGATCAGCCGTTAGATCATGAAATGAACGATACAAAATGATCCCTAAACTAAACGGTAAGCCTTATTAGTAGTCAAGTTTTGTCTTCTTCCATCTATTCATTTGCGCCTCCGTCTCCTGAAAGCAAACCCTAGAATGCAAACAGCAGCCACTCCTTGTTCATCATCAATAATTATCGTGAGAAAACATCGCAGCAGAAACCAATTCGTGGGAGATGGTGCTATGGATCATCTTCAACATCAAAATATATATTTGCATTATGATTTTTCCTCTCAAAAATCTCAAATATTGCGTTATTGTACCATGAAAACATGGAAGAGAAGATTGTGGCTTCTTTTTTCGAAGTTCCGTAGATGATAATCTGTTCTGGATTTTCTTATTATAGATCTTCTTTAGAGACATCTAGAGGATGTGGTTTTCTTTTTGCAAGTTTGTTTTAACAATCTGTTTTTGGGTGCTTCTTTCTGCAAGTAACACCTAATCAAACAAATGATACTTGGGTTTCACTTGAATTGGAGAATTTCTGTAGCACAATATGTAATGTTTGTTTTTCTTTCTTATCAGAATGTAATTAATAAATCTTGGTGAATCATGCATTTCAATAAATTTTTATTTTTTTATGTATTAGTTTAACCAATTACCAGAACAACAGAGGAAGTTAATTGATTTTTTTTATGTTGTTTTATGCATTGTGATGTGCATTTGTTTGTTTTGTATATAATATTTTGAGCAATGTCTTAAGGCTCAAACCCACTAGCCAAGAAGGCTAGGAAGCCAAAAACTCACATTCATTTGAATTTGGCATGATCGAGTTCAGTTAGCCACTATGTTGTGAGGGAATCTCTTTGGAGGTATCTGAAACTCAATGTCAAGAAACTCAGTGGACTTATCAAGGAGTAGTCTACCTGGAAATATCTAGAGTGTGAATTGCATGGGGACAGGCGAATGATCAGCCACTGTTGTGCTCCCACTGTTCGACATTGAGATTGTTAACCTGTCACTCCTTCAACCTGAACGAAATGACATGACAGTCTTATTTAAAGACTTGACGCGTGATGCGCTTGAAAAATGATCATTCCCTTCAAATTTCTCACTAGCATTAGACAACGTCCTGAGCTTTGCGAACATCAAGTACAATGTTAACAGTATAAGCCTAAACTGGAATATCTTAGTGAGAGAAATCCCAAGAGTCTCTGGAAATGTTCATACATTCCGGCGGATGGGATTCCTTGTGTATAGTCTACTTTTCCCAACTATCGGAATTTTCAGATTTGGATTAGTCTAGTTGGTTAGAAATCTGACTTCCATTAACAAGGTCAAAAGCTGAAATCCTACTACTTAATAGTATGCCTCCCATATGAAACACAAAAAGGACGACAACATAACCTTCTATTTGAGAATTTGCCTCCCATTATGCTCGGGAACATCAGTTGACACCCGGGCAAGCATGGAAAGTCTAGCCAGATTGTGCCTTGATTTTATACTTCTTAACTTAGTAGCTATATGTACATAAGAGCAGGCACTCAGAGGGTCCCAGATGATCTAATTAGATGAACATAAGAGTCTTGATCATATAACTTAGTAGCTATATGTACTTCTCAGTTGATGTGAGTCTTTAAGTTCAACCGATCCGCCGAGCATAATCGAGCTAGGCATCATCACATGACGTCGGTCAGTTTCAATGTTGGTTTAATATACACAAACGTTCAAGTTTTATGGCTTGGTCCCTGTGCGCCAGGCCCTTGCAGCAGTGCAACGCAAGGAAACACACATGAGATCCCCAATAGCGAGATACTGTGATGGGAACTCATCATAACTGCTTGGTTGAGATCTAAGTCTTAAAAACCGTAATTTTTGTTTCAGAAAAATAGCAAAACCGTAACTGCATCGGTATTTATTATAGAGGAGAAAAATATCTCCCTATGCTCACGAGTACATTTGCATTAAGATCTATCATCTAAGAAGATCTAACAGCTCTAGGAGGTAAGAGCATGGTTTGATGCTCCCTGTTGTATTTGAGGTTTTGGGCTTCTTGGGTAGAGATTTGGAAAGAATTTGCAAGAACTTGAATTGGCATTGCTTTGAAAGCTGAAGTGTAACCCACTAAAGGACTTTTCATTGGCTGACCAGAAGTCTTAAAAGCTACGTATTCGAATCCATTGTTTCCGGCTCTAATTGTTGAAACAAAGTGTTGAGGGACGACAAAGAGATCCCCTTGGTTAACTCTGTTGTCGAGCACAGTTTGCCCATTGCTACCAACAACTTGTACATGAGCCTCACCCCGTGTCACGTAGAAAACGCTATGAGCATTCATGGTCCAGTGGGGTGCATGCATTGCATTCTATCACAAGAAACATCTATCGTGTTAAAATTAATCATCAAAAGTTAAAGTCAATAAAGAGTTAATTAAGTATGCAAACTATAAATGTGGGTTTCAAAAGTTTACCGGGTAAAGATTTCCTTTCTCGGCACTCATGTCCATGTAGTTAAGGATTTGAAGCTTTTGGCTGTTAGCAATGTTGATTCTTCCGGCTTGTTTTGAGTAAATATCGGCTTCTCTTGGGTTATCCAAGTATTGTCTGATTTTCAAGTTGCAGTAGGTTTCTTCCAAACCATTGTACCTTCTTTGTTCGTATTCTTGCTCTTCTTCGGGCCTAATCATCCTCATTTCTTCTCCTCGGACCCTAACAATCAAACCTCTCTCATCTTCTTGTTTCATCCTTCTTATTACTTCCACAGGAATGTTGAATGCTTCGGCCATCAAGTTCTCGTCAAATGCACGGAATACATTTTGGAATGTCTCCCTCTGTTGTTGTTGTTGGCGTGGTGAACCTTGGAGTGATGATCTTTGTGGTTGCCCACCGGCAAGGTAGAATGACTGAGAAAACCGAGCATATTGCTAATATCTTTTGCCATTTCACTTAAGACGATAATTATACTTCAAGGAGAAGGAAAAAGTATTATACCTGAATTTATGTTCAAGCTGGTTGGCATTGTTGTTGAGATCAGTTACCGAAACAGCAACAAGTTCTTCATTTCCATCGTTATAACACCAATGGGCTACACCAGCTGGAAGTGCAACAATGTCACCTTGGCGAATTCTGTGTATCTTCTGGTGTTGATCTCTCTGTTCACCTTGTCGTCCTGCTTGTTCGCTTCCCTGCTCTCTTCGTAATCCAGGTTGCTGGCCGGAATGGTAGGTCTCAGCGCACCCAGGCTGTGATAATCCTAGCAGACCTTGACCTGAATGTACACACAACTTCAAATTAATTCAGTTGTCGTATGGTTATGCTGGCTTCAAGCATGCAAAATTAGACCTTGCTTAGCAAGAAGTGAATTGTTGAGTATTTCGAAAAAGCAAACCTTGTTGAATATAAACGAGGCGAGGAGAAGGAGAGAAGTTTGGAAGTGAGAGACAGTTAGGCTGAATGACATTTCGCATTGGAGCAACACCAGCACATTGGAACTGATCTTCATACTCATTCCACAACTCGGTAACACCTCCCTCGGACTCAATACGTTGGTTTGGCTGACTTGCAGTTAATTGTTGAATACGGCATTGACGAGCCTCCTGTTGGCTCACTTGTTGCTGAGTCTGTTGTTGACCCCTTTGATGAGTTTGCGCAGCCGCAGTCGAAACAAGGAAGAAAATTGCAATAAGAGAGAGAATTTTAGCCATGGCTAGCTAGCTTGTTGATCAATAGTATTGAATAAATGTTTTCACTGCTTGCTACTGAATGAATATGAGCCTGAAGCCCACTATTTATAGTTTGAAAACATTTGGGTTCTTTGTGTGAAAACGGTGAGCTGCATGCATTTGGCTGTGTGGTGCCTCGGTTGAGTTGGTGAAGTGTTTTGTTTTTATGTTACCTAACAAACGCCACTTTGCAATTCTGATCTCACTACGTCCAAATGCATGTTTGCTTGATAGCATTTTTGACGTGTTGAAACTACAAACTGACAAATTCTGTCTCTGCATGGCAGCCTCTTTACAGTGGCTTGCTATGCATGCGCTTGGTAGTGTGGCGCCTCGATTGAGTTGGTGAAGTGTTTTGTTTTTATGTTACCTATAAAAAACGCCACATTGATATTAGCCTTTTTGACGTGTTGATACTACGAACTGACGAATTCTGTCTCTGCATGGCAGACTCATTACAGGCATGAAACACTTGCGCCACCTTTGCTACTTATTATCTTCAATGAGCCATACTAGCTTAATCCCTCAAAACTTTCTGTTTCACCAGCTCAATTGATATACTATCCCACAATTTGCTAGGTCATATGAGTTGCATTTTTGGTATAACAAGGAACCTTTTTCTTTTCTTTGTTAGTTCTGAAATCTTTGTCTCCAGACCACATTATAATGTAAGAATGTGCTTGCATACTTCAGTATATGTAGACTGAGCCTTCTCCTCAGTATACGAGGGAATCTGTGTGAAAATGAGTTGATTGATAATTTTTTGGATCCGAGTTTTGATATTTGCGTTTTAGGGTTTTGATACTGCAACAAAATGCAGCTTTTTTATACCGCACACAACTAGGCCACACCAGAGTCAGGGCAAGCGCAGTTTCTACTCTTGCTTAGCATGTCCCAGAGGAGGGTCTGCACCAAATATAATTGGATATCCTTTATTTCTTTAGAACCAACTATAATGCGCGCTGCAAGTGGAATCGTAAACATTGATACACAGACTATGCTGAGCTTAGGAATTATCGCTTCCTGTCAATTCTTAGTACTCGGCACAAATAGTGATACATAGCTTCTTGAAGATAAACATCAATTCTTAGTACTACATCAAGATAAAAATACTAACAAAATTACTATATCCAGATTACATCATTGCAATTCATGAATAAAAACACTAAGAACAGAATAAACTGTAATTGCCAGATCTTCTTCGGTTCATAATTTACTACATAAGATTAGACTAGCTAGCTAGCTGGTTCAGTTCTTGTGCTCCCGAGTTGAAATTGGATCTTCAATTGGCCTTTATGGTGAGATCACAGATGAGGATAAAATCGAAGAAAAACTAGACAAGAATGCAAGAGCATCTTCGATCAGGGAGATAATCATATATCTGAGAAGAACACAGTAGCAAGCAAAAGAATCTACAGTGAAAAACAATATTAAAGTTTGGATCTTGAGAGGAAAAATCATAATGCAAATTTTGTTAGTGTTGCTTCTAATGAACCACCGCCACTTGCTTCAGCCATGATTTGTTGTTGCCTCCGTCGATTAGAATCACATATGATAGAGGTAACTTTTGCTGTTTGCTAGGGTTTCTTTCTTTCTCTACTAAGACGATGGAGGCACATTTTGGAAGCACGAGCAGAATGCTTTACTACTTATAAGGGTTTACAAGGGTTTGAGATCTGCTCATCTAAATTATCACCGTTTATTTCTACTTCACATTGATCTAACGGTTTCAATGTATTCGTTGACTGACCGTCGTTTCTGACCGTCATGTGACGGTAGATTATTTTGTTAGCATTTCATTACGATGGACCATGAAATTTTGTGTGCCCGGCATACTAATAGGCCATTTAAACTCTTTTGCAATTTGTGGGAATTCTTTGACGTACAATTAGTTTTGATTTGAAGCAGAGAAAACATATAGAGATTAGCAGTTAGATCAATCGGAAAAGTACACGAAATTTGGCTAATCTAATCTGAAATAAAGTGGCGATCAGATTCATGAGTTTGATTTGCAACCCCTTTCGAGTAATTTTTTGACAAATGGTGATTTTCATTTGTGCTTATTTCTATGTGTAGTAGTCAAAGTGGTACACAGACCTCATTTGTAACTGTCACAACTCACAAGTAGCTCGCAAAGTGCTCATTTTAAACGATAAAATTGCAAATTCCGTCTCAATCACAACTTACAGTAGGTATCATAAAGTTTCTGATAAATGCCGAGTTTTACTACATAATGAACCGAAACCGAGTATCGGATACTCAGTCATTACCTATATACAACTTACGGTTTTCTGTAAATAATACTCCTCCCGAATTAAGGAGTATCGACTATCACTACGATTTTGAATTGCTCTCAACCCTCCGGGGTATGCATAAGAAAATGTGGCAAGCAGCTAGCTAGCGACATCAAAACTGGCATCTACTCTACTCGTCGTAGGTAACTGTTAACATGCATGATCCTAAAACATTACTGGCCAGCAAAGTTTATTTGGGGCAAGCAGGGCCCCCACTTCCCGGAACGTTAGTACATCCAGATGGTCCGGTGGGAGGAGTACGACCTCTTGGAAGTTAATGTAAAGTGAAACTTCTACTTTCAATAATAATGTAGAATTGAATCAAAAACACCATGAATTAGAATTACTGACCTTTCAATTTAAGCTTCTTCTACCCTCAGAATAAGGAAGAAATAAAAATCAAAGTTCTTCTCTTTAACACTTACAACTTCTACCCAAAATTACTTGGAAGTTACAAGTTTATTGAGGCATCTCCTCACATCAACTCAACTCAAAGAAAAAGATCGAAGGAAAAGGAAAACTAGGGTTCTAACCAAGTCTCTCTTTAAACATAACATGGGGGGAGTAGGACTAGGGTTTGAAAATATATAGTAGAGATGATGGATAGAACAAGAAATAAAGCTAAAGAAAAGGGACAAAAGAGAGATAGAGGTTAACAAGGGTAAAAGTGGTATTTTTGATATACCACTATGCATGAGAAGAATCTAAAACAAGTTTGTTTCCACCATTTCTCTTGGTCGACATCTTAATCCACCTTCCTTCTTCTCCGCCCAATATTATACTACCTACGCTACGCATAGCTTATTATTACTAGAAAAAACAACTAAAGCAAGGATTGCAAAAATAATGATCCGGAATAAACCCATTATTTGGTTTGAACTAATGTGAGCACGATCTAAACGAAAACCCTTCTTCATCTTTACTGCCGCCTGCTCAGATCGGCTACTTTGTAGCAGATCTGAGCAGCCTTGTTACCTATTCGATCTGCAGCCTCTTGTAATCTTAGTGTATGACTTTAATTTACGTTTAAGTTATGTTTTAGTTTCTGTTCTTTTGGTTTTATTTTCCATTTTTGCTTCTGAGCAATTTTGGGTTTGTCTATTTGGGGATTGGTTGGTTAATGGAAGCACAATCTGTGATCTGATGAAGAAAATAGGTCAAAGCTCACCAGTTTCAGAACCGATCTACACTCAAATAGTAGTATCAGCAGCATCTCCGGCTACTACAGTTTTTACTTCTTTGATCTTCGGTTATGGATATCCTCTAAATCTTCTCAGGGATTTTTTGGTTAATCTAGTGTTAACTGGATCTTTTTTTTTTTTTCGGTTGTTAGTTTGTTTTTTTATCTTTTCCAGATCTGTTTTACTCTATCACTTGGGTTCTGTAATCTCTTCTGTAATCGGTATCTCTTGTTTGGGTCACGATCTAATCGAAAACAGCTTCAAGTTTGGCTATGAACTTCTCCAGCAGGTACAGGAGTTCCAAAGAATTATCCGACGAGTACATTGTTTTCCGACCGGGATAAGTTCAGTTACACCACCTTCAAGCTGTGGTCATCAGAATAAATTAAAAAAATGTTCTCGGGTTGTGGATTATGCATCACCGATCCAAGCTCCCCCGCATGTAAGCGGGCGTTACTACTACGGCTATTTTTCGTTTATGATTCTATTACTGGTGATTCCAGTAACTGAGATTCGGTTATTAGAGATTCGTTGCATGGTATTTTGTGAGAGTGATTTGCAGTCTGTCATGTTTGTTAGTTATCATGTCATGTATCTTTCGGGGTAAAACCTGTTTATGTATTAAAAAAAAAAAGGTTTGAACTAATGAAATTGATTACGTGAAAAAGCTGTGGAGGTGATTGTGCATTTATATAGGAGACCAACTTTGATTTTTTGTTTTAAGCTGACTACTAAGCTTACAATTGTGTCTTTTTTTCTTCTTGGAATGGGTCATTTGCTATGACTCCTGGTCGATTAAAGTGACTCCTGGTCCGATTTGTCCATGTCAAAAACGTGGAGATTACGTTAATGCCCTTATATAATCGGAAGCAATTTTGTGTCCGATTATGTAACACAAAATATCGGAAGGTTAATAATCATATTTGACTAACGATTAATATAGATTTCGTGCAAAACATGAATCTTGGTCCTATAACAATCCTAAATCGTAGTAATAGAAATTTCATGGTTACTAACACATGGGTTTAATTTTTTTCTTTTGCGTTTACAATGTTTTTCTGGCACATTTAGGGGCGACTCATTCGCAATTAGGCGACTTTTTTATTCCCAACCCAAACTCAATCATTTATATTCAATTTTATACAATTTCATTGAGGCCACGTTAAAGGTGTCAAAAAACGTGGAGATTACGTTAATGCCCTTATATAATCGAAGCAATTTTGTGTCCGATTATGTAACACAAAATCGGAAGGTTAATAATCATATTTGACTACCGATTAATATAGATTTCGTTAAAACATGAATCTTGGTCCTATAACAATCGGTAGTAATAATAACCTCACTATACTACCGATTATAGTATCTCCCAAAGAAGAGATTTGGGGCAACTTATAATCGGTAGTCATATAAACTACCGATTATCATAGTTCTCAAATTCGTAAAATTTGAGATTTCTCTCAAAACAATATTTGGGAAACTTATAATCGGTAGTCATATAAACTACCGATTATTATAGTTCTCAATTTCATAAATTTGAGATTTCTCCCAAAACAAAATTTGGGGCAACTATATAGTCGGTAGATAAATTCCTTATTTGGCTACCGATTATACAATTTCCCCAACAAAAAAAGAGCCGTTGGAACTCTAAACCCTATATAAGGATTGTATCCTTGTACCCTCTATGGAACAAAAATACCTGTAAACTCTCTCCAACTTCATCTTCAACATAATGGCCCAACCATTCATTAATCCAACGGAGTTCACGATTGAAGAAGATTTATCTTTATGTAGGCGCTACGTTCAATTCTATCCGAGACGGGGAGCAGAACGGAGGCAAGGAGGCATAATGAGTATGAGTTATTTGGGGAGAATTCACGAAAAATTATGCGCCGACACCGGTAACCCAAACAACCATCACTCTGCTGATCTTTTTTGCCGAATTGGTTCAATAAACGGACGCGTCGAAGAATTTATCGATTTAACTTATCTTGTGAATCAATATCGGTTGAGGGTTGCAACCAATGATGAGGTTATAGAACAATCTCTCGGGGAATGGCGGAGATGGAAAAGATCAAGCTTCCGTTATGAAGCTCATTTTAGAATCCTTATGGTGATGGAAAGATTTAATCCGTTTAGGACTCGTCCAACACGTCCACGTCGCTAATCACAATACATTGTAATAGAATTTGTGGAAGTTCAACGTAAAATTATGATGATGTTGAGGTGATATTGTACTGAATTTCCCAAACACCAAGAAAATCGGAATTTTATGTTATTTATTTAACTACCAATTATACTCCAACGGCTATTTTTTAAGCCGAGCCTCGAAAACACACAAAATCGGTAGGGAAAACATATTGATAAACCTCCGATTATACCTCCTTAATGAAACTTTCTACCCTGTTAACAAAACAGTCTATAATCGGTAGTTTGACAAGTATCCCAAGGTTCCGAGTTAATATAATCGGTTACTTATGTTACAGAATTTACTACCGATTATGTGTAATAATTGTACGCAACTTCAATACAGTCTTGTAAAGTACGCATCAACGGCCATATTTTCCAAAAAAAAAAAAGAGACGTTGGGAGTGTCATCTATATAAGCTGGTTAAACTCTTCTTATTTATGCAGCAAACAACACATATATAACATTGTGTATTCTACAAATATCTTTTCCATCGTCTACTCTAGTTCATTCCTTATATATCTCAACTTACTAGCATGGCAACGTTTGACGCAGCAGAAGATTTGGTCATTGTGAAAACCTGGTATCATGAAACAAGACGTGAAGATGTCATGGCGGGAACGTTAACGATCAAGTCTTTTGGTCGAGGGTATATAGACAATTTGTGCGAGAGTATGGAAATCCAAAGCAAAGATCACTCCAACAAGTTCATGATCATTTCCGACTTGTCCAAAAAGGGGTAAATGATTATATAACGATACAAAAGAGGATGTTTAATACTAGCCACATAAGCTTGTCAATCCAACAATTTGTTAGTATGGTTTAAATTCTTTATTTTTAACACCGGGTGTCTAATCCTTCTTACTAAAACTAACTTGGCATTATTTTGTGTTTGTTTATGTAGGAGGCACTCGCAAAAAGACAGTACTTTGTGGAAAAGGGCGAAGAATTCACTTATGATGGGAGTTATGAATTCCTGAAGTTCGTGACCACCGTATAAATATTGATTAATAGTTACAATCGGAAGTTATTGTTATCTCTTATCTACCGATTCTGGGGAGATTTTCATCTTTTCATGTCAGAGTTTGATAATAATCGGACGTATATTTTAAGTTTTGTTTACCGATTCTTGGAAACTTTTTCAAATTGTTTTCAGAGTTTGGTGACAATCGGATGTTAATGTAAGATGTTATTTACCGATTCTGGGGAATAAATTTCAGTAATTTTGTTAGACTTGCAATCGGAGGGTAACTTAGAAGTTTTAATAGACGATTATAAATTTGATTGAGTCTGTTTACAAAAGCATTTATAATCGGTTGACATATTTATAATTTAACTACCGATTATGGATTTATACTTCACAAATCATTCCAAAAAATTCCAAAAAAATCAAATTCCGCAAGTAACGATCATTCATATTCATCATCCGAGGGAACTAATTCGAGTATGCCTTCCGGAAAGTTGATTTTCATGACGCAATCCCAATCGAACATGGTCTCATATTGTTTCAACCAATCCTTACAATGATTCGTTGTGAAGTAAACTGTCGCACCATCCAACGGAGGTAATGGGAAATCTATCTTTACTCTTAAACCGATAAAATGCATCTCATTCACAAATGCCATCACAATTCTTCTATCTTTAACTGAATCATCGCAAACCGTCCTTGTAGGTGCAAACGTAAAGGAATGTCCATACTTAGGTGGAACAAAGAAATGTACCACGCAATTCAAAACGTCCGCTAAGAGATATCCACATGAAGGAATTCTCATCCAATACTTTGATCCGATGGTCTTCAATCCCTTTCGGCACTTTACACGCGCAACTAAGTTTTTGAACTCTAGATCTTTGTCGTGTCTATCTCCTTGCTTCATCATCCCCATATAGAAATCCTTGTCCTTTATTAGTTGTACCGCCATCTTAGTTCTTAAATATTGCCATTCGGTGACATCTTCGTCCAAAACTTCTCCAAAGTAACCAATTTGTTCCGTAGCGACGTGAAATCCACAATTACCATCCCCATCCACCTCGTCGGTGGACAAAACAAATGGAACAATGAGGGAGGGAGTTGTTTCATATACTCTTCTATAATTGTATACCTTGATCGCGTAGGTTTTCCATGAAAATCCCTAGGACAACGAAGAGTACCATACTTCTCTCTTATAGTCACCATTTCCGTTGATTGTGTTTCTTGGGAGTTGCTCATTTGATCTATAACTACGGAGGTAGTTTGGGTCTCCACTAACAAAACTTCTTCCACCGCCACGGCTTGACTCACTTGAGAAGGATTCTTAGAGACATTTGGCCCCACTTATCGGCCGGATGGTCCACTTTGATCTTTTCTTGGACGACCCCTTTTCTTGGGTTGCGGCTCATCCTCAAATTGGGCTTCCGAACGCTCATGCCTACACATATTCTTCGATTAGACAAATGCTCTTTCAATTATTTTCTTCCCATGGCCCAAGACACTTCGGAGGGCCTACCCGCCCCCTTTTGCTTAATAGGTTCATCAACCTCCCTTAGACTAGGTTGAAGAGCTTGCTCCAAATCATGCATCAATACTTGCTTCTTGGCGCCATTTTTTGTAGCATAACGCTCGGCTATTCTTGCACAAAATTCTGAATCCAAGAACGACGGACCATTAACTACGGGGGTGCTTGGAGTGAAACTTAATTGCTTCCAAAATGGATGAATATCATTGATGTCAATCACATCGACGTACGTACCCATTTTATGATGACATGGGAGACCAATACCTATCATATATTTGCAAACACAAACCGTATTCTCGTCATTGTAATTTCTATATAACTTCAATTGTTTCATCATGTGATTTATTGCCCATATTGAAACATTATGAACAATGCCCCTTAGAAGCAATCTTTCCTTTTCATGTTCCGTCGGGAATCTATGTACACTAAATTGCATAGAACCCTTAATCTTAACGAGATCTCGATTCGTGAATTAATGAATTGCTTCTTGGATAGATACAACTCCATTTTTACTACCTTGAAGTATTTTCTTTAACCGGACATGAGACCCCTCCGCTATGCTTGTCTCCTCGTTCTTGAAATTGCGACATTCATATGTCCATGCAAACACAAACCTCTCCTTGATCGTTAACCATTGTGTTTTACAATATTCAATCGGTTTTGGGTAGTCCTTGCCATATTCATCCTCTAATTTCTTCAAGTTCCGTTCATAAATTTCCTCGGTCTTCAACCACACGATTTTGTCCCACGCTTTCATGAACATTCTCCAAATAATTCCATCGTCCTTCCATTTTTCATCAAATAACCTCTTCTCTTTCTCTTTTTCTTCCACGGTTAATTTACTAATGCGCTCATCCTCTTCCTTCGACCTCTTTGTACCCTTCTTCTGTTTTTTAGCTTGGAAATGTAGATGGCAATTGTGTTTGATGTTGCATTGAATGTGCCACGTACATTGCAAGTTTAGGGCTTCAGGAAACACAAACCTTATTGTATGCATTAATGCTTGATCATTATCCGTTACAATAACCCTCGGAAAATCATCCCCATTATAAATGGACCTCAACGTCTCGAACATCCAAATGAAACTCACGTTATTCTCATGATCCATTAAACCCCATGAAATTGTAAACGTGTTTTTGTCCGACGTGTGACAAGCAATGTTCAACAACGGCATGTTATATTTGTTTGTCTTGTAAGTGGCATCTATCAACAAAATTTGATGAAAACACTAAGCCAATGTTATCATTTCGGGATGTGCCAAGAAAATACGTACCACTTTACCATCCCTTTCTTCCGTTCTCAACGTGTAGTCATGTAACGCAGCTAACCACTGAGATTGTTGCATGACCATTCTACCATCCCATTCCGTCCTTTTGATCGTAGCTAGCGCCGACTGAATAGTAGACAAAGAAGACAAGTTGTCGGGGTCGTCCGCCTTAATTTTACTTAAGATCGCACTCGGCTTTTGGATCCGCATTGACCGCACCGTCTCCATTTCATGTGGTTTTAACTTCGCAACCATTATATGTCCAACAAGAGTATCCGTATCATCATGGTTATGACAACCATTAGCAACTTTAGACATTTTCCACTTTACACTATCCTTACCATTGGGATTATAGAAGACAATCTTAAAGGGGCATCCAATTTTCTTTGTATGAGTTCGGTATTTCTTTCTCTCCGTCTTTCTTACATACTTACTATTCTTTCCCTCGTGACTCTTCTTCACCCCACCTCGCTCACAAGTCATTTCAAACCGACCCTTCTTCACACAAGGGTTTTGAACTACCACGCACATGTTCTCTTTTGCCTTGCTCATTAGCCAAGCCTTGGCCTCCTTCTTACTTTGAAATATCTAAATGCATATAAAACAAAACAAACAAAATAAGCATAACCATATAACATACATGATTCGAAAAAGAAAAGATAATTCATGAACATACCAAATCGTTTTCATAGTGTACAGCAGTATCAGGCCTTAAATAATATTCGTCATCCTACGCACCACAACAACAAGTTACGCATTAATAGTCGGATAAAAATTTTATGATTGTACAACCGATTGTATAACAATCGGTAAAAGAATACTAACACACATTACCGATTATTCATAATCGGAAGTTTTGTTAATTATAAAACTTCCGATCAATACAAATTGAACATCTCAATTTGGGATTTTTATTGTATTCGGTAAGTTAATACATAAAATACTCTCGATTATAAATAATCGGTAGATAATTATACTAATATGACTACTGATTAATATTCGTTAATGGCATTCAATGCATAACAGGTGACGAATTTTCACGTTCAAAATCACACACAAGCACACATAACATTTCTATTAGAGTTTGTTAACAACATACCTGATGGTTTGACGCATTGTTACCTTTGATTTCGGGTGATTGTCCAAATTCTTCCATTAAATCGTCCTCTAGGGTTTCATCTCCATCAAAGTGTGGATCATTCAATAAATACCCCAAATCGTCATCTTTAAACGGTAATGAATCTTGAACTTCAACAACTTCACGTACTTCTTCGTACCCATTCATGTTTATGGAAGTTGGCTACCTGTAATCGTAAGTAGTGTAAAAATATACCCACTTCTCTTATTTTTTCTTCTTCTTCTCTCACTCAATCGGGAGTCATTGGGACTATTACTCCAAAAACAATTCCCAACACCATAATATAGTACCTTTCCTACCGATTGAATGTGAAAGAGTCCGATTATTATAATCGGCAGATAATTGAGTATAATTAACCACCGATTATGCTCCGCCACAAACATGCACCAAGTGGTTACTGCTGGCTCATTAACCTCAAACTTGTGAAATTTTGGCAAAGGTGTGGTTAGGGGAAACATATAATCGGTAGCCAAATTGTTTACCGATTATATTTATATTCAAAATTTTGGAATTGAAGGGTTTTAAGAAAAACTCATTTTTGGGGAAACATATAATCGGAATTTAATTTAGTATAATAAACCACCGATTATGCTACGTCGCAAATCAAGCTTAAAGTGGTTAGGGGAAACATATAATCGGTTGCAAAATTGTCTACCGATTATATTTATTTTCAAAATTGTGGAATTGAAGGGTTTTAAGAAAAACTCATTTTTGGGGAAACCTATAATCGGAAGTTCATTTAGTATAATAAACCACCGATTATGACACGTCGCAAATCAAGCTTCAAGTGGTTAGGGGAAACATATAATCAGTAGCCAAATTGTCTACCGATTATATTTATTTTCAAAATTGTGGAATTGAAGGGTTTTAAGAAAAACTCATTTTTGGGACAACCTATAATCGGAAGTTAATTTAGTATAATAAACCACCTATTATGCTACATCACAAATCAAGCTTCAAGTGGTTAGGGGAAACATATAATCGGTAGCCAAATTGTCTACCGATTATATTTATTTTCAAAATTGTGGAATTGAAGGGTTTTCAGAAAAACTCATTTTTGGGGCAACCTATAATCGGAAGTTAATTTAGTATAATAAACCACCGATTATTCTACATCGCAAAACAAGCTTCAAGTGGTTAGGGGAAACATATAATCGGTAGCCTAATTGTCTTGTTTAACATCTGATTATAGTACCTTTGAAAGATAAAACCGATGTAAACCTAAATTATTTTTTCATTTCGTTTCTTTTCAACTTCAACTCTCCCATCCTCTTTTTACTCTCCGAATACAGAGAGCAAAACTCTCCCCCTTGTTAACTCCGCTTCAATACATCGTTATCGTTAATCGTCGAATATTCTCTAAGAAGATGAAAGATAAAGTGCGTAAATCAGGTCGAAACCAAAATGTGGTTCGTGGGGGTGATTCAAACATTGGAGTGCCTTCCCGTAATAAAGAGGTTCTCACCGAAGAACACGAAGAACGCGAACAAGGTGATGAAGAACAAGTCCCTGATGTAGATGATTCCGATAACCAAACTCTCAGGCAACTCCAGATGGCCCCTATTAGGTAACATTCTACTGTTAGATTTGGGTTTTTATTACTTTAATTCGAAGAAATCACGAAATTTTGTCTTAGGGTTTTCGGTTATTACACAGAATCGGGAGGTTATATATATTTGTAAACTTCTGATTATTCCTACAATTCGCACTGTTAAATAACATTTGTCATATTCGGTTGCTAAAATCATAGGTTCCCTTCCGATTATAATAGGCTTATGTATCTCCTGGACACAAACTGCTGCATATTCGGCAAGTATAATATTTTTTTGGTGTCCGATTATGTGTATTCGCTAGAGTATGGTGAAACTATGATTCCGATTATTTATAATCGGATGCTTATTCTTAACTTATACTTCTGATTATAAATCTATTTTACCATTTCATGCTATTTATGGATAGGCGAGGAAAAAAACCCGAAGACGCAGTGGTCTCGGATAGTGCAAGGATGGAAAGGCGTAAGAACTTGACAGCTAGTGCCCGGAGAGCTAGGGTCACTAAATCCACTTCAAGTGCTAAACATGGAACTCAACAACCTGCCCCACAAGTATACCCACTTGAAGAAGGTGTTCGCTCAAGTGCCCCACAATCACAGCCAGTTCAATCAATTTTACAACCACCTGCTCCACAATCACATCCTCAAATTCAACTTGCTATTGAACCAGAAGCACCAGAAGAAAGAGTTATGGAAGCTGGAAAACCCAGCGGTGCGCAAGAATAAGGAGAAGCCGAAAAGAAAAATCCTCCTCGAAAGAAGGCGAAACACCTAGTCCCAAAAGAACTCAAGGTGAAGGATATTCCGGAAGGAACAATCCTTGGGATGCTTGGATGATGGAGGAGAATTGTTATTTGGATACAAAGATTCTTGGGCAAGAGAAATATATGAAACTGAGGTAATAATCGTATCCGTTTTATGTACGTATTGTTTTGTGTAATCGTAATAGTAGTTTTAAGGGTAATAAGTTTAGGTAATTATAATTTGTTTTTAACTTGTCATCTGTATAATAGTACCATTCCGATGCGGTTCGTTTACTTAAACCCACCACCGCACCACCTAAAATGCTGGAATGGCCTTTATCCGGTGAGTGTCAAAGGTTCAACACAATTATTGCAAATTCGGGGTTGGCTAATGCTGCTGAAAACTCTATGCTGGAACATGACCGGGTGGCTATATCGGCGTTTGTGGAGAGACTTTATCCTGAGACATCAAACCTCTTCCTGGTGCGGATTTTAAATATCTCAGTATTTTAATGACTGCATTCATATGTTGTTGACCCGGATTATGCATAAATCTTCTCACAACACTTACATCATAGGAAATATTAGGTCTTGTATGGGAAAGATAAATCAAACGGCCAACTAACCTCTGGTATTTCCCCTTGTCTGTTGGTAATTGATTAGAACACTGTTCCATACAATGATTTTGTTCCATAGGAGACCCAATCGGCTCACAACCAAGCATACCGGTTTCCTTTAACAAATCAATCACATATTTTCGCTGAGACAAGAAAATGCCCTTCTCAGATTGTGAAACTTCAATACCCAAGAAGTACTTAAGTCCACCCATATCCTTTATATCAAACTCAGAATACAAAGAACTCTTCAGATTACTCATCTCTTCGGGGTCATTTCCTGTTACCACCATATCATCCACATAGATAATAAGCGCGGTTAATTTGTCACCTACCCTTTTTAGGAAAAAAGTATGATCAACGTTACTTTGTGTGTACCCAAATTTCCTCATCGTCAGACGAAATCTACCAAACCAAGCTCTTGGAGACTGCTTCAAACCATATAAGGCCTTCTTTAGCTTACTAACCATGTTAGCATTGTTCGGAGCATTATAACCTGGAGGTAATGACATATAGACTTCTTCTTGTAAATCACCATGTAAAAAAAGCATTTTTCATATCATATTATTGTAGAGGCTATCCTAAATTTTCTGCCAAAGACAACAATACTCGAATAAACCTGGGTAAACCCTTTAGCCACAAGTCTTGCTTTACACCTGTCAATAGAGCCATCAGGATTATGCTTGATAGCATATACCCACCCACCTGCAGCCAACTGGTTTCTTTCCTTCTGGTAACAATACTATTTCCCATGTATAATTTTCTTCAAGTGCCACCATCTTCTTTCTCATGGAATCATCCCATTTTGGATCTCGTAATGCTTCTTGTACATTTCTGGGAATAATCACATCGTCCATATGACTGACAAACGCCTTTCCCTCTTTTGATAATCTATGAGTTTACACATAATTCGCAATAGGGTATTTCACCTTCCTTATTGCTTCTGGTGAAAAACGATCTGGTGGAACTCCACGATTACTCCTTTGTGGCAACTGGTATCTGTCGGTGTCAGGTAGTTCACAAGTATTATTAGTATTAATCAAACAATCTATGCTTACCTCAGGGACATCGGCACTGGATGGAGGACAATTAGAGGTAGGTACTGTTGATGAAGAGATAGATGGAGCTTCAATAGCAGGGGTGTAAATTTCTTCGAAAAAAGGAATGTCGAACTCTTGAACCGGCTCCATAACTTGTATATCATCAATTCTTGAACTACTAACAGTTGGTTGTGTACTCAAGCTTGTTTCATTTGTTGTTATATTTATTTCACTATTAGTCGGAAACAAATCCATCCAATTCAACTCTTTAATAACACTCTCTCCCTGAAGAGGATAATTAGATACATCGGACGAGTAAAACATTTCGTGTTCAGAAAAGGTGACATCCATAGTAACATAAAATTTATGACTTTGAGGATGATAACATCTATAACCCTTCTGGAATGGATGATAACCAACAAAAACACATCTGATAACACAAGGATCTATCTTTGTACGTAGATTTTTCTGTAGGTGTAAAAAAACAACAAAACCGAATACCCGTGGAGGAAGCTTAAGATGAGAAGGTATTGTTACAAATGAAACCAATTTGTCCAAAGGTATCTGAAATTTTAAAACACTTGTTGGTACTCGATTGAGAAGATATACTGCATTAGTAATGGCTTCTTCCCTGAATTTTGGCTTCATATTTGACCCAATCAAGCATGCCCTCGTAATTTCAAGTAACTGGCGATTTTTTCTTTCCGCTACACCATTTTGATGTGGCGTAGACGGGCAACTAGTTTCATGAATAATTCCATTTTCTCTAAAGTATCCTTATAATACGTCAATAACATACTCACCACCATTATCAGAACGAAGGACCTTTAAATTAGCCGAAAATTGTGTCTGAATCATTTTATGAAATGCGCGAAAACGATCAGTCACATCACTTTTATTCTTCATTAAATAGATCCAAGTCATACGAGTACAATCATCGATGAAGAATACAAACCACCGAAATCCAGAAGTACTGGTAATACGAGAAGGTCCCCAGACATCAGAATGAACCAAATCGAATGGGACATATCTTCTACTGAAACTATCCGGGTAAGTAGTACGATGACTCTTCGCAAGAATGCAAGTATCACATTTGAAGTCCGACAGTTTGCAAGACTTAAACAAATCAGGAAACAAGTGCTCCAAATATCCAAAAGAAGCATGTCCTAACCTGCGGTGCCACAGTAATATATGATTTTTAGATGTACAAGAAGACCTATTAAATGAAACATATCTCCCTTCACAAACATCGTTGATGGAATATAAACCATCTCTCTTAGTACCTCTCCCAATTAGCTCTCTGTTGCCGAGATCTTGAAGAAGATAGAAAGTGGGATAGATTAGTACTTAACAATTTAACTGTGCGGTTACTTGTGCTGCGAACAAGAGATTATTTGAAAGAGAAGGAACCAATAATGTGTGTTCTAAGGACAAGGAAGGTGTTAAATCAACTCTCCCAGCTCCGATAACCGGATACGGTACACCATTGGCGTTGGAAATAGTTGTATACGCAGGTAGGCACAGATCTTTCAAAATAGAGGCATCGAACGTCATATGACCCGTAGCACCGGAATCGAGAATCCAACCATGATCTTTTCCAGAATCAGTAGAAAGTAACGACACGGCAACCTTACTTGACTGAAAAATGTTCGTATTAACCAAACAATGAGAATCAACAATTGCATAAGAAGTATCAGTTTCTGTCTTCACTATTGAAGTATTCATAGATGCTCCATTTTGAACTCTATAGGTTTTCCACCAATCGGAATACCAAATTTTCTTAAAACATTTTTCCACGAAATGTGTATTGCTTCTACAGTGAACACAATGAATATCGACAGACATTATATATCACAATCAAAGAAGAAATAATATAATGTTTGTAGGTTGCAGCAGCTTCCACAAACTAGAAAATGTGTACATACAAAACTTATTTCGTACACAAAGTTTGTCGAAACAAATTAATTGGAGGAAATCAAATGGTAATACAGAAATTCCGATACAGAAAATAATTAAATACTTAAACAACAAAAAACAGTCAATCACGTCCTTCAAGGATTAGTGACTTAAAATTTCGTATCCTTTGAAAACGGAGAAACAAATTAATAGCAAGGCCAAACCCTTCAAGGATCAAGTAAGTATACCTCAAGGATCAAGTAAGTATACCTCGCAGAGAGTCCAGCCGGGTGCTTTTGCGAAGAGCTAGAGTGCCAAACCCTAAGAAGTATATGAGCTAGGAGGGAGAGATTCTCACATCGTTTCCACAATATTTTTACCTCTTGTGTTAGTAATCTAATGTTCTTGATTTGTTTTTCTGCAATTTTATAGTTTCATCTTACTTTTATTTTGTCACTCATGTCTCTTTAACTCTCTTGTTTCCTCTTGAAGCGTTTGCAGTTTGATGTTATCTCAAATGGCTTTTGCCAAATTTTATGTTATGATCATAGCGTTTGCTGAGTTCGTCTATGAGCTTTTGCTCAATGGTTCAGATTGTGTTGGATTCAAAGCTTTTGCTAATGGTGTTCTGCTAAATAAGCCTCAATACTGTTTCAACTCGTTCAAACTCGGTTCTTCCCAATACCGCCCTACTCAAATTTTGAAAATTTTCAAATTTTCGAAAGTCAGCTGCATGGAGCTATTTATTCTCCTAAATTTACTCTATACACCTATAGCCAGTTGTGATTTACGTCAAACATGGAAAGATACGGTCTCTTTTGGTTACCATAATAATAGCAAAGATTATATCCTGCATTTATTCTCTAGTCATCTCATTTGTCAATTCTTTCCCCAAAACCCTAATCAATTGTCTCTCATTTATTATCCTTTTAATTCCTCTATCTTGGGCAATACCCCTCAGAACTCTTGGTTACTCTCTCAGAATTCTCAAATCTCAAAGAATTCTAAAACAAGAATGGAAGAAGGAAAAACTAGCCATGTATTAGATCTGGTTAACAAATTCAAACAAGCCACCCTTGATCTTGGAGACACTTCTGAAGTTGCTGTCTCTAATCAAAAAACTACCAATGAACAAGAGAATGAAGCTGAATGGGAAGCAAGCGCCATAGGTAAAATTATCACAGAAGGGAGAATGAATTATGATACAGTGGAGAAATACATCACATTTACTTGGCCATTCCTAACTTTGGAGAACCTTAGAATTATTGAAGTGGAGCCTAACTTAATGATTTTCAAGTTCAATGATTGGGAATTGTTGAATAAAGTTATTGAAGAAAGACCTTGGATCATCAACAAACATCTACTGGTGGTTCACGATTATATACCTGGTATGATTTACAATGAGAAACACTGGGGATATCAACAGTTCTGGATTCAGCTCAAGTATATTCTGCCAGAGCACATGAATGTCTCTTCTGTTACAAAAATCGGGGAACTTATGGGAGAAGTTACTGGTATTGAACCTAAAGATGCTATTCCAATTGGTACTACCCCTGTCAAAGTCTGTGTAAATGTAGACCTCTCAATGCCTCTGAGAAGAGGTGTTAAGTGCACTACAATGGCAGGTATTACGAAGTGGCAGAAATTCTTTTATGAACGTCAACCAAACAACATATGCACTGAATGTTATGTGATCAATCACTCTAAGGCTGTTTGCAAGGAGGCTGCAAATTATCTTAAGAAGGCGCATGAAAAACCATATTTCATTGGAAAGGTTGACAATATTCGTAAAAATATTGCTGCTATTAAGTCCAACTCGGCTCCTTTGGTAAAGAACACTCAGAAAAAATATGCCAAGTCTACAGTTTTTATCCCTCCTAAAGATGGTGAAATTCTTAATCTAGACTTCTTACTTAAGAAAGATGGAGAAAATTCTGAAGAAGATAGCAGACTAGGTAAACGCCATAGAGCTAATCACACCCCAGTTGATTGTCCTTTGAGTGCTGAGGCTTCTTCGCAAAGTCCATCTATGAATCCTAACACATCTGACCAGACTACTCATAGGGTCATTTCTGGAGATATTGAAAATGCAAACGCTGCTAAGGGGATTCAGGTATCTTTTTTAACTCATCCTTACGTTTTGTTTACATACTTTTTCTTATTATTGATGCTAATTTTTGCTAATTTGGTTTTAACGTCTAGAATTAATAATTCCAGTTTTCGTTCTTTAATACCTCTTGAAAAGTTTCTCTTGCTTTTGCATGCTTTCAATCTTCACGTTTTAATTTTTTACTCTCCATGCATACATAATCCTAGGAGACAAGTTAAAAGCAGAAATATAGGCCTTTTTTGCGTAATTGCAATTCTTTCCTGTAAAATGAGAGTTATAGCATGGAATGTTCAGGGTTTTAACACCCCAGCTACAAGAGACCATCTTAGAGACCTAATCAGAACACAAAACCGGGATATTATTTTTCTTTGTGAAACCAAGTTAACTGACGATAAAATGAAATCTCTATTAGCTCCTTTTAGGTTCCCAAACACCAGATATCTTCAACCTATTGGACTTTCTGGAGGTTTAGTTCTTATCTGGAAAGATGGTTTTGTTTGTGATATTGTGAGTTGTGAAAATAACATGATACATGCAGCTATACAGAGTGATCCAAGTCATCCAGAGTGGTTATTGTCCTGTATGTATGGATACTGTGATTACTCGAGGAAAAAAACACAATGGGAATTCATCAAAGACATTGGGTTAAATATTTCTCAGCCTTGGATTCTCATGGGGGATTTAAATTTTCATCTTCTAGATACTTCTTCTTCAAGTTCTTCTTCAGGTGATGGTTTAGTTAATTCTATTCTTCAAGAAGTCGGATTAGAAGATTTGGGTTTCATTGGCAGAAAACATACATGGTCAAATAACAACATGGGCACTGGAAGTAAAAGGTCTAGAATAGACATGGCTTTGGTCAATGGATCCTGGAACAATTTCTTCATAGATTCCAAAATTCTTCATCTCTCACAAGTGGGTAGTGACCACTGTCCAATAATGTTGGTGACTGACTATTCACAACCAAAGTTATGGAAGCCTTTCAAATTTTTCAAAACTTGGCTTCATGATAGAGCATGTGTTACTGAAGTTGCTAAAGCTTGGGAAAGATCAGTTCAAGGTTCTCCAGGGCATAAACTAATTAAGAGACTTCAATTTACCAGAATCAATCTTTCAAAATGGAACAAAACACATTTTGGAGATATAAATCAAAATGTTGACTCCCTGCAAGAACAACTATCTAACATACAAGCACTTCCCTTTTCTCAAGAAAATACAAGAAAGGCAGTTGAAGTTGGAAAAGAGTTGGATAAATGGCATAAGATCCAACATGATTTTCATAAACAGAAGTCAAGAGATAACTTTGTTAAAGATATGGACTATAATACTCAGTATTTTCATACTTTAACTAAAAGGAAGAGAGCTAGAAACAACATTGATTCCTTAAAAGATGCAAATGGTGAATGGTTACACTCAAGAGAAGACATTGGCTCTCTGCTTACTAATCATTTCAGCAGCATAAGCAATTCTTGCCACCCCATTCTTGAGGATCACCATTATATCAATATACCATCTTTAATATCAGAGGATGATAATAGGAAGCTTCTCTTGTCACCTACAAGTGAGGAAATTCTAAAAACACTAAAGAGCATGGAAAGCTGGTCAGCACCAGGCCCTGAGGGTTTCCAAGCAGGTTTCTACAAGACACAATGGAGCATAGTTGGAGAAGATGTCTGTAACATGGTAAAAACTTTCTTTTCATCAAAGTTCCTACCCAAACAGATCAACAAAACTTATATTTCTTTAATTCCAAAAAAAAATAAAGCTTGTTCTCCTTCTGATTTCAGACCAATTGGGCTCTGCAATACTTCATATAAGATCATCTCAAAGATTTTAGTATCTAGAATGAAACCTCTCATGGAAAGAATCATTTCTCCTTATCAAGCTGCATATGTATCTGGGAGGCTGATCAATGACAACACTATGATAGCTCATGAATTAATTCATTCTATGAAAAGAAAAGAAGGTGCAAGTGGATGGCTAGCTCTCAAGTTGGATATGTCCAAGGCATTTGACAGGCTTGAATGGCCTTTTCTTCTCAAAGTTCTACAAAGTTTTGGTTTCTGTGAAGATTGGTGTAATTTGATATACCAATGCATAAGTACTACTTCCTTGTCAGTTATCCTTAATGGCTCTCCTTGTGAAGAATTCTACCCTTCAAGGGGCATTAGACAAGGGGATCCTTTATCCCCTTATCTATTCATCTTGACCATGGAATGGTTCTCTAGAACTCTCTTAGCAGCTCAGGACTCTAAAGCAATCCAGGGTATTACTGTTGCAAGAGGTGCTCCATCTATAAATCATCTACTTTTTGCTGATGATTGCCTCATTTTCACTCAAGCTAATTTAACCAGTGTGAATAATCTTTTGCAAATCCTGCAAGATTTTAGTTCACAATCTGGTCAGGTCATTAATTTTGACAAATCTTCTGTTTTTTACAGCAACAACATGGATCCTTCTGTCTGCAATACTATCAGTAATATATTAGGAGTGAAAGAAATGGAGAAAGGTGAGAAATATTTGGGATCACCACTGATACTTGGAAGGTCCAAGGTAACAGCTTTCAAAGATATCCAAACTGCCTTTGAGAGAAGACTTGGCAATTGGCAAGGTATTAATATGCATCAAGCTGGTAGAACTACAATGGTGAAAGCAGTTCTGAATTCAATACCCATGTATCAAATGAGCACCTTCAAAATTCCTAAAATTCTTATCCAAAAGCTGGATTCTCTTCAAAGGAAGTTCTGGTGGGGTTATAAGTCCAATAGAGGACTCAATCTAATCTCCTGGCAGAATATGAGTCTATCTAAGGATTTAGGGGGTCTTGCTTTCAGGGATTTGGAAATGCTAAACCATGCCCTTCTTACCAAAGTTGCTTGGAGAATATGTCAGCAATCTGATCACTTGCTAACTAAAATTCTTAAAGCTAAGTATTTCAAGCAGGAAGACTTCTTATATCTCACAGGTGAGAAAAGTAATTCCTCATGGACTTGGAAAGGGATTGAACTTGGATTATCAATACTTCAACAACATTACATTATGGAAGTCAATAATGGTTAAAAAACAAAGATCTGGAGGGATAGATGGATTATTGGTATAGACAACAAAGTGGAACCTCTGCATCCTAATCATTTTCAATTAGTTTTTGTTAGTGAACTGATCATTCCTGGCACAAACAATTGGAATTTACCTCTTCTGGATATTCTGTTCTCTGAAGATATTGTGCTGAAAATTAAAAACATGCAACTCTCTCATAATGAAGAAGATGTAATGAGATGTCTCCCTTCTAAAGATGGTACTTTCATAGTTAAAAGTACTTACAACAAACTTACAGAAGCTAGAGTTCAGCAACAGGTTTCACTAGATACTATTCCAAAATTGATTTGGAAAGCTTTGTGGAAAATGAAGCTGCCACATCGCGTTAAGCTTTTTGTATGGAAGTGTTTGAAGGGGGTAGTTCCTACAAGAGTCAGACTATCACAATCTATGAAGGATATGGAAACATACTGTGAAATTTGCAAAAGGGAAGATGAAACTCTTTATCACCTTCTCATTAACTGTGATCATGCAAAGGCGGTGTGGAGAGCTCTCAACATAAACATTGATCAAGTTATTGTCAATTGTCAGACAGTCAAAGAATGGATTATTTCCTGGTTTCACGATGTTCAGAACGTTGAAGCTAGTGAACTACACAATTGGAGAACACTTCTAATGGTTGGAAGCTGGATTATCTGGAAGGAAAGATGCGACTGCGTGTTTCAGGATAAAACTTTAATCCATAAGAATACAGTGTCACGCATACAATATCAGTTGGCTAGTTTCAATAGCTTGGCACAGGATAATCCAACTGATAATTCTCTACAACTCTTAGCATCTTATAACACATCTGCAAATATGGTTCACAATGATAGTTCTATTGATATACTAGATGCTTTTAAGTTCTGTACTGATGCTTCTTATGATTATGATACTAATGACTGTGGAACCGGCATGGTTCTTTATAATCTTGCAGGTGAATGCACTGGCTTCAAAGGATCCTATGCAGCTGGAGTGAATGATGCGGAGACAGGAGAGTGTAGAGCTGTATTGGAATGCTTGCGATGGGCTAAAGACATGGATCTAAGCAAAGTTCATCTAGTAGCCGATGCACAAGCAGTGGTTAATTCAATAAATGAGAATACTTCTCTAGTTAGTTGGATTAATAGGAAATTCATAAGAGATATCAAACTCTTGTCAAGTTCCTTTGAGTTTTTTAAAATTAGTTATGTTAGTAGAAATGCTAATCATGTTGCTGATTCCATCTCAAAAATGGTTAGGAAAAACAAGCTTCATTTGGAGGAATTCAGCCATGATATTAAGCATATTGAGTTGTCACTTCTCAGGCTTATTGAGCCGGACAAATATTAATAATAAAATTTCTTCGTTATCAAAAAAAAAAATTAATAGCAAGGCAATGAAGGTAGTAACTAGTAAGATGTCTCAAATAACAAGATCTTGAAACAACAAGTAAGATCAGTTTAAAAGGCTCAAGTAAGAACAATAATAGGAGATCAAATAAATCTAGTAATAAGACCCAACAAAAAAGATGTATTTAACAAATTAAATGAAGAACAAGTAAGTGACACTTACTTGGTAGTCAAAAATTAAAACAGATATGACGAACCTTAAGATTGCGGAAATAAAGATCGAATAAAAAGCACTCACTCTACCATGGATGCTCTGATACCATGTCAAGGTTCGTCAACTAAAAATGTTGTATTAATCTTCTCACCAAATTGGTGTATATATATTACAAAGGAATCAAATATAAATTTCAAGACAAGCACGCGTTAACTTTCATCATGTATCCATGGATAGCATACTTAATTAGTTCCCACTTAATTAAACTTTCATCATGTTTACTTTCATATGGAGATATGTGTACCAGTATCAACAAAGAACATGACCGATAACATCTTCGAAGACATAACAATAGGCATGGTGGAAGATTTTGGTGACACCGATTATATTAATTGGGATGAAGAACTACACGCTACTATTAAAGATTCTTCAACATTGGGTGTCCAAGATGTCGTATTACCAACTAATAATCAATGTGAGTTTGCAAAAAAGGTGTCGTATTACCAACCAAGAACACGAATCAATTTCACACATCTTTGTTCAATGTGAGTTTGCAAAAAAAGGTGTCGGATCATTTCTTAAACTTGTTGGAAATAAGATGGAGGCCGCCAGATTCATGTATGGACTTCGTTGTGTCTTGGCAATTGAAATTTAGGACCGAACCAAAAGAATTTCTTAAATTCTATTTTCCTTTCGCTATATGGCTGCAAATCTGGGAGGAAGGGAACGATAGAATTTTCCGCAACAAGGAAAAAACAGTGGAAATAGTTATTATTCAAGTGAAGGCTTGCTTATTCAGTTGGGCGAAAGTTCATGAATCCTTTAAGCATTTTAAGTTTGTGGATTTCATGCACGGTTGTGAGGTTTTTAAGCAGTAACTAGCCTCAAACATGTAATACGGAAAATTCGTTTTTGTTCCATGTTTGTACTCCCCTTTACTTGTTTTGTGTTTCCTGTTTGAATAGTTGTGTGTTGTCTCTTTTAAGTGCTAGCTCAGCGCTCTCTAATGAATGAATTTTATCTTTTCCAAAAAGAAAAAAACTAATAATCAGCATGATGATCTTTTCGGCCTCCTACAAGATGAAAACAACTTCGTTGAATCTGCGGCATCATTCGAGGCATATTTAAATGGAAATAATGATGATTTACAACAAGAAGAAGACGACTATTGGATGATGTTGAAGAATTACTCGAGACAACTATTAGAACCAGTGATGCTTTTCTAGCTTGGAGAAGATAATGCTGCTGCTCAAGCCATCAAGACGTGTATTGGAAGTAAAATTACTATTATGATTGTTGTTAAGCTATATTAAGCAGTTGTAATAGAACTACGCTGCGCTTGATCCCATATTTTTATGGGTACGTAGCTAGGTAGCCGTACACACGTATGGTGCAGTTCCAAAAATATATAAAAAAAAAATTCCTCAGTGTTATACATGAATGTATCAATTTAATCTCCTCTTGTTGTTTTGGTTCACAATGTTTCTTAGCTATACTTTTTTGCAAGATGGTTCTGTACGACTTTGCATACGACTGCGGAGTTTCTAAAGCTTAAGCTTAACCCTGTTAGTATCTCATCTTAATATCCTAGATTTGTAGTGTTGTACAAATCCAAAATCTGTTCTGTATGTACAGATTAGATACACGGCATAACTTTTAAGTTGGATTTTTTTTTATGGTGGCGTTGAAGGCTAGATTTTTTTGCTATCATTTCATCCTTCTTGATGTTGGATACAACGTTACCATGGACCATGAAATTATGTGTGCCTAAATTGCTTATAGGCCATTTTAACCATTTTGCAATTTGTGGGAATTCTTTAAGGTAACATTAGTTTTGATTTGAAGCAGAAAAAACATATTCAACAAGGATTGAGTGACACATACAAGAGACGCGGGACTAAATATATTCCGCAGGCGACAAAACATAGTAGGCGCTCAAAGTATTGACTCTTATAGTGGAAATAGAATGGGAAAAATCTCATCCCATTGGAATTGCTCTAACAGCTTGCTTGGTAAATTTATAGCACCTTTGGATGTGCATCCAGCAGGTCAGCACTTGCTGTCAGACAAACACATTGATCAGCCGTTAGATCATGAAATGAACGATACAAAATGATCCCTAAACTAAACGGTAAGCCTTATTAGTAGTCAAGTTTTGTCTTCTTCCATCTATTCATTTGCGCCTCCGTCTCCTGAAAGCAAACCCTAGAATGCAAACAGCAGCCACTCCTTGTTCATCATCAATAATTATCGTGAGAAAACATCGCAGCAGAAACCAATTCGTGGGAGATGGTGCTATGGATCATCTTCAACATCAAAATATATATTTGCATTATGATTTTTCCTCTCAAAAATCTCAAATATTGCGTTATTGTACCATGAAAACATGGAAGAGAAGATTGTGGCTTCTTTTTTCGAAGTTCCGTAGATGATAATCTGTTCTGGATTTTCTTATTATAGATCTTCTTTAGAGACATCTAGAGGATGTGGTTTTCTTTTTGCAAGTTTGTTTTAACAATCTGTTTTTGGGTGCTTCTTTCTGCAAGTAACACCTAATCAAACAAATGATACTTGGGTTTCACTTGAATTGGAGAATTTCTGTAGCACAATATGTAATGTTTGTTTTTCTTTCTTATCAGAATGTAATTAATAAATCTTGGTGAATCATGCATTTCAATAAATTTTTATTTTTTTATGTATTAGTTTAACCAATTACCAGAACAACAGAGGAAGTTAATTGATTTTTTTTATGTTGTTTTATGCATTGTGATGTGCATTTGTTTGTTTTGTATATAATATTTTGAGCAATGTCTTAAGGCTCAAACCCACTAGCCAAGAAGGCTAGGAAGCCAAAAACTCACATTCATTTGAATTTGGCATGATCGAGTTCAGTTAGCCACTATGTTGTGAGGGAATCTCTTTGGAGGTATCTGAAACTCAATGTCAAGAAACTCAGTGGACTTATCAAGGAGTAGTCTACCTGGAAATATCTAGAGTGTGAATTGCATGGGGACAGGCGAATGATCAGCCACTGTTGTGCTCCCACTGTTCGACATTGAGATTGTTAACCTGTCACTCCTTCAACCTGAACGAAATGACATGACAGTCTTATTTAAAGACTTGACGCGTGATGCGCTTGAAAAATGATCATTCCCTTCAAATTTCTCACTAGCATTAGACAACGTCCTGAGCTTTGCGAACATCAAGTACAATGTTAACAGTATAAGCCTAAACTGGAATATCTTAGTGAGAGAAATCCCAAGAGTCTCTGGAAATGTTCATACATTCCGGCGGATGGGATTCCTTGTGTATAGTCTACTTTTCCCAACTATCGGAATTTTCAGATTTGGATTAGTCTAGTTGGTTAGAAATCTGACTTCCATTAACAAGGTCAAAAGCTGAAATCCTACTACTTAATAGTATGCCTCCCATATGAAACACAAAAAGGACGACAACATAACCTTCTATTTGAGAATTTGCCTCCCATTATGCTCGGGAACATCAGTTGACACCCGGGCAAGCATGGAAAGTCTAGCCAGATTGTGCCTTGATTTTATACTTCTTAACTTAGTAGCTATATGTACATAAGAGCAGGCACTCAGAGGGTCCCAGATGATCTAATTAGATGAACATAAGAGTCTTGATCATATAACTTAGTAGCTATATGTACTTCTCAGTTGATGTGAGTCTTTAAGTTCAACCGATCCGCCGAGCATAATCGAGCTAGGCATCATCACATGACGTCGGTCAGTTTCAATGTTGGTTTAATATACACAAACGTTCAAGTTTTATGGCTTGGTCCCTGTGCGCCAGGCCCTTGCAGCAGTGCAACGCAAGGAAACACACATGAGATCCCCAATAGCGAGATACTGTGATGGGAACTCATCATAACTGCTTGGTTGAGATCTAAGTCTTAAAAACCGTAATTTTTGTTTCAGAAAAATAGCAAAACCGTAACTGCATCGGTATTTATTATAGAGGAGAAAAATATCTCCCTATGCTCACGAGTACATTTGCATTAAGATCTATCATCTAAGAAGATCTAACAGCTCTAGGAGGTAAGAGCATGGTTTGATGCTCCCTGTTGTATTTGAGGTTTTGGGCTTCTTGGGTAGAGATTTGGAAAGAATTTGCAAGAACTTGAATTGGCATTGCTTTGAAAGCTGAAGTGTAACCCACTAAAGGACTTTTCATTGGCTGACCAGAAGTCTTAAAAGCTACGTATTCGAATCCATTGTTTCCGGCTCTAATTGTTGAAACAAAGTGTTGAGGGACGACAAAGAGATCCCCTTGGTTAACTCTGTTGTCGAGCACAGTTTGCCCATTGCTACCAACAACTTGTACATGAGCCTCACCCCGTGTCACGTAGAAAACGCTATGAGCATTCATGGTCCAGTGGGGTGCATGCATTGCATTCTATCACAAGAAACATCTATCGTGTTAAAATTAATCATCAAAAGTTAAAGTCAATAAAGAGTTAATTAAGTATGCAAACTATAAATGTGGGTTTCAAAAGTTTACCGGGTAAAGATTTCCTTTCTCGGCACTCATGTCCATGTAGTTAAGGATTTGAAGCTTTTGGCTGTTAGCAATGTTGATTCTTCCGGCTTGTTTTGAGTAAATATCGGCTTCTCTTGGGTTATCCAAGTATTGTCTGATTTTCAAGTTGCAGTAGGTTTCTTCCAAACCATTGTACCTTCTTTGTTCGTATTCTTGCTCTTCTTCGGGCCTAATCATCCTCATTTCTTCTCCTCGGACCCTAACAATCAAACCTCTCTCATCTTCTTGTTGCATCCTTCTTATTACTTCCACAGGAACGTTGAATGCTTCGGCCATCAAGTTCTCGTCGAATGCACGGAATACATTTTGGAATGTCTCCCTCTGTTGTTGTTGTTGGCGTGGTGAACCTTGGAGTGATGATCTTTGTGGTTGCCCACCGGCAAGGTAGAATGACTGAGAAAACCGAGCATATTGTTAATATCTTTTGCCATTTCACTTAAGACGATAATTATACTTCAAGGAGAGGAAAAAAGTATTATACCCTGAATTTTTGTTCGAGCTGGTTGGCATTGTTGTTGAGATCAGTTACCGAAACAGCAACAAGTTCTTCATTTCCATCGTTATAACACCAATGGGCTACACCAGCTGGAAGTGCAACAATGTCACCTTGGCGAATTCTGTGTATCTTCTGGTGTTGATCTCTCTGTTCACCTTGTCGTCCTGCTTGTTCGCTTCCCTGCTCTCTTCGTAATCCAGGTTGCTGGCCGGAATGGTAGGTCTCAGCGCACCCAGGCTGTGATAATCCTAGCAGACCTTGACCTGAATGTACACACAACTTCAAATTAATTCAGTTGTCGTATGGTTATGCTGGCTTCAAGCATGCAAAATTAGACCTTGCTTAGCAAGAAGTGAATTGTTGAGTATTTCGAAAAAGCAAACCTTGTTGAATATAAACGAGGCGAGGAGAAGGAGAGAAGTTTGGAAGTGAGAGACAGTTAGGCTGAATGACATTTCGCATTGGAGCAACACCAGCACATTGGAACTGATCTTCATACTCATTCCACAACTCGGTAACACCTCCTCGGACTCAATACGTTGGTTTGGCTGACTTGCAGTTAATTGTTGAATACGGCATTGACGAGCCTCCTGTTGGCTCACTTGTTGCTGAGTCTGTTGTTGACCCCTTTGATGAGTTTGCGCAGCCGCAGTCGAAACAAGGAAGAAAATTGCAATAAGAGAGAGAATTTTAGCCATGGCTAGCTAGCTTGTTGATCAATAGTATTGAATAAATGTTTTCACTGCTTGCTACTGAATGAATATGAGCCTGAAGCCCACTATTTATAGTTTGAAAACATTTGGGTTCTTTGTGTGAAAACGGTGAGCTGCATGCATTTGGCTGTGTGGTGCCTCGGTTGAGTTGGTGAAGTGTTTTGTTTTTATGTTACCTAACAAACGCCACTTTGCAATTCTGATCTCACTACGTCCAAATGCATGTTTGCTTGATAGCATTTTTGACGTGTTGAAACTACAAACTGACAAATTCTGTCTCTGCATGGCAGCCTCTTTACAGTGGCTTGCTATGCATGCGCTTGGTAGTGTGGCGCCTCGATTGAGTTGGTGAAGTGTTTTGTTTTTATGTTACCTATAAAAAACGCCACATTGATATTAGCCTTTTTGACGTGTTGATACTACGAACTGACGAATTCTGTCTCTGCATGGCAGACTCATTACAGGCATGAAACACTTGCGCCACCTTTGCTACTTATTATCTTCAATGAGCCATACTAGCTTAATCCCTCAAAACTTTCTGTTTCACCAGCTCAATTGATATACTATCCCACAATTTGCTAGGTCATATGAGTTGCATTTTTGGTATAACAAGGAACCTTTTTCTTTTCTTTGTTAGTTCTGAAATCTTTGTCTCCAGACCACATTATAATGTAAGAATGTGCTTGCATACTTCAGTATATGTAGACTGAGCCTTCTCCTCAGTATACGAGGGAATCTGTGTGAAAATGAGTTGATTGATAATTTTTTGGATCCGAGTTTTGATATTTGCGTTTTAGGGTTTTGATACTGCAACAAAATGCAGCTTTTTTATACCGCACACAACTAGGCCACACCAGAGTCAGGGCAAGCGCAGTTTCTACTCTTGCTTAGCATGTCCCAGAGGAGGGTCTGCACCAAATATAATTGGATATCCTTTATTTCTTTAGAACCAACTATAATGCGCGCTGCAAGTGGAATCGTAAACATTGATACACAGACTATGCTGAGCTTAGGAATTATCGCTTCCTGTCAATTCTTAGTACTCGGCACAAATAGTGATACATAGCTTCTTGAAGATAAACATCAATTCTTAGTACTACATCAAGATAAAAATACTAACAAAATTACTATATCCAGATTACATCATTGCAATTCATGAATAAAAACACTAAGAACAGAATAAACTGTAATTGCCAGATCTTCTTCGGTTCATAATTTACTACATAAGATTAGACTAGCTAGCTAGCTGGTTCAGTTCTTGTGCTCCCGAGTTGAAATTGGATCTTCAATTGGCCTTTATGGTGAGATCACAGATGAGGATAAAATCGAAGAAAAACTAGACAAGAATGCAAGAGCATCTTCGATCAGGAGATAATCATATATCTGAGAAGAACACAGTAGCAAGCAAAAGAATCTACAGTGAAAAACAATATTAAAGTTTGGATCTTGAGAGGAAAAATCATAATGCAAATTTTGTTAGTGTTGCTTCTAATGAACCACCGCCACTTGCTTCAGCCATGATTTGTTGTTGCCTCCGTCGATTAGAATCACATATGATAGAGGTAACTTTTGCTGTTTGCTAGGGTTTCTTTCTTTCTCTACTAAGACGATGGAGGCACATTTTGGAAGCACGAGCAGAATGCTTTACTACTTATAAGGGTTTACAAGGGTTTGAGATCTGCTCATCTAAATTTTCACCGTTTATTTCTACTTCACCTTGATCTAACGGTTTCAATGTATTCGTTGACTGACCGTCGTTTCTGACCGTCATGTGACGGTAGATTATTTTGTTAGCATTTCATTACGATGGACCATGAAATTTTGTGTGCCCGGCATACTAATAGGCCATTTAAACTCTTTTGCAATTTGTGGGAATTCTTTGACGTACAATTAGTTTTGATTTGAAGCAGAGAAAACATATAGAGATTAGCAGTTAGATCAATCGGAAAAGTACACGAAATTTGGCTAATCTAATCTGAAATAAAGTGGCGATCAGATTCATGAGTTTGATTTGCAACCCCTTTCGAGTAATTTTTTGACAAATGGTGATTTTCATTTGTGCTTATTTCTATGTGTAGTAGTCAAAGTGGTACACAGACCTCATTTGTAACTGTCACAACTCACAAGTAGCTCGCAAAGTGCTCATTTTAAACGATAAAATTGCAAATTCCGTCTCAATCACAACTTACAGTAGGTATCATAAAGTTTCTGATAAATGCCGAGTTTTACTACATAATGAACCGAAACCGAGTATCGGATACTCAGTCATTACCTATATACAACTTACGGTTTTCTGTAAATAATACTCCTCCCGAATTAAGGAGTATCGACTATCACTACGATTTTGAATTGCTCTCAACCCTCTGGAATGGTATGCATAAGAAAATGTGGCAAGCAGCTAGCTAGCGACATCAAAACTGGCATCTACTCTACTCGTCGTAGGTAACTGTTAACATGCATGATCCTAAAACATTACTGGCCAGCAAAGTTTATTTGGGGCAAGCAGGCCCCCCACTTCCCGGAACGTTAGTACATCCAGATGGTCCGGTGGGAGGAGTACGACCTCTTGGAAGTTAATGTAAAGTGAAACTTCTACTTTCAATAATAATGTAGAATTGAATCAAAAACACCATGAATTAGAATTACTGACCTTTCAATTTAAGCTTCTTCTACCCTCAGAATAAGGAAGAAATAAAAATCAAAGTTCTTCTCTTTAACACTTACAACTTCTACCCAAAATTACTTGGAAGTTACAAGTTTATTGAGGCATCTCCTCACATCAACTCAACTCAAAGAAAAAGATCGAAGGAAAAGGAAAACTAGGGTTCTAACCAAGTCTCTCTTTAAACATAACATGGGGGGAGTAGGACTAGGGTTTGAAAATATATAGTAGAGATGATGGATAGAACAAGAAATAAAGCTAAAGAAAAGGGACAAAAGAGAGATAGAGGTTAACAAGGGTAAAAGTGGTATTTTTGATATACCACTATGCATGAGAAGAATCTAAAACAAGTTTGTTTCCACCATTTCTCTTGGTCGACATCTTAATCCACCTTCCTTCTTCTCCGCCCAATATTATACTACCTACGCTACGCATAGCTTATTATTACTAGAAAAAACAACTAAAGCAAGGATTGCAAAAATAATGATCCGGAATAAACCCATTATTTGGTTTGAACTAATGTGAGCACGATCTAAACGAAAACCCTTCTTCATCTTTATCGTTACTGCTCAGATCGGCTACTTTGTAGCAGATCTGAGCAGCCTTGTTACCTATTCGATCTGCAGCCTCTTGTAATCTTAGTGTATGACTTTAATTTACGTTTAAGTTATGTTTTAGTTTCTGTTCTTTTGGTTTTATTTTCCATTTTTGCTTCTGAGCAATTTTGGGTTTGTCTATTTGGGGATTGGTTGGTTAATGGAAGCACAATCTGTGATCTGATGAAGAAAATAGGTCAAAGCTCACCAGTTTCAGAACCGATCTACACTCAAATAGTAGTATCAGCAGCATCTCCGGCTACTACAGTTTTTACTTCTTTGATCTTCGGTTATGGATATCCTCTAAATCTTCTCAGGGGTTTTTTGGTTAATCTAGTGTTAACTGGATCTTTTTTTTTTTTCGGTTGTTAGTTTGTTTTTTTATCTTTTCCAGATCTGTTTTACTCTATCACTTGGGTTCTGTAATCTCTTCTGTAATCGGTATCTCTTGTTTGGGTCACGATCTAATCGAAAACAGCTTCAAGTTTGGCTATGAACTTCTCCAGCAGGTACAGGAGTTCCAAAGAATTATCCGACGAGTACATTGTTTTCCGACCGGGATAAGTTCAGTTACACCACCTTCAAGCTGTGGTCATCAGAATAAATTAAAAAAATGTTCTCGGGCTGTGGATTATGCATCACCGATCCAAGCTCCCCCGTATGTAAGCGGGCGTTACTACTACGGCTATTTTTCGTTTATGATTCTATTACTGGTGATTCCAGTAACTGAGATTCGGTTATTAGAGATTCGTTGCATGGTATTTTGTGAGAGTGATTTGCAGTCTGTCATGTTTGTTAGTTATCATGTCATGTATCTTTCGGGGTAAAACCTGTTTATGTATTAAAAAAAAAAAGGTTTGAACTAATGAAATTGATTACGTGAAAAAGCTGTGGAGGTGATTGTGCATTTATATAGGAGACCAACTTTGATTTTTTGTTTTAAGCTGACTACTAAGCTTACAATTGTTTCTTTTTTTCTTCTTGGAATGGGTCATTTGCTATAGAAATTTCATGGTTACTAACACATGGGTTTAATTTATTTTTATTTTGCGTTTACAATGTTTTTCCTGGCACATTTAGGGGCGACTCATTCGCAATTAGGGGCGACTTTTTTATTCCCAACCCAGAGGCCACGTTAAAGGGTGTCAAAAAACGTGGAGATTACGTTAATGCCCTTATATAATCGGAAGCAATTTTGTGTCCGATTATGTAACACAAAATCGGAAGGTTAATAATCATATTTGACTACCGATTAATATAGATTTCGTGCAAAACATGAATCTTGGTCCTATAACAATCGGTAGTAATAATAACCTCACTATACTACCGATTATAGTATCTCCCAAAGAAGAGATTTGGGGCAACTTATAATCGGTAGTCATATAAACTACCGATTATCATAGTTCTCAAAATCGTAAAATTTGAGATTTCTCTCAAAACAATATTTGGGGAAACTTATAATCGGTAGTCATATAAACTACCGATTATTATAGTTCTCAATTTCGTAAATTTGAGATTTCTCCCAAAACAAAATTTGGGGCAACTATATAGTCGGTAGATAAATTCCTTATTTGGCTACCGATTATACAATTTCCCCAACAAAAAAAGAGCCGTTGGAACTCTAAACCCTATATAAGGATTGTATCCTTGTACCCTCTATGGAACAAAAATACCTGTAAACTCTCTCCAACTTCATCTTCAACATAATGGCCCAACCATTCATTAATCCAACGGAGTTCACGATTGAAGAAGATTTATCTTTATGTAGGCGCTACGTTCAATTCTATCCGAGACGGGGAGCAGAACGGAGGCAAGGAGGCATAATGAGTATGAGTTATTTGGGGAGAATTCACGAAAAATTATGCGCCGACACCGGTAACCCAAACAACCATCACTCTGCTGATCTTTTTTGCCGAATTGGTTCAATAAACGGACGCGTCGGAGAATTTATCGATTTAACTTATCTTGTGAATCAATATCGGTTGAGGGTTGCAACCAATGATGAGGTTATAGAACAATCTCTCGGGGAATGGCGGAGATGGAAAAGATCAAGCTTCCATTATGAAGCTCATTTTAGAATCCTTATGGTGATGGAAAGATTTAATCCGTTTAGGACTCGTCCAACACGTCCACGTCGCTAATCACAATACATTGTAATAGAATTTGTGGAAGTTCAACGTAAAATTATGATGATGTTGAGGTGATATTGTACTGAATTTCCCAAACACCAAGAAAATCGGAATTTTATGTTATTTATTTAACTACCAATTATACTCCAACGGCTATTTTTTAAGCCGAGCCTCGAAAACACACAAAATCGGTAGGGAAAACATATTGATAAACCTCCGATTATACCTCCTTAATGAAACTTTCTACCCTGTTAACAAAACAGTCTATAATCGGTAGTTTGACAAGTATCCCAAGGTTCCGAGTTAATATAATCGGTTACTTATGTTACAGAATTTACTACCGATTATGTGTAATAATTGTACGCAACTTCAATACAGTCTTGTAAAGTACGCATTAACGGCCATATTTTCCAAAAAAAAAAAGAGATGTTGGGAGTGTCATCTATATAAGCTGGTTAAACTCTTCTTATTTATGCAGCAAACAACACATATATAACATTGTGTATTCTACAAATATCTTTTCCATCGTCTACTCTAGTTCATTCCTTATATATCTCAACTTACTAGCATGGCAACGTTTGACGCAGCAGAAGATTTGGTCATTGTGAAAACCTGGTATCATGAAACAAGACGTGAAGATGTCATGGCGGGAACGTTAACAGTCGAAGTCTTTTGGTCGAGGGTATATAGACAATTTGTGCGAGAGTATGGAAATCCAAAGCAAAGATCACTCCAACAAGTTCATGATCATTTCCGACTTGTCCAAAAAGGGGTAAATGATTATATAACGATACAAAAGAGGATGTTTAATACTAGCCACATAAGCTTGTCAATCCAACAATTTGTTAGTATGGTTTAAATTCTTTATTTTTAACACCGGGTGTCTAATCCTTCTTACTAAAACTAACTTGGCATTATTTTGTGTTTGTTTATGTAGGAGGCACTCGCAAAAAAGACAGTACTTTGTGGAAAAGGGCGAAGAATTCACTTATGATGGGAGTTATGAATTCCTGAAGTTCGTGACCACCGTATAAATATTGATTAATAGTTACAATCGGAAGTTATTGTTATCTCTTATCTACCGATTCTGGGGAGATTTTCATCTTTTCATGTCAGAGTTTGATAATAATCGGACGTATATTTTAAGTTTTGTTTACCGATTCTTGGAAACTTTTTCAAATTGTTTTCAGAGTTTGGTGACAATCGGATGTTAATGTAAGATGTTATTTACCGATTCTGGGGAATAAATTTCAGTAATTTTGTTAGACTTGCAATCGGAGGGTAACTTAGAAGTTTTAATAGACGATTATAAATTTGATTGAGTCTGTTTACAAAAGCATTTATAATCGGTTGACATATTTATAATTTAACTACCGATTATGGATTTATACTTCACAAATCATTCCAAAAAATTCCAAAAAATTCAAATTCCGCAAGTAACGATCATTCATATTCATCATCCGAGGGAACTAATTCGAGTATGCCTTCCGGAAAGTTGATTTTCATGACGCAATCCCAATCGAACATGGTCTCATATTGTTTCAACCAATCCTTACAATGATTCGTTGTGAAGTAAACTGTCGCACCATCCAACGGAGGTAATGGGAAATCTATCTTTACTCTTAAACCGATAAAATGCATCTCATTCACAAATGCCATCACAATTCTTCTATCTTTAACTGAATCATCGCAAACCGTCCTTGTAGGTGCAAACGTAAAGGAATGTCCATACTTAGGTGGAACAAAGAAATGTACCACGCAATTCAAAACGTCCGCTAAGAGATATCCACATGAAGGAATTCTCATCCAATACTTTGATCCGATGGTCTTCAATCCCTTTCGGCACTTTACACGCGCAACTAAGTTTTTGAACTCTAGATCTTTGTCGTGTCTATCTCCTTGCTTCATCATCCCCATATAGAAATCCTTGTCCTTTATTAGTTGTACCGCCATCTTAGTTCTTAAATATTGCCATTCGGTGACATCTTCGTCCAAAACTTCTCCAAAGTAACCAATTTGTTCCGTAGCGACGTGAAATCCACAATTACCATCCCCATCCACCTCGTCGGTGGACAAAACAAATGGAACAATGAGGGGAGGGAGTTGTTTCATATACTCTTCTATAATTGTATACCTTGATCGCGTAGGTTTTCCATGAAAATCCCTAGGACAACGAAGAGTACCATACTTCTCTCTTATAGTCACCATTTCCGTTGATTGTGTTTCTTGGGAGTTGCTCATTTGATCTATAACTACGGAGGTAGTTTGGGTCTCCACTAACAAAAATTCTTCCACCGCCACGGCTTGACTCACTTGAGAAGGATTCTTAGAGACATTTGGCCCCACTTATCGGCCGGATGGTCCACTTTGATCTTTTCTTGGACGACCCCTTTTCTTGGGTTGCGGCTCATCCTCAAATTGGACTTCCGAACGCTCATGCCTACACATATTCTTCGATTAGACAAATGCTCTTTCAATTATTTTCTTCCCATGGCCCAAGACACTTCGGAGGGCCTACCCGCCCCCTTTTGCTTAATAGGTTCATCAACCTCCCTTAGACTAGGTTGAAGAGCTTGCTCCAAATCATGCATCAATACTTGCTTCTTGGCGCCATTTTTTGTAGCATAACGCTCGGCTATTCTTGCACAAAATTCTGAATCCAAGAACGACGGACCATTAACTACGGGGGTGCTTGGAGTGAAACTTAATTGCTTCCAAAATGGATGAATATCATTGATGTCATTCACATCGACGTACGTACCCATTTTATGATGACATGGGAGACCAATACCTATCATATATTTGCAAACACAAACCGTATTCTCGTCATTGTAATTTCTATATAACTTCAATTGTTTCATCATGTGATTTATTGCCCATATTGAAACATTATGAACAATGCCCCTTAGAAGCAATCTTTCCTTTTCATGTTCCGTCGGGAATCTATGTACACTAAATTGCATAGAACCCTTAATCTTAACGAGATCTCGATTCGTGAATTAATGAATTGCTTCTTGGATAGATACAACTCCATTTTTACTACCTTGAAGTATTTTCTTTAACCGGACATGAGACCCCTCCGCTATGCTTGTCTCCTCGTTCTTGAAATTGCGACATTCATATGTCCATGCAAACACAAACCTCTCCTTGATCGTTAACCATTGTGTTTTACAATATTCAATCGGTTTTGGGTAGTCCTTGCCATATTCATCCTCTAATTTCTTCAAGTTCCGTTCATAAATTTCCTCGGTCTTCAACCACACGATTTTGTCCCACGCTTTCATGAACATTCTCCAAATAATTCCATCGTCCTTCCATTTTTCATCAAATAACCTCTTCTCTTTCTCTTTTTCTTCCACGGTTAATTTACTAATGCGCTCATCCTCTTCCTTCGACCTCTTTGTACCCTTCTTCTGTTTTTTAGCTTGGAAATGTAGATGGCAATTGTGTTTGATGTTGCATTGAATGTGCCACGTACATTGCAAGTTTAGGGCTTCAGGAAACACAACCCTTATTGTATGCATTAATTCTTGATCATTATCCGTTACAATAACCCTCGGAAAATCATCCCCATTATAAATGGACCTCAACGTCTCGAACATCCAAATGAAACTCACGTTATTCTCATGATCCATTAAACCCCATGAAATTGTAAACGTGTTTTTGTCCGACGTGTGACAAGCAATGTTCAACAACGGCATGTTATATTTGTTTGTCTTGTAAGTGGCATCTATCAACAAAATTTGATGAAAACACTGAGCCAATGTTATCATTTCGGGATGTGCCAAGAAAATACGTACCACTTTACCATCCCTTTCTTCCGTTCTCAACGTGTAGTCATGTAACGCAGCTAACCACTAAGATTGTTGCATGACCATTCTACCATCCCATTCCGTCCTTTTGATCGTAGCTAGCGCCGACTGAATAGTAGACAAAGAAGACAAGTTGTCGGGGTCGTCCGCCTTAATTTTACTTAAGATCGCACTCGGCTTTTGGATCCGCATTGACCGCACCGTCTCCATTTCATGTGGTTTTAACTTCGCAACCATTATATGTCCAACAAGAGTATCCGTATCATCATGGTTATGACAACCATTAGCAACTTTAGACATTTTCCACTTTACACTATCCTTACCATTGGGATTATAGAAGACAATATTAAAGGGGCATCCAATTTTCTTTGTATGAGTTCGGTATTTCTTTCTCTCCGTCTTTCTTACATACTTACTATTCTTTCCCTCGTGACTCTTCTTCACCCCACCTCGCTCACAAGTCATTTCAAACCGACCCTTCTTCACACAAGGGTTTTGAACTACCACGCACATGTTCTCTTTTGCCTTGCTCATTAGCCAAGCCTTGGCCTCCTTCTTACTTTGAAATATCTAAATGCATATAAAACAAAACAAACAAAATAAGCATAACCATATAACATACATGATTCGAAAAAGAAAAGATAATTCATGAACATACCAAATCGTTTTCATAGTGTACGGCAGTATCAGGCCTTAAATAATATTCGTCATCCTACGCACCACAACAACAAGTTACGCATTAATAGTCGGATAAAAAATTTATGATTGTACAACCGATTGTATAACAATCGGTAAAAGAATACTAACACACATTACCGATTATTCATAATCGGAAGTTTTGTTAATTATAAAACTTCCGATCAATACAAATTGAACATCTCAATTTGGGATTTTTATTGTATTCGGTAAGTTAATACATAAAATACTCTCGATTATAAATAATCGGTAGATAATTATACTAATATGACTACCGATTAATATTCGTTAATGGCATTCAATGCATAACAGGTGACGAATTTTCACGTTCAAAATCACACACAAGCACACATAACATTTCTATTAGAGTTTGTTAACAACATACCTGATGGTTTGACGCATTGTTACCTTTGATTTCGGGTGATTGTCCAAATTCTTCCATTAAATCGTCCTCTAGGGTTTCATCTCCATTAAAGTGTGGATCATTCAATAAATACCCCAAATCGTCATCTTTAAACGGTAATGAATCTTGAACTTCAACAACTTCACGTACTTCTTCGTACCCATTCATGTTTATGGAAGTTGGCTACCTGTAATCGTAAGTAGTGTAAAAATATACCCACTTCTCTTATTTTTCTTCTTCTTCTCTCACTCAATCGGGAGTCATTGGGACTATTACTCCAAAAACAATTCCCAACACCATAATATAGTACCTTTCCTACCGATTGAATGTGAAAGAGTCCGATTATTATAATCGGCAGATAATTGAGTATAATTAACCACCGATTATGCTCCGCCGCAAACATGCACCAAGTGGTTACTGCTGGCTCATTAACCTCAAACTTGTGAAATTTTGGCAAAGGTGTGGTTAGGGGAAACATATAATCGGTAGCCAAATTGTTTACCGATTATATTTATATTCAAAATTTTGGAATTGAAGGGTTTTAAGAAAAACTCATTTTTGGGGCAACCTATAATCGGAATTTAATTTAGTATAATAAACCACCGATTATGCTACGTCGCAAATCAAGCTTAAAGTGGTTAGGGGAAACATATAATCGGTTGCAAAATTGTCTACCGATTATATTTATTTTCAAAATTGTGGAATTGAAGGGTTTTAAGAAAAACTCATTTTTGGGGAAACCTATAATCGGAAGTTCATTTAGTATAATAAACCACCGATTATGACACGTCGCAAATCAAGCTTCAAGTGGTTAGGGGAAACATATAATCAGTAGCCAAATTGTCTACCGATTATATTTATTTTCAAAATTGTGGAATTGAAGGGTTTTAAGAAAAACTCATTTTTGGGACAACCTATAATCGGAAGTTAATTTAGTATAATAAACCACCGATTATGCTACATCACAAATCAAGCTTCAAGTGGTTAGGGGAAACATATAATCGGTAGCCAAATTGTCTACCGATTATATTTATTTTCAAAATTGTGGAATTGAAGGGTTTTCAGAAAAACTCATTTTTGGGGCAACCTATAATCGGAAGTTAATTTAGTATAATAAACCACCGATTATGCTACGTCGCAAAACAAGCTTCAAGTGGTTAGGGGAAACATATAATCGGTAGCCTAATTGTCTTGTTTAACATCTGATTATAGTACCTTTGAAAGATAAAACCGATGTAAACCTAAATTATTTTTTCATTTCGTTTCTTTTCAACTTCAACTCTCCCATCCTCTTTTTGCTCTCCGAATACAGAGAGCAAAACTCTCCCCCTTGTTAACTCCGCTTCAATACATCGTTATCGTTAATCGTCGAATATTCTCTAAGAAGATGAAAGATAAAGTGCGTAAATCAGGTCGAAACCAAAATGTGGTTCGTGGGGGTGATTCAAACATTGGAGTGCCTTCCCGTAATAAAGAGGTTCTCACCGAAGAACACGAAGAACGCGAACAAGGTGATGAAGAACAAGTCCCTGATGTAGATGATTCCGATAACCAAACTCTCAGGCAACTCTAGATGGCCCCTATTAGGTAACATTCTACTGTTAGATTTGGGTTTTTATTACTTTAATTCGAAGAAATCACGAAATTTTGTCTTAGGGTTTTCGGTTATTACACAGAATCGGGAGGTTATATATATTTGTAAACTTCTGATTATTCCTACAATTCGCACTGTTAAATAACATTTGTCATATTCGGTTGCTAAAATCATAGGTTCCCTTCCGATTATAATAGGCTTATGTATCTCCTGGACACAAACTGCTGCATATTCGGCAAGTATAATATTTTTTTGGTGTCCGATTATGTGTATTCGCTAGAGTATGGTGAAACTATGATTCCGATTATTTATAATCGGATGCTTATTCTTAACTTATACTTCTGATTATAAATCTATTTTACCATTTCATGCTATTTAGGGATAGGCGAGGAAAAAAACCCGAAGACGCAGTGGTCTCGGATAGTGCAAGGATGGAAAGGCGTAAGAACTTGACAGCTAGTGCCCGGAGAGCTAGGGTCACTAAATCCACTTCAAGTGCTAAACATGGAACTCAACAACCTGCCCCACAAGTATACCCACTTGAAGAAGGTGTTCGCTCAAGTGCCCCACAATCACAGCCAGTTCAATCAATTTTACAACCACCTGCTCCACAATCACATCCTCAAATTCAACTTGCTATTGAACCAGAAGCACCAGAAGAAAGAGTTATGGAAGCTGGAAAACCCAGCGGTGCGCAAGAATAAGGAGAAGCCGAAAAGAAAAATCCTCCTCGAAAGAAGGCGAAACACCTAGTCCCAAAAGAACTCAAGGTGAAGGATATTCCAGAAGGAACAATCCTTGGGATGCCGGATGATGGAGGAGAATTGTTATTTGGATACAAAGATTCTTGGGCAAGAGAAATATATGAAACTGAGGTAATAATCGTATCCGTTTTATGTACGTATTTTTTTGTGTAATCGTAATAGTAGTTTTAAGGGTAATAAGTTTAGGTAATTATAATTTGTTTTTAACTTGTCATCTGTATAATAGTACCATTCCGATGCGGTTCGTTTACTTAAACCCACCACCGCACCACCTAAAATGCTGGAATGGCCTTTATCCGGTGAGTGTCAAAGGTTCAACACAATTATTGCAAATTCGGGGTTGGCTAATGCTGCTGAAAACTCTATGCTGGAACATGACCGGGTGGCTATATCGGCGTTTGTGGAGAGACTTTATCCTGAGACAGACACCTTCCATATGCCGTTTGGAGAGATGACGATTACCCCAGATGATGCTGTACAGATTATTGGACTCCCTGACCATGGAAACGGTGTCAGGGCTGAGTTCACAAAACAGTTGGAATGGGTCAAACTCTATGCTATAACTAACAAGTGTTTTGGTTGGGATGAAGAAACATCAAAAACTGAGTTCAAGAGATGTATGGGGTATAAAACCAGACAATTCAACATTGGTACTCTGATGGATATGTTTAAGGGGACCAAGGCAAAATAAGAGAACGGAACTTTAACTAATGAGCAAGTGAACCATGCGGCCACCACATATCTCATATGTGTATTGGGATGTGTAATTTTCCCCAATAATAGTGGAAATTAGGTCGACGCCAACCTTTTACAACTACTGGATCCCCTCAATAAAGTGCATGAGTACTCTTGGGGCACGGCATGCCATGCGTGGTTGATGGAAGAGTTGAGAAAGGAGTCGAGGCTTGGAATTAGCCAAGTGGCCGGGAACGTGAGTTTACTACAGGTATTTTTATTATTCCTACATACTTTGTTGTTTTTTTATTTTTCTACCATTGAAGAAATACTTTCTTAAAACTTGCAAAAATGTCAATACAGACATGGATCTACGACCACTTCCCTATCTTGGAATTGGCCATTCAAAAACCGGGGTGGGCGCCAGGTCATCCTAGAGGAAAGAAGTACGTCTTCGATGACAACCATTCTAGATCAAAAGAGCAGCAGCTGATTCGTTTGAGGGAGGTTTTGGACTCACTGAAATCCCAAGACGTATGCTTTGATCCATACAAGGAAGACCGAGATAATGGACATATCGCAGGTCGGTCCGATTTGGCCCTTTATTTTGGGCCATTGTGGCACCCAACCGGATACGTGATGTACAATGCCTCGAGGGTGATGCGACAAAACGGTTATGTACAAGCTTTACCAAAGTGCCACATCAATGGGAATTTTTGGTTGGATGTGGATAAATGTAATTCAGATAAAACTTCTATCACAGTGGTTTACAAGGGTAACCCATCCTGCAAACACCATTGGGATAGAAGGATGGATTACTTGATCAGCGGTTGAAGGCAAGCCAACAACGGTTATGAAAATGCTCCCAACTATATGGATTGGTATCGGGATGTTTCTCATTTTCGCGTAATCCGTGATCTTAAAGCAAAGCCCGCACCATATAAGAGTATCCTCAAAGACAAACCTCCGGGTTTTGATAGATTGGTACGTATTGGTTTCTTAATTTAGTTTTATTTTATGGGTCAAAATCAGGCTAGAGCCGTCCTTGATGGTATGCTATGTTTTAAAACAGATGAACATGTTAAGAGGTTTGTCCAAATGGTGCACTAATTGCATAAAATCCGGACAGCCTGTGCCACTTGAGAAGATAAAAGAGCACCAAGAGATGATTGATAACATTGAAAATGAAGATTATGCATCTTAGTTTGGGGATAAAGTCAAGCAACCTAAAAAGGTTGTGAAAAAAAGAACTCGGGCGTCACCGAGCACTCAAGTTGATGAAACCGGTGATGATGTTCGTCCAAGTGGTAGAGGCGGTAAGGGTCGCAAAGTCATGGGAAAAAAGAAGAAATAAACTTTCTATGTTGTAAACTCTCGCTTTTTTTAGTTAACTTTATGGTTTTCAAAGTTTATGCCGGATTAGGTCGTTTTAAAAGTTTGGGTCGGATTATTAGTTGCTACGTTATGTTTATGGATTGTGAATTCTTTCTTTTATGGATTATGAATGGCTATATTGCTATGTTTATGCATTTAACGATGACTCTCAAGCGAATAACATGATAACACATGTAAGTGTTGAATTCTGGAACACAATCGGAGGGTTAAGTTTATAAAAGAACCTACCGATTCTAGGGTTTTTGCATTTTTGGTCAGAATTGGGAGCTTTATATATTTTTAACCTACCGATTCTGGATATTTTGCAAAACATGTAGTCAGAATCGGAAGGTTAATAATACAATCTTCCATTCGATTATTATGTGTAAAGAAAACTTACCTTCTGTATCAAAACAACACAACAATCGGAGGGTTATTTTTCACCAATCCTTCCGAATAACAATATTCGGTAGTGTTGTTAATGGTTCATTTCCGATTATTATATGTGAAAACAATGTGTTTCCTGGAACCAAATAACACCATAATCGGGAATATATATTCCTTCACTGGTTAACGATTATATTAAATGGTAGTTTGTTTTTATGAGTTCCTTATGATTATTCTGTGCCCAAAACCTTTCTTTTCTCTGTAGCCAAACCACCCAACAATCGGATGGTAAATCTTCACCCTGACATTCGGTAGGATATATTTTTTTTTTAATATCCGATTATTATGTGTGAAAAAATTTGGTTTCCTGGAACCAAATAACAACATAATCGGAAATTGTTTAAGGTAGATACCCTACCAATTATAGCAGATTTCAAAATTCAATACATTAAGTATTTTCGAAAAAACTCATTTTGGGGCTACTTATGATCGGATGGTTTTGTAATATATAAAACTTCCGATTACCGCTGCACCCAAAACACGTACCAAGTGGTTATGGCTGGCTGTGTACACTCAAAACCTATGAAATATGACAAAGGTTCGATCTGGGGCTCGATATAATCGGTAGGTTTTGTAGTTGTATAAATTACCGATTATCGAAGATTTCTAAATTCTCTACGTGAAGGATTTTAGAAATAATATCATTTTGGGGCAACTTATAATCGGTAGGGTTTTAACATATTATCCGTCCGATTACAGATAAATCCACAGCCCAAGCCAAGTGGTTATGGTTGGCTCTGCACCCCTCAGAACCTCCGGGATTTGGCCAAGGTTATATAAGGGGCTCCGTATAATCGGTAGCCTTAAAATTTCGATAAGCTACCGAATAAACAAAGGATTATTTTCCGAAGTATCTACACAATAATCGGTAGGTATATTTTCAATTTAACCTACCGATTACAAACTAACCTACCGATTTTTGTTTTGGCTACCGACTATAAAACGGTATAGTTGCCATTTTGAAAAATCGCGGATAAGGGGTAGCTCAATTTTACGTTTGGGTGACCTTTTTTGTCTTTTAGTGTCGCCCCTAATTGCGACTGAGTCGCCCCTAAATGTGCCAGGATGTTTTTCACTTAAAACTTCTTTATTCAATATATTATTGTATGGTCAATACTCAATAGTACCTCCACTAACCTAGAGAAAGCAAGCAAGTCATTGGAGTGGTTAACAAAACTATCTACTGCTTGTTTACATGGGCACTAGCAATCAAAGAGTTTGATTCCGTAAAATATTCCAGTGTTATGACAGACTAGTGAAACATATGCTCCCTCTGTTCCATTTTAGATGATGTTTTAGGATTATTTTTTTGTTCCACAATACTTGAAAGTTTTCATATGTTTCCACAAAACTACCAATTACACCCTTACATATTGTCTTGAGACTATAAGTTTTTTTTTTTAAATGCACTAATAACAATTAATGTCTGAAGACTTTTCTCAATGATATAAATGGAAAATCTTCATATCTCTCTCCATTTCTTAATCTGCGTGTAAACTCCAAAACCATATCTAAAGTGGAACAGAGAGAGTAGTTTAATCATGCTTAGGTTGGTAGCCTGTTATTGATCTATTTTCCTTTTGTTTTTATCTTGTATTTTGTCTAGGGTGGTATAGCTTTTATACCCTTTTATTTTTTGATCAATGAATTCTTCTTTACCGATTAGAAAAAAAAAAAAAAAACAAGTCAACTAAATAAAATTAAATCACATTATTTTTTTTTCTTTTTATTTGGTCTTATAACGATTTAGGTTGACAATTAAGAACATCTTTGTGTAACCATATATCATGTTCCAACCCTTTTGTTACTCCAATCTTATGGATTGGAAATAATAGTATGCTGACTACACTACGGGAAAAATAGTAATCTACAACCCCAAAAATCAGTTGTAGTACATGTACGACAACGTTTTTCCATAGGTTGCATAGGGGGGGGGGGGGTTGTAGAAGGTCCTCAAATCTATACAACTCTTCAGCTAGAGTCGTAAACATAGTTGTAGTTTAGTTTTGTACAATGCTTTTGTCAGTTGTCAAAGTCGTTTAAAATTATATCTTGACGCATAACACAACTCTTACCTGGGATGTGAAAATAACTCCTACACTACACTTGTTGGGGGTTGTAAATAATTCGTTGACAACTACGGTTAGAGTTGTATAGGAATTCTTTGACAACTATGATTACAGTTGTATGTCGTTGCCTTGACAACTTTTGTTTGAGTTGTAACTCACTTCTTAGACAATTCTTCATAGCAGTTGTGGTTATTTTTCATTTGTGAAAAAAAATAAAATGAAATTGGTCACAGCATTCATTCACAAAAGCAGTTTTAGATCATTCACAACCTTACATGATTCATTCAAAATATCATTCGAACACATAAAAGTCTCTCGAGTCCTCGCATAAAGTGGAAGATTCAACAAACTCAAAAGCAAGAAAAATGATGCATCCCCTTCCTGATGCTGCTTATCATCCTCTTCCATAACCATCACAACTTTGCCACGCCCCTGATTAGATCTATGCAACTCTCTTACAGGAGAACGAGGCAGCTCGTGCTGGAGCAAAAGCTTTACCACATTTGGATGATTTCGAGCCAACTAGGTGAGAGTTTCAAGAATACGTCGAGACACCAAGGGAGGAACTCCTGAAAAGATGTTCCAAATTTTTTTTAATAAATTATCAAGTAGATAAAAGTTTATCCAGATATTAGTCCAACATGCACAAAACAATCAAAACAATCATTTGGCTGCACCTCTTCTATTAATTAAGAAGGGAATGTGGCAATAATAGAAACGGTATCCATTTCAACAGGTTGCCCTTCCAGTTCCTAGGAACAGTGCAATCTCTGAGCCTGCTGTTGTATGAAAACCTCACCTCTGCACGGATATTTGGAGGGGGGACTACTAGGAATTCAGGATCTATATCATTTGCATTCTCAGGTTGTGCCACTTGAACTTGTTGAGCAGCTTCACTTGCAACCTGAAAATTTCAACACCAAAACACCATGCGAATTAGACTCTAGAAGTGATTTTAAAGTGATGGTTATGATTACTAAAAACAATTAAATCAATCTAACCATTTGCAAGCTTTGAAGACTTCTTGAGAACAAAAGCTAGTTGAGCATGCCCGCTAAAAGGGCTTTAATATTCTTAAAATATGCGACTATTGATATTGGCACTGTCAAAAACAACAACGCCTTGTGTCACTTGCGTACTCAACAAACTAAAAAGATCAAAATAATAATAGACGCAACCATTCATGATGCCAAAAACTCAATTACTAGTTATAAAATAATGCCTAAGATGGTGGATGTTCAACTCTGTCATAACTTTCTTATAGATCAAGACCGTTTAAGTTATTTAAGTGGGCATCCTCTTTTTAGTTTTTCGACGGCAGAAATCAGTTCTACAGTTCAATTCATAACCCATTTCCTCTTTTTTTCATTACCAAATCAAGCAGTCACACAAAACTTCCGTTAAATTTGCCATCACATATTTGCATAAGTAACAGAAAACTTTCACCATTCGTCTCTTTTTTTCAACTCTTGTAAAAAAAAAAAAATCAATTAACAGTAATCGATCCAAACACATAAACCATGTAAAATCCATGGTTTTTGTACAAGAAATCAACAAAATTTTAAAATCAAAATGAAAATGATGAGAAATTAAGAAGAAAAGAAGGTGAAATTACAGAAAATTACCCGATATTCATCGCCGAATTCGAGTATAAAAGCATCATGAATATCTTCAGCAGAAGCTCTATGACCACCACCAGTATCACTCATTAAGATCAAAACATTCTTAGTAGTTGCGGCACCAATTCAACTGTAGATTCATCATCTAAAGCTGCACCGTTCGAAACTCTTCAACTGCAGAACATGGTCACAAATCAACACAACCTTTCCCTGCTTTTGTTGGAGTTTATCTTTCTCTCTTCTCAACTGAGTTTTAGCCTTGAAACTCCACCGAATTTTCACCAATTTGAAACCCATCTCAATCTAACCAATTGTAGCAGCAACCCCTGTACACAGATTCATCTAACAGCAAATGAGTTTGAAATTGCACAGAAGTTCATTCAGGCTATTATTCAAATAGTTTGTGTGCCATGATCTGGTGGTTTTGTCATCATCCAAGGAAGCAACTTCTACACACTCCATTTCCCTTCAAAACTTGAATATACCACATACCCATCAACCACAGCAACATCACATAATTTAGTCAAAAGATTTCATACCATTGACACATTATGATAAATACCTTACTTTTTAAGAAAAATCAAATCTCAATTCAAAAATAAATTAGGAAATTAGGAAATTTTTGTTAAGCAGAGGCGTACGAAGGGTTAGTAAAGAAGATCATTGTACTTATCATTTACCTTCATTTCATTTTCTTCACCTGACCTCCGTTTAGTTTCTGGTTCAAAGTTGAGACGGCAAAAGTGATCATCACCTGAGATGAAAACTTGCGGAGTAAAGAAACAATGAGAGTGTAGCCGACTTCATTTCCATTTAAAATAAATCCTAATAATGCCAAAAAGTGGGAAATGGGAACAATGCCATTTTGACCCACGATGCGAACCAAAGCTTGGGTTGAAGGGATAAACTGACGCCTTAAAAATTAACCCAGATAATGAATCAAAGTTATGATCTTCAGGGAATAATAGAAGTAAGATTGACATCCTTTCTTTAATCTAGACAAATTAATCAAAATTTTCAAATAAATCTGGACTAAATTTAATCAAAATGTAAAAATTAATCAAAATATTATACAAATAACAAACCCAAGTAACGAGAGGGAGTCTTCTTGTTGTAAACTGAAATAAAAATTGGGTATTCACCTGTTCAATTGGTTTATGAAAATGGAAGCAATTGAAGATTAAGAAACTTGGGTTAGGGATGAATTTTTCTACGACAGAGGTTGATTTGAGCATCTGCTTGTTGATTGATTTGAGCGAGAAAAATTGCTTCCCCCTGTGGCTATGGATGAATACCATCTGCTTGTTGATTGGTTTGAACAAACGAATTCCTACTATTTTTCTCTGAAACCGAGTTCAAACCCCCCATCAAATTCCTACTCTTTGTCTCTGAAATCGATTTCAACCCCATCAAAACAACACCAGTTCTTAGTCTTCTCATCCTTGAAGTAGAACCACATAAACCCATCACCTAATTCTTCTCAATCATCTCTCGATTCTCGGTAATTAAACCCTAAATTTCAATCTCTTAGGTCAAACACAAACCATCGCTGATCCAGATTTCAATTCCTTTAGTTCTTCTCTACTTATCCGACATCACCCATTTCAATTCCTTCTTTTCTGTAATCAATTCCACCTACAGTTCAATGAAAATATTCATCTCCAATTTCTCTTTCAAACCCTAACTGCAGTTCACCATTCATCTTGATTTCTAGCAGCAACAACACCAATTCCACAAATCGAACCCATAATTAAGAAACTTTGATCAGAGATGGAGGAGATAATGAATTTTTTGTTGTTGATTCGATGTTTAGGGATGGAGAGGTATGATTCTTATGGCTAGGTTAGATGTTGAATGAAGAATTGAAAGTGGTTCTGAGATTGAATCAGTGAAAGAATAAATCAGTAGAAGATTACGAATTGAAGTTGGGTTTCGTTTGATTGATGAGTTTCCGTGACTGAGGTTGTGATGATTTTCACTGGAAATTGCGGATGAAAACTAAGATGGGTCGATTCAATCAAGAAATGGAGATATACAACTAAGAATGAAAATTAAAATGATCGACGGCCCACGTTTCGTTTTATACCCTCATACGGATTAAGAAAAGATCTGACGGGTGAGATTGTATTTGGGATAGTCATACGGATTGACAAACATGTGTGTTTCTCTTTGTGCTGTATTCGGTTTTGTTATCATCCTTCGACATGAAAATAAAATCCAAAAAAAATATTAATAAATTTAGGACATTTTTATCGACATTTTGATATAAAAAAAATCCAAAAAATGTATGAGAATGAATCGGGAAAATGAAAAATGAATTCGATAATTGGTGTGTTTCTTTGTGTTTTTGTGCTTTCTATTTGTTCTTCCGGTTTGAATTTCGACTAGTCGCATAGAAATTGTGAACCAAGAAGCTCTAAGAGGGTTCTGACTTCAAACTTAGCAAAATACATCATCGAAATCGATAAATATAACGGCATAGAAACTGTGAACCAAGAAGCTCTGAGAGGCTCCTAGCTTGAAACCTGGACGCCAGTTGACTACTATAAGTCGGAAACTTCGTAAGAACGATAAATACATCCATTTACAGGTAAGATTCCTTCGAAATATTCCTCGGAACATCAAACAAACCATATTCTGGCATATTGTATGCAAACCCTGGCTTCGAGATCGAAACCTGGCCGTGAGTGGACTACTATAAGTCGGAAACTTCGTAAGAACGATGAATCCATCCATTTACATGTAAGATTCCTTCGGAATATTCCTCGAAACCTTAAAGAAACCATATTCAGGCATATCTTATGCATACCATGGCTCTGAGATCGAAACCTGGCCGGGAGTGGACTACTCTAAGTCAGAAACTTCGTAAGAACGATTAATACATCCATTTACATCTAAGATTCGTTCGGAATATTCCCCGGAACATCAAACAAACCATATTCTGGCATATTGTATGCATACCCTGACTCTGAGATCGAAACCTGGCCGTAAGTGGACTACTATAAGTCGGAAACTTCGTAAGAACGATGAATCCATCCATTTACAGGTAAGATTCCTTTGGAATATTCCTGAAACATTAAACAAACCCTATTATAGCATATTGTATGCAAACCCTGGCTCCGAGATCGAAACCTGGCCATCAGTGGACTACTATAAGTTGGAAATTTCGTAAGAACGATGAATCCATCCATCTATTTACAGGTAAGATTCCTTCGAAATATTCCCCGAAATATTAAACAAACCCTATTCTAGCATATTGTATGCAAACCCTGGCTCTGAGATTGAAACCTGGCCGTCAGTGGACTATTATAAGTCTGAAATTTCATAAAAACGATGAATCCATCCATTTACAGGTAAGATTCCTTCGGAATATTCCCTGAAACATTAAATCAACCCTATTCTGGCATATTGTATGCAAACCCTGGCTCCGAGATCGAAACCTGGCCGGGAGTGGACTATTTTAAGTCGGAAACTTGGTAAGAACGATGAATCCATCCATTTACAGTTAAGATTCCTTAGGGATATTCCCCGAAGCATTAAACAAACCATATTCTGGCATATTGTATGCAAACCCTGGTTCTGAGATCGAAACCTGGTTGTCAGTGGACTACTATAAGTCTAAAATTTCGTAAGAACGATGAAATTCATCCATTTACAGGTAAGATTCCTTTGTAATATTCCTCGAAACATTAAACCAACCCTATTCTGGCATATTGTATGAAAACCCTGGCTCATGAGATCGAAACCTGGTTGTCATTGGACTACTATAAGTCCGAAATTTCGTAAGAACGATGAAATGCATCCATTTACTGGTAAGATTCCTTTGGAATATTCCCCGAAACATTAAACCAACCCTATTCTGGCATATTGTATGAAAACCCTGGCTCCGAGATCGAAACCTGGCCGTGAGTGGACTACTATAAGTCGGAAACTTCGTAAGAACGATGAATCCATCCATTTACAGGTAAGATTCCTTCGGAATATTCCCCGAAACATTAAACAAACCCTATTCTGGCATATTGAATGCAAACCCTGACAAGTTTAAAAATTACTAGAGTTAGACCTTAGTTTCTCGTTTGGATGAACTGAAGACTAAATATATCAGAATTGAACATCGATCACAGGTTCAAAAATTACTAGAATTAAACCTGAGTTTTTCTTTCGAATGAACTGAAGACGAAATATATTAGAATTGAATATCACAGACTGTGAAAATGACCGTATTACCCTTATTGGAAAAAAGTGCAATAAATGTAATAGTGATTGTGAAAATGACCATACTACCCTTATCGGAAATAAGTAAAGTAATTCTTACAGACTGTGAAAATGACCATATTACCCTTATTGGAAAAGGTGGAACAAATATTATGGAGACAGTGAAAATGACCATACTACCCTTATCGGAAATAATTAAAGTAATTCTTACAGACTGTGAAAATGACCATATTACCCTTATTGGAAAAGGTGGAACAAATATGATGGAGACAGTGAAAATGACCATACTACCCTTATCGGAAATAAGTAAAGTAATTCTTACAGACTGTGAAAATGACCATATTACCCTTATTGGAAAAAAGTGCAATAAATGTTATGGAGACTGTGAAAATGACCATACTACCCTTATCAGAAATAAGTAAAGTAAATGTTACCGATTGTGAAAATGAGCATATTACCCTTATTGGAAAAAGTGCAATAAATATTATGGAGACTGTGAAAATGACCAAACTACCCTTATTGAAAATAAATAAGGTAAATATTATAGACTATGAAAATGACCATATTACCCTTATTGGAAAAAAGTGCAATAAATACTATGGAGACAGTGAAAATGACCATAAAACCCTTATCGTAAATAAGTAAAGTAAATGTTACCGATTGTGAAAATGACCATATTACCCTTTTTAGAAAAGTGCAATAAATATTACGGAGACTGTGAAAATGACTATACTACCCTTATCTGAAATAGGTGAAGTGATTCTTACAGACTGTGAAAATGACCATATTACCCTTATTAGAAAAAGTGCAATAAATATTACGGAGACCAGGAAAAATAACCAGACTACCCTTATCAAAAATCAGTAAATTAAATATTACGGACTGCGAAAATGACCATAATACCCTTATTGGAAATAAGTGCAATAAATATTATGGAGACTGTGAAAATGACCAAACTACCCTTATTGAAAATAAATAAGGTAAATATTATAGACTGTGAAAATGACCATATTACCCTTATTGGAAAAAAGTGTCACAAATATTACAGAGACTGTGAAAATGACTAGACTACCCTTACCGATAATAAGTAAAGTAAATATTGCCGATTCTGAAAATGACCGGACTACCCTTATCGGAAATAGGTAGAGTAAATATTACATACTGTGAAAATGACCATATTACCCTTATTATGGTCATTTTCGCGGTCTGTAATATTTATTCTACTTTTTTTTTCGATAAGGGTAGTCTGGTCATTTTCAAAGTCTTCATAATATTTATTGCAGTTATTTCCAATAAGGGTAATATGGTCATTTTCACAGTCTGTAAGAATTACTTTAGTTATTTTCGATAAAGGTAATTTGGTCCATATTCACAGTCTCCATAATATTTATTGCACTTTTTTCCAATAAGGATAATATGGTCATTTTCACAGTCTATAACATTTACTTTACCTATTTTTGATAAGGGTAGGATGGTCATTTTCACATTCTGCATAATATTTATTGCACTTTTTCTAATAAGGGTAATATGGTCATTTTCACAGTCTGTAACATTTACTTCACTTATTTTCGATAAGGGTAATATGGTCATTTTCCCAGTCTCCATACTTTTTATTGCACTTATTTCTAATAAGGGTAATATGGTCATTTTCACAGTCTCCATAATATTTATTGCGTGTTTTTCTAATAAGGGTAATATGGTCATTTTCACAGTCTGTAACATTTACTTTACTTATTTTCGATAAGGGTAATATGGTCATTTTTCCAGTCTCCATACTATTTATTGCACTTATTTCTAATAAGGGTAATATGGTCATTTTCACAGTCTCCATAATATTTATTGCGTGTATTTTCAATAAGGGTAATATGGCCATTTTCATAGTCTTTAGATGAAGACATATTTCATTTATTGCACTTATTTCCAATAAAGGTAATATGGTTGGAATACCTCACTTGGACACAAGAGGCTCCGGTTCGACTCATCTCACCTGAGCCTCATTTTTTTTTTCATTTTTTTTTTACAACTCTTATAAGGGTTGTGCTAGTAATAATAAAAAAAATAAGACAAAACTACAAATATTGAGAGGAAGGAAGAATGGTTAAGGGATTGGGCTAACACCTAGTAGGCTTGTGTTCGAATCTCTCCAACACCATTTTTCCAAAAGATAATTTTTTTTATCTTCAACAACCCTTATAAGTGTTGTCGTAGAGTTATTCACTATCTTAACGAGATGAGTTGTTAAAGTCTAAAGGTAGTCACTACTCTTTTCACAAAAACGTTGTGATTTTAATTCTCATCACGACTCTTTGTTCCTCTTTGGTCCTAAGAGTTGGACGTTTTTATACTTTGACAACTTTTGTTTGACAAAAGTTGTCAAACATACCACCTTTCACAACCTTAAATATACGAGTTGTGAAGTTACAATTGTAGATTACTATTTTTCCCGTAGTGCTAGCTAGCTAGCGGTTGAACTGGAGATTTTGGTTTGACAAGGAACTAAAGGGTCAAACTTTGATATGTGATCTTTTTCTCAAGGAACTATTTACAAGGAACCGTAGTTTCTGACTGGCAGGTGACGGTAGATTATTTTCCTAGCATTTCATTATTTATGTTGGATACACCATTACGATGGAGCCTAAATTACTTATAGGCCATTTTAGCTCTTTTGCAATTTGTGGGAATTCTTTAGTCGGCTATTTAGAGATACATATCGAAAAGTTCCTTTTTGATTTCTGGTAATAAAAAAGTACTTATTTCTACGTGTAATTTATTCGTAGCGGTACGAAGTGGTATTGGCCCATGCACTGAACTACACAGACCTCATTTGCATGGCGAAGTGGCTCACAGAGTGCTCATTTTTAAATGACAAAGTACGAAGTGGGATTTTTTTCTTTCCTTCTATTGATTTATTATCGGCAACTTCATCACATTGTTTTCACAAATTTTTTCTTCATGGTTTATTGTTGGTTTTTTTTCTTTCTTTTTTTAGAAGCAAGATTAAAATTGCTCACTTTGATTATTGTTGTATTGAAAAGCTCCTTGTTATGACCAATGGCTCTTCCAAGCACAATCAATCGAGAATTGAAATAGAAATGAAAACAAATGTAAAACAGACACACACACAACACAAGGATTTATAGTGGTTCGATCAAGATGATCTACATCCACTTTGGAAGACGAAGATAACGTTGCACTATGATTGGAACAAGGTTACAAGAGTATACACTCCTCTCAAGAACAAGACCTTACTCTCTCTTAAGAACACTACTCTTTCTCTCTTTGGAACTCTTAGTATCTCTCTGATACTTGGGATGATTTTAAATGCTAACTAATGAAGGTATATATAGGTTCTCATGCCCACCTTCCCTTGCACAAAAAACAAATGGGCTAACCCTTTTTGAAAACAAGCAAGAGAATTAGTCTACCTTCTCTTTTTGAAAACTAAGAAATTAGACCATCTAGAGAGTTAGACTTTCTAGAAATTAGACCATCTAGAATCCAATACTAAGCCACCTTATTCAAGGCACATGTGTTACAAATCTCCACCTTGACTTGAATACCATAACCAATCATCATCATCGTCTTCGCTCAGCCCCTCAAGGGATCTCAACATCTGTTGACACCAACCAAGTCCAAGCAATGCTTGAACTTGATACTTGGAACCGGCTTTGTCAACATGTCTGCAGGGTTATCCGCTGTAGGAACCTTTAGCATCGCTATCCTACCTTCCTCAACTGCATCCTTGATAAAATGATATCTGACATCGATGTGCTTCGTTCTCTCATGATACATCTGGTTCTTGGTCAAGTGAATGGCACTTTGACTGTCACAGAACAAAGTTGCATTCTCTTCCTTGAAACCCAAATCACCAACCAAACCCATCAACCATATACCTTCCTTCACTGCTTCCGCGGCTGCCATGTACTCTGCCTCAGTTGTAGACAATGCAACTGTGCTTTGCAAAACCGATCTCCAACTGATAGTACTACCACACAATGTAAAAGTATAACCTGTCAATGACCTTCTTCTATCAAGATCACCTGCATAATCAGAATCAACATAACCCACAACATTCGTTGAATCACCATAGTGTTTATCAAACACTAAACCAACATTTGTACTTCCCCTTAGATACTTAAAAATCCACTTTACAGCTTGCCAATGAGCCTTCCCGGGACTTCCCATGTATCTACTTACCACACTCACAACTTGTGCGATATCCGGCCTTGTACAAACCATAGCATACATGATGCTACCAACTGCGCTTGCATATGGAACTCGAGACATATACTCTGCCTCATCTGCAGTTTGAGGTGATTGCTTTCTAGAAAGTTTAAAATGAGATGCCAAAGGAGTACTTACTGGTTTTGCATCTTTCATACCAAACCGCTCCAACACCTTCTCGATGTAAGCCTTCTGGGACAAATGCAACTTGCCTTCAGCTCGGTTTCTATGAATCTCCATTCCCAATATCTTCTTTGCTGCGCCCAAATCCTTCATCTCAAACTCACTACTCAACTGCTCCTTCAGCTTCTGTATCTCTGACATGTCTTTGCAAGCAATCAACATATCATCAACATACAAGAGTAAATACACAAATGAACCATCTTGGAGTTTCTTGTGATATACACAACTATCATACTTACTCCTGTCATAGCCATTTTCCACCATAAACGTATCAAAACGTTTATACCACTGCCTCGGAGATTGCTTCAAACCATACAAAGATTTCTTCAACAAACATACATGGTCTTCTTTGCCAGGAACTTCAAATCCATTTGGTTGTTGCATATAAATACGCTCTTCCAAATCACCATGAAGGAAAGCCGTCTTAACATCTAGTTGTTCCAATTCTAGATCTTTCAAAGCAACTATAGCAAGCAATGTTCTAATAGAACTATGTTTAACAACAAAAGAGAATACCTCATTGTAGTCAATGCCTTCTCTTTGCGTAAACCCCTTTGCCACAAGCCTTGCCTTGTACCTTATTCCTTCACCATCTTAAGTACCTTGTTTCTTCTTGAAGACCCATTTGCTTCCAACAATCTTCTGCCCTTTTGGTCTTGCAACTATCTCCCAAGTGCCATTCTTGTCAAGAGACTCAATTTCTTCAATTGCAGATGCTCCCCATTCTGCTGATTCTTCACCACCGATTGCTTCTTCATAGGTTGTTGGATCATCCCTATCTATGCTCTCACCCACTGCAAATGCATATGCAACCAAATCAGCATGGACGTATCTCTGAGGTGCTTTAACTTGCCTCCTCTCTCTGTCTCTTGCAAGATTGTACTGATGACCTTGTGCTTCTTCTTCCTGGGTAGGTTCTTGCACAATATCTTGATCATCATCATCATCAGAAACAACAGTCTTATTGCTTCCTTGAACTTGCACCTCAAGTTCCACCTTGTCACCAAGCTCCACCTTATCACTAACACCCTCTTCAGCTTTTCCATCTAGTTCTTCATTCTTTGGCTTCAACATCGATTGCTCATCAAACTTCACATCTCTGCTGATAAGAAACTTGTTTGATCTTTCTGCTGGACACCATAACCTGTAGCCTTTCACGCCCTTTGCATACCCAAGAAATATACACTTCTTGGCTCTAGGCTCTAGCTTCCCCTCATTCACATGAGCATAGGCTGGACATCCGAATATCTTCAAGTCTTCATAGTTAGCATGCGAACCTGTCCAAACTTCATTTGGAGTCTTGCACTCAATGGCAGTCGATGGAGATCTGTTCACTAAATAAGCTGATGTGTTTGCTGCTTCTTCCCAAAACTTCTTCGGTAACCCGGCATTGGAGAGCATGCACCGTGCCTTCTCCATTATGGTTCTGTTCATCCTTTCTGCAACACCATTTTGCTGTGGTGTTTTTCTGACTGTGCGGTGTCTCACAATCCCTTGCTCCTTGCAGAACTCATTTAACTCACCCCCACAAAATTCCAAACCATTGTCTGTCCTCAAGCACTTGATTTGTCTTCCGGTTTGCTTCTCAACCATAGTCTTCCATTGCTTGAACTTGAAAAAAGTTTCATCTTTGTGTTTAAGTATGAATACCCATACTTTCCTTGAGAAATCATCAATGAACGTCAGCATATATCTACCACCACCATGTGAATCGACCCGATAAGGAACCCAAAGATCAGAATGAATATAATCCAGAATACCTTTGGTGTTATGAATAGCTGTACTAAACTTGACTCTACACTGCTTTCCAAAGACACAATGTTCACAGAAATCAAGCTTGCCTGTTTTATGACCACAAAGCAATCCCTGCTTGCTCAAAACAGCCAACCCCCTCTCGCTCATATGCCCTAGCCGCATATGCCACAACTTGGTAGTATCATCATCATCAGAACTTGAAGAACATACAGCTGCATCACCCGTTACAGTAGTACCTTGCAGCGTATAAAGACCATTAATTCTCTCGCCCTTCATAATTGTAAGACTTCCTCTTGAGACACGAATAACTCCACCTTCACCTTGATACTTGCAGCCATTTGAATCAAGTGTACCCAAAGAAATAAGATTTCTTCTCAAGTCCGGAACACGCCTAACTTTAGTTAAAGTCCTCACCATACCGTCATACATCTTAATTTGAATTGTACCTACACCCACCACTTTACAAGTGACATTGTTTCCCATAAGAACTTTACCACCTTCTCTAGCTTGATAAGTAGTAAACCACTCTTTATGAGGACACATGTGAAAAGTACACCCCGAATCAAGAATCCACCCGTTCTCCGAGCTTTCGGTATGAACCGTGAGAACCGCTCCATCATCAGTTTCTGCTTCAACATTTGCTGCGGTGCCTTGGTTAGTATTCTTCTCGACATTCTTCAATTTTGGACAATCCTTCCTGAAATGCCCCTTTTCCTTACAATGAAAGCAATAGAATTTACCGTATTTTGATTTAGACCTTGACTTTGATCTACTCCTATCAAATCCGCCTTTTTGGTTTCCTCTTCCTCTAACGAACAACCCATCTCCCGAATTATCTTTACCGTCGATACCCGTCTTCTTTAACTCCTTAGAGTTCAAAGCCGCTTTAACGTCTTCCATGGAAATTGTATTTTTTCCATACATTACGGTATCAACAAAATTTTCATAAGATGGTGGTAAGGAACAAAGCAAACTAAAGCTTGGTCTTCATCTTCAATTTTGACCTCAATATTTGCCAAATCCAAGAGAATTTTATTATAATCATCAATATGATTTATAATAGACGTTCCTTCATGCATTTTAAGAGTATGTAATTTCTTCTTAAGATATAAACGATTAGTTACGGATTTAGTCATATACCTTTTCTCCAACTTGTTCCATAGCCCGTCCGGTGTCGTTTCCGCCGCCACTTCTCTCAAGACCTCGTTGCTCAAACACAATAGAATTAATCCATGTGCTTTCTCCATGAGTTCTTCTTTTTCTTCTTCCTTCAATGTTTCTGCTAGAGCCGTTTTCCCTTTCAAAGTTTTCACCAAACCTTGTTGCACCAAAACAACCCTCATCTTTAGCCTCCATAAATTGAAATCATTTCTTCCATCAAATTTCTCAATCTCATACTTTTCCGCCATCGTAGATCGCTTTTACCCGGAGCTCTGATACCAATTAGTTATGACCAATGGCTCTTCCAAGCACAATCAATCGAGAATTGAAATAGAAATGAAAACAAATGTAAAACAGACACACACACAACACAAGGATTTATAGTGGTTCGATCAAGATGATCTACATCCACTTTGGAAGACGACGATAACGTTGCACTATGATTGGAACAAGGTTACAAGAGTATACACTCCTCTCAAGAACAAGACCTTACTCTCTCTTAAGAACACTACTCTTTCTCTCTTTGGAACTCTTAGTATCTCTCTGATACTTGGGATGATTTTAAATGCTAACTAATGAAGGTATATATAGGTTCTCATGCCCACCTTCCCTTGCACAAAAAACAAATGGGCTAACCCTTTTTGAAAACAAGCAAGAGAATTAGTCTACCTTCTCTTTTTGAAAACTAAGAAATTAGACCATCTAGAGAGTTAGACTTTCTAGAAATTAGACCATCTAGAATCCAATACTAAGCCACCTTATTCAAGGCACATGTGTTACACTCCTCATAAGTTGTATATATTGCAGTAGCTTTTGGGCCACTAGACGATTGCCCTAGGCCCCTAGCAAGGAAAAATGTTTTTGTGATTTGTGTACATGTGATAGTAGTATAATCGATTATTGCTTACTAACTTGATGTTTAGCAGCAACACCCTCTATTGCTAATTAACTCAACAAATACCCCCTTCCCATTTAACTCATCCTCTCTTCCTCATCCCCCTCTATAAATACAACATCAGGAATTTGCTAGGGTACCATAATAATAACTTAAAGAGTCTCAGATTTTTCAGCAGTACCCAAACCAAACATGGCTTCTTCTTCCTTGATCAGATGCCTCTCTGCTAAGAAACCTCCTTCCACCATCCCTCTTCTTTTTCCTAACACTAGTCCTGCTACTGCTACTACTACTACTAGTAGTAATAACTTCTTCCGTCCTCCACTTTCTAAATCCACTTCGGTCTTCTTAAAAAAAAAACCTGATCAAACATAAAAAGTAAGATTATCCTCAGATTTGTTTTTCTGTTGCTACTCCTGCTCACATTCAAGTTTCTTCTGTTCCATTGTGTTTTAGTTTAGCGGGTATGTATATATGTCTTTAATCAGCAACTTATACAATCTACAGATCTAGTAATTAAGTTTTGTATCTTCTTTGATTTGGTTGTTGTTTGATTGATTTGTGGTAATGGGTTTATGCAGATTTGCTTGATGAAATCGATATGGAGAGTACTGACTTTGACTCTTCTGAAGAAGAAGAGGAAGAAGAAGAAGTAGAAGAGGAGAACATGATGAAGAGATGGACTGTTAGAGAACTTGAAGAAGGTGTTGAATTGAAAATCAACATGCCTGGTATTGGGAAAGAGGATGTCAAAGTCACTCTAGAGGGAACAACTCTGTTGATCAAGACCACTGATGATGATGAGAATGACATGATGAACACCATCATAAGTTTCGAAATGGATCTTGATTTCCTGAAGCTTAATGAAATGAGAGCTGAGATGAAGAATGGTGTTCTGTTGATCTTCATTCCTAAGGTCATACAAGAGAAGAAGGAGAAGCTTGTGGTGGATATTCAGGTCGAGTAAATAGTGGGTTTTAGGAACAGTGGTTGTTCTTGGTTTTTAACATTTTTTTACTTCTCATGCTCTGTTTTTTTTCTTTCTAGCTTTCTGCTGTTTTTTAGGAATTATGAATGGTGGGTTTTATGCATTTTGTGGTGATTTATGAATTCTTATCAGTGGGTTGTCCTGATTAATCATGCTAAAATGCAATCATCCCCAATCTTCTATACAAAACTAGAGTCTTCAATCTTGAGTAGTAGATGAAAATCACTGGTTATTAATTAGTATTATGTATTTTATTCAAAATTTTGTTTTGTTATAACATTATTTATTTTTCCTTGTCATTTTGTTATCTGTCATTTTAACATTATTTATAACATTAAAATGGTGAAAATGCAGCAGTGTTTAGCTTAGCTATTAGCTACAGCTAGCTTTGAAATAATCAAATGGTTCGTACAATTAATCTGAGTCCTTTTTGTTGTACTATCACAACTCACTGTGTATTCTGAGAAAGCTACGGAGCTCAATTAATTTAGTACTAGAAAACAGAAGAAACAGAGAAACAGAGTTATCTTCAACAATGCTTAGTTTTCAAATATATTTAGTTTGGTTCAAAAAACAAAAAAAAAAGTTATCTTCAAATTTCAAAAGTAAAAGCAGTTAGTAGTAGTACTAGCACAAATATGGTAATCTTAAAGATTTGAGTTTTGAAACTTTAGCTAGATGTGTGCAGGTGTCCATAAAAAAAGAGAGGGTGAAAATTGAAATGCATTTTTTACTTACAGTAACAAATAGTAAAAGTTTTTACATTATGGTAAAAGTGGGTTACGTACCCTCTCTCATCTTCTTGCTGCATTCCAAATTTTGAAAAACACCCGTTTTTACCGAAAAAACAACCATTAAAACGTTCACACCCATATACCATGACTGTAAGGGTCCTCGAACCTCGTGCATATATAATACCTATTTATATAATACCGATAAATAGGAGATAACGGCAGTTTTTTAGGACCGTTTTTCAGTTTTCATACACGTTATAACCGTTTTTCTAAAATTAGTTTGAACGTTTTTATCTTCTAAATAACATTTTAACGTGCATTTTTTAGAACTGTTTTCCCGTTATCACGCACGCTATAATCGTGTAAATAACTTTCCTACCATTTTTTTTGAGTGTTTTTCTTTCTCCGGATTGAAAACTTAAAATTTCGAATTAGTTTTTTTTAAATGATACAAGGAAAGTAACTACAGGATTAAAAACTTCAAATATAAAAAACATAGGATTGTTAAATTAGTGTTCATCATTTAAAAAGCTACGCGAACCAACTACGACCACCACCTTTTTATTTATTTATTTATTTATTCATGTATTCTTCATTTTCTCGACGGCTCCTTTCCACATCATAATCATCATCGTCGGGGTACTGGCTCTCTTCATTTGCATAAGTATCATCATCATAATAACCTTCATTATCGTAATCATAATCTCATTTATTTTCATCATCATTGTTACCTACTTCATTACTGTTATCAATATTAGAATTATATCCTTCTTTCATATGTTGAACACCATGGTCAGAGCGATTGGAAGTATAACGAGAATCATATGTTGGATTCACATTCTCATTTGGTTGCTTTTGTTTTTCCAACCATCATACATGAGTGTACAACCATACTCTATCCAATAATGTCGTTGGACAGACACCACATATAACACCCCGTGTTTTTAGCATGGCGCATGATAAAAGATGCGCCATGGCCCGAGCTGAAGCTTCATCTAAATCTTTCGTTGCTTGATAAAGGTGGATTGGCTTAAGGCCAATATCACGCCAAAATGGTGCATTATGTTTGGCAATTGGCTAATGACCAATATTGCATCATTATGATGCATTAGGCTAGTTGGGTAGGTGGCCTTGAGCTGGTAGTGTAATCCTTGTGCATTGTGAAAGTGTTGATGGTGGTTTTTAGCATAGGGTTAAAATCGTAAAACACTAAACCCTAGCAGACAGTGACGTCACAACATTTAAGTGATAAAGCATGTACTAGGCGTATTTACTAAAAACCTTTAATGTGTCTTAAAATAATTACCGGGGTACTTTTTTTCAAATTAAGGTTACAACGAGCAAAACCCTAATTCCCCTCTGTGACAATGGAAAATCATGCCATCCACACAAACCGCGCCAAAGCATGCCAACCATTCTAGCCGCACCTTTGTGCCAATGGCAAATCATGTCAGGCACACTAACCTTTCCAAAGCATGCCAACCATGCTAGCCGCACCTCTTTGCCAATGGAAAATCATGCCAGCCACACCAACTGCGCCAAAGCATGCCAATCATGCTAGACGCACCTCTGTGCCAATGGAAAATCATGCCAGCCACACCAACCGCGCCAAAGCATGCCAACCATGCTAGCCGCACATCTGTGCCAATGGAAAATCATGCCAGCCACACCAACCATGCCAAAGCATGCCAACCATGCTAGCCGCACCTCTGTGCCAATGGAAAATCATGCCAGCCACACCTAGCCCAAGCTAGCCGCGCCATGCCAAACGCACTCTGCCTTGGCCCTAGCTATGCTAGTCACTCCATGCCAAGACAAATGCCCTTGCCTTGGCCCTAGCCATGCAGTAAGCCCATGGAAAACCCTTGGCCCCACGCACCAAGCTAAACCGCACCTAGCCCAAGCTAGCCGCGTCATGCCAAACGCACTCTTCCTTGGCCCTAGCTATGCTCGTCACACCATGCCAAGCCAAACGCCCTTTCCTTTGCCCTAGCCATGTCGTATCCCCATGGAAAACCCTCGGCCCCACGTGCTAAGCTAAGCCGTACCTAGCCCAAGCTAGCCACGCCATGCTAAACGCACTCTGCCTTGGTCCTAGCTATGCTAGTCACACCATGCCAAGCCAAACGTCCTTGCCTTGGCCCTAGCCATGCCATATGCCCATGGCAAACCCTTGGCCCCATGCACCAAGGAAAACTGCACCTAGCCCAATCTAGACGCGCCATTCCAAACACACTCTTCCTTGGCCCTAGTTATGCTAGTCACACCATGCCAAGCCAAACGCCCTTTCCTTGTCCCTAGCCATGCTGTACGCCCATGGAAAACCCTTGGCCCTAGGCGCCAAGCTAAATCGCACCTAGCCCAAGCTAGACGCGCCATCCCAAACACACTCTGCCTTGGTCCTAGCCATGTTAGTCACACCACGCCAAGCCAAACACCCTTACCTTGGCCTTAGCCGCGCCACCCTGCTGGCCTTCCCCTCACGGCTACTAAAGTGAAAGAATGCAACAATCAACGGTTGCCCTTCAATCCCAGGAGCAAATCCTGGCCGCCTAAAGTCACCTCATGACTTTGGCCCAAAACCCTATCTTGGTCATGCACCTAGGCAAGCTAGTCGCGCCAAGCCAAACACCCTTACCTTGGCCCTAGCCGCGCTACCCTGCTGGCCTTCCCCTCACTTCTACAAAAGTGAAGGAATGCAATAATGAACGGTTGCCTTTCAATAACAAGAGCAAATCCCGGCCGCCTAAAGTTACCTCATGACTTTGACCCAAAAACCTAGCTTGGTCACACACCTAGCCAAGCTAGTCGTGCCATGCCAAATATACCTCGCCATGGCCGCTCATGCCGCGCCACCCTGCCGGCCTTCCCATCGCGTCTACTAAAGTGAAGGTGTGTAACAATCAACGGTTTCCCTTCAATCCTAGGAGAAAATCCTGGACACCTAAAGTCACCTCATGACTTTGGCCGGAAACCCTAGTTTGGTCACGCTCCTAGCCAAGCTAGTCGCGCCATGCCTTGGCCCTAGCCACGCCATGCACACACGCCTTGGCCCTATCCACGCCATGCACCCATGGAAAACCCTTGGCCCCATGTGCCAAACCACTCCAAGGCATGCCATGCCGACCTAGTTGTGCCAAGGCATGCCATGATAGCCTGGCCATGCCGCCATCCCTCCTGAATTATTCCTGAGTTTTGCTTTCGGGATGTGTTCTCCTCCCGAACGATTTTAAAACCTAAATATACACACGTTAGGAGATATGAAATTCTTTTCTGGTCGATTTGATGGGCGGACTGTCAAAATCCGAGTCCGTACTAGAATTCTACGGCGATTCTAGTGAAGGGTGCTAATTAGGGTTTCTAAAACAAAGGTGTGCGGCCATCAATGGCCACCCTTCAACCCCAGGAGCAAATCCTGACCTTCTAAAGTCACCTCACGACTTTTGGCCCGAAAACCTAAGTTTGGCCATGCCAAACCATGCCATGCCAACGGAATGGCAACCTAGTTACGCCACCACATTGGCCCTCACTACCAAAATGAAGGCGTGCAACGATCAACGGTTGCCCCTCCTCTCAAGATTCAAAATCTCAAGTGTCGAAGGTCACCAGGATAGCAAGTCTCCTGAGCCTAACTTTCCAAGTCACAACAATATGCTAAATGTCTTCCAAAAATATTTGAGACATCAACACAAACTGGGGCCTGCTTTCCAGGGTCTTGGTTTGGCGGTCACAGCGTGCAGCGTACACTACGCTTGCATTAAAAAAGCGTGAATAGGAATAAAGCGGTCAAATAAATGAGGAAATAATGGTGAAAACGTTTTCGCCCATAAACACCATGCAGTTACCACCTCCTCCCATTATTTCACCCTTTAATCTCTTCCTTAATAAGACCAGGGTAAGTTTCAATCTCGACTTGTATAAATAGGTCTTACCTATTTCCACCAGACACCAAGTCTCGCTCAGGAGAAAAATACAACACTCTCAGAAAGGAACTTGGAAATCTCTCCCAAAAAGGCTTCCATCTCTTGCAAGCTTCCTAAGCTTCCACTTTTCTGATACAAGTCCAGACACTACCTTTCCAGAACTATTCTGGTCTCAACACCTTTCTTCGCTTCCCTCCCCAAATCAACCCTTCTCCTCCACTTTGTGACCGAAGCAAGTCTGGAATGGCCATTTCTTGGTTTAGGCCGGACTTGTACAGATTGATCTCTCGAATCTAAAGTACTCCCTTGCAGTAAATTATTTAGGGTTTAAATTGCAGTACACCGTGAGCTATAATTAGTGATGGAGGGTCGCACTATTGTAGTGGACCTTTTAATCTCTTGATGAAGAAATATGGTATTACACATAAGGTAGCCACCCCATATCATCCACAGACTAGTGGTCAGGTAGAGGTTTCAAATAGGGAGATAAAACGTATATTAGAGAAAACAGTTAATCCTAATCGGAAAGACTAGTCGACTAGGCTCACTGATGCCTTATGGGCTTACCGTACTGCGTTTAAGACCCCCATTGGAATGTCGCCTTATCGGATTGTGTATGGCAAGGCATGTCATTTACCTGTTGAGTTATAACATAGAGCTTATTGGGCTGTTAAGCAGCTGAATTTTTCACTTGACAAGGCAGGAGCCCATAGGAAACTCCAGCTCAATGAGTTGGACGAGATTCGTACAGATGCTTACGATAGTGCGAAGGAGTATAAGAACAAAATGAAACTTGTGCATGATAGAAATATTTTATGGAAGTCATTTTCTCCAGGTCAAAAAGTTCTTCTATATGATACCCGCTTGCATCTTTTTCCAGGGGAAGTTACGTTCTCGGTGGATGGGTCCTTTTATTGTTCGCACTATTTTTCCTCACGGAGCTGTTGAAATTGAGACACCGGATGGTAGTAATTCTTCGAAGGTTAACGGTCAGAGATTGAAACCCTTTTTAGAGACCTTTCCTATAGGTGATGTTGAGGAGGTCCCTCTGGGGGACCCTGTTTACCCTTGATTGACCATCGAGGCAGATGTATGTTGTACATTAGTTTTTATTTTCTCTCTCTTCACCCAAGTACTATCTCTCCAACTTTTCCTCGTGTTATTTTACTTTTAGTATTGCTCTTTCATTAGAAACATTGAGGACAATGTTAGATTTAAGTTTGGGGGTGGGGAAGAACTTTTTAGTTGCACTTTTGAAACTTCTAGCATCACATGGTATCCGGTTATCTAAGTTTACATACTGTTTCTCACCGAAAAGATAGAAATTGGAATGCTAGGGATAACAACCTATTGAGACATTGGAGAAAAAGACATTGATATCCTTGAAATTCAGGAGAGAACTTGTTCCTTTTAGAGGGTAACCTTGATGGACCTAACCATCCATGATGTAAAGGCAAGTAGGTCAGGAAATTCCAGAAAGACAAAGCAACCTCACAATGTAGTCTTAGTTACTGGATTACAAATCTCTCTAAGTAGAAACTTATAATCATCAACAAACGGAGTGACATCAAAATCTATGAAGAAAGTGGAAGAAGACGTTTAATGTTTAGAAGCAACAATAGAAAAGAATAATTCAAAAATCAAAGTTGAAGACTTAGTTACAAGAAGTTATAAGAGAAAATTATATAAGTTGTTGGAATTTATGATACCAACACATCACGAGTTGCGAAGATCCAAGTTTTTAAAAGTCCTTCTCTCATGGCCATGTAAATTTTTGTCTTGTAATTTTTGTGTTTCAAAAAAAAAATGAAAAAAAAATCATCATTACGTTCTTTTTGTTCTATAATTAGTTTTGTGTTCAATAAGGCCATAGGGAAGTAGGAGTTTTTTTATGTCAAGCAAGAAATCGAAGAGAAAAGTAAATTGTCAAGGTTCTATGAGGTTCGATAGTTTATCATCCACAGTTGAAGACTGAAGAAGATGTTGTTTCTACTGAGCACTGTGAGAGATTCGAAGAAAGATACATTTGGTTGCTTTGTTAGTCCGCTTTTAATCTGACACAAGATCTTTCCAGCACTGGTTCAACTCATCACACGTAATTAGTCCAGCTGTGTAGCAGATATCCCTCTAATTCTATATCTCTCTCCTAATCTTATCCAGCTGTAAATTAGCGGACGCATCTTACAATGTTTATCTAGCTGTGTAGCGGATATCTCTTTATCTAACAGTGTTGCGGATGTGTCTCCCCTTTTCTTAAGTCATCTATAGAGCTGGCACCTTTAATTTCTCTGGCATTATAGTCACTTGGAGATAGGTTGAGAATTTGTATGTCTTCATAGCTCTTTGGATACTTGTGACCAATTAGAAGTACAGGTTTTGTGGGTACACCTATGGTAAACCCTCCGGAGACAACACTCTGCCACTAGGGCCACCTAGCGGTTTAACTGCTTGCTGCACGTGCTAAGCGTAGTCATTTTATTTTCTTGATTAGATTTGCTCGGGACTAGCAAATAATAAGTTTGGGGGTATTTGATAGACGCATTTATGTGTCTATTTTGTCCTCAATGTTTCGTATTGTTAGTACTCGTTTTTGTCCTTATTATGGTATTTTGTGTGTTTGTAGGTATTTTTTGGAAATAAAGATTGTTGGAAAATTCGGCTCGAAAAGTTGCTCTGAACACCCCGAAGGACATTTTATATTCGGACTCCCACTTTGACCCAATTTTTAAGGGGCACCCACAGGATTTTTGCACCCAAGCAGCTGGATAAGGGGCAACCTCATCTTCTTCATTTGAAAATAAATTTTGGCGGGAAAATATTCACATGAACTGGCAGATTTTTAGTTCATCATTTGGAGGGTTATAGTGTGAATCAATGGCTCAAACTTCTTAGGAAGACTTGATTTATCGTAACAGGAGTTGTATGGTTGATTGTTTCGGTTAGAATTGGATAGATAATCAGTGAGAAGAAAACAAGGCTACGTGGTTATGAGAAGAAGATTTGCATGGGATTGTACGTGTCTTTATGTGCATGGCGTGAGATAGAAGTGTGATTGACTACAACTGAGGCGTGTACATGATGTTTTGAACATGCTGGAAGAATATTAACGCGTGTAGAGTTAAATCTGGGGAAAAAATATTCCCGAGAATATTTTCATCAATGCCGATTAATGGAGAATTGTTTGAAGTTATTGCGAACTACTTTGATGCCCTGTCGACTATATAAAGGGTCCTGGTGCACCACAGAGGCTGACAGAGCGTTTAGGAGAAGAACAGAGCGATAGAAATCAAGTTAGAGAATTCTGCTGCTGCTGCTGTGAAGGAAGAACACGAAGAACATTACACTTATGAAGATCGTCGTTTATAAACAGTAACAACGACCATCAGTTGGGGGTCGCACAGTTACAGTATCAGTGACGCAAATCAGCTATCGTTCTTTTGTAACAGTGTTTGCAACAATTATAAGCGTTGCAAACACCCGATTTTAATTATTTTCTCCCATTTTCATCATTTGTAAACCCTTTGAGCAATAATAATGATTCTTGAGCGTGTTTCCAACATGATGAGCGGCTAATTCTCTCGTAACCAAGGCAATGAGGAAGCTATTTACGCATGAATAATTGGTAATTATTTATTTTCTCTAATTTATAATTTATAATTCACTCAATCACTGCTTTTGCAGAGTTTTTAATTGTTTGCATAATTTTCTTCATTAGTTGTGATTCAATTAGATAGGTTATGCTTTGTATTTAGATAATCTATGCTTACGGGATACAATTAATTTTTGAGAATTTGCCTGATTATTTGTGAATTAAGAAACAAGGGATTTAAAAGATAATTGGAGTTTTGGGTTATTTACCGTTATTCATTCATGTGTAATAGTGGAATCAGTGTCTTGGTTATTCTCTCATATCTTGAAATCAATTTTGATCTAAGTTTTCTTTACTTTTAAGTTTTATTAAATCTAAATCCATTGCTTTCACAAGTCTCACGAACCTTCTTACTACAACATTATTTATTCACATCATCACTCGACGACTCGATTATCAGTCATGACACGACAAGGGATGGATGGGGACTCCCCAGGGGTTAGAAGAAAAACGATACACCCATGGACTAATGGCTCGGTTATTAGACGACTCAGCAACGGCTCGGATCACTGGGGACTTTCCACGGTGGTATTTCCCATAAAACTTGGTCTTACACCCGGAAGTTTCACTTTTCATCAGGAGACCTTAAAAACCAAGTTAGTCCTACCTAGACAAGATACGTGGTTTTCTTTTTCAAGTTTTCACGGGAATGATAAAACCAACAGACATGTTATGTTTCACCCCCATGTCATCTACCAACACACGGTTCCATGGTTTTCCTGGGATGTCTGTGTCACTTTCAGCCATAACCAAAACAATCAATTCCTAACAATTCATTCCAAAAAGAATAACTCAAAAACCTCCAAGGTAACATTTTATCTATTAACCCGAGAAAACCAGAAAATCAAAAAACCATAAACCAAGAGCTTTATTTGCCTTTTAAAAAAAAAACAGTCACCTACCCGTACGTGCCTACTTTGCACAACAATGATTACCTGTCACTATTAGCAAACGTTACTATGGTGACATTCGAAGAATCATTTATGATGAAGTTTTTCCAAAAGTTTATGAAAGGCATACCCATGGCTAGGGTTTACACCAGTTCAAAAGAAAAAAATATTTCTACAGATTTATGGAAGGCATACCTATGGCTATGGTTCGCACCAGCACAAGAAAACAAAAAAAAAATTGAAAGAGAAACGCTGGAGTGCATAGCTGGAATATGCTCGCCCACCTTATCACTACAGTGCTACCGCTAACACCAGGACGTGATAACAAAGATACGAGGTAATAAGGGGAGCCAACCCCTTTCATAAGCATAACACTTTTTGGAATTTGAATAACGAAAGGATTTCTTGTTTGAGCTACGTCTGGAAAGAGGAAATTGGGCCCTCAAGAACAAGTCCGCGCCATGCCAGGCCAGTGCTATGCCAAGCCCATTCAACAGTTCAATCCATACTGAATCCAATGCCAGACACGCTTGCCAGACACGCTTACCATACGAGCTTACCAGACGAGCCTACCAGACGCATAAACCAGACGCACTTACCAGACGTGCATGTCAGGCACACATGCCCGCCATCCTCTCCGCTCCGCAACCAGCCGGAGAAGCACCATGGATCCAGCACTCCGTGATCGATGTACGATACACTTACAATCACCAGAACCAGAGCCGTTTCCGCCGCCCCAACGTTTCTTCAAGCATGACAACTCCGACCGTCACCAGAGGCGTTACTCCACCACCGGGGCAACATACTAAAAAATCTATAAAGAGGTTCACGTCGCTCTTGGACGCCCAGTAGAAGGGGATCAACGATCCAATTTCATCACACGTAAAGATCAGGAATGACTTCTCCGAAATCGAGGAAAAGAAAATCAGCAACCCCCCGAGTTCACAAAGATTCTCCTCCTGTCAGGAGCTGCATGATTTACAGGGACTTCGCCCACAAAATCGTGACGAAGAACTTATTTGAGATTCTATATTTCCCCAAGGCGTAGAGTTAAGACAAATTTGTAGCCCTCAACTGCACTGCATCATGGAAATAGTTGTTTCCAACCAGAGAAGTCGTTTCCAAACCCCAACCTCTCCTAGACAGCACGATTGATAGATGGAACTAGGGACTCCTAGCCATTGTTTGATTGAAGGGCGTCCAGTTTCACAGTACACTAATTAACGCAGTCACTCCGCTTTAACGCTCGCTCCAATAACCGCTCCTTTTTAGCGTTCTCTCCATGAGATACTTCGGGATTCGAAGCCAAAATTTTAATGTTTGACTTCTTAATCTTCAACATCCTCCCCAAGAGCCAAAGCTGCTTCAACGCCGCTTCTTCCTACAAAGGGTCGTACCACCATGCTCCCAATGTCAAGGAACATAGTGAAAGGCAGCTGATATTCGTAGTCATGGCCACCTTTCAATCCCTCTCGCCCAACCTACTTTGTTACCACGATAATGTAGTTTCTCCTTATTACATCTCCTACCAAGAACTGTCGTCGCTCAGCCAGAGCTTCACCACATCAACAATTACTACAAAGATGGAAACATGTAAACCATAATTGAGGACTGAGGTATACACGGAGTCCCTTCACTGTCAAAGCTCAGAGGACACAGTCAACCAAAAGGCGCAATGAGGTCACCTGCTCTTTAAGGGTGTGGCGCAAGAATATCACCTCCCTGTCTAGAAGATGCCTTCAACACTTTACAAGACCGCGGTGGATCCCAAGCCTTCTCAAAAAAAAAAAAAACTTCGGAAACAAAAGAAAACACGACTTGGGACTTCTCATCGCAGTCCATCCCGACGACCACCAAAGATTCATGAGATAACCCAGAGACACGGCTGAAACATCTTCTTGAAGAAGCAGGGGGAGCCAAGATAAACAACATAACTATCTCATTTTTACCACTTTACTATCCAGAGTATTTTATCCATATGATATTATGAGCATCCCATCATCACATCCATAAGAGTACAATAAGATTGTGTCAAATCCCATGGACATGGATTCAAGACGATGCAATGAAATAATTTCTCAACACGAAGCCGTATATGTGCATCGAAGACTCCAAAAGCATGCCACAGAGATACATTCACATGTTCGTCCACGCCATTGGATCTAACATAAATATAACTGGGGACTGCTCACTGCATCCCATTCCATACGATAGTCCAAGATTCATAAGATGGTTCAAAGGATGTCTCTTGGAAACAAAGTCCTTGAGGACTTGATAGTAGCACGTCGACAACTAAATGTCTCCCAACTCATCTATTCAATCCAGTGGCTCCGGGAGATTTTGACTATACAAGCATCCACAACATACTATCATCACGATCAGAAGGTCCAGGCACTGAACAACCTAAAATTAATGATGGACCGACAACGCAACCGCATCCATCCGTCTCAGGAATGCAGCGGATTTTTGGTAAATTTTTTGAATCTACTGAAGAGGAACTACGGACAAAAACGTGGATCCAGACGAGCAACAAAATAACAGCAGAGGGTGGCTGGCGTGCAACTATGCTACCTTGGGACAGCAACATCCCTCTTGACTTCTCCCTGATTTTCACTGTCGGGCAATTTTCACCTCCTAAACGAGCTCGAAACCTAAATATTCTCGCGAGAGAAGATACAGAATTCTGTTTCGTGTTCGATAAAGGGGCGGACCATGAAAATCTGAGTCCGTACGCGGATTCTACAGTGATTCTAGTAAAGGGCGCTAATTAAGGTTTCGCCTAGTCAAACCCTAAACCACAAGCAATTCCCTTGCAAGTGCTTCCCTTCCATGGCGTTTCCCTTAGCAGCGTCATTCCTTCCCAAGTGTTTTACAAAGCGGTCCACACCTGTTCCATGCCTGTCAGTGCTAATGGGTCCCCTTCATGCCAATTCCATGCTAGCAGCTCCGCCTCGCGTTCCAAAGCCTAGCCCTGAAGACACCCAATCATACCGGGATTTTTGCAAAGCTACCAGATGAAAGGATTGCAGATGCTACCTACCTATAGAAAAAGATTTTTGAAAAAGGAAAAGTATTCCATGTTAAAGTCGCGCGTAAAGAAAGGAAATTGGTCCCACAGGAGCAAGCTTTGACACTCCCAAGACATCCACTCTTTCCTTTCCAGTGACAGTCTTGCCAGCGCTCCACGTTCAGTTTTTGCAACAACCCGCCATCAAAAACTTGTGCTTAGGTTATGCCCACACCATGCCAAGGGTATGCATGGTTTGGCTGGACCTCAACGCCGCTACCAGAACTGGGGATTGACATTCGAACGATCACTCTCAAGACACAACTTCACCAATTATTGTGGAAGCCCTAAAGGAAGAAAGATAAACGCAGGCCAAATAGGTGGAACATGATGGATTCACGGTCGGGAAACTAGCCTCAAAATAAAATGCCTCATCAAAACCCTAATGAAAGTTGAGCGGGATGAGGGGGTGCAAAGAAGGAAATAATTCCCCATGGGTGTCGAACAATAAGAAATAATGAATGTGTGAATCAAAGGGAGGGTCCGGCCATCCTTTTCTAGGTGTGATACTTGGGAGTTAGAACAACAAAAGGATTTCCAATTTTGAGCCAAGGAAAGAAAAGAGGAACCCGATCCCGCAAAGACCAATTTCCACGTCCAAGACCACTCACGCCATACCACGGCCCCACCACGCCTAGCCGCGCATGTATGCTATACCTCGTCACGGCCCCATCCAAGCTCTCGCTACATTACCGAGGCCCCACCACGCCTAGCCGTCCTTTCACGTTCCACCATGACATTGCCGCGGCCCCCTGCCAAGTCATTCGCTCCAGTACCACGACACCACCACGCCTAGCCGTCCGTGTACGTCTTGTCTTGCCAAGGCCACACTATGCCAAGCCGCCTGCTCCACTGTCACGACCTTATCATCAACGCGCGTTTACCTTACCAACACCACACCACATATTTGCCCCTCGAGCCAAGACGTCCACTTGCTTCGCCTTCCAAGACTGCACCCCCTTTTCCATGGAGATGTACGACCAGACAAAGCCGGTAACTTTCGTCTCACCACATCACGGTCTGCATCCCCAGTACAACTTACGCATGTCCGCCAACACGGGAAGCCAAAAGCTCTCTTCACCACTCAAAAAGGTTAGTCGAATTCTCCTGACCGTCTTTGCAATGATTTACATATCGATTCCGTCCTTGTCTGTCACCATCATATGCTTACCCCACAACAAGGCACCTGTTCTGAGATAAGCAGGGGACTTAACGTTGATGGTGGTTTTTAGATTAGGGTTAAAATCGTAAAACACTAAACCCTAACAGATAGTGACCTTACAACATTTAAGTGATAAAGCATTTACTAGGCGCATTTACTGAAAACCTTTAATGTGTCTTTAAATAATTACCGGGGTACCTTTTTTCAAATTAGGGTTACAAGGAGCAACACCCTAATTCCCCTTTGTGCCAATGGAAAATTATGCCATCCACACCAACCGCGCCAAAGAATGCCAACCATGCTAGCCTCACCTATGTGCCAATGGCAAATCATGCCAGCCACACCAACCTTGCCAAAGCATGCCAACCATGCTAGCCACACCTCTATGCCAATGGAAAATCATGCCAGCCACACCAACCACGCCAAAGCATGCCAACCATGCTAGACGCACCTCTGTGCCAATGGAAAATCATGTCATCCACACCAACCGCGCCAAAGCATGCCAACCATGATAGCCGCACATCTGTGCCAATATAAAATCATGCCAGCCACACCAACCGCGCCAAAGCATGCCAATAATGCTAGCCGCACCTCTATGCCAATGGAAAATCATGCCAGCCACACTTAGCCCAAGCTAGCCGCGCCATGACAAATGCACTCTGCCTTGGCCCTAGCTATGCTAGTCACACCATGCCAAGCCAAACGCCCTTTCCTTGGCCCTAGCCATGACAGACTCCCATGGCAAACCCTTGTCCCCATGCGCCAAGCTAAACCGCACCTATACCAAGCTAGCCGCGTCATGCCAAACGCACTCTGACTTGGCCTTAGCTATGCTAGTCACACCATGCCAACCAAAACACCCTTGATTTGGCCCTAGCCATGCCATACTCCCATGGAAAACCCTTTGCCCCACACGCCAAGCTAAACCGCACCTAGCCCAAGCTAACCGCGCCATGCCAAACGCACTCTGCCTTGTCCCTAGCTATGCTAGTCACACCATGCCGAGCCAAACGCCCTTGCTTTGGCCCTAGCTATGTCGTACGCCCATGGAAAACCCTTGGCCCCACGCGCCAAGCTAAACCGCACATAGCCCAAGTTAGCTGCGCCATGCCAAACACAATCTTCCTTGGTCCTAGCTATGCTAGTCACACCATGCCAAGCCAAACACCCTTACCTTGTCCCTAGCCGTGCCACCCTGCTGGCCTTCCCCTCGCGGATACTAAAGTCAAGGCATGCAACAATCAACGGTTTCCCTTCAATCCCAGGAGCAAATCCTGTCCGCCTAAAGTCACCTCATGACTTTTTCCCAAAACCATAGCTTGGTCACGCACCTAGCCAAACTAGTCGCTCCATGACTTGGCCCTAGCCACGCCATGCACCCATGGAAAACCCTTGGCACCATGTGCAAAACCGCGCCAAGGCATGCTATGCCAACCTAGTTGCGCCAAGGCATGCCATGATTGCCTGGCCATGCCGCCATCCCTCTTGAATTCTTCCTGAGTTTTTCTTTCGGGATGTTTTCTCCTCCCAAACGAGTTTAAAACCCAAATATCCACACGTAAGGAGAGAGGAAATTATTTTCCGGTCGATTTGAGGGGCGGACCGTCAAAATCCGGGTCCATACTTGAATTCTACGACGATTCTAGTAAAGGGCGCTAATTAGGGTTTCTAAAACAAAGGTGTCCGTACTTGAATTCTTCGGCGATTCTAGTGAAGGGCGCTAATTAGGGTTTCTAAAACAAAGGTGTGCGACCATCAATGGCCATCCTTCTACCCCAGGAGCAAATCCTGATCGTCTAAAGTCACCTCACGACTTTTGGCCCGAAAACCTAAGTTTGGCCACGCCAAACCATGCCATGCCAATGGCATTCCAACCTAGTCACGCCACCACATTGGCCCTCACTACCAAAACGAAGGCGTGCAATGATCAACGGTTACCACTCCTCTCAAGATGCAAAATCTCAACCGTCGAAGGTCACCAGGATAGAAAGTCTCCTGAGCCTGATTTTCCATTCACAAAAACATGCTACATGTCTTCCAAAAACATTCGAGACATCAACACAAACTGGGGCATGCTTTCTAGGGTCTTGGTTTGGCGGTCACAGCGTGCAGCGTACACTACGCTTGCATTAAAAAAGCGTGAATAGGAATAAAGCGGTCAAATAAATGAGGAAATAATAGTGAAAACTTTTTCACCCATAAACACCATGCGGTTACCACCTCCTCCCATTATTTCACCCATTAATCTCTTCCTTAATAAGACTAGGGTATGTTTCAATCTCGACTTGTATAAATAGGTCTTACCTATTTCCACCGGACAACAGGTCTCGGTCAGGAGAAAAATACAACACTCTCAGAAAGGAAACTTGGAAAGCTCTCCCAAAAAGGCTTCCATCTCTTGCAAGCTTCCTAAGCTTCCACTTTTCTGATACAAGTCGAGACACTACCTTTCCAGAACTATTCTGGTCTCAACACCTTTCTTCGCTTCCCTCCCCAAATCAACCATTCTCCTCCACTTTGTGACCGAAACAAGTTTGGAACGACCATTTCTTGGTTTAGGACGAACTTGTACAGATTGATCTCTCAAATCTAAAGTACTCCCTTGCAGTACATTGTTTAGGGTTTAAATTGTTTCTCACTTTCACACCCGCAATTACCAAAACCAGCAGAAACCATTTTCACTTATAAACAGAAAGATATTGTCCTATAGACAATATCGCATATTCATTGTACATCAGGCCAGAGAGGGCTGGCCTAACTTGTGTTACACAATCATCACATGCAATCGTTTCGAATGTACACAAACATTGTGATGTAACGCAATCATTGCGACGGAACATAATCATTGTGAATGAACACAATCATTACGACGGAACGCATTCATTGCGACGGAACAGTGAAGCAGGCATGTCAATTTGGTCCCTAATTCATACTTGTAGAAATTCCATTAAGACATATATAGGGAGGGGTAGTTGGTTGAAGGTGCATATGCGTACTATGTACCAAGTAAGCTTCATAGGAAGAGTATAAATGATGCCTAAGGCTCATTTATAGTTGCATATCCTTGCAAAAAGAGCATTTGATGCGAAGGCATCACTATGCCATGGCTCGGACCCAATGATGCATAATCGTTGTGCATCTTAGTGGAATGGCCTATACGGACCAATCCATTACCATTATTGCTTAGCCACGGCTTTGCAATTGAGTTTTCTTAAGTTTTTGTCCCTTCGAGGATGAACTATGGTCTGTGCTCGATCCCTTTAGAGTATGTAAGGGTATGTAGGAATCCGCAATGAGTTACAACATTGCCAGTCCAGCACTTTGTCGCTCATATCATCTATTTGAGAGATGATTGTGGCACGTTGTCCTCTCATATCATCTGGCTCGGTAGCTCGACGTAGGAGATGATTGAGGCTAGACTTGGTGCGTTATATTATCCTCCCATATCCATAAACATCCTAGGTGGTTGTGATGGCCGCATAGTAGACCTAGGTATTTCTGCAGAGGCCCGAGGATTGACTCTACCCTAACTCACCATGCAATGCATAGTTTACTGAGTTTTGTAAGCATTCAATGATTGACTTTTAGAAATTAGTAGCCTATGGACGAGTTAAAACCATGCCTTCTTCTTGGCATTTGATGGAAATTATGAAATCTAATAAAGGGACAAGTCCACCTAGTTAGGTTATGCACCCTCTTAAATTGGATTGATGATTGTTTCTTTCTTTACATTACTTATGCATGTATTTCATAATTGCTGCCGGCGAAATTTTAGTGGCTATAATTGACTGTCACGAATTTTATCAAACTTTCGTAAATTGTATAGTACTGAAAAACATTTTAAAACATCTAAGTAAGGAATATAAACATGATTATGGAATTATACATATTTCTTATACTAACAATAATCAATTAAAATTATAGTATTAGAATTATCCCATTTTTTAATAATATAGGTCATCTATTAGTGGGACAAAATTTAAAAATTAATAGGTCATCTATTTAGGGACGGAGGGAGTATTAAAAAATAAAAAAAAACATAGTAACAACGTTTTTTAGCCTCATTAAAACGTTTTCACGCACGTTACAACTGTTACATAGGAATTTCAGATCATATTTTTTTCCTTTCTATTTTACCGTTCCAACGCCCGTTATTTTTAAAAAAACGTCAGAAAGACGCATTTTTGCCTATATAACGCATGTTTTGCCCAAAACGTGCTCACACCTGTCAAAACACGTTATAACGATCACGCCTAGTGCCCGTGACCTGAGCCGTGACCCGCTTTTCAAACCTTGTTGCATTCCTCTTAGTCTCTTACTACTTCCACATGAATGTTAAACGCCTGGGCCACCAAGTTCTGGTCGAATGCACGGAATACATTTTGGAATTCCCTCTGTTCTTGTTGGCGTGGTGAACCTTGCAGTATTGGGATTACTAAAACAATTAATTGACCACCACTAGTTGATTCATTTTAAAGACCTTATATATGGTGACTTTGTGTCAATGTGAAGCATCACTTTCTTTTTCCAATTTGACACAAAAAGATTGGATTTGGTGTTTGTAAGGCCGGTTCCTATGGGGGATGTCTAAACCCTCCATTTTCCATGCCAGCTGGCCTGGAAAATTGGCCGAGCCACTATGGGAAATAAGTTACCGTTCACGGTCGGTGATCTACAGGCTATAAATACCACCATTCCATTTAGTTTTTCATTCACAATTTTTTTTTTCTTCTTTCTCCCCTACAGAGCAGACCAGAGCAATTTCTTAAAACTGAGTAGTACCAAAACAAATAGACAAAGGAAAAAAAAACCTTGAAAGAAAAGGGAAAAGCTGTTGCAGATAGTGATATTGTATGGGTTCAGGATAAAGAGCAAGAGTTCGCTAATGTTAGGCAACTGGTTGGAGCTGGTGTAACATCTAAGCATTTATGTAACCATCCCGAGCGAGTTCTTTTACCCAAAGGAAGCGGTGGGTGGTCTGAGCTAACCGAAGTTTTTGAGTTACTCCCCTAACCTATTCAACAATCCTTGAGAAGATATACTTGGCGCCATTTATATTTCATGAAAGGAAAAAATCACCGGACTCAAATTGTGCGAGTTATTTGTGAACGTTGGTGGAACACTTCAAATACGTTTTTTTTCAAGGATTTCGAGCGTGGTAAGTTTTATTTTTCCATTCAGTAGTTTAATTTTTAGTTCAGAAACAAATTTTAATTTTTAGAGATTCAATTTTTTAGTTTATACAAATTTTTGTACCACATACAAACTTTAATTTGATGACCATGTTTTTTTTAGGGTTCACACCTTTAGATTTGTATATATTGACTGGAATTAAAAGTGAAGGTGCCATAGTAAAATTTAACCAATTAATGTGGATATCACAAGGAAGATGGAAACAATTACTCCCCTTGTACGCAAATGATACTGAAGGAAAACCAGGAGGAAGAAAGTTACACTCATTTGGATTAAGAGTGTCTGGGTTGAAGGCTTTTTTGAGCCGTTACCATGCCAGGGGGATAAACAGAGATGAAGATTATCCAAAGCTTGAACGTATTTTTGTATTATGGATGTAAGGTCAAATTTTTTTCCCCAATGGTAGATCAGTGTCATTTATTGGTTTTCTGGAATCTTTAGAAGATTTGACTAAAGAACAAATTATGATTGGGGTTCTGCAATTTTAGCGGAGCTATACATGTGTCTCAGTTATTTCTCAAGTAAGAAGACAATTAACATAAATTGATTTTGGGTCGTATTGGAGGTAAGAACACATCAATTAGATTTATTACCGAGTTGTCAAACTAGTGGTGAATGTACTAACACATCAATTTTCGTCAATGTTATTTTTCAGTATTGGTGGTATACTTATTTACTGTCGGAAAACCTGTTCTTCACGATAAACGATTAATTTTTCCAGTCATGTACAAGTACAAAGATGAGAATTGGGTTGGTCAGATTAATGATGGTCAAAATATCGTTGTTATGCAAAGGATGCAACAACTGTGCAGAACTAGTGTCAACATTACTCCAATGCCGTATATAGTAATTAATGAGTTCCATGAACCAACGACACAAAACATGCTACAGATGAGCCTAAAGCGACATGTGTTTTACAATCCAGTTATTGGTCAGGGTATTTGGTACTACGGAAAAAGACATCTGTAAAGGTAAAAGCAATCAACCCATTTCTAACTTCACTAATTTCACATGATGATTGGATAAAGATGATAAACAATGGACAACCTTAGGAAGAAGATGATGATTTGATCCAACAACCAAAATATAACTATGATTATTTCAGTTGGTTTCAGAAGGTATGTAAGCTAAATATTGCTATTCATCCAGAAAACTTTGGTAGTGTTGACTTTCCAGCAATAGGCATTTTCCCACTTACAGATCTTCCATCCCCCCCGACGGGCGAACCATATAGTACCCTAGTACGCAAATGGGGTCGTCAAATATGCCTCCAATACCTTGGGAAGTCAGGACTTTATCACCAAGTGGAGTTACAATTCCACTTACCAATGAAGGTTTGCAGCAATGTTATCCATACTATGGTGTGGTAGCATCACCAGAAGATTTTCAGAATCGGTGTAACAATTATGATCTTTTTATCAATCAATTCGAGAATTTTCACTTGAGCCAGATGCAAGCTTTGAGGGAGAGTATGAGTTATGAATTTCCTGAGACTCCGTTAGCATGAATTTCTCAAATACCCGGTGGAAGTTGTGAAAGTGGAAGTCTTGGAGTTCGTAGAAGTCGTCAACGCACTCCAACAATGATGAAACAAAGTATGGTGAAGGAGACTCGGATACCACCAACAGCAGCAAACTTGGAGATGGATTTCCAGTCTCCTCTTAATTTCATTCCCCAAGGTCTTGTACTTACTCATGTTGGTGGACATGTCAATTTGGATGCATTTAGGCTATTTGTAATTTATACCCCAACAATTTCAGCATTTTACCAATTTCAAGCACCTCCAATGGCTCCGGTACCATTTTAAGGTTATGACTCACCTAATGCTACTCAACCACCATCTCAGAGTCCAAATAATGAGTTTTCACAAGATCCAACAGGCTAAGGAGATTATGTATTTGGTCTTAATCGTTAGTTTGAGATTCTTGTTAGTTGTTATTTCGTGGTTTGTTTAAATCGTTTATGTAATTGCAATTATGTTTAATAAATAATAATCTTCATTTAAAGTTTTCTACATAACTTAAAATTAAGAACTTAGAATTGATAAGCTATATTAAATTGGGGCAACACTTTTAAGATTTCATAACAACTTGCATATCGGAACTTCTCTCCGTTGTCAAGCAGCTACTTTGCTCGACATCTTTGATCAATCTCCAGCAGGGTTTCACCACTTCTCATGTTTCAAGGCTCTTCCCTTATCATACCAATATACTTGTTAACATTCTTAGAAATTATGGAGAACCGAGCACCCAACACCATGGAATTACGATTGTAGAGGTTAAGTGTTTATTTTTCAAAGTTTATTAAAACGCGTTCCCAAAACGGAATAAGCCGTAATGCGCCATCAACGATTGGATGATTAGTGTAGAAAACATAATTCCTGCAGATGCATTCATCTTCAAACGTGCTAAAATTACGCTGTTGTGTAACTCTCCAACTATTTTCTCTTCTTAATTCATTTTGCACACTAACTCGAAGGGAAACTGTTTGATTTTTGGCTGCATGTTCCTATTATATGAATTGAGCCATAGACATTTTTTGATCCATTGGAAAATCTAAGAAAATAGGAAGAATGTGTGAGTTAAAATGGTAGAGGAATGTGGTATTTATAGGGGGAAATATTTATGGTCGTTGGATCAGATTATAAGTAGCGATGTAGACTAAACCGGCCGGTCTTATTAAAGCTATTGACGGTTTATAAAATACCGAACGGTGTAGTCTAGGCCGAGCGGTCGAGTCTCGACCGCTCGGTGGAAGCTTGACCTGGCTTGGCTATGTGGAAAATTTTCCACTTTTCCAGCTCCATAGTGGGTGAGAAAATGGCAAACTCTTTGGTTTGCCACACTCATTATAGGAACTGGCCTAACCAAAAAAATTCAATCAACAATGAAATGACTAACTTGTCCCTCCCTTTTAGTCCAATTACTATAATTTCTTATGTATCCTATTTTGTACGGGTATAATTGGCAACCAAACTTTAATATAACATATCTAAAAATCCTTGTCTTGTAATTTTATAAATTTTGTCTCGTTGGAATGATTTTTAAAAAATCTACGCAATGAGTACAAACAACAATATCAAATTTAGAGTTTGTACGAAGAATTCAGAGGTGTTTATCATTTAAGACGATTTTGGAAAATTAAATGTATGTATATCCATTATGCAAACCACCACAAAGGATACATAATACTTTAGCCTTATTTTGGTTTATGCATCAACTTATTTTCCATTGCGACTAATAAAACGATGTACTCCCTCCGTTTCAAGAAAATTGATACTTTCACTTTATGCATAATTTTCGAAAATTGAATGCATAGTCATTATGCAAGCCACCACAAAGGATGCATAACACATTATGCAACCATATTTTGGTTTATGCATCTGCTAATTTTTCGTTTCAGGAAAAGAGATACTTTCACCCCGTGTCAGGAAAAATGATACTTTCACGTTGTATCAGGAAAAATGACACTTTCACCCCGTGTCAGGAAAAATGATACTTTCAATACTTTCACGCCGTGTCAGGAAAAATGATACTTTCGCATCGTGTCTGGAAAAATGATAGTTTCGCGCCGATTTCTTCGGCCGGCCGGCCCACCGTGGCAGCAGTCATCTAGTATATGTTGAATTTGTGTCGATGTGAAGCATGACATTTTTTTTTCTAATTTGACACCAAAAGATTGGATTTGGTGTTTGTAACCAAAAAAATTCAATCAACAATAAAGGACTAACTTATCCCTCATTTTAGTCCAATTACTATAATTCCTTATGTATCATATTTTTAGGGGTATAATTGGCAACCGAACTTTAATATAACATATCTAAAAATCTATGTCTTGGAATTTTACAAATTTTATCTCGTTGGAATGAATTTTAGAAAATCTACGCAATTAATACAAACAACAATATCAAATTTAGAGTTTTTACGAAAAAATCGGAGGTGTTTATCATTTTAGGCACAATTTTGGAAAATTAAATGTATATCCATTATGCAAACCACCACAAAGGATACATAATACTTTATCCTTATTTTGGTTTATGCATCAACTTATTTTTCGTTGCAACTAATAAAACGATGTACTCCTTCCGTTTCAAGAAAAGTGATACTTTCACTTTAGGCACAATTTTTGAAAATTGAATGCATAGTCATTATGCAAGCCACCACAAATGATGCATAACACATTATGCAGCCATATTTTGGTTTATACATCGGAAAATTTTCCGTTTCAGGAAAAGAGATACTTTTACCCTATGTCAGGAAAAATGATACTTTCACCCTGTGTTAGGGAAAATGATACTTCCAATACTTTCACGCTGTGTCAGGAAAAATGATACTTTCGCATCGTGTCAGGAAAAATGGTACTTTCACGCCATGTCAGGAAAAATGATAGTTTCGCGCCGATTTCTTCGGTCGGCCGTCCCACCATGGCAGCGTTTATCTAGTGTATGGTGCCTTTGTGTCAATGTGAAGCATGATTATTTTTTTCCCAATTTGACACAAAAGATTAGATTTGGTATTTGTAACAAAAAAAATTCAATCAAGAATGAAAGGACTAACTTGTCCCTCCTTTTAGTCTAATTATTATAACTTCTTATATATCCTATTATTTTAACAGAACTAGTCATAAAAACCCAAGGTGACCAAACTTGTGGTACAAAAACCCCATTCAAATATTGGGATCCATTAAAACTCCATCATAAACAAAATTTATACAAAAAACCCAAAATTTTAAAAGTTGATACGAAAACCTCAAAATTCAAAATTGGTTTCATCAAATTCTATGATGTTTCATCAAATTTTATGATGAAACCAAAATTGGTTTCATCAAATTCTTTAGGTTTTTTGTGTTACTTCTGTTTTGATGGGTTTTTTGTGGATGGATAGTGACACCTTTGGGGTTGTAACTTGCGGACTATTTTTTTAAAGGTATAATTGGCAACCAAACTTTAATATAACATATCTAAAATTCCGTGCCTTGAAATTTTACAAATTTTATCTCGTTGGAATGGTATTAAAAAAATCTACGCAATGAGTATAAACAATAATATCAAATTTAGAGTTTTTACGAAACATTCGGAGGTGTTTATATCCATTACCATATCATTTTAGGCAGAAAAATGATACTTTCATCTCGTGTCAAGACAAACGATACTTTCACCCCGTGTCAGGAAAAATGATACTTTCGGAGCCGATTTTTTCGGTCGGCCGTCCCACCGTGGAAGCGATCATCTATTATATTTAAGTAATTTGAGTAAGCAAATCCGTTCAATTTTTTCCGACCAGGTTCTTTAAAGTGTTAAATATGCTACTCTTCTAAATTTGAATTGCCGGCACATTGTTGTTACATTTTAATTAATATCTGGCCATAATTGTGTGTAAATGGCGAAAAGGTGAAACCATTTCAATCGTGTTTGTTCTAAAAATTAATATGCTGAAATGAGAATGTGAAAATTAATAAAGTTGGTTCAATTAGTTTGTCCATACTCCATACTGGTAATTCATCCACATCGGAGACATATGCTCAAGTAACGTACATTTTAGGATACAATAGTAAAATAACAAGACGCACTTAGCAGCATGAAAAAGTACACTGATGAAGATCGGCTGTAACAACATTTTAACGCTACTCAAAAACACAGTAAAAACTACGACTTTACTTCAGTTACTTCAAAAACACAGTAACATTAATAGCCGCAACTTAACTATCCAGTCTATCACATTAGTGTAACTTTGGGTGTCGATCTTAATGCTCAATGGATTGCTTATTTTTTCATTTCATCACTAGTGCCACGCTTGAAATTATTTGTAGTATAAAGCCTCATAATATCAACATTTCTAAGATTAGCCTTCTGTTTATATGTGAAAATAGTTTCTGCTGATTTCGGTAATTGCGGGTGTGAAGGCGAGAAACAATTTGAACCCTAAACAATGTACTGGAAGGGAGTACTTTAGATTCGAGAGATCAATCTGTTCAAGTCTGACCTAAACGAAGAAATGGTCGTTCCATACTTTCTTAGGTCATTAAGTAGAGGCGAAGGGTTGGTTTAGGGAGGGAGGGAAGCGAAGAGAGTGTTGAGGACAGAATAATTCTGGAAGAGTAGTACTTGACTTGTATCAAAAGGTGAGAACTTTGAGAAAGCTAGCAAGAGTTGCCTTTATGAGTGTGGTGTTTTCCCCTGACCAAGAACTTGTGTTCTGGTGGAAATAGGTAATCCTATTTATACAAGTCAGAAAAGAAACGTACTCTGGCCTCATAAGAAAAGAAAACGGATGAGTTAAATGGGAAGAGGTGGTAACGCCTGGTATTGATGGGATTTGATGGAATTGATGTCCCATAATGAAAGAGTGTTTCACCGTTGCTTCTTGCATTTACTAACCGTCTTATTCTTATTGCACTATCTTAAAACGGGCATTTGTGTATGCCGCATGCTATAGACCACCAAACCAAAACCCTAATGAGCATCCCCCAGTTTGTGTTGATGTCTCGAATGTTTTTGGAAAACATATAGCATGTTCTTGTGGCTTGGCAATTCAAACTCGAGATTTTGCATCTTGAGAGGAGGGGAAACCGTTGATCGTTGCACGCCTTCGTTTTGGTAGTGAGGACCAACGTGGTGGCGCGATTAGGTTGGCATGCCGTTGGCATGGCATGGTTTGGCGTGGCCAAACTTCGATTTTTGGGCCAAAGGTTACCATGTGTTGTCTGGTAACCTTGGATGGCTAGGATTTTCTCCTGGGATTGAAGGGAAACCGTTGATTGTTGCACGCCTTAGTTTTGGTGGCCGCGTAGGGGAGGCCAGCAGGGTGGCGTGGCTAGAGCCAAGGCGAGGGCGTTTGGCTTGGCGTGGTGTGACTAGCATAGGTAGGGCCAAGGCAGAGTGCGTTTGGCATGGCGCGGTTATCTTGGGATAGGTTTGGTTTTGGCTTAGCATATGGGGCCAAGGGTTTTCCATGGGCGCATGGGGTGGCTAGGGCGTTTGGCTTGGCATGTGGGGCCAAGGTTTGCCTTAGGCGTATGGCGTGGCTATTTTTGGCTAGGTATGTGACCAAGCTACGGTTTTGGGCCAAAGGTCGTGAGGTGACTTTAGACGGCCAAGATTTTCCCTTGGGATTGAAGGGCAACTGTCGATTATTGCACGACTTCACTTTGGTAGCCGCGTGAGGAAGACCAGCATGGTGGCGCGGCATGGGGGGCCATGACGATATGTGTTTGGCATGGCGCGGCTAGGTTGGCTAGGTGCGTGACCAAGCTAGGGTTTTGGGCCAAAGGTCGTGAGGTTACCTTAGATGGCCAGGATTTGCTCCTGGGATTGAAGGGAAACCATTGATTGTTGCACGCCTTCATTTTGGTAGCCGCGTGGGGAAGGCCAGCACGGTGGCGCGGCATGGGGGCCATGTCGAGATGTGTTTGGCATGGCACGACTATCTTGGCTAGGTGCGTGACCAAGCTAGGGTTTTGGGCCAAAGGTCGTGAGGTGACCTTAGACGGCAGGGATGGCTAGGATTTGCTCCTGGGATTGAAGGGCAACCGTTGATTATTGCACGCCTTCGTTTTGGTGGCCGCGTAGGGGAGGCCAGCAGTGTAGCGTGGCTAGAGCCAAGGCGAGGGCGTTTGGCTTGGCGTGGTGTGGTGTGACTAGCATAGCTAGGTCCAAGGCATAGTATGTTTGGCATGGCGCGGCTAGCTTAGGCTAGGTGCGGTTTTGTCTTGGCATGTGGGGCCAAGGGTTTTCCATGGGCGTATGGCATGGCTAGGGCCAAGGTAGGGGTGTTTGGCTTGGCGTGGTATGACTAGCATACCTAGGGCCAAGGCATACTACGTTTGGCATGGCACGACTACCTTGGGCTAGGTTTGGTTTTGGCTTGGCATGTGGGGCCAAGGCTTTTCCATGGGCGCATGGCGTGGCTAGGGCCAAGGAAAGGGAGTTTGGCTTGGCATGTGGGGCCAGGGTTTGCCTTGGGTGTATGGCGTGGATAGCTTTGGCTAGGTGCGTGAAGAAGCTACAGTTTTGGGCCAAAGGTCGTGAGGTGACTTTAGACGGCCAAGGTTTGCTCCTGGGATTGAAAGGCAACCGTTGATTGTTGCACGCCTTCACTTTGGTATCCGCGTGGGGAAGGCCAGCATGGTGCCGCGGCATGGGGGGCCATGGCGAGATATGTTTGGCATGGCACGACTAGCTTGGCTAGGTGCGTGACCAAGCTAGGGTTTTGGGCCAAAGGTTGTGAGGTGACCTTAGACGGCCAGGATTTGCTCCTGGGATTGAAGGACAACCATTGATTGTTGCACGCCTTTACTTTGGTAGCCGCGTGGGGAAGGATAGCACGGTGGCGCGGCATGGGAGCCATGGCGAGATGTGTTTGGCATGGCACGACTAGCTTGGCTAGGTGCGTGACCAAGCTAGGGTTTTGGGCCAAAGGTCGTGAGGTGACCTTAGATAGCCGGGATTTGCTCCTGGGATTGAAGGGCAATCGTTGATTGTTGCACGCCTTCGCTTTGGTAACCGCGTGGTGAAGGCCAGCACGGTGGCGCGTCATGGGGGCCATGGAGATATGTGTTTGGTATGGCACGGCTAGCTTGGCTAGGTGCATGACCAAGATAGGGTTTTGGGCCAAAGGTCGTGAGGTGACTTTAGACGGACGGGATTTGCTCCTTGGATTGAATGGCAACCGTTGATTGTTGCACACCTTCGCTTTGGTAGTCGCGTGGGAAAGGCCAGCATGGTGGCGCGGCATAGGGGGCATGGAGAGATGTGTTTGGCATGGCGCGGCTAGCTTGGCTAGGTGCGTAACCAAGCTAGGGTTTTGGGCCAATGGTCGTGAGGTGACCTTAGATGGTCGGGATTTACTCCTGGGATTGAAGGGAAACCATTGATTGTTGCACGCCTTCGCTTTGGTATCCGCGTGGGGAAGGCCAGCTTGGTGGCGCGCATGGGGGGCCATTGCGCGATCAGTGTGGCTAGCATGATTTTCCATTGGCACGGAGGTGCGGCTAGCATGGTTGGCGTTCTTTGGCGCAGTCGGTGTGGCTAGCATGATTTTCCATTGGCATAGAGGTGCGGCTAGCATGGTTGGCATGCTTTGGCGCGGTGGGTGTGGCTGGCATGATTTGTCATTGGCACAGAGGAGTGGCTAGCATGGTTGGCATGCTTTGGCGCGGTCGGTGTGGATGGCATGAATTGCCATTGGCACAGAGGTGCGGCTAGCATGGTTGGCATGCTTTGGCGCCGTCGGTGTGGCTGGCCTGATTTGCTATTGGCACAGAGGTGCGGCTAGCATGGTTGGCATGCTTTGGCGAGGTCGGTGTGGCTGACATGATTTGCCATTAACACAAAGGGGAATTAGCGTTTGTCTTGTCGTAACCCTAATTTGAAAAAGATACCCCGGTAATTATTTAGAGACACATTAAAGATTTCAGTAAATGTGCCTAGTAAATGCTTGTTACTTTAAATGTTGTGACATCACTGTCTGCTAGGGTTTAGTGTTTTACGATTTTAGCCCTAAACTAAAAACCACCACCAATACCTTCATATTTACAAATGTTATGTGTTGACCTCTCATAGGACTGAAGAAAAATTTAGCATTTTTATAAAGCATCGGAGAAATACATCCTCTAATGTTATCCTACTAAAATCTACCAACTGAAGTGGATTCATCAACTATCTCAGTGGAAATATTTGTCTTTTTTTTTTGTGGGATCACGGTGGCTCGGTCGCATAGGTTGAATCAAGCTCATAGTATGCCTCCTATGACTAATTAGAAATAAGAATGAAATGTTAACTTTCAAGAGACCTGGGGCATAATTAGAAATGAGATCTTAACTGCAATACCAGTGGATTGCTACGGTTAATCTTGTATTCTGCGTACCAAATACAGCGTCGTTTAATGCAGAAAATAGATGATTATTCATTTTCTTGTAGTTAGTCATATGCAATAATGCATGCATGAAGCTAATGAATAGCCGCCACGACAGAGAAGTAGACGGTCACACCAACATCAAGGAAGAAATCCGAAACCCACAAGCATCTCTAATATGCCTAGCCCAGTACTGACTATTCCAAATCTCACATATATATGACTCCTTACAACAAGATCGCACCCTTTAGAATACACCACGTACCTCAAGCACATCTTACAACCGTCCGCATGTCAATACTTTCGGTCAGCCAAACACATGGGCCAGCCATTAGATCATGGAATGAACGATACAAAAATGATCCCAAAACTAAGCAGGCAGATCTGTAAAGATCATAAGAAGTAAAGTTTTCTCTTCTTCAGTATATTCATTTGCGCCTCCATCTCCTGAAAGGAAACCCTAACCCTGGAACACAAGCACTAGCAGCCCCTTGTGATAATGATTATCGCATCGCGGCAGAAAGAAAATCATGGAAGGTGTTTCATCAGATCTCAACATCAAAATACATATTCGCATTATGATTTTTCCTCTCAAAGCTCTCAAATTTTGATCTTGTTGTTCCATGAAAACAGGGAAGAGATGATTGTGGCTTCTTTTTTTGGAAGTTCAGTAGATGATAATCTCTTCCTTGTTCTCGTATCAAGCAGCATCTTTTGAAAATTTGAGAGGATTATGGATTTCTTTTTTTGCAGGTTTAGTTTTAAGGATCTGTCTCTGGATGAATCTTCTTGCAACTAACACCTAGTCCAACAAATGATAATTGGGTTTCACTTGAATCAGAGAAGTTTTGTAGTAGTATGTAATGTTTGTTTTTCTTTTATATCAGAATGTAATTAAAACTCTATTTAGTAATAAATCTTGGTGAATCATTTCAAAAAATTTCTATTTCTATGTATTAGTTTAATCAATTACTAGAATAACAGAGGAAGTTAATTGTTTTTTTAGTGTTGTTTTCTGTAATGTTATGTGCAGTTGTTTGTTTTGTGTATAATATTTTGGTCACGAGTTGTTTGATATAACTTTGCAGTGAAATCACCATTGGGGGGGTTCGGATCCGATCTATATATCTTATGTGGGTTCTAATGGGATATAGATAGATCAACGTCTTAAGACTCAGACATTGCACTCAGAATTCACATGATATCCCCCATTCAATTGAATTAGGAACCATGAGGTCAGTTATCCACTATGTTGCGAGGGAATTTCTTTGTCAATGGAAGTATCTAAAACTCAATGTCAAGAAACTCAATAGACTTGACTTATCACAGGAGTAGTATACCTGGAGATATCTAGAGAGGAGTGCGAATTCAATGGGGCTTTTCCGATGGGTGAATGATAAGCCACCTTTTCCGTGACTTATGGCCTTGTTGTGCTTACAAGAGTAGCTTCTGTTGTGCTCCCACTATTCTCCATTGAGATTGTTAACCTGTGACTCCTTCGACTAGAAAGAATTGACATGACAGTCTTATTTAAAGACTTGAAACGTGATATGCTTGAAAAATGCTCAATTTCCTTAAATTCTCTCACTAGCATTAAACAACGTCTGAGCTTTGCGAACATCAAGTACCATGTTAACAGTATAATCCTAAACTAGAATATCTTAGTGAGAGAAATCCCAGAGTCCCTGGAAATGTTCATACATTCTGGGGGATGGGATTCCTTGTGTCTCGAGGATAGTCTACTTTGGCCCACTATCGGAATTTTCAGATTTAGGATTAGTCTAGTTGGTTAGAAATCTGACTTTCATTAACAAGGTCAAAAGCTTAAATCCTAGTACTTAATAGTATGCCTCCCATATGAAACACAAAATGGACGACAACATAGCCTTCTATTTGAGAATTTGCCTCCCATTTTGCTCGGAAACATCAGTTGACACGCGGGCAAGCATGGAAAGTTTTGCCAGATTGTTCCTTTGATTTTATACTTCTTAACTTCGTACCTATATGTACATAAGAGCAATGAGTGACCATTTGAGAGACACTTCTTAACTACCATATCATACAACTATGAATCCGTGTTACTAGGCAAAATGCCCCGATATGATAAAACAGACTCGGAGTGACTCGGAGCTCTGTGAATCGTTCAGTGACTCGGTGACTTTTTTCAGATTTTCTTCTTCGGTGATTGCTTCGAGATTCGATCCTCAGGTGCTATTTTTGTTTTTTGATTCTATTTTTTGATTAACAATGATTGAAGGGTATTAATTGAAGGGATTTTAATGGATTGTGGTTCGAAAAACACTTTGATTAATCATAATATGTCCAATATGGATAATTTGAGTTCTGAAAGCAATGTTAAGAAAATTCCTTCCATTGAGTTGTCTGATGATTTATTTGAGGAAAGCTTAAATCCTTGGAGATATTCCTTAATTGGGAGGTTAGATTTACAGAAACTAAAGTTTGTTGAAGCTTCGACAATTTTAAGAAAACAATGGAAATTGGTGGGTAACTGTAAATTGATTCCTTTAGGAAGAGATTTTTTTACAATCAAGTTAGATAATGCTCAGGATAATCTGTACATTAACTCTCAGAAGGGGGAAGTATTATATCAAGTTCTTCAGATTAGGAAATGGAGTTCTAATTTCAGACCAGCTAATCAGAGAAGTTCAAAATCAATGGTGTGGGTTAGGTTCCCAGGTTTGGGTCTAGAATTCTGGAGTGAAAAATATAATTCAAGATCTGTCAGGAAATTAGAACACCAATCAAAATTGATAATGCTACTGCAAACCGTGAGGTTGGTTATTATGCTAATGTTTTGGTGGAAATTGATTTTTCTCATTATATTCCTAATAAAGTATGGATTGGAACTAAATATGGGGGTTTCTTTCAGGATGTATTGATTCCATATTGTCCAAAGTTTTGTTCTCATTGTAAAATAGTAGGATATGTAACCTCTGAGTGCAGATTTGAGAAGCTAAAACAGCTTGAGACTCAAAAAGTTAATCAAGAGCAGATGCCAAAAGCTAATCAGTGGCAGACTCCAAAGGGTAAACAAAATATGCAGACTCCAAAAGAAAAGTATACTCCTGAGCCTTTTGACATTTGTGATCCTTTAGCAGTTAGAGACTCAATAGTAGAAACTATTCAAGAAACAGTACAAGTTGCAAAATCAAATGGAGAATGTGTTACTCATAGAAGTAAGTTTAATTAGTCCTCTGGAAAATGAAAGGGAAGTAGAATTTCCTGATATCACAGTTAATATCCTCCAAAAACCAGTAAACATATCAAACAATGGTGAAACAAAAGAGTCTCGAGTTGAATATGCTCCTCCAAAGAATGGGAATAATTGTGGTACTTCAGAAGCAATAATTCAGAAAACACCAAAGGTAGTAGGAGTGGTGCAACATGAAGATGTGAATGTTATTAAATTTGTGGATGGTACAAATGGAACAGTAATTAATATGCATGTGCAAGTTACTTCTTGGGCCAATGTAGTGGAGAAGGAAATGGTCACTTCAACTGCTAGTACCTCTAACAGTTATGCTAACCAATCCAAGGTATCACCTAAAGCTCATTTGAATAATAAGTACAATTTTAGGAAAAATCCTGGTAAAGGGGGTACCAGGAACCCTCCACTTAAACAATGAAGATAATCTTTTGGAATCTTAGGGGCCTTAGGAGATTAAGGGCTCAGGAGAAACTTAGATCTTTGGTTATAATTTTTAGGCCTGCATTGGTTTGGATTGCTGAACCAAAAGTTTTTTGTAGTTCTTCTTTTTGTCAAAAATTAAATCTTCCAGGAATGGAGAAAATGGTGATTCATAATTCTTACAGTGGGAGAAAAGGAAATTTGTGGTTATTTTGGAATAAATGTATATCTCATCCACAAATTATTTCAGTTTCAAGTCAAATGATTACAGTTTCTGTTGGTGATGTGCTAGTTTCTGGAGTACATGCCCATGTTAAGTTAGTTCAAAGAAGGTTTTTATGGTCTGAAATGAAGTTAATCAGTGAGTTAGACAAAGCATGGATCATTCTTGGGGACTTTAATGCAATATTGTCTCAAGATGAGAAGATTGGTGGTAAATCTCCTAATAAAAATTCAATTTTAGACTTCAATGAATGTTTAAATAAATGTGAGCTAATTCAAGATCCCAAAAGTGGGCTAAATTATACATGGTCTAATTGGCAATAGGGTAGTAGGAGAATTTTGTGTACATTGGTGTTTATGGGTAAAAATCGTTTCCGCTGATTTTGGTAAATTCGGTAGGTGAGTGAGAAACTGGTTTAAACCTTAAACAAATGTGATGCACATGAGCACTTTATAGATTTGAGAGATCAATATTTACAAGTCCGTCCTAAACCAAGAAATGGCCGTTCCAGACTTGCTTCGGTCACAAAGTGGAGGAGAAGGGTTGATTTGGGCAGGGAAGCAAAGAAATGTGTTGAGACCAGAATAATTCTGGGAGAGTAGTGTCTCGACTTGTATCAGAAAGTGAAAACTTAGGAAGCTTGCAAGAGATGAAAGCTTTTTTGGAGAGCTTGCAAAGTTGCCTTTTCTGAGAGTGTTGTATTTTTCTCCCGACCGAGACTTGTTGTCTGGTGGAAATAGGCGAGACCTATTTATACAAGTCGAGATTGAAACGTACCCTGGCCTCATGAAGGAAGAGAGTAAAGGGTGAAATAATGGGAGGAGGTGGTAACCACAAGGTGTTTATGGGTGAAAACGTTTTCACCATTATTTCCTCATTTATTTGACCGATTTACACTAGTGGAAAAAAGCCGTTTTAAGATATCCAGAAAGTGTCGTATTAGAGAGATATACGACACTTTGTAGTTGTCGCTGAAAGTGTCGTAGATTCAGTGTCTTTTTCTGGAACGACACTTTCTTGTTGACGTTTAATTACGATACTCTCAGGTTGTCGCTAGGTACGATAATTGGTTAACGTCGTAGATTTAATTTTTAATATAAAAAAAAATATTAGAAATTCAGGCTGATTCTGCTGAAATTCCAGATTAGACCTAGCTGATTGCAGTGTTTCTGGATGGAACCAAACAAAACTGAACTGACTTATAAAACAAAACTGACTTATAAACTCAAATGGACATTTAAATAAAAATCATTGTATTGGTTATGCAATTCATAATTGAAGTCAGTTTACACTTAAGTTAAAAATCACAAAAGATAATAAATAATCAAATCTACAAGTCATAATCTTGAGTTCTATGGTTCATAAAGACAATTGCAGACCAGCAAAACGAGATCATGCATGATGATGAGCTGGGCCAACAATTCCAGAACACCACACCTACAACAAACAAAATGGTATCAACATCATTGAAGCATAAAACAAGTGTGAAAAAGTGATTGAAAAGTGAATATATCGTTTTAAGAATTTGAATAATAGCTCAACAAGTAAATTCATGACAAAGATAGCTGTCACTATCACCTTATCGTTCTAAGAATCTAAGCTATCAGATACAATATATATTTATGCAAACTGGAGGAAACCTTGGTGACACAAACAATATTAGATACATCAAGGGTGAAATAGAAAGTAATGTCATTTGAATCTTGACATTGTAAAACATCTTCTCTAACTAAATTTGCCATGGTAATAGATATTCCTGATAACTTGGACTCATTGTTGTGTTTCAATAATGATATGTCAACCTTTTCAACCTAGTGAAGTGATGAACTTAAAGTGATTTCAGTATGAAAATGATATAAGAGAAACACTAATACATAATAAAAAAAATATATATAATAACTTCAATAATAACAAAGTAACACCATCTACATTTCAAATCAGGTAGAAGCGATGAAGATGGTATACATGTAGACTTTGAGGAATCCAACTGCACCAAGTAAGCCTTCCCGACCCACATCTTCATCTGCACGAAGTACATAACCTCCATCTTTACTTTCAACGAGTTGGAGAACTGAAAGAGAATGCCGCGGATTACACCAGGATCTAGATGTTTACGGAATCACTATTGGTGTTCATCAAGTGGTGATCCACTTCTATATTACTCATTCAATCCGTTGTATTCAACTACACAACAGAACAAACCGAAATCAAACACAATTTGAAGCATAAATTAGGAGAAATAAATTGAAAACAACACTCAAAGAAAATATAGTTATACCTATGAAGAGGGAGTGTGATCATTGAACTTCAATAACAGAGATGCAATTCATGCCAACAACGCATTTCTTTCCTTAGCCATTCAAACACCTAAGAAGAAAAAAACAAAAGTTAGAGAGTTTCGAACTACCACAATGCTCACTGGCACGTAGACACCTTCCTAATTATCCTTGTACATCCTACATAATTTTTACACACAAGAATAACATCAGTTAACTCGGACTTGGATGTACGATAAAATTTGATAACTGATTAAGAAGATAATTAAATCAACCCATCACTTTTTTAAGCAAATATACTATGTAAAGAGGCAAGTTAGGGAAATATACTGACCCAATACTCACAAATATTGGTTAATGATAGGTTCCCTATGCTTGTGAACAGCGTTGAAAATCCGGAGAGACGATCTAATGCAGATTCATCAATGCCATCCATTTAACTAGAAAACACAATAAGCAGTTAAGAGGTTAGTTGAATTCGATACCACTTATAAGGCAACACATAGTGATATGAAACTTACCTTCCAGCTAATCCTGACAAGGGGCCCACTAGTTGTCCTGCATTGAAATATTACCAAGAAAGGAAGAAGAAACATGATCAGTCTCTATAAATTATCCCTTATTGTGTTTAAGCAAGGTTAAATTTTATTAAGTGTTGAAAGTTCAAACTCACATATTATTCTGTGTCATATAGAGTAACATAACCTGAAAAGGAAACAATATGAACAAGTAAGCGAAACTAAACAAAGCCGGAAAAAAAAATACATATTTGGGAGGAAGACAATGCATACTATGGCTTATCTGTAAATCCAAAGATATTGTCAATTCTGTCTCCTCTATTTTGCCTGCTATTAAGAAACACGCCACATCTAACAACTGCATCATCCATGACTTAACCCTCTATGAACAACCAAGGAAAGACACACAATAAGAACCTGCAACACACAAAAGTAGATCAGAATTCTCCCTTACACATTTAAGCTTATATATATCATCTTTTAAACTGTTGATTACGTACCATACCATACGGGAAACTGTTTCTAACCATATTATACATAGACTAATGTGGTCCACTTTTAGTTACAGGATATAACTCTAGTAACTTAGACAAATACTGAACTATAAATTGAAACTAAATCTCCAAGATCTCCAACAGACCTTCCAATAACTGGGGAGCCATCCATGGTATCAAATGAACTCTTCTTGTGACCTACAAACGGGATATTCATTCCTGCACTAGGATTAATATAACATCTCTGGTCACCATTACAAATGGGGATGCCTAACATTAGTTCCCTCGAGTTCACACAATAAAATACCAAAGGGATGCAACAAATTATCCTTATTTAAGTAATTAGGAATAGGGATATTAGTAGAATTTTCTTGCACTTCATTAATGTTGGAATACAACTCTCCATTAGAATTGTTATTGCTACTTCCGGGCCTTCCATGAAACAGGACTTCTGCAAACAAAAACAAAAAATGGGAACAACCTAACAAGTAACAATATATAACATAAACGATGGAAGGTCTTAAGCACACATAACAAAAGAACCGACCTTTATCTCGTGGGATAATATCATGCAAGTTTTAGACTATCAGGATGACTAGGTTCAGGAATAGATGAAACAAGATCGTTATCCAACTTAGAGACAAGGTTACCATCAGAGTTGGACAAATATCCCCAAGTTCTTGAAAAGCAATTCCATCTAGAGCATTAGAAGGAGCAAACAAACATCTATGTATAAAGTGAGCCCCACATATCCAATTCTTTGAACATTTTCACTTAATTCATCTAGTTCATCCTTGTTACCTACAGAAGTCAGTTGGCAAGATAAGTAATTGATAAGAAACATATTTGCATCTTATTATTTGTAGAGCCATAAGTACTCTTTGTTTAAACTGACTTTTCATCAAATTAACATGATATTCATGATGAAATAAAAAACTAGTAAAGATTGAGTGAATGAATTTTACCATTTTATTTTTTTGTTAAGATGGAGAAAGACCTTAATAGCTACCCTGAAATCAACCATTCTCAAAACCAAAAACCCCTAAACAATCAATTGAACCAAAAATATAAAATGATGAAAGAAAAATCGAAAAGGGATGAGTAAAAGAGTTTTACCCTTTTTGTTGTATAGAAAGAGATAGATCTCAACAACAAACTCTGAAATCAAAAATCCCTAAAATCAGAAACCCCTTTATGATGTACAAATGGAGAAAACCTTCAACGGCTAAACCCTGCAATCAAAAAACCCTAGAATCAAAATAAATAAACTAAATTCAATTCAATTGAATCAAGAGAATTAAAAAAAAACTCGAGTTTGCTTACCATACTCTCCGAAACAGATTGAGTGATAAAAATAGAGATGTCCTCTAGAGTGAGTTTTGCAGAGAGATATCAATTTGTTGATTCAATGGTTGAGAAATTAAGTTGAAGATCTGGTTAACTTTATCTATGGTGACACAGGAAATGGTGAGATGAAGTTTTTTTGCTTTATCTGTGAAGGTGAGGGAGAAGGAGATACCAGAGAGGAAGGGAGGCGGAGAAATAGGAACAAAATTAAACAACAACCCCTAATTTTGCATGATATATTTTGTACCCTATCTTCAAAATCGAAGATATTTACACAAACATGTACAAAATCAAATCCGAAAATCAAATCCCAACTTCAAAACCAAACTTCAATTGATAGAAAAAGAAGAAGAAAACGAAAACGCGAGAACTGAAAACAAATCAGATCGAAAAATCTGAGAAAGAAGTGGGTTTGATAAGAAAATAAAATAATTGAAACAAATCGGATCGAAAAAATCTATAGAGGAAGAAGTAATTTGAAACGAAATCAGATCGGAAAATGTGAAGAGAAAAAAGATAAAAAGCGAGTGAGAGGAGAGAGAGTGAGGGGAGTAGAATGAGTGGTGGCTTTGTTTCTATCTGCTGTAGTATAGATAAGGATTCGTAAATGTGGGATGTTTCATCTATAACCGTCCATAATTAAGAAGATTAAATCCTGACCATACAGTTATCACAGAAAGGATACCCTTGGGTTGTCGTTATAGAAGTCAACAAAAGTCACAGCAGAAAGATAGTTTGACTTTAGTCAGCGATTACTCAGGTTGTGTCGTTGCAGAATTCAACCAAAGTCATTATACAACGATGCTTTGACTTTAGTCAGAGACACTTTCGAATTGTCTAAAAAAAACGAGATATAGTATGTGTCGTTTCGTTATGTCTCAGATAGCCTTTTTTCCACTAGTTATTCGTATTCACGCTTTCTTAATGTGAGCGTAGTGTACGCTGCAAGCTGTGACCACCAAACCAAGACCCTGGAAAGCATCCCCCAGTTTGTGTTGATGTCTCGAGTGTTGGTTGCACCTTGAGTGCAAGTGGCGCTGCTAGGGGCGCGTGTGGCATGTGCCAATGGAATGTGCGTAATGCCTTTGTTGCGGGTTGCACCTCGAGCGCAAGTGGCAATGCCAGAGATGCTAGTGGCGTGTGTGGCATGTTCCAATGGCATGTGTGGAATTCCTTGGCGGTAGGTTGCATGGTTTGCAAGTTAGGCTACCAGCGTGGGTTTTGGCATGTGCCAATGGCGTGTACGGCCAAGTTGGCCTAGGTTGCACGGCTTGCAAGTTGGGCTACCAGCGTGGGTTTTGACATGTGCCAATGGCGCGTACGGAAAATTTGGCCTAGGTTGCACGGCTTGCAAGTTGGGCTACCAGCGTGCGTATTTGGCATGTGCCAATGGCATGCGTGGCCATTAGGACCATGGCTTGGTAAGAAAAGCTACCGACGAGCGTGTTGGCATGTGCGAATGGCATGCTCAGCCATTAGTGCCACGGCCTGGTAAGAAAAGCTACCAGCGAGCGTGTTGGCATGTGCCAATGGCATGCTCGGCCTGGTAAGAAAATATACCAGCGAGCGTTTTGGCATGTGCCAATGGCATGCTCGGCCATTAGGGCCACGACCTGGTAATAACATCTACCAGCGATGCGTGTTGGCATATGCTAATGGTATGCTTGGCCATAAGGCCTAGGTTGCATGGTTTGCAAGCCTAGCTGCGGGCGCTACTTTGGCATGGCGTGGTTAAGGCCAAGGTAAGGGTGTTTGGATTGGCGTGGTGTGACCAGCGTAGCTAGGGCCAAGGCAGAGTGTGTTTGGCATGGCGCGACTAGCTTGAGCTAGGTGTGGCTGGCATGATTTTCCATTGGCACGGAGATGCGGCTAGCATGGTTAGCATGCTTTGGCGCGTTTGGTGTGACTAGAATAGCTAGGGCCAAGGCAGAGTGTGTTTGGCATGGCGCGGATAGCTTAGGATTGGTGTGGCTGGCATGATTTGCCATTGGCACGGAGGTGCGTCTAGCATGGTTGGCATGCTTTGGTGCGTTTGGTGTGGCTGGCATGATTTTCCATTGGAACGGAGGTGCGGCTAGCTTGGGCTAGGTATGGCTGGCATGATTTGCCATTGGCACTGAGGTGCGGCTAGCATGGTTGGCATGCTTTGGCGTGTTTGGTGTGGCTGGCATGATTTGCCATTGGCATGGAGGGGAATTAGGGTTTTGTTCGTTGTAACCCTAATTTGAAAAAATACCCCCTATTAATTACTGACTATATGCATTAAATGTCCTAATAAATGTGTCACCGGTGACATTAGGTTATTTGGGGTTTTATAATTTTACCCTTTGTTTAAAAAACCACCATCCATTGAGTCACGTGCTTAGCTCAGAACAGGAGCTTTGTTGCGAGGTAAGCATAAGATGGTGACAAACTATCAACAGCAAATCGTAAAGATAATTGAGGAGGCTTGTCTGACCTTTTTTTTTTTTTTTTTATAAATAGGATTTGGAATCCTTGCCTCCGGTAGTTTTGCAAAAATCGGGAGGCTGGCACAATTGGGAAGCCAGCGTCATTGAGAGACAGGAAGCTAGGCGGAACCGATAAGTTGACGCGATTTGTGAAACTGAGCGTGCTAGATAGCGGGACCGGCACAAGGTGGGGAAGCTGAGCGTGCTAGCTGGAGGGACCGGCGCAAGGTGGGGAAGTTGAGCGTTCTAGATGGCGGGACCGGCGCAAGGTGGGGAAGCTGAGCATGCTAGCTGGCATGACTTGGGCGGTCGTTGGGAAGTTTGGCGCAATTGGTGGGACCGGTGTGGCTTGGGAGATTGGAGAGACTGGCGCGAGCTTGATGGGACCGGTGTAAACAAGGAGGGAGTGGGTGTTTCTACAGATAGCAAAGTTTCCTTATTTTGCCTTCCTTCACGCGCGGCTTCAATCAGGGCATCATCCATGCCAAAATCTGGAAGCGTTATGTCCCTCATTGCTTCCTTTCCTTTTTAAGGTTCCATATTCATACCGAACGTAATTGTACCGCCTCCCTTTTTTGGGAAAAGGTTCTTCTTGTTGAGTTTCTTTCTTTCCCTAGAGACGAATCATCCTCTAAACAACCAGATTCTCCAAGTGACGGCGCCGGGTATGACTCTTGCAAAACGCACCCCAACTAGGGTTACTCGGGCTAAGAAGATCATACCGGTATGTTTTCTTCTTCTTCTTTGTTCGTGTTATCCTCTTTTATATGTGTATAGATATGATGGAACTTGATCACTTTTCCCATCTTTTGCAGTGTATGATGGGACCCTCCAGAGATGGTCGCACCTTTAACTCTTCGAAGAAGGACTTCAGACTTGGCGGAGATCGATCTTCTTATCTTAAGGAGGCATTGGTTGGTATTGAATCTCCGTTCCATGAAGCTAGTGAAATCATTAAGGACCTCCCTTCCATCTATACCTATGAATAACAGGTGCATGTTCGGAATTTCTTGGGTTCAGTGAGCATGGAAGAGGGGTGAGAGAATGAGGAAGAGTCTTGGCATGTTGAGAGGTTTCAGTGTGGAAAAGCCTTTTCTCGATCCGGGTATGGGGCAGATCGGACTGTTTCTAGGTTGAAGCGACGGAAAAGCTAACGTGTCGGGGTCTTGGAGGAGAGCGCCATGATTCTTGACTCTGATGCGGATGAATCAAAAACCTTTCTCCGAAGTGTCACTGAGAAAACCTTCGAAGGAGCATATGACGGAAACGAAATGCCCTTTGAAGTTGATGACAAAGGTGTTGTCGGTGATACCGGTGGGGTCATGGTAGCGTATGCTGGACCGGTCGTCGGGGAGGACACTGTTACCGTTGTGGTTGCTTCGGGATGAAATGTTGAGGTTGCTGCTGCTAACACCGTTGAATGGAACCTTTGTTGCCCGAGGGATTTCTGGGGGAAGTGCTTGAAGATAGTCTTACCCGAGGGGACTTGTGCTCCATCCTTCGAGGGCTAGTTCTTCCCTTTTGTTATTTCTATTAGCTGCTTTAGTTCCCCTGATGCTCTGTTTTTTTTTTTTTCGCAAACTCATCTTTACCTTCTTCTTCATCAGTAGACATTTTGCTTCATATATATTTTTTGAAAGAGGTTGTGGTATGATGGCTCCGCAATGGTTTTCTGGGTTTATCTAATGTATTTATTTGATATCTGGAGAATTTGCTTGGAAAGAGATGTATTTATGCTTCTTTTTTCTTTTCTTTTTGACGAAAAAGGGGATCCCAGGGAAAAAAAATACAAATGGTGTATTCATCTTGGGGGAGTACAACTACTAAGAGGAATTGTTAAAGGAAATACTAAAGGGGGGAGTGATTGGGAGGTACAGCATTTTAGGGATTGGAGACCTTGAGCCATTGCGAGTGAATTATCACGCCTTCAGGTGTGTCTGCATTGATGAGCTTGCAATATCCTCCCAAAAGGGTATCCGCAACCAGATACAGCTCGTCTTCTCTTTCATCAGGAGAATTAGTTTGAATAGCCATTTTTACTGTCATCCTCCCAACTTGAAACGATCTTTCTTTAACAACTACATCTCCGATTGAAAACGGGTTCAGACGTCATGCAACCGTTTGAGTCTTGGCTTCGTTGGTTTCAATAGAAGTTTCCAAGCTTCTTGCAAAATGTTCAAATGGTCCGGCTCCTCATTCACATTTCTTGACAGCGTTTGTGCCGGTAATCGCGTCGAGTACCCATGACGGAATGGGGGAAGGAAAGACTGGTTGCACAAAAGGTTTATCGGTCAGACTTACTTTCATTTGAAAACCATGAGATAGCGCCAACGGGTCCTCTCCGGATGTCTGGGTTCCTTCAATAGCTCGTTGATGCGATAACTAGTGGGATGATTTGTTGGGAATTCCTTCGGGCATGGACGTCGACAAAGGGTGTACATCCAATTTCTCTTTGTTGTCGAGCACCCATTATATGCAATCAACATTACAACAAGAACTAATTTGGTAATCTTTAAACGGACAATAATGATTATTGAACTGTGTAACTCAAAAAACCTCATGCTAGTCCAATTAGAAACCCTAATTAATAAAACGTATCAAATTAAATATATGAAATCTACAAAAATGAAAATCAAGTTAAACCATATTCATAAAATCACCTCAATTGTATGAATTAGACCCAATTTTGATTAAATCTCAAAAATTACCCTAATTTCAGATATTATGAAATTATGAAGAAGAAAAGAAGAAAAATGTGGTTGTGAAAACAATTAATTGTCTTCTTCATTTTCTTTACTTCTACCGATCTCAAATCAAATCATCATCGCAAAAGCAAACCTCCAAATCAAACAATCATAGAAGCAAATCTTTTCCAAATTATGGTTTTCAAGAATGGATTTTTAGGGTTTTTATTTGCAAAATTAAAAACAAACAGAAACCATAAAAATCCATATACTACAAACCCAAACTTCTTCCGTTACGACACCAACACCACCATAAAGGAATGAATCAAAAGAAAAATAAAACCCGAGAAAGGAAATCAAGAAAGAGAGGATGGAGAAACAGAAAGAGAGAGAGGAAAAACGGCCGCACCTTTAGGTTTATTTTTTTCACTCGTTTTGATATTAGGGTACTCATGTGTAAAGAATCGAACGGCCATTATTCATGCGACTCATCTTGAGCCGTTCATTAATCATGGACAATTTTGGAATTTGACGTTTCAGAGCAAATTTAATAAAAACGGTTTGAATTCACTAAAGCAGTGAAAAAGAACCAAAACGGTTACACGGATGTATGAGTTACATCATCCCAATTACAAATAATAGTGGATAAATCAAAACCCTCAAAAATATTCGTGTCTCTTGTCCAATTGTAAAGCAAAATCTTTACTTCCACAATTACCTGTTTTAAGATTCTATTCACATTCTTATAGAGTTTGTTGTTTCTTTCTCCCCATATACTCCATCAAATAGCGAACGGCAAAAACCCCCAAAGACGCTTGATTCTCTCCTTACTCTTCTTGTTACTCCATTCCCACAATGTACTTTTAACATCACTTGCAAAGACCCATTTGATTCCAAAACTCTTCAGAAAATATGTCCAAACATCAAAAGTTGTTTTGCAATGTAAGAACAGATGAGTATTAGTTTCCTCATTAACACCACAAAACAAACAACTTTCATCCTGAACCAAACCCGCCTTAAAAGCTGATCTAGTGTTGGAGCACCGTTATAGCATAATGTCCAAACCAAGAACGAAACCTTCAACGGAACGTTCGTATTCCATAATTGTTTGTCTGGGAAAGAGAGAAAACCCCGTTTCTAAAGCCGAGTAAGTAGAAGCAACTGAAAACTCCTTTTTATCTCCATATCTCCATTGCCTCACATCACCACCAGCATCCAGTAACTCATTAGGGTCCCCTATAACCTGCAACAAAAGAATAACATCTTGCAATTCCCGGTCATTTAGTGCTCTTACAAACTGGAAATTCTACGCACCTTGGGTTGAAACCATTTCCTTTACAGTCACGAAAATATCCCACACGAAAATATCTTCTCTTTATATGAGAAATTGACTAACTAAACGACATTTTACCAAAATGATGAGACCAGGTAATGGCATGGGCATTAAATAAATTATAAAAAAAACATGAGCATTTTTTTAAATGCATTTCCCCACATGGGCACTTTTTTAATTTTCCCAAAAATAAATCACGCATCCGTTTTATAAATCAACACACGTTAAAAGGCAAGATCCGGTGCAATCATCGATTCCACTACTATCATATGTACACAGACATTTTCCCCAAGCCAACTCTAATTTGATTTTAACAGTAACACCCTCCATGGTTAATCAACTCAACAAATACCCCTTTTAACTCTTCCTATCTTCCTCCTCTTCCTATAAATATATACCAACGACAACAGGGTTCCATCAAAACCAATTGGAGATTTCTAGGGTTCCATTATAACTTAAAAAATCTCATTAGTTTTTCAGAAGTACCCAAATCAAACATGGCCTCTTCTTCTTCCTTGATCATCAGCTACCTCTCTGCTAAGAAACCGCCTTCCACCATCCCTTTTCTTTTTCCTAAAACTAGTCCTCCTACTCCTACTATAAGGACTAGCAGTAATAACTTCTTCCGTCCTCCTCATCCACTGTCTAGATCCACTTCTTTCTTGTTCAAAACCCCCCTGATCAAACACAAAAATCAAGATTATCCTCAGATTTGTTCTTCTTTTGATACTCCTGCTCACACTCAAGTTTCTTCTGTTCCATTGTGTTTTAGTTTAGCTGGTATGTATATATGTTTTTATTCAGCAACTTATACAATCTAGTAAAACTTTTGTATCTTTTTCTTTGATTTGTTTGTTGTTTGATTGATTTGTGGTAATGGGTTTACACAGATTTTCTTGATGCAATTGAGTTGAATTTGGAGAGTACTGATAATGACTCTTCTGAAGAAGAAGAAGAAGAAGAAGAAGAAGATGAAGAAGTAGAAGAGGAGAACATGATGAAGAGATGGACTGTTAGAGAACTTGAAGAAGGTGTTGAACTGAAAATCAATATGCCTGGTCTTGGAAAAGAGGATGTGAAAGTCACTCTAGAGGAAACAACTCTCTTCATCAAGGGTAGTAAAGCTGAGCTTGTTGTTGTTAATGGTGATAACACTACCACTGATGATGATGATGAGAATGACATGATGAACACCATCATAAGTTTCGAAATGGATCTTGATTTCCTAAAGCTTGATGAAATCAGAGCTGAGATGAAGAATGGTATTCTGAAGATCTCCATTCCCAAGGCGAACAAGGAAAAGCTTGTGGTGGATGTTCAGGTTGAGTAATGTTAAAATAAAATAGTAAACTTGATTTGAATAATCTAGGATTATCTAGAATATTAGAGACGTAGGAAAGTTTGGTACTTGGAAATATCTAGAGTTGGAATTCTCTAGATAGTCAAAAGTTGGTTAGAAAATATCTAGAAAGATGTTGAAGTAAGTAAGCACACGTGAAAGAAATGTGAATATCATGAATCTTCTAATGGGGGACGAATACTAGATAGTTAGAGAATGTTCTTGACCTTATAGAGGTCGGTTGAACAAAGCCTATAAATAGGCATCAAATGTAAATGTTATGGGGTGTAATGGAGTGAAATGAAAAGTGAGATATAAAAGCGTGCAGCAACTACTTGAGTAAGAAAAGTGTGGTTCGTGTACAATTTTAAAAAGCAATAAAATTTGTCTCCCATAAATCAAAGTTGAGTGTTTGTTTTCATACAGTTAACCCATTTTCATATCAAATTCAATACCCAATTAGCTTTTATCTTTAAATCATTTCCAACAAAGTGGTATCAGAGCCAAGGTCCTAATGGCTACTGAAATGTTTCCCTTCCAAATTCCTAAACTCACTAAAGAAAACTATGACAACTGGAGCATTCAAATGAAGGCGTTACTAGGCTCGCAAGATGCGTGGGAGATAATAGAAAAATGTTATGTCGAACCGGAAAATGAAGAGGCCCTACCACAAGCTGAAAAGGATACACTACGTATTTCGATAAAGAGAGATAAAAGAGCTCTTTTCCTTCTTTATCAAGGCATGAATGAGTCATCCTTCGAGAAGATATCAAGAGCCGCTAATGCAAAGCAAGCATGGGAGATTTTGCAAAATTCCATCAAAGGCGTGGACAAAGTAAAGAAGGTGTGGTTGCAAACTCTAAGAGGTGAGTTTGAATATCTCTCCATGAAAGAGTCTGAATTAATATCGGATTATTTTTCAAGAGTTTTAGTTGTTGTCAATCAACTAAGAAGAAATGGTGAGGTCATGAGTGATAATCGTGTGATCGAGAAAATATTACGGTCACTCGTTCCAAAATTCGATTACATCGTCGTCGCAATTGAGGAGTCCAAAGACGTCGAAACCATGACCGTGGATGAGCTCATGGGATCGCTACAAGCCCATGAAGAAAGAATGAAAAAGAGAAGCAAAGAGGGAGCAGTAGAACAAGTTCTACAAGCAAAGCTCACTTTGAAAGACAAAGGAGAGAGTTATGGTAGTAATGCTAGAGGAAGAGGACGCGGCTACTATGGAGGAAGAGGAAGAGGAAAGCAGAATGACGATGATCAAAGGGGCCAGAGGTCAAGCTCCACAAGAGGTCGTGGCAGAGGATATAATTCATGGCGCAACAATAATAGGCCAAGGAATAACAAATCTCAAGTCGAATGATATAATTGTCACAAACGTGGTCATTATGCTCGAGATTGTTGGTTTTCATCGGATAACGTCGAAGAAAAAGCTAACTATGCTAATAAAGAAAAAGAAGGAGACCAAACTTTGTTGGCGGCATTCAAAGGAAGTGACCACAGTGAGAATTGTACATGGGTGCTTGATACGGGAGCAAGCAACCATATGTGCGGCACAAAGGAGAAGTTCGTGGAGCTTGATGAATCAGTTTCCGGCAATGTAACGTTTGGAAATGGAGCGAAATCTCCGGTGAGTGGTCTTGGCAAAATTTTAATTAAGTTGAAAAATGGAAATCATGAGTTTATTTCTGATGTTTATTACGTCCCTAACGTAAAAATGAATATATTAAGTTTGGGACAACTCTTAGAAAAAGGCTATAGGATGAATATGGAAAACCTTAGTCTTTTCATAAGAGATAGGAGAGGAAAATTGATTGCCAAGGTGTCAATGAAGGGAAAGAGGATGTTTTATTTGAACATTCAAAATGACGTCGCGAGATGTCTGACTGCCTGTGTGAAAGACTCGTCATGGCTCTGGCATCTTAGGTATGGACACCTTAATTTTGGAGGATTAAAATTATTGTCCAAACAAAATATGGTTAGAGGTTTGCCAAGAATAGACCACCCAGATCAGTTGTGTGAAGGATGTTTACTTGGGAAACATTTTAGAAAAAGCTTTCCTAAGGAAACATTCTCAAGAGCCACAAAACCACTGCAGTTAGTTCACACAGATGTTTGTGGACCAATAAAGCCAAGCTCGTATGGTGGAAACAACTATTTCCTCATATTTGTCGACGACTTTAGTCGAAAAACCTGGGTTTATTTCTTGAAACAAAAATCGGAGGTTTTCTCCAATTTCAAGAAATTTAAATCCCTTGTGGAGAAAGAAAGTGGCTTTCAAATTGTGGCTATGAGATCAGATAGAGGAGGAGAATTTACTTCGAAGGAGTTCGAGGCTTACTGCGAATACAATGGAATCCGTCGGCCTCTTACGGTTCCATACACACCTCAACAAAATGGAGTTGCCGAAATGAGAAATAGGACAATTCTCAACATGGCCCGGAGTATGCTGAAGACAAAGAGAGTGCCCAGGGAGTTTTGGGCAGAAGCGGTTGACTGTGCGGTTTACCTGATAAACCGATGTCCCACAAAAAGCGTGAGGAACATGACTCCTTTAGAAGCATGGAGCGGAGTGAAACCCGGCGTTTCACACTTACGAGTATTCGGAAGTATCGCATATGCCCATGTGCCGAGTCAGCTGAGAACGAAGCTGGATGACAGGAGTGTCAAGTATATATTTATCGGTTATGACTCTCGATCCAAAGGATACAAGTTGTACGATCCAATCAATAAAAAGGTCATCACAAGCAGAGATGTGGAGTTCGATGAAGAAGGCTTCTGGGATTTCGACGTTCAAGAAAAGGATTACAATTTTCTCCCTATTCTAGAAGAAGAAGAAGAACAACCACCCAAACCAGTTGCTCCAGCTACTTCACCACCACCATCACCTCCAGCAGTGCATCATGATGATCCATCATCAGCAGATAAAAGTTCTAGTGAAAGGCCCTTACGGACAAGGAGTTTAAGCGACATCTATGGAGACAATATATCTCTATTTTGTCTTTTTGCATATAGTGAACCAATAACTTTTGATGAAGCCGTGGAAAGTGAGAAATGGAGAAAGGCGATGGATGAAGAAATCAAGGCTATTGAGAAAAATAACACCTGGGAGCTTGTAACACTTCCTAGAGGACAAAGAGAAATTGGAGTAAAGTGGGTGTACAAAGCCAAGAAAAACGCTAAAGGAGAGGTTGAAAGATACAAGGCAAGATTGGTTGCAAAAGGCTACAACCAAAGAGAAGGCATCGACTATGATGAGGTATTTGCTCCTGTCGCTCGTCTAGAAACTATAAGATTAATTATTTCTCTAGCTTCCCAAAATAGATGGAAAGTTCATCAAATGGACGTCAAGTCTGCCTTTCTAAATGGACATCTTGAAGAGACGGTATACGTCGAACAGCCACCGAGGTACAAAGTAAAAGGACAAGAAAATAAAGTCCTGAAGTTGAAAAAGGCTTTATACGGCCTAAAACAGGCACCAAGGGCGTGGTACAGCAGAATCGACAAGTACTTCCAAGAAAATAATTTCAGTAAATTCCCGCATGAACATGCTCTCTATGTGAAGGTGAACGAAAAAGGAGATATGTTACTCGTCTGCCTATATGTAGATGATTTGATCTTCACCGGCAATAACCCAATAATGTTTCAAGAATTCAAGAAAGCGATGACGAGAGAATTTGAGATGACAGACATCGGTCTCATGTCATACTATCTCGGGCTCGAAGTAAAACAACGAGAAAATGGAATTTTATATCTCAAGAAGGATATTCAAAAGAAATCCTTAAGAGATTTAAAATGGAGGAGTGTAATCCGGCAATTACTCCTGTGGAATGCGGAATCAAGCTATCAAAGAACGATGGAGGCGAGAAGGTCAATCCGACTCTTTACAAGAGTCTTGTTGGAAGCTTGAGATACTTAACTTGTACAAGGCCAGATATTCTCTATGCAGTGGGGCTAATCAGTCGCTACATGGAGGAACCTACAACTACCCATATGAAGGCTGCCAAGAGAATTTTGCGCTACTTAAAAGGTATGCTTGATTTCGGCTTATTTTACTCGTCGTCATACAAGTACAAACTCGTTGGATATAGTGATAGCGATTGGGCCGGAGATTTAGATGAAAGAAAAAGTACCACTGGATTTGTATTTTTTCTTGGAGATACGGGCTTCACTTGGAGTTCAAAGAAGCAACCGATAGTCACTCTCTCCACCTGCGAAGCTGAGTACGTCGCAGCAGCATCGTGTGTTTGTCACGCGATATGGCTAAGGAGTTTAATGAAGGAACTTAAAATGGAGCAGGAAGAACCGACTACAATATTTGTGGACAACAAGTCAGCAATGGCTTTAGCAAAGAACCCGGTGTTCCACGACCGCAGCAAGCACATCGACACACGGTACCATTTTATCCGAGAATGCATATCGGAGAATAAGGTACAACTGAAATACACAAAGTCTCAAAGCCAAGTTGCGGATATATTCACGAAACCACTAAAGAACGAAGTCTTCGTCAAATTACGAGAGATTCTTGGAGTTACTAGAAATCAAGTTTAAGGGAGGCTGTTAAAATAAAATAGTAAACTTGATTTGAATAATCTAGGATTATCTAGAATATTAGAGACATAGGCAAGTTTGGTACTTGGAAATATCTAGAGTTGGAATTCTCTAGATAGTCAAAAGTTGGTTAGAAAATATCTAGAAAGATGTTGAAGTAAGTAAGCACACGTGAAAGAAATGTGAATATCATGAATCTTCTAATGGGGGACGAATACTAGATAGTTACAAAATGTTCTTGACCTTATAGAGGTCGGTTGAACAAAGCCTATAAATAGGCATCAAATGTAAATGTTATGGGGTGTAATGGAGTGAAATGAAAAGTGAGATATAAAAGCGTGCAGCAACTACTTGAGTAAGAAAAGTGTGGTTCGTGTACATTTTAAAAAGCAATAAAATTTGTCTCCCATAAATCAAAGTTGAGTGTTTGTTTTCATACAGTTAACCCATTTTCATATCAAATTCAATACCCAATTAGCTTTTATCTTTAAATCATTTCCAACAAGTAAGTACGGATGGGTTTGGAAATGGATCTTGAGTTCGGGTTAGTTGCACATGAAGAATTTTTGGGCATATCACTCCTCTGTCATAGGAGCATCTCTTTTCTAAGAAGAAAAAATCTATCAAAATGGTCGAATTATGATTTCGTATAACATTCCTTCTCCAATCTCATAGTACAAGATTTGGGTGCTATCGTAGTAGATCGCTCTTTCTCTTCGCGATTTATTTACGTTTTCTATCTGTCTTTGTATTTTTTTCATGTTATGATGTATTTGTTTCTCTTTAAAATCATCATGTAAACGTTTCTTATGGAATGAAATACTTGTGGTTAAAAAAAAAAAAAAAGTAGTAAATTGAAGAAAGAAAGAAAGAAGTAGAGTTATCCTCTAATTTCAAAAGTAAAAGCAGGCAGTAATAGCACAAATATGGTAATCTTCAAAAGTTTGAATTTTGAAACTGTGCGCACACCGTGCAGGTGTCCAAAAAATAAAAGAGAGGGTGAAATGCATTTTTTACTTGCAGTAAAGAAAAATAATTGTTTGTACATTATGGTAAAAGTGGGTCAAAAGATAGAATCCATGTACCAAAATGTTAGATCCTCGTACACAAACTGATATAATTCAAGGATTAATTGGGGGCCAGACTTATTAATTGGGGGCCTGACCAGTTGGTCTCCCAATAGCACTTTGGTGCTACCCCTATCAAATTTTTTCAAAATGCCTAAACTACCCCTAAAATAATTAATGTTAATTTATTAGATTAAGTTAGATTAGTTGTTAATCTTTTAAGCTAGATTAAATCAGTTTTTGGGTAAAAACTGATTTTATAGAAGAAAAAAAAATGATTGGATAGAGAGGAAGAAAGTGAGTTTTGGGGGGAAATTTAGGTTAAAATGGTTGCAAATGAAGATCCTTTTGCTCAAAATGATGGAACCAATACTCAAAATGAAGAACCCAGAGCTCTAAACAATCAGGTAAACTTCCTATACTCTTCAAATCGCATGAATGGTGCTCCAAGTTGTCGATTCATGGTCACTATGCAACATCTCAGTGTGAGAGTCGTTAGGTCGGGAGTATACTAATAGGACGACCCTTAAGAGTCGTTAGCTATTAGTCAAGTAAAGAAACGACTCTAATCTGCAGTTATGAAAAATCGTCATTCAAGTTTGAACAAACTGACGACTCCAATCTACATTTATGAAAAATCGTCAAACATTTTTGAAAATAATGACGACTCCATTTGTAGGTCGTTTAGAGTCGTTCACAAAATATATTTATAACCCAACGACTCAAAAAACTTTTACTCACTGTCACTAATACTCTAAGGGTCGTTAGGGTCATTTAAAATTTAAACAAGAGTCGTTAGCCTAACAAAGCTTAGGGTCACTAATACTTAGGGTCGTTAAAGCTTAGGGTCGTCAAAGCTTAGGGTCGTTATCCTAACGACTCTTGTTTAAATTTTAGTGACCACAAACTCTTGTTTAAGTTCAAAGCTTAGGGTCGTTATCCTAACGACTCTTGTTCAAATGAAGCTTAGGGTCGTCAAAGCTTAGGGTCGTTATCCTAACGACTCTTGTTTAAATTTTAGTGACCACAAACAATGATTTTAACGACCCTAAGTTCAAATGAAGAAATGTTAACGACCCTAATAAAACATTAACGAATATCGTTAACCAAAGATGAAAAATCGTTAAACAAAGATGAAAAATCGTTAGACATTCAAACGGGATGATTAACGACTCCCATTCTGAGAAATCAATTTCTACAATTCAAATCTTATTTTTTTATTTTTTTTAATAAATGGTCGTTAACGGAGGAACTGATAGAGGGATGGGGAGAGGAGAAGAAGAGAAGAAGGGTCGGTTGGGATGAATGAAATGGGGAGGTGGGTTTAAGGTTAATAGGATTTTAGGATTAATTTTAGGGGAAGGGCAAAATAGTACTTTCAACTACATTTTGGAAACCCCCTAAAATTCGGGGTGTGGGTATAAAAAAATCATGGCCCCCAATTAGTTCTCCCGGCCCCCAATCATTCCTTGATATAATTATCTATGAATGATAACTTTCCTGCAGTGTATAATAAGATCTCCAAGTGGTGTTGTTCAAACCACTTGTTTGCTAAACACCAAAGAAAACTTGAGCTCTTCACTTCATTGATGATCACCTTCTCCTTGATGACATCATGGCCATAGTCTTCTATTTCTTGACACTCATATCATACATTTTTGGATGCAATGAATAAATAACAAACCGCAATTAGCAACAAGAAGATCAGCTATAACAAAATTTTGTAATTACGCAAATTGACAGTGCAAACCTCCCTCAAACACAATCAAACCTCACTCTTTTTTTTTTTTTTTACTCAAAAGGGCAATATATTAGAAAAAGACAATGGCACCAATAAGAAAATGGTGTATTGTCAGAGAAGACAAAAACTGAGCTCAGATTTAGAAGAGCTAGTGTTACAAAACTCCAAGCACTCCTTCCCAATTGTTCAGGACTTGACTGATAGAAATGTGTTGAAAAATATCAGACTTGATAAACCAGTTGTACATCAGAATTTTGACACCATCTAAAATTTCATCGAAAGTCTTGTATTTCCCATTGAAGTGTCTGTTGTTTCTCTCCATCTAGACCGCCCACCATTTTGCAAATGGAATTAAATCCCAAATTCTTGTGCTTCTACAAGGATTTGATCCTTTTTTCCTGTTCCATTCCCAAAGGGTTTTCCTAACAGTCTGTTGGAAGACCCACTGAAGATTGTAACCTTTCAAAAAGTATAACCATAACTCCCTAGTAGTCTGACAATGCAGAAAAATGTGGTTGTTGTACTCCGCATCCTTTTTACAGAGAAGGCAACCATTCACCACAATCCTTCCCTTCAGTTTATCACAAGTAGGTGCTGCCTCGTAACACAAACACCACACAAAAAATATCACCTTTTGAGGTATTTTTGGATTCCACAAACTCTTATGTGGGAAGCAAATAAGACCATCATCTTCTAAAGCCTTGTAACAATTTGCAACAGAGAAAGAGTTACTAGATTGCCAAATTCTTTGGTCATCTCCACCATCTGAGTTAATTGCTAGTAAAAGAGGGATCAGCTGAGACACCTCATCTACTTCCTCCTGTTTTAAATCCCTACAAAATTTCAAGTCCCAACCCTCATCTGAACAAAGATCCTTAATAGTAGCATATTTTGCTCTACTAATTTTAAACAAAGCAGGGAAAAAATCCTTCATAGAATGGCCATTCACCCAATTGTCTTTCCAAAAGACACACTTGTTTCCACTGTTAACCTTGATTCTTGAACTTGCCTCCACCTGCTGTTTACTTTTTAAAATCCCTGTCCATAAGCTTTTCCCTATTGGTTTCTTTGTAAGATTAAGATAGAAGGAATTTGCATTGCCACCAAATTTCTGGTTGACCATTCTCCTATACAAAGCATTCTCCTCAGTACCATATCTCCATATCCACTTGGAGTGAAGAGCTTTATTCATTAGTCTTAGCCTATTTATGCCCACACCTCCCCCCTCCTTTGACAGAGTTACCTTCATCCAACCCACCCATCTTTTCTTTGTTTTTTTGTTAGACGATCCCCACAAAAAATGTCTCATAATCTTCTCTATCTTTTTTTCCACGAAAACAGGTAATTGAAAAAGAGAAAGGTAATAGACAGGAAAACTAGATAAGACACTTTGGATGAGCATCAACCTACCCCACTTGGACTGGTACTTTCTTTGCCACGAGTTTAGCTTCTTCTGAAATTTTTGAATGATCACCTCCCAAACACCTGCCGCTTTTGATTTACTTCCTAAAGGAATGCCAAGATAATTCATCGGGAAGGAACCTAACTGACAACCCAACACAGCAGCACAATCTGTTGCCAAACGAGCCTCTCCAACTGGAACAACTGCACTTTTGTTATAGTTAACTTTCAGACCTGAAATCATCTCAAAAGCAAGTAAGATGTTTTTAAGTTCTGAATCTGGTCCACGTTATCATCCAAAAAGACTATTAGATCGTCCGCAAATTGCATATGATGAATTTCTTCAGCACCCGCAACCGGTCTAAAGCCCTGAATCATCTGCAGAGCAGCAGCCTTTTTGATCAGAATTGAAAGAATTTCAATAACAATTATAAACAGAAAAGGAGATAACGGATATCCTTGTTTAATTCCCTTGCTACTTCTAAAAAGAGATGAAACACCCCCATTAATGCACATTGAAAATCTTGTTTCCGAGATAATCCAGTTCCTCCAAGTCGTCCCAAACCCAAATCTTGACAGTGTGTAGTCCAAACAGCTCCAGCTAATACTATCAAAAGCTTTATGCAGATCAACCTTCACCAGCAACCCCAGAATATTATCCCTTTCCCTTGAATCGATTAATTCAGAAGCAATGAGGATGTCGTCTGTTATTTTCCTACTGTCTACAAAAGCTCCCTGTGACTCCGAAATAATAGTTGGTATTACAACTTTCAACCTATTTGCAAGAAATTTAGTTATGATCTTGTAAACTCCACCTATTAAACTTATAGGTCTGAAGTTATTCATAGTCACAGCTCCCTCACATTTTGGAATCAAGATAATGTTAGCGCAGTTTAACCTCCAGTCCAAATCACCAGTTAACTGAAATTCCTTAATGGCAGCCATAAGATTCATTTTAATGATATCCCAAACCGCTTTAAAAAACTCCATAGTGTACCCATCAGGGTCCGGAGATTTGTTAGAACCAAAACCCCATATTATCTTCTTTACTTCCTCAATCTCAAAAGGCTTCTCCAACATAATTGCATTCTGGACAGAAATAGTTGGAACCTGTAACCCTTCAAACTTAGTCATGTTATTAGTTTCTTCACTGAGAAAATTCTTGTAGAAGTTTTTTGCTTCTTCACCTATCTTTTCTTTATCATGTGTCATCTCACCCTCAATGATCAAAGTGTTAATTGAGTTTACTCTCTGATTATAAGTAGCATTTTTATGAAAAAACTTTGAATTCCTCTCCCCATCAGCTAGCCAATTCCATTTTGATCTCACGAACCATTTCCTTGCTAAGTTCAGTGAAGTTTTTTTGTGGTTGACTTTAGTAACTTCCCTCTCAATGAAATCTTCTTGAGTTAAACCATTCATTTCTTCCAAGATGTCTAAGACATCAATTTTAACCTCCATCTTGTCCACTTCTTTCTGCAGAGAACCAAAGACTTCCCTTCCCCATTTTTTAATGAAGAACTTTAAACTTTGTAATTTTTTAGCCAAAACATAACTAGGTCCCCCATAGAAAGTTATGTTAGCCCACCAAGTTTCCATTTGTTTCAAAAAATCTAGGTGAGAAAGGTAATAATTCTCAAATCTAAATGGAGGTTTAGACTGATTACCTGCATTGCAATCAAGAAGGATTGGAGCATGATCTGAGGTTGGCCTCATTAATCTTTACTGAGATAAAGAGATACATCTTTCCTCCCAGTCAGAAGTGAAAACAAACCTATCTAACCTTCTCAGAATAGGAGGATTCTGGGAGTTTGTCCAAGTGAAAGCCCCCCAGACATAAAAATATCCATCAAGTTGTTATAGTTTATGAATTTTCTAAAGTTTTTCCTATTTGTGACACAGCCACCCGCACGGTTTCTTTCAGATTGATACAAGATCGCATTCCAGTTCCCCCCCCCCCCTAAGCACCATGGATCATGTAAAATAGTTCTTATGTCAGACAATTCTTTCCAAAATTGGTCATAATCAGAGTAAGATGAAGCCCCATACACAGCCGTAAACAACCAATTGAAATTATCTAATGTGTTTCTGAATTTCACAGTGACATTGAAGGCTCCAATCAGTTCTTCTTCTTTGGACACAATTGTCGGGTTCCACATGACAAGAATTCCACCCGATCTACCCTCAGAAGGAAGGTACACATAATCACATATATTATTCCTCCTTAAAACCCTCACTAATGAATCATTAATCACCTTTTTTTTTGTCTCCTGAATGGTAACAATTGATGGGTTATTTCTTCTTATTGCATTCCTAATTGCAGTGATTTTTACCTCATCTCCTAACCCATTAATATTCCAAGATAGTATCTTATGATCCATTTAAATCCGCAGTGTCCCTAGCAATCGAATCTGAAACAAGAGGTGAAGAAGAAATAATTACCTCAACAGGCGAGTTCGTCAGTTTGGTATTTGTACTTAATGCTCCTCTGTTCTTCCAGTGACCAATATTCATCCCCTGAATCCACATCAAACTTCTCCATCCCATCATAATACCTTTGAACTTTATGGTTTTCCAATTCAGACATCTTGTGTCTAATCAGCATATTTTTACACAAGATCCTTGAAGAGGGATCATCACAGTGTATACCCATACATTTATTTAAAGAAAAATAGAAATCTACCATTTTGTTGATGTCTTCCTCTTGTGTTACCAGAGCTTTAGAATTATCCCTTTGATTTTTTGAAGTAATTTCTTTATGATCCAATGGACTATAACCCACCTTTTTATCCAACGGATTAAAAGCCTCACTTTGATACCCAACCGATTTCGTTATAGACATACCTAACGAGTCACATACTTATTTGGGCTTTTCAGAATTGTTAACCATTGTCGGATCTAAACCCGCACCCGACAAATAACCAATCCCCCCTCCTAGCCTGTTTACTCCCATTGAATAATTATTCAACTGTACAGGAACCAAAATTTCATAGGCCATAGATTGGCCCATATAATGAACTAATTGTGCTGAGTTTGTTGAGTCATGTGCAGCAGCTATGCCGGAACCCGAGTTTTGGTTACTCAATGGGTTCCACCGGCCCATGTGGCACATATTTTGACCCAAATCCGTATTCTGCTCGCCAATGTCTTTATTTCTGCTCGAGTGAGTTACCGATTTAATAGCCGAGTTCGAGTTGAAAAGAGGATTTGCCACCCAAATCGAGTTTCCGCCCTTCCCAGTGACTTGCCAATGTCTTTATTTCTCACTCATCTTCTTGTTGCATATACCTTGTCGTCTTGCTTCAGAGCACGCACGGTGAGATGATCCTCCATCGCAAAGCTTGACCTGAATGTACACACAACTTCGGATGAGATAAAATAAAATGTACACATAACTTTAATTTAATTTAGAGTTATTTTGTAAAAGGGTCGTATATTTTTACCTATATTATGGTTTGGGTCCCAGAAGTTGTTGTTGTTGCCTTTGGGTCGTAGACTCACTGTTGACCGTTAAGTTAACTGCTAGTTGACATTTCAAATATGGTCAAAATAACACCCATCTTGACCAAGTTAAGCTGTCATCTACCGTTAGACCCATGGGTCACACGTGTTACACAGTTTACTCGTGTGAAAATGTGATGTCTGAGATTAGATCAGTAAATCACAAGTGAACTGTGAACAACTGCAATTTAACAAAAAATTCTATAGATAAGACCATTTCCTTCAGCACCAAAGAATCATCAACTCTGAAGCATAAAACATTGTAAAAAAATACAGTATTGCATATCCAAAATATGATTGCACTGCCATTTTCATTTATAAATACATAGAGAATGTCGCTGGCATTTATATAAAGGTTGTGATCATCACTGGCTATTGTTAAGTGAAATTACTGAATGTCACTATCATTCAAGCAAAAAAGTGTCACCAAAAAATTTCTATTCAACTAAAATGGAAGTGTATTTACCAAAAAACTTATATTCAAGCAAAAGGTGAAGCATTGTATCTTCAGTGTTATGTAAATTAGTACACCTACATTGCACCACTTGAGGGCCGGTTTTCGCTCTCTTGGCAGGTGGATGTTGTGGTTGTCCTGCAGTTGGTTGTTGTGGTTCCCTAGCGGGGCGCCAGCATCTCCAACAAACAAGTGCTCCATCCCTGAGGCCCTTCTTGCTATGTTTTCAACTGGATAATATTGTCCTACACCAAAACACGCACCTCGCATCTGTGCAGCAACTCTACTCCTACCTCTTCCTATTGCAGGCTGAGTCCCTGGATAGTATTAGCTACCTCTTCCTCTTCTCCTAGTAGTACCACCTCTGGCAGTCTAAGCATAATCACCAGTTACAGTTGCAGCGACTGTTACATTTGCACCACCACCACTTCCACTTGCACCAGCACTACTACCATGATGATGAAAACCAGTTGTCCAAGTACCTGCATTGGATCTTACTGGCCTGCTATAGTCCACATGTTCACCAGGTCTTTCTATTGTAATTGGTGGCCTTCTAATATGTGTAGCATGGTATATGTGAATACCTGCAATTCACCAACAACAAATAGAAGCAACTAAGGTCCTTTATTTTTATTCTAAATAAATACATCATCAGACAACCACCATGTGCACCATTAAAGTAACAAAATGAAATCCTAAAAGCTTAAATCTATACAAGGGAAACAACCAAAAAAAAAAAAAAAATCATTGAAATGGTAGAAATCAGACTAGACAAAGTAAATAGAAACTCTACAAAACTCATTCTTCTACCAAAATAATTGATTTTTGACGGACAACATAAATACAGACGGAAGAAATTAAAATAAATTGAAATCGCATATAGAGATTCATATCCGTACTTTGTATAAGAGGGGAAAGTATTGGATCCTGATAACAAAATCCCTAAATATTCTCTACAAAATCCTTATATATTCCGTAGATCTTGGTAACTAAAGAAGAAGAAGAAGCCGCAATTACCCTGAATCGGGAGACAGAAACACAGAAACAAAAGCCCTAACTATTGCTGCGTGTTTGTTGTAGCGATAATATATAGGAAACTACATTTAGATCTTACACCGTCCATCTGTTACACTAATCAACGGCTATTAGATTTAACAGATTTTATACGGGTATGTTACAAAATGGGTCGGGTAGGTTAAACCCAGTTATGTTTTAAACAGAGTATAGGATATGATGTCTTTTACATATTAGATAAGGGTATTTAAGTAATAAAAGTGACGGTCAAAGTGTGTCTACGACCCAAACCCAACAACAACAACAACTTCTACGACCCAGACCCTAATATAAGCAAAAAGATGCGACCCTTTTACAATATAACTCTTTAATTTAGTGTCAAAGAAATTCAGTTGTCATAAGGTTATGTTGTCACGGTGAGCTACCTTGCCTATCACATTCTTCAAAATTTCAATCAATGTTCCCGACGAGTTACAGCCTTACAGGGAACCATAGCAATACTGGTCCAACTGCTGCACAGTAATAGGGCTTGAATAGCAAATTAAGCCCGATTTAATGGGAAAATAAAAACGTGATAAAACTAGTTTGTAAGCATTAGATATTGCAGTGCTGAGCATATGGTCAACAATAATGCCAGAAACAGAAAGCTTATTGAAGAGATATTGGCTCACACTAAGATTAATTAAAGGAATTCTGATGCAGCACAACAACTAATCTGAAGCACTGGGCTATTATTCCATTTAATATTCATTGAGTTATACAGGGAAACCAAAGGGGAATTCACGATGCCAAATAAATAAAACACATTGCAGACAAATTTGAAACGGATATAGACATTACAACTAATTTCAGTAAATATGTAATCGTCAGACATTACATGGGCTTAAAATGAAAACACTTCTTCAGTATAACTGGCATTCAGAGGAATCAGACCTCAAACAGCTTCTATCATCCTCAATATTCTTTCCTTCGATTTTTTTTTGGCTTCCGTTTCTGTTCTTTGCTGGACAGAGAAGAACACAAAAGCATATTGATGAAAACAGAAAATTAAAGTGAAAAGAAAGACTTTAATAATCAAGGAGGCGGTAAGACAGCCACCATTCATCAGTGTTCTCCCCTGTTTTGGCTACCTACAGTCCTCCTGCTGGTACACTACCGAAGAAATTGAGGAAAGCTGATCCAGATGTTAAGCGACAGATGGCTAGGACTAATTATAGTTTTATGAGAGGAGAAATCATTGTGCTTTGTATTGTTGTTGCTGAAGATGTTTAAAACGACCATGATTTGGTTGTGATGATAATTAAAGAGAGCGAGATCTGATGTTTGTTGATTTTTGAAGGAGGGAGACGACGGAAGATAAATGATAATGTTGCAATGCTTTCCTACTTATAAGGCATAGAGATGTGCACGTCTAGAATTAGGGTTAATTGTAATGGTTGATTTGATTTCACTGCTGTATTCATCGGTTGACACGTATCCCTTGACTGCCCAAAAAATCTGACCGGCTCATCTAAAAGGGTAAAGTGAACAAATTGTAATTTATTCTCGGCTGTTGTATTGTATGTATTTCACGACATGTTTTGGGATAAAATGTACCCCAAATACCTATCCAAGTTACTTTCGAAAAGTCTGTAACTGAGGTTTACAAATGGATTTTGTCAAAATGATATTGGGTTTACATGGCTCACTTATTTTCGAAAGCACTATTTCAATGTCTACCTGTCTAATTTAAGGTATTAATCTAAAGGGACCATTGATGTCGACGAGGAGCAGGAGAAGCCTTCCTTGACCAGCACTTTTGGTTCGTCGACGACATTGAACGGTAACTAGTGACAACCCTTGTAACACTAAAAACAACCTATTGAGAATCATTACATGTGTAAAATTATTTCTAGAAGTAATACAGAAGGCAAAATAAAATATTCTTCTAAGCTTCATAATATCTTCATAATCTTCATCTTCATACAGAAGTGGTAGCTTCACAGCATATCTTAAACTTATGAAGTTTCATGAAAGAAACTCTGAATTCTAGCTGAACATTTAGAGCTTAAAGTTCACGGATCTAATTCTACAACTCCCAACAAGTTAAAGATTAGACAAAACTTCTACTTTCTGATCTATGAAAAACAAACACCAAAAATCAGTGTATATTTTCACCAATTGGGTTGAATTACACTTATTTGATTGAAAAAGAAACAAGTTCATATTGTTGATTTACTTCTACAACAAGACACTACTACAACATGAAAAGAAATTCCACGATCCGTAACTATTGAGGTTGCTTTCATGCGATGAGATACAGTATGATAAAAGATCCGTTTATGACATACCCATCCTATTCATCAACTCATACTGTGAATTCTGTTTTGAAAGACATCTTCGTTCTTCGGTAAACCAACTAAAGATGACTACAAATTTAAATCTTTTGAGAGGAAAAATTATTGTGCGACAAAATTGTCGTGATTGTTGTCGTTGACGCTTTTAAACTGTGATCGACCATGATTTTGTTGTGATGTATTTGATTCTGCTGATGGCTGCTGCTTCCTGATGTAGGATCTGTTGTTTAAGGTTGATGTAGGATCTGTTGTTTAAGGTTGGTTTTCGGTTTCCAGTCTTTCACTACATCATCTCCATGAAGGAACTGCAGATGAAAATCATTTTCATGTTATATAGGGCTTCCGGATCTGCCCGTTTTGACCGAATTGGCTGACCGTCTTATCTCTTTCACACGTCTGTGATTGAGTTTTTGAAACACGTGAAGAGTTTCAAACGGTTAAATATACATCCACGATCCAGCGTGGAGGTTTAAAACAATTGACCACCACTAGTGTCATTTTACAGACCCATCCCCACTGCACGTCGAAGGAAATTCATTTCTATGAATTTCATATATCTATGTTAAATCTAGGATGTCAATTTGCCCCACCCAAACCCATCCCCATGGAGATCCGTCCTTAAGGGTTAGGATTTTACCCGTATAAACAGGGAATGGGGAATCCCCGAAAATAGTGATGCGGGGATGGGGTGGGGATGGGATTCAAGGTCCCCATCCCATACCCGCCCCATATCATAACCTAATATATTTGAACAGGGAACTTTTTTGGAAGATAACGAAGAAAATCATGATGAAATGATTAACACGGAGGAAGATGGTTAATAATAAGGAACTAAAAAGTAAAATGCATCATAATACTCAATTGTGGATCAATTGTTTCCTTTATTTTTCAGTTTTAGTTGGTTATTATAAACTTAAAATTTTAAAATGCACGCTTATTATTATTGTTTGAACAAATTATAATTATTTACAAAATTTTAAATATTTATTGTAATGTTATGGTAACCCATGGGAAACCCATCCCCTACGGGGATTCCCCATACCCGTCCCCGCCCCATTCTTATGGGTAACGGGTAGGGGATGGGTTTTGGTTTTTTAAACGGGGTATGGGATGGGATTCAAGGTCCCCGCCCCATTGCCATCCCTAGTTAAATCCATATTATTATGCAAGCATGATGTAATTAATGGCCCACCATTTGTCTTGGTAACACGTATTACTCTAGAGAATTCTAGTGAAAACTAAGATAAGGATCACCATGTTTGTCCTTAATATAAAATATTGATTATGTATTGCCACCTCACGAGACACATGGTCTTCTTACGAACGAAGTTGATATTTTCCCTTGGACTATAAATAGCCAAAGGTTGCTGAATGTGGAATAGATTTTAGTGGAAGTTATTATAAGAAACAAAAAGGGAATTCAACTCCCGTGTTCTCTTCTTACTTATTTTGTATCTTCTTCATTTGTACAAAAGCATTATTTTATTTAGTATGATGAAGCAATACAATTCTTTAGCCCCCAGTACAAAAGGAAGTACTAATTACATTAGGAACCAACGTCTTGATGCAATATAAAATATAACACGTTATCAGCACGAATTTCTCTGTGGTGATCGGCGTTGGGCTGACGATACGGAAAAAGGATAATTCTCTTCAACCCTTGCATATTTAATTTAACTACATCTAAGTAGTTTTATGCATATAATTTTTATTATGGCTAACCTTATTTCCTATTTTGATTAGGAATTGTTAAAGAAAGATTTAGACATATTACCTTATCTATATGTGCTATTTGGAGCACTAGAAATATATGGTATATGAAGAGATATCCAAAATAGGTACGCATTGGCAACGACTCATATTGGTGATGCTATTCGATTTCCGAATTTAGCCAAATATTTGAGTTTTGCAGCGTTTTATTATTTTCTTCCTTAGCCAACCAACGGAAGGTTTTTCCGCGTCCTTTTTTTTTTGGATAGCGTAGAAAATAAAATTTTCTTTGTTGGTACACCAATAATTTTTGGTGTTAACGGTTTTTAATATCGACAGAGCAAGGAATTATTGCATCCTTGGGATAGCAAAATTTTAGTATTCCTTTGCTATAGTAATATCCAGAATTTAAAGTTGTTCCGCTTGAGGTCGGAATGCGATGAAAATTAACACCGGGCTAACACGGTTAGCCAGTCTCTATCAGCGGTCTTTGAAATGAGCTGCAATTGATATTGAGACAATTTCTTTTAAGAAATAAAGAATGTGTTCATATTTCAACTTTAATAAATTAATATTTCGTCGAGCCTAATGGACGAAATTGGAGATTTGTCGGTATTATTTCACCATTGATATTTGTGGAAAATAGTTCGGCTTGATTTTAGAGAAGATATATGCACCATATATAATATAGTGGTGATCAATGAGGAGAGCTGCATATTTTGCGAGTGTTCCTGCTAGTTTCACGGCGTGCATTATATGCGCCAATTATATGCATCGAAGAGCTTTAAAGAGCTAGTGCTTAATTTGCACTTTGTATATGTTGTGTTAACAACATCGAGTGCTGCAAATGTTAACTGCGCCTCATAGATATACAAACGTCGAGCGATAATGAGTGTTGCATTTTTGTAAATGATATTTAAAGTTAATATCATATCTTCTTGTCGCCTGAGCTATTACCTAAAATCCTGAATTTGGTGAATTAAATTTGCAACAATACCTATGAAAATAAGTTTAAAATCTTTGGCAAAGAAGGAAAATACAATTGTGGTAGGCATATTTTTGAATATGGGAACCACAATAGTTCTCGGGTTTAAGAACCTGATGAGTACCGTACCACTAGAAGTGGAGAAAAACGGGACGGTAGCATAATGATTAGTTTGAATAAATACATCTTTGAGCTTGGTAGAACTCTGATATCGTTGTGGCATAAAAGACACGAAACGTGCATTTGAAATGATGTTGATCTCTATCGGTCCTCTTGGCAGGACTGGGACTAATATTGAATAAGTGTCTATGTTCACAAAATTACTTTACAGTTTACTGTTAATTTTACATGGAAATGTAAATTCTTTAAAATTATTCCAGCTGGACAGTAAACGAGAGAGGAAACCTGATCAGTCACCTCTCATGTGCTTCATGTTATTGTTATTTTTCTGCACCCAGTTTCTCCCTTAATAGGTAGAGTAATGCGGAACTGGATTTTCTGTTGATGAGACATTCCCGCCTAAGGATCAGGGGGAGAATCGTCGACGATATTGGTTAATTCCAATTGTGTCTCATCTAAATTCTCACACCGAGAAATGCCTGAGGTGTTGGAGATTACTCTGTTGCTATATTTTGCAAGAGTACGCTTGTTTGATTCAGCATATATTAAAGTCCTTGTAAGGCTTTCCATGCAATCGCAACGATTATTTCATCTTGAAATATGCTTGGAAGCATAGACGAAGAACCTCTAGTTCGAGGTATGACAATCTAATCAGATAGCGTCCATATTCTCTTTGAGTGTTGAGTTGATATCTCTCATGACGAGGAGCACATCCGTAAACGTTGCGTTGATATATCATGGCAAGGAATTTCCACATGTTGAAACTTGGTACCAATGGATTATGATATCCTCATACTCTGGAGAATGATGTAAGATCGTTTATTAACTGATTAATAACTTGGTTGTCGATAATGTTCAGAGTAGCTACTGAAATCGGTGTGGATAGATATTCCCTTTGCAAAGGAATTATCGACAAAGTTCATATGATTGGAAGATATGGATCTCAGTCCATATTGAGTTGTTCTCTCACTTGTGTTTGCTTCCAGGATCTCAGTCCTAGCATCCACGAACTTTAGTTCAAAATTTGATGCTTATAAGAAAGTGTAATGAGAGGTTTAAGGTCGCTTGTCATATAGTGATAACCTTGATAACGAGTTTCCACGGACAATAACCACGTTCATGGGAGTATGGTCTGGTAGTCATGCATGACTCGACATATCACCTGGATGGTAACCGTGTATCTATACTCGTATAGATTTTAAAAGAAACTTTTTGTTTGTCAATCGTTGATGTTGTATCATCCTAGTGATGCTTTGAGCATTGATGGTTTGATGTTCTTGTGCATTTTGAACTCATTACTCATGAAACCATTTTCATGTTTTCTATTTGAGACATGCTATATTTCACTGTTGTTACTATTCTACTACAAGATTTGCAAATTTAATGAGAAAGTCTTCCCACCGTTTGGGGGAGGAAAGGATTTCGCCTGAAAAACAGCGTGAAGTATCCTGGTTTGGACAAAGATAAACCAGGATACATCTCATCTGAATGTTTTCAGTAATGAAAGACATGAATAAAATTTGATATCTTCAGGAATTGCAAATCAAGTTCTTCTTGAGAAGCTGTGAGTGTAGTAGTAAGTTTGTCACATAAAACACACCTTCAGCGTGGATGACTAGTTGATTTAAAATATTCTGCACCTCCTGAAAGGAAGAGCCAGTCACAATCATTGAAAGATAGTGCTCTCAAAGAAACTATTAGTGGAAGATCTAATTTCTCTTAATATAGTTCTCTTAATAAGAGAATGTCTCTGCAAAGTCCGTGGAACCTCAAAATGAGAAGATTTCCTTAAGGCATGCATGAAATAGAGAAATTTGTGATCGTAATCCAGTGATTGTTGATGATATAGTCAAAGTATCCATTTATATTTCCATAAATGATGTTGGTGTTGAACCACTCTCTATAAGAATATCATCAAAGGAATGATTGGTTAAACAGGAACGGAGAGATTCAAGCAGAATAATAATTTCTCATAAAATGCATGGTTTGGTACTGCAACCAGAACACTCGATAATGTGAGATACTCTTAGACACTGACAGGTGTTTGCAGTTCCGACACCCGATAATGTAACCCCTAGTGGCTACAGGTGGGTATATGTGCATAGTGGGAAAAATAAAGTCAGTTAATGGCACAAAGTCTTTTACAGGAACCTGAGATGGATTTCATTATAACATATTCCCTATTATTGATGTAACTACCTCTTTGGTATATGTCTGGCAGTCTTTTAAGGACTCGACGTGAATCTAGAGGATGTGGTTATTATGAATCTATGTGAAAACATGATACAGATAACCACAATCAAATTCCTGAAGGTTTTCACCTATCAGTAGAATTACCATGTCATGTGCATTTTCCCTATAAAGACGAACATGGTCAATCGTCTAAGTGAATGAATATTAAACCAGGGATATATGAACCATATTATGTGCTCATACAATGTACATTTACTAGATTTGATGTATATAACATCTACCTTATTGGAACTTCTAAAGAATTCTCCAAAAAAAAAAAGAGCTTAAAGCAGGAATTCGAGATGAGACTCTCAGTAAAACCAGGTCTCAATATGTTGGTTGAACATTGAAAATGGAATTCCATTAATTTTGTCAACCTTAAGGGTTTAGACATGTTTAAATGGACAAGCTGACCTGGTTTCAGTTCTTCGATCTCTTACAAGATTGATCGATTTGCATCTCAACAATAGAGATGTATCACTACGTGGTTTGTATTACACAAAGATGTGTAAATGGTATATTAGCTAAAATATGCTATAGATACCCGATATTGGTTTTGTAGTAAACATGTAAGTATGGATCTGCCTAACACCAATATCGAGACATTGTTCCGAAGAAGGTCTCCCCTCATCTTTGCGATATCATTAAGCTTGATATTTTTCTTAAAAGATCACTAGATGTCTCCCACAGAGAAAAGCTAATAAGGTTGTTTAAGTTTTTGATTTTTGGCAGGTAGTTGATTGGTCATCTAGTTAGACTATGGTAGTAGAGGATACTTGTGATTCCTTCGACCGGTCACGGTTATCCAGACAAAACCTGTGGAAAATAAATGGTTGTACAATCAGAAGATCATTAAGAAATTTCACAGAGGAAAATCAGACTGGTTTTCTCAACTAAAGGAAGCTAGAGCTGCTGAAGATTTTAAAGGGTGGTTCAGAACTCTAAGCAGTACTACCGGGCATAATTATCAACCGAGAAGGCTTCTCATTAGTGGGATTAAAGCCATGAAATACTATGGATATGAGCATATTGGACATTACGTCGTGTACTCTTTTCCTTAGTCAAGGTTTTGTCCCACTGGGTTTTCCTTTTCAAGGTTTTTAATGAGGCATGCGAGTCCAATGATATCCGCAGTTCAACATGTTGTACTCTTTTTCCTTCATCTTGGTTTTTATCCCTCTGGGTTTTTCCGGAAAGGTTTTAATGAGGCAACATCTGCGGATTTATCATAGTTCTTAGAACTCATGTTTTTCCTACGATCAGGTTTTGTCCCTCTGGATTTTCCTAACGAGGTTTTTAATGAGATAACAATATTAGAACGGTGATCATCATCTAACGAGATTCATATCCATAAAAATTCTAGAGATGTGGCGACCAGGTTTTTCCTAAATGGTTTTCCTGACACGGTTTTGACAACGGGAAAAAATTCATGACGACCATCATCACTTTAAATCTCCAAGAGTTTTACTCTTTTCCTTCGACCAATTTTTATCGCAATTGGATTTTTCTGGCAAGGTTTTAATGAGGCAGCATTCTTAGAATGGTGGTCCAAGGGGGAGTATTATGCAAGCATGATGTAATTAATGGCCCACCATTTATCTTGGTAACACGTATTACTCTAGAGAATTCTAGTGAAAACTAAGATTAGGATCACCATGTTTGTCCTTAATATAAAATATTGATTATGTATTGCCACCTCACGAGACACATGGTATTCTTACGAACGAAGTTGATATTTTCCCTTGGACTATAAATAGCCAAAGATTGTTGAATATGGAATAGACTTTAGTGGAAGTTATTATAAGAAACAAAAAGGGAATTCAACTCCCGTGTTCTCTTCTAACTTATTTTGTATCTTCTTCATTTGTAAAAAAGCATTATTTTATTTAGTATGATGAAGCAATACAATTCTTTAGCCCCCAGTACAAACAGAAGTACTAATTACATTAGGAACCAACGTCTTGATGCAATATAAAATATAACACATATATATATATATATATATCCAAGTAAAGACATCCGTTCAATTTTTTCCGACCAGGTTCTTCAAAGTAGAGGTCTAAAACGTGTCAGTCCAGCCCACGAAATCACGTGCTTAGCGTGACGTGTGTCATGCTGTGCCGAAAATTAAAACATGTCGTGTTGTGTCGTGCTAGAAGATCTGCTGTGATGTGCCATAAAAATAAACATGGTGTGCTGTGCCGGGGACGTTTATTTTATGTTTTCCAAATACTTAGGTATTATATGTGTTGTTATAGAAATAAGTTAACATAACGATAATCAAATGTCAATAATTGGCTAGAATAATGGCTTTTTTGCGAAATATCCGCAAAATGGGATGTATTATATCATGTTTTGTATTATTTTATACTCCTTTCGTCCAACTTTACTTTCCAAAATTGTGTTTTTTTTAGCAAATTTGTACCAAAAGATTGAAATATTTCTCACTAAAATTTTCTAATTATCAAGAAAGAAACAAAAACTAGGGTATCAAAATTTGTATATTAAACAAACAATTTGGAAGATCAATAATGGTGTATGTGGAAGTAATTTGAATTTCTTTCAAGTTTTTGCAAAATCCAATTTTGGCAAGTAAAATTGAACGGAGGGAGTACATATTATGACGTGCTTTTGAAGGATTTTATATGTTTGAATCTCTCATACTTGTTTAGTTGTAGAGTAGTATCAATTTAGTAGTAGGAGCAAGAATGGATTTCTGAAACTCTATGTCTACTAATGTGCTAGCTCAAGTTTTACTTTGATATAGCACTGCCTATTTAAAGGATTAGTGTACCGACCATAAACACTCTAGATTTTTCTTGACTAAACTATTCTGACTGACCTTAACAGAGTCTATAGAATTATGTTCTCTATCTTTATCTTGAATGTAGGTGTAGATTATACACAGGGCTAGGTGGCAACATCTTAAGCTACGATGTACATAACGATGAAGAGATGAGAAGCACGGTATAGAGACTGGCAGGCGCGAGAATTAAGGGACCACGTGGCTCGGACATGACCACCATACAGCTGTCGGACAAGACTTGACCCCAGATCCCTGACAAACCTGACAGGCGAGACGCGTTAACCAAAGATATAAGAAGATACAAGTTATATTGGACAACTGGAAGGGCGACATCGTACCAAGGTCGGCTCGGGTCAGGAAACACAGAGGAACCGGATTATGTCGGCCATGTTTACAGAATGGTAGGCGATGCAAGCGGGTCCGATGCAGAACTTCAAGATAGCTAGATTGTGACTAACACCCTAGTTTGGTTGTATGCACTCTCCCCTATAAATAGAGAGACTCGTATCCAGGGGGGGAGGAAGGACGCGAGAGAAAGAGAGTGGTGAGTTATTCTATCTTGTAAGGAAGAGAGTTAAACTTGGAGATAAGATCATTGTAACACTTCAAAGTAATAAGATAATCTTTCTCCCCTGTGGACGTAGGTAATCATACCGACCCACGTATATCCTTGTGTTTATTATTGAGTTTCTTACTTTCACTTGCATGAGTAGATGTTTCTTATCCTTTGGATGTAGTTTGTAGTAAAATGCATCTACATTCTGGCGCCAACTAAGGGGACTGACTAAGATCTCCGGATACCTTGCCTGAAGAACCTTCAGAGATGATCAAAAGCTCCTAAATACACATTTAAGTGTTGTAATTGAAGCTAGGATGAACTCTGTTGGCCGAAACCGTATATTTTTGTTGATTTGAGTCATTTAGTACAAATTTGAAGTTGAAACAGTGATAACACCTTCTCAAGGTATAGAGTAGTCCTCGATTCTTCGCCTATGAATGGTTTAATCAGTAGAAAATACTCTTAAGCTCGCCGACGATCAACATCACATGTTAGAAGCTAGGATGAGGATCTGCTGACATAATGACTGTTTTTTTTTCGATGTTTGAGTGAATGTTAGCGATGTATAAGTTGTTTTATGGATTGTTCTACTGAGTTTGTGCGCTTAGAGTCACAAAAGAGTAAGTTTAAGTTGTCTTTTGCTTGATGATGAGCTTCCCGGCGATGTCGTCTGGTCGAAAAGGTCTTAGAGAAAGTCCACGGTAGTCCGCTGTGAAGAGATCTCGAGGAAATAACAATAGTAGAGACTTGAGTTTACTTTTCAACTTGCATGATATACCTTTCATTCATCACGTGCATGATTTCAAGGATTTGGAGCATATAGAATGAAGGACGAACAAACTTAAATGCGGAGGTCAAGTACTGAAGGTGACATCATACGGAGTGATAAGGACGTAGCATAGAATCGGCCACAAAGTCAGCTTAGAGTCAAAATATGGTAGATAGGCAGAACCCGTCTGATAAATGGAGTCTTCTTTGTATCTGCGAACTTTGACATCGTGATATTTTTGCGTCAGTCTGATATTTGTCACCTTTTTTGAATAATCATTTCCGATACTAGGTCAAAGTAAGGTGTTCTTTGTATTTTATGACGTAGGTAGGGACGATACTCGGATCATTACGCGACACATCTGATGTCTAGCACTTCAGGTACGGGAAGGACGTTAAGGAATCGTACAGTCACTAACAGCAGCATGCAGGGAGGGATAACGGGGCAGAGACAAGAAGGCGATCGACAACCACCTCCCGAGGAATCTCATGTTGCTGCATGGGGCATGCCAACTGTTGATGAGGAAGTGGATCTTGGGCGAGATGATGGTACACTACCCTTGGACCAGATAGTCTCTACCCGGGAAAGAATCGTCCAAATCGACGGACTTACAGCCTCAGACACGGATGACGACGAAGAAGCGCTTGCGGCACAAGCCCAGAGACAAAGAGCAAGGCAACGAGCTGAGTACCAGGAAGCCTTAGGAAGAGAGCAAGAGCGTCTCAGGAAGATTCAGTTGGGGCGGGGAGCAGCTAGTAACGTCGGACTTGTACCTGCTCATGAAACCGGTCATGCAACTGGTCCGATACTACCTCCACCACCAACATCGGTACCATTACAGTCTCGGTCATCCCACCCAAATAGACATTCTAGTCATGAAAGCATAGATCCGATGTTATTGGCCATCTTAGAAAGTCAAAGAAGACAAGAAGCGGCACTAAGAGAACTCCAGCAGCGGAATCTCTCCTTGGAGTTTGAGAATTATCAGTTATGGAATCGACGAACCAGATCAAGAGGATAGTCTAGCCAAGGAACATCGAGCAATCGTGGCCGATCAGATCAACCACCACCCCTGACTGGGCCGAGCAACCTCAATCAGTCTAGGCGATCTGTCATACCCTCCCCAAGAGGATACGGACCACCCGAGGACTCGTCCGATGAAGAAAGGCGAAGAAGGGGCGAATGACAAGACGGGGCGACGGAAGCTAAGATTAAAGAGTCGGAGGCAAAGATTAAGGAGCTAACGGGAAGTAGCGAAGAAAATAAACTGGCAGAGATTGTGAGTGATGCGGAGAAGACACCTTTTTCCCAGAAACTTGAACAGATGCCATTCCCACCAAAGTGTACCTTACCTACATTTCCTTCTAGATTCGACGGAACAGGAGACGCGGCCGAGCATCTAAAAATGTATACCATGTCATTGATCCAATGGAAAAGTAGTACGGTAGTCATGTGTAAATTCTTTCCGGCCAGTTTGGAGGGCGAGGCGAGAGATTGGTTTTATTCACTTCCACCCAGATCGATTGACGGTTATGACGCGCTAGTCGAGGACTTTATTGAAACTTATACGCACAATATCCGACCTCGGCCAAGAATGAACAAATTATTCACCCTCGCCCGGAGGTTCAGGGAGCCCTTGAGAACCTTAACCGATAGGTGGACGAAACTATGTACTGAAATTGGAAAAGTACCGGTAGATCAAGCTATCTTCGGATTCGAAAACGCATTGGGAAGATCGGACCCTATCTGGATAGATATGTTCTCTGAAAAGCCAAAGACCTTAAAGGAGATGCGAAGAATGCAAGAACATTTTATCTCCCTAGAAGAAATTCAGGACGAATCAAGAGATAGGGGGTACAAGAAGCTAGCGCAAAAGCTGGTGCCGAGGCTAAAGCAGTCATGGACGATCCTATTAGGCGTCCCGAGAAAAGATCGGACCATCCACCGAGGAGCAGTGAGAAGAAAGAATGGGTGGCCAAAGGGAAGAAGCCGAGGCATGAGGCCCTATCGTATACTCCTTCGAATGTTCCTTTGGAGTAAGTATTCAAGGAAGTCGATAAGAGGAGTGATATCAATTACCCAACGTCAAGGGGAGTCCAGTTCCACGAAACCAAGAATCACCCCAAGTACTGTCACTACCATCAGTATAGGGGCCACTCCACAAATAATTGCCGAGAAGTTAAGGATATCGTCCAACATCTCATCCGAAATGGATACCTGAGACAATTCGTCCGACACCCAGCTCAGCCGATAGAAACACCAGATGCGCTGGTTCATCAAGTTCGCATTGCTAGGTCGACTCAGTTTGTGAATACCATCTCACACTCAGCTATTCAAGACTATACTCTTGGCCCAGTAGTCACCTCAAGTATTCACAAGAGGGACCGCGATGGCAAAGAAATACTTAGCATTGCCAAGACCTTACCTATGGAACCTTGGATGATGCATCCTATTTCGTTCTCGGCCAAGGATGTCCCAGCAAACGGGAAAGCACACTGTGATCCCTTGGTCATCACATTACTAATTGAGGAATGGGGAGTAAGAAGTATTCTGGTGGATAGCGGAAGTTCAATCGAGGTGTTGTTCTATGACACGTTCAAGAGGATGGAGATGTCTTACGACATCCTCATCCCCTCAACGTATCACATCTACGGCTTTAATGGGACAGTAACCATACCTAAGGGCGAGGTAACTTTGAGGGTTTCGGATGGTGGGGGGATCTAAATGGGTATACTTAATCAAACAATATGATGTGGTGTACGAGACGAGGACGGCGATCAAAGGACAAGTAGTGGCCGACTTCCTAGCAGATTTCCCACTAAGAGATGAAGACGAGGTTGAAGATATACCGGGGATGATGGAAGAATGATAAGAGCCTGTTGATCTGTTAGCAGCTAGTAGTCCTACACGATGGGAAATTTTTGTCGACGGGGCATCGAACAGAGAAGGATCGGGTCTCGGGTTGGTCTTCACCACGCAGAAGGGAAGGAAGATAGTGCACTCGTTCAGGTTGGAATTCAAAGCAACACACAATGTCACCGAGTACGAAGCGGTAATCCACGCCCTACGGATAATTGTAGAAATGGGGTTGCAGGAGTTTCGGTTAACTAGTGATTCACAGCTGGTGATTCGGCAGATTACGGGCAAATATGCAACACACGACCCTATGTTGCAAAAGTATTGGGAGATCGCCCAATTTTACATCAACCAAATACCAAGCATTAAGTTTTGTCACATTTGTAAAAAACACAACAGGCACTCGGACGCTCTATCTTACATCGCCTCACAGCTGGTATACCCAAGCATAAAGGGTATTCGTGTTTTGAGGCTCCTCACTCCATCAATCCTAGAAACACCGGATGTACGGATCGATGTAGCTATTAACATAGCCGAATGATATAAATAGGGCGATTGGAGAAAGCCGATATACCAATACTTGGAAATGGGAGAACTAACCAAGGGTCGGCCCTAAATAAATAAAATCAAAAGTAAGTCGGGCGCCTACGAGCTAAGGGAAGGGATCTTATATAGGAAATCTTACTTAGGGACACTATTGCGATGCCTAAGTAGAGAAGAAGGCCACATAATTTTGCATGAATTACACTATGGATCCGCCGGAAACCATAGCTCGGGGAGAAGCTTATCGACCAAGGAAAAGATGATGGGCTACTTTTGTATGTATATGAACTAAGACGCAAAAGAAATGGCGAAATCTTGTGAAGAATGCCAACGATACGGCAAGAAAATACAGGCACCGGGAGTACCTTTAAACTCTGTTATAATCCCATGGCACTTTTCCAAGTGGGGGATAGACATTGACGGACCATTACATGAAGGAACGGGGTAGAGGAAGTACTTGATCGTGGCCACGGATTAATTTACCAAATGGGTAGAGGAAGCACCACTAAGGCACATCCGAGACAAATACGTCTTCAAGTTTATCTGGGAACATATCATCTGCCGCTTTGGGGTCCCAGCAGCTATCGTCTCCGATAATGGAAAATAACTCTAAGGGGAAAATATTGATCTTTTGTTCAACACGTACAACATCAGGAAAATCAAAGCTACCCCCATTTACCCCCAGAGTAATGGGAAGGTCGAGATAACTAACAAAACAATTGCCGACAACATGAAGAAGAAATTGGATGGGGAATATGGTAATTGGTGCGAGGAGATGTACAACGTTTTATGGGCATACAGAACCACATAGAGGGAAGCTACAGGATTATCGACGTTCATGCTTACTTATGGAACCGAGGAAATTCTAACAACGGAAGGAAATATCCCTACTATTAGAACGGAAGCTTGGAGGCAAAACTTCTCGTCCGATCTAATTTTGGCAAAGCTCGATGATTTGGAAGAAACAAGGGAGATGGCGCTGCAAAAACTGGAAAACTATCAAAGGAGGTTACAACGAGAGTACAAAAAGCGTGTTCGCCCGATGGAATTTCAACCAGGGAAGAAAGTATTGAAGTTTCTGGCTGAATGGGAGCGAGATAAAAAGGGCAGAAAACTAGCACCAAAGTAGGGCGGGTCGTATATAATTGCGTCTAAGGCGGGCTAGGGATCGTATCGACTATTGAGACTCGATGGAACAAAAGAGTCGGAACCCTAGAACGTCAAATACCTGAAACTCTACCACCCCTGAAGGGCGACGCGGAAAAAAGGTAAGCATACATGTCTTCTATCTCTTTGAAACCGTGAGGGGTATGAGATAAGACATGAGCAACTAATGGTCATTCGTACTCGGGGCAAAGCTAGTGTGGAAGTACCGAGGTGACTTACACTCGAATGGTCATTAGTACTCGGTGCAAATCCAGTGTGGAAGTGCCGAGGTGACTTACACTCGAATGGGAATTCGTACTCGGGGAAAAGCCAGTGTGGAAGTGCCGAGGTGCCTTACAGTCACCTGGCTATTCGTACTCGGGGCACTGGCAGTGCGCAAGTGCCGAGGTATCCTAAGGGTTCTGGTGGTTGAAAACCAGTTCCAAATGTTGTTGAGACGCGAGGTCTTCTCAACTAGGTGGACTACTTACATTTGAAAGGCCGCCCCCATCGCAGGTGGCTGTGACCACTTGCCCGAGATCGGTTGGTCGATAACCGCTCGGGGAAATCGAGCCTAGAATTAGGTTAACTAATACCCTTCCTCTGAATCCAATAGATAGTGATGAGATACCCCAATCAGGACATGGCATTGGGCCCGATGACCCTCCTTGTTGGGTGTGTTCGACAGAAAAGGTTAAAGTACTAACATACATAATCAACAATTGCAGGAATAACATAAGAAACAAAATCTAAATCGATAGCGTCATGCATCCATTAAGAAAACGCGAAGAGTGTCATGCAACCATACGAGACGAAAAGCTCAACAATAGTAAAACAAACAGCATCGGCGACGCAGCACCCCCATTTAAACAAACAAGCAGCGTATCAAAAGTAAAGTTGGGAAGATGTGTTCAACGCGATTTACAACCCAGAACAAAGGGCGAATTAGTGATGCATTAATACAAAAATAGAAATCAAGCCTTGGGAGGAACAGCGCCAGCCCTCTTCTGCGCGATCTAGCGCCGCTTATTCTCCACCCACTCCTAAATAACCATTTGAACCTTCTCGTCCACCTCCTCTGCATGAGTGACGTGTTCATCCTCGAGCTGCTGGGTAAGCTGAGAAGCGGTTTCTTCGGCATCGGCCATCATGGAACCCAAATCGGCATCGACCTATTTCAATCGTCGGACCTCCAGATCCAATTCATGAGAACGCTTCTGCTCGGATACAAGATCACAACAAACGCGAAGTTATTTATTAAGCAAGGGTTTGGCAATTTCACAAGTACAGAAAACATAATCTAATCCTAAGGAACTGACTCCACACATCGCCTAAGAGACCTGAAAATGCCGGTAGCACAGACTGAAGTGATTCTACCGATTTGGACAACTCATCTTCGTCTTTGGAAAACTTCATGGTTAGCTCGTTATAACATTTCTCATTATATTCATTATTGGGGCAGTGCCTTTTATGCTCGTTCCACTCATCCATTAGACGATTACGCGACACTTAAAGTATTTAGAGCTGCGACCTAATGCATTCGAGTTCATCCTTCATTTTGTCAAATTCACCCACTCTTCCCAACAGATCCCTATTTGCTCGCTCCACTACATCTTTATCCCTCAAAATTCGTCGACGATCCTCGTGGAGGTATCGATTCTACAACTGTAAAGCGTCTACCTGCTGCCATAAGTCCGTGGCCAACGCAGTTTTCTCATAAGCGAGGGGTTGTGAAGAACCCAAATGGAACCTCAAATTGTCTATTTCTTCGGGATCATACTCAAACTGTCGGTATCGGCCTAATTCACCTTTAAGTTCTTCGATCTCATCAGCTTGGCGATCTATTTTTCCATCTTTATTCGCAATTCGCTAGCGAAGATTCTCCACTAAACCCTTTTCAATATATCATTTCCTCTTCATGATCCTAAACTCCGATGAAGCGTCTAAACCTATACTAGATATCTCGGCTAGCAGAAGGAGACTCGACTCAGGATATTGGCATGATAAACTCAATCAACACAAGTTAAGGTTTGCAGAACTGTAACATACCTTGATCATCGGCGAGTTTTATTTCTAGCTCGCGCGCACGGTCCTGCTCGTTCTGCAGTTGAAGCTGAAGAGATTCCACCAACTGCCTCTCCCTATGATGATTGGCGGCCTCCAACCGTACTCGATTGAGGATCTAATATGGATAAGTAGGTTAGAGTGGAGAGCAACAGTTAAGAAATTATTAAGGGATGGGGCATCGCCCAGACATACGAAATCACTCACCACCACGTCAAGAGTCGGAGCTATGTCGTTATAAAGAGGCACCGCACCAAGCATTTGTTCATCGATAAACTCTTCAAAGTTGGCAGAAGTAAGTTCCCCAAGGGAATGCAGGATAGGGCTAGAGACGGTAAAGGAGGTTCCAACACTAGACGAAGACCCAGTAGTGGCCAGGGGAAACTGAGGAGATACTCCCGATTCAGCATGAACAAACCTTCCCAACTCGGGTGTCTGCAAGGAAAGATGTTTATCGCCCACCAGGTCAGTTAGCACGATCATCTCGGGGCCACTATTCTCGCCTGTCTCCTTCTCGTCTCCCTTGTCATCCAAGAAATCATCACCGAATATCTCATCCTCATCAAAAATATTGATAATCGGCTTCCTATTCGGCTGCGTCTTGGAAGTGACACTCTTGGTCCGACCAGAGGTACGTCTAGGAGGTTGGACGACAGGCTCAAGCACATCGGACCCACCGGCTTCCTCATCATCGTTCCTAGAAAACTTCTGCGCAAGGCTCCTCGTCAGAACATGTGAAGGCAAAAAACAGGGCAAGTACATGTACTTGTAATAAGAATCATTATGTTTGTTACCTTCCCCTGGTCTTCCTCAACCCTTGCGCCAGCCCCCTTTTTCTTGAGCCGATGGCCTTGGTAGAATCATGTACATTAGACGTTGACGTCAGCAAATGACCAAGTGGTGTCAAATCTTACAAGATTGAAATTAAGAAAGACAGAAGGAGAGACATACCTTTTCAGCCCTATCGTCATTTACCACCCAGAAAGGATAGGGATCAGCGGGAAATGGAGGCGACGGGAAGCTACCATGAAGAATGGTCCCTCGGATAAGAAGTGAAACTCGGGGGTAAATTGGATCATTAGTATGACGGGCTCGCCTATTAGAACCTTGGCCGATGAGATCGGCGTCTAGAATCATCCTCTCAACATTCTTGGGCATAGTTCTGTGACGATGAGGACTGGAAGAAAAACCGGCAAGATCACCGTTGGTTGAGGTACCGGCTCGATAGTTGGCTAATAAGTTGGCAGCGATATACTCCAGAGCATCCTCGGTATTGTAGGTCGACCAGTCGGCGGTGGAACCATGACCATCTCGGCGAGATCTCCATTCATCCATAATCCAAAAAGTGTAGCATGTCTACTGAGAAAGAACGCGATAAGTCTTGAGATGGGAGAGATTCTCATAGTAGAAGGGGTTTCTAGGATTTTACAAAGGAATACGGAGTCCTAGCTCTAGCTAACCAATAGTGATGACCACGGACTCAGCCGACTGCTCGTGCGTCTCCATATCGGACTTCTTCAAAGTACTGTTCTATCCCGAGACCAGGGTAACTTCATAATCCTTAAGATGGTACTTCTCCTTAAACTTCTCATTAAATTCTTCATCAGACAAATCTATCAACCCCCTTTTCTCGGACCTACACGAATTAGAAAGAGAACCATCAGGGAAGATAGATTTAATTGCACGATCGTCGTACGCATAAGGGCTATCAAACGAAAAAAATGAATCAAGAGGAAAAGCATCAATCTCGGAAAAAATGTCATCAACATACCTTTTTTAAGTCATCGAAGGAGAAGAAGCCATGGAAGTGAGCAATGCAAGACCCTGAAGATGGAGAAGAAAGTTGGGACGACGGAAACGTAAAGACAAAGCTTCACAAAAACAGAAAGAGATAAAGATTCAGACAATGGATGTTGCTGCTGAAAATGGCTGCTGTGGTTGAGGGATTGAGAAAATGTCGAAGTAGAGGAAAGATAACTAGGAGAGAAGGTATTTAAACGAAGGAAGAAAGTAACCGACGCCGACGGTTACAGGTCATAAAGGGCAGTGAATGGGGGACAGCACGACGTAAATCGCGGCATGTCCAGCGACGTGGGAAGTTGAGGCGGTTTTCTTCCACTTGTGTCTGCCACACGAGCGAAAGAAGGGGCATAAATGTAGGTGTGGATTATCTACAGGTCTAAGTGGCAACATCTTAAACTATGATGTACATAACGATGAAGAGACGAGAAGCACGGGATAGAGACTGGAATGCGCGAGAATTAAGGGACCACGTGGCTCAGACATGACCACCATATAGCCGTCGGACAATACTTGACCCCAGATCCCTAACAAAGCTGACATGCGAGACGCGTTAACCAAAGAGATAAGAAGATACAAGTTATATCGGCCAAATGGAAGGGCGATATCATACCAAGGTCGGCTCGGTTCAGGAAACACAGAGGAACCGGATTACGTCGGCCATGTTTACAGAATGGTAGGCGATGCAAGCGGGTCCAACACAGAACTTCAAGATAGCTATATTGTGACTAACACCCTAGTTTGGTTGTATGCACTCTCCCCTATAAATAGAGAGACTCGTATCCAAGGGGGGGGGGGGGGACGCTAGAGAAAGAGAGTGGTGAGTTATTCTATCTTATAAGGAAGAGAGTTAAACTTGGAGAAAAGATCATTGTAACACTTCAAAGTAATAAGATACATCTTTCACCCCCGTGGACGTAGGTAATCATACCGAACCACGTATATCCTTGTGTTCATTGTTGAGTTTCTTACTTTCACTTGCATGAGTAGATGTTTCTTATCCTTTAGATGTAGTTTGTAGTAAAATGCATCTACATTGACCAAACTAGTTTCATAAGTGCATAATTCATATGATTTTAGTGTCCATTCCATACTTGTTTTATCCATTATTCTTGCATGTATTCGTATTATTACTCTTGTTTTCTCTTATTTGTCTTTATTAGGTGAATCATCCAAAAAGGAGCTACAAAGTGCTAAAAAGAGCTAGGAAGAGAAGTATTCCAAGTATCCAAGTTCCCAAGTCCAAGAGAAGTGGAAGAAGTGCGACGAAAAGGAGCAAAACGCTCAAATCAAGACCAAGGATAAAGACTGAGATTAACTCATTCAAATTAATGATTTCTCATCACCATCTTAAATAGAATTGTAAAATAAAAATAATGAGGTCATCCCGAGTTCAGACGAAGAAGTTGTGGCCGAAACGAGTTTTTATCGAATACCGAATACATCAAAGAATAACTATAAATGTCTACAATTAATTTCTCCCTATGAACATGAAAAACAGTGGAGTCCTGAGTCCTAGTAAATTTTTAATCTTGCTAATATATTTTCTTATTTTTAGTATTTTCTATATTTAAGCATAAAATAAATCTCAACAAATTCCAAGTGAACGACAACCTTCTTACCACTATCTAAAATTCGATCACTAATCTAGCTGCTAGATTAGCTGTCTATGTCACCTAGGGTAACCTCCTAAGTCCTATGGGAGTGTTAATTTAGCATACTAGCAGCGCCGTTTCATTTGGTGTGTGAGACAGTAGATTAAAAAAAATGTACTTATGTCATTTCATATCTATCATTCTCGGACCATTTTACAACATTTTTTCATCTCTATGTGTGTTTCTTCGTTAAAGAAGAAGAAAGGGTTAATTACAAGTGTTGGTGAGTATCACCATTCACAACCTTCCTAAATTGGGGCCTAGCCAACTTAATTGGGGCATATAGATTTCTTCATCCCCCAATTGAAAATGATAAGGGGTGTCCAAAAAACTGTAAAATTACTAAATTAACCTTAAAGAAACCTTAATTATTCTAACACAAATACAAAATTAAAACTTAATTAACAAAAACCAAAATCATTAATCAAAACTAGTTTTTATTTTTCATCAAAATTATAACTAAATCCTAATCAATCAAAAACAACAATTAAAACTCAATTTATTTTTCATCAAAATTAAAACAAAAAACACAAAATTCAACTGTTGATTTGAATCCCTTTAAACCTTTCCTTCTAAGGGATACTTTACAATGATTTACTTCAAAATCTTTAAAATCCACTCATCAAGTTTTCTGAAAATCCATCCAGAATCGGTCTATATGTGCAACATAGTAATCTGATTATGGCCTTAATCGGTTTTTAATGTGAACCTACATTACCTGATTCTGGGTGGATTTGATGAACATCAACTATAATCGGATTACATTAGTACACACATAAACCGATTCTGTATTCATGTTCGGATCATTGTGTAGCATTTGTTATCCGATTATGTAATTTAAAATCTCTGTATCAGCAATCGAATTACATTGTCGTACATATAAACCGATTCTGAAAAAGCCCAAGCAAACTACCTTCATAATCAGACTTCATAAACGTAGTTGAAGTCCGATTCTAAAGAAAAATTCATGAGTCCAAGTTACCCCAAAAAATAAAACAACTTTCATTCATTAAGCTTGGTTCAAGTTTGTAAATTACAATAAAAAAAGCGACAAAATATACGCATCCGATAGATAAAGTTTTTAATAAAGCGAAAATACTCATTCCAACAAATGGAGACCATCGAATTGACCCACCACGATCAATTCCTCCCATCTCCTAATGTTGGCATTGTATTTAATTAGCCACTCCTCCGTGACCTCATGAAACCCATATACCGGTGGTAATGGACAATCATCACGTACTCTAAAACGATATAATGTATGTTGTTATGGTTGAATAAAACAATTCTCCGATCCTTAAGCGATTCATCCCAAATGGTGTATTTTGGTGCGTATGTATAACATGATCCCTTACCAAATAGATAAACAACGCAACTCCACGTTTCCGCCAAGAGATGCCCACATAGAGGCATCTGCATCTAATGCTCTTGGGTAATTGGTCCATTCCCCTTTGGCCCTTGTACTCTAGAAACCATATTTCAAAAATCACTTCTTTTTCTTGTCTTGTTTTTCCTTCCTTCATCATCAATATGTATAATTCCTTGTCTTCTTGTAGGCGCAAGGCCATCATCTTTCTAAAGTATTGACATTGGGTTAGGTTCTCATCGTCCGCCAAACTTATATGTCATATTTGTTCCGACGCAACGTGATAACCACAATTCCCATCCGCATCCACGTCATCGGTGGATAATACATAGGGCTTGATGATTTCAGGAAGTTTCGAGTAATACTCCTCGAATATGGTGTAACACGTTCGATGGGGTCTACCTCGTTCATCCTTAGGCGTGATTCCATCACTAAGAGTGGCCCTTATATTCACCATAAAACCCTTTTTTCTTGCTTCCCCCTTCCATGCACTTAACCTTGATATTCGTGTTGTACTCGCTTGAGTCTCTTGATAAGGAACGAATAGATTATTTGGCGCTTGACGCTCTTACGAAGGAGCAATTGGATTCTCATGCTATGAAGGAGCGATTGGATACTCATGTTGTGAAGGAGTGTGTGTCCCACTTTCTCTCTTCTTTGGTCGACCCCTTTTCCTCTTATCCGGTGCCTCTTCATTATCAATTTATGGAGGAACGTGTGAAACATTTGTCTTCTCTTGTGCGCTATATTTCTTGCTTTCTCCCTTCTTCGGTCGACCCCTTTTCTTTGGAACCTTTGCGTCTTCATATTTAGTGTCTTCCTTCTCATGTCGACAAAGGATTCTTTTATGACTCAACAACGAGTGTTTTCCGGTACTCATTGCAACCTTAAACTCGTACCTTTCTTCCTTCCTATCCATGTTGGAAGGTGGTCTACCCATTGGCGGTACCACCATTGGTTCTCCGACCGGTACCATATTGGGGTTTGCGGCTAGTTTTAAGTCGTACAACAAAACTTTTCTTCCCAAGCCATCCTTTTTTTCGAATTTCTCGATGAATTTTCTTCCAATATCCGTGTCCACAAAGGATTCGAGTGGATCTTCGGTTGGGGGTGGTTTGAAAGTAAGTTGCTTCCAAAACGGATCAATCATTTCAAAAGGAATTCCTTATTGGTACTTCACGATCATGTGACGACACGGAAATCTGAAGGCCGTTATCGTCATACATTTACATTCAATTCTTTTTCTCCCCATCTCCTTTTCCACATAATATTTGTAATCCTTCATCATAAAAATAATCTCCCAGTGAGACACCCTATAATTTAAATTTGTAATCCACCGATTGTGTTCCTTGTAGATTGTGATGATTTTCATCCTACTCTCTTCCATTTGAGCGGTTATCTTGATGATATCGGTCTTGGTGTATTCATGGATGGCTTCTTGTAATGTAACCACGGTATTTTGGCTCCCTCGGAGCAAGCTTTTCAAACGTCCATGAGATCCTTCCGCAATAATTGTCGCCTCTTTCTTGTAATGCATGTGTTGGTCCATGTAAGCATACACAAAGTTTTCTTTGTACGGATCCAATAATTCCTTTAAGGAATAAACCACACATTTCTCGTAATCTTTCTTCCATAGCCCAATAAAACTCTCCAAGTGGAAATCGAACTGGGCACGGACATTGAGCATACCATTAAATCCCAATGATGTTGAAAAGCCTTACATAGTATCCCATTCGCTTCATACTCCGATTTTCTTTTCTTCTTATCCTCATCTCTTTGTTCCGGAGTTAGCTTTTGAAGACGCTCATCTTCGGCTTTTTCACGAGCTAGCGTTACCTTTTTGTGGCTTTGGCTTTTGGATATCACCATGTTTATGGGAGAAAATCGCCTCTGCCGAATTTGGTAAATTCGATGGTGGAGAGACTGGTTTAAACCCTTAAAAAAATGTGCTGCACGTGAGCACTTTTGATTCGAGATATCAATATGTACAACTCTGGCCTAAACCAAGAAGATGGTCGTTCCAGATTTGCTTCGGTCAAAAAGTTGAGGAGAAGGGTTGATTTGGTGAGGATAGCGAAGAAGGGTGATGAGACCAGAGAGTTCTGGCTAGGTAGTATCTTGACTTGTATCAGAAGTGTAAAAGCTTGCGGAAGCTTTCTAGTGATGGAAGCTTTTGAGAGAGCTTGCAAAGTTGATATCTGATAGTATTGTATTTTTCCTGACCAAGACTTGTGTTTTGGCAGAATATGTGAGACCTATTTATACAAGTGAGATTGAACGTACGCTGGCCTCATTAAGGAGTAGAGTAATGGCGCAAATTAAATAGAGGAGGTGGAAACCGCTGGGGATTTATGGTGAAAACGTTTTTACCATAAATTTCCTTATTTAATTGACCTATTCATTCATTTGCACGCCGTTCTTATTGCGAGCGTAGTGTATGCTGCACGCTGTGACCGCCAAACCAAAACCCCAAGAAAGCATCCCCCAGTTTGTGTTGATGTCTCGAGAGCGGGCGCAAGTGGCAATGCCAAAGTTTCTAGCGAAGCATTGCGGCATGTGCCAATGGCATGTGCGGGATATCTCGACTGAAAGTTGTACTTTGAGCGCAGATGGCAATGCCAAAGTTACTTGGTGGAGCATTTGGCATGTGCGGAATGCCTTGGCCGCAATTTACACTTTGAGTGTGAATGGCAATGCCAAAGTCGCTAGTGGAGCATGTATGGCATGTGCGGAATGCCTTGGAAATTGGCTAGCAGGTTGGGGATCAAAGTGGCTAGTGCTAACGTGTTGGCATATGCCAATGGAACGCACGGCCACCTTGGGCAAGTCGCGGGCGCTACAATTGGGTAGCGACTTGGAATAGAAAGTGGCTAGTGGTAACGTGTTGGCATGTGCCAACGGCACGCATGGTCACCTTGGCAAAGTCGCGGGCGCTACAATTGGGTAGTGGCTTGGAATAGAAAGTAGCTAGTGGAAATGTGTTGGCATGTGCCAATGGCACGCACGACCACCTTGGCCAATTCAGGGGCTCTACAATTGGTAGCGTCTTGGAATAGAAAGTGGCTAGTGGTAATGTGTTGGCATGTGCCAATGGAACGCACGGCCACCTTAGCCAAGTTGCGGGCGCTATAATTGGGTAGCAGCTTAGGATAGAAAGTGGCTAGTGGTAACGTGTTTGCACGTGCTAATGGCACGGATGACCACCTTAGCCAAGTTGCAGGCGCTACAACTGGGTAGCGGCTTAGGATAGAAAGTGGCTAGTGGTAACGTGTTGGCATGTGCCAATGGGTCGCACGGCCACCTTATCCAAGTTGCGGGCGCTACAACTGGGTAGAGACTTATGATAGAAAGTGGCTAGTGGTAACGTGTTGGCATGTACCAATGGCACGCACATCCACCTAGGCCAAGTTGCGGGCGCTACAACTGGGTAGCCACTTAGAATAAAAAGTGGCTAGTGATAACGTGTTGGCATGTGCTAATGGCATGCACGGCCACCTAGGCCAAGTTACAGACGCTACAACTGGGTAGCGGCTTAATATAAAGTGGCTAGTGGTAACGTGTTGGCATGTGCCAATGGCACGCACGGCCACCTAGGCCAAGATGCGGGCGCTACAACTGGGTAGCGTCTTAGAATAGAAAGTGGCTAGTGGTAACGTGTTGGCATGTGCCAATGGTACGCAGGCCACCTATGCCAACTTACGGGTGCTACAAATGGGTAGCGGCTTAGGATATAAAGTGGCTAGTGGTAACGTGTTGGCATGTGCCAATGGCACGAACGGCCACCTAGGCCAAGTTGCGGGCGCTACAACTGGGTAGCGGCTTAGAATAGAAAGTGGCTAGTGGTAACATGTTGGCATGTGCCAATGGAACGCACAGCCACCTAGGCCAAGTTACGGGCGCTACAACTGTGTAGCGACTTAGGATAGAAAGTGGAAAGTGGTAACGTGTTGGCATGTGCCAATGTCACGCACGGCCACCTAGGCCAAGTTGCGTGCGCCACAACTGGGTAGCGCCTTAGAATAGAAAGTGGCTAGTGATAACGTGTTGGCATGTTAAAATGGCATGCACGACCACCTTAGCCAAGTCATGGGCGCTATAATTGGATAGCGTCTTATAATAGAAATTTGCTGGTGTTAACGTGTTGGCATGTGCCAATGGCACGCATGTCCACCTAGGCCAAGTTGTGGGCGCTACAACTGGTTGCGGCTTAGAATAGAAAGTGGCTAGTGGTAACGTGTTGGCATGTGCCAATGGCACGCACAGCCACCTTATCTAAGTTACAGACGCTACAACTGGGTAGCGTCTTAGGATAGAAAGTGGCTAGTGGTAACGTGTTGGCATGTGCCAATGGCACGCACGGCCACCTTAGCCAAGTTGCGGGCGCTACAACTGGGTAGAGGCTTGGTTTTGGCATGGTTGACATGGTGCGAGGTATGCGGCTTGGTTTTGGAATTAGGGTTTTGTGTCGAAAACCCTAATCCGACATTTTGAAAAAATACCCCTATTAATTATTTACATCTGAATTAAATGTTCTCAGTTAATGTTCTTGTTTATGATTTTACCCCTTGTCTAAAATCCACCATCGACATTAAGTCCCCTGCTTAGCTCGGAACATGAGCTTTGTTGCGAGGTAAGCATAAGATGGTGCCAATACAAAATCTGAAAGAGAAACATGAGATTTATCTGACCTTTTATCTGAGATGCGAACTGGATTCAGAATCGTTGTCCTTAGCAGTTTTGCACGGAGCGAGAGGTTGGCATAATTTGGCAGAAACAGGAAGCTAGGAAGCATTGAGTAGCCGGCGCGAGTTGAGAAACTGAGCGTGCTGGATGGTGGGGCCTGTGGGAGATGGACGTGATGGCTGGTGCGACTTGGGAGACGTTGACGGGTCAGCGTGATTGGTGGGCCTGGCAAAAAGGAGTATGCTAACTTAGGTGGTACTGGCGCGAGGTTGAGAGGATGGCATCGTGGGACCGGTGCGAAGGGGAGCGTGCTAGCTGGTTGGGAAGACTCTGAAACCCTAATTGGCGCCCGTCATTGGAATTGTTGTAGAATCCTCATACGAACTCGGATTTTGATGGTCTACATATGTATCTTTAAGCCCAGAAAATTTCCAAGCTTTAACAAAAAAACTTTTCGGATTTTGTGCTTGTTTAGGGGGTGATAAGAGCTAAATAGTAAACTTACAGGAGGTTTTCAGAACTTTTCCAGGTTGCGTGTTGTCTGATGTTTTGGTCACCTCCCCTTGCTCGTTCATCCGATTGCCGTGATATTTTGAAAAAATGTAGGTGGCTTCCATACGAAGAGAATGGTACATAACCCAACGCTAGATACCACACCAATTTCTCCCCGTTCGTAATTGAACATAGGGAAGTGTAGATTTCCCTTAGCTGAGCTTGTTCGGAAAACGCGTTTCATGATTTTTGTACTTCTTTCACATGTCGTAGAAGCATAATAAGGAACTTAAATAATGTTATCTCACTTACTTTCTTGATTTTATGATCGTACTGATTTTCCACGCTTAATCCATCCCAATCCCATGTAATCTTCGTATTTGATGCTTAACAACGAAGTTGGGAATCATGGGTCCATTAGTATGAGCAACCATGGAGTTTTTGACGATGAATCACTTGTGCCTCCAGTTTATGAAGTATTGATTAGCAATTCAGTGGAAGTGGCGGTGTAGGACTAGAATATCGCTACAATGGTATTTTTGCGATATTAACGACACTTCTCCGACCGTCACCGCAAACTCTTTAATAACATTTCGCGAGCGTCACAAAGTATTTTAAAGAAGGACGTAAAAGCTGATGATGGAAGAAAACATGGGAAAAGCATGTTTATCCTGCGATGGTTACAAAGCTTGCGAGAATGATCATCGTAACTATCGCAGTACAATCGCAGGTTAAATCCGAAAGAAAAGGAAAACTTAGCTGTCATCCATTATGTAACTACCCTATAAATAGAGACCCGATATGTCCAGAAAATGATGATGCACTTTTTAGAGTTGAGAAAGTCTTGAGGAGAGAGAAACTCTAGAAAGAAAGTTGCATTTATGAGTTCTTACATTTCTTGTAAAGATTTCTAAAAGTAAAAATAATAAAAGTGTTGTTGTTCATCTTCAAATATGACTTAATTTATATTGATTCTTATCAAGGGTGTAGTGTAGGATTTCCTGCAACTACATTTTGGCGCTAGAAACAGGGAGGAATTGAGGATTATTTGAAGAAAAAGATAGAAATTGACATTGAAGACAAATTTGAAACAAGTAGTGAAAGATTTTTATCTAATAGCTTGATAGGAATTGATGGCCGGAAGAAGAAGAAATACATCAGAACCACCAACAACCGTAAGGAGGAATAAAATACTTGCATGAGAAAAAACAAATGAAATGAGAGAATCTTCAGGAGTAAGAACAAGAAGAAATAGAACAAGAAATGAAGCAGAAAATCCAATTCAACAGCCGAATCAACAAACACAAACACAAGATAGAAATGTGGATTATGATAGAGTGAGTATACATACTTGGAAGTCGGATTCGATAGAAGAAGAAGAACATCGACAATTAAGAAATGAAGAAGGAGAAGAAAGAAATAAAGAAATAACTGAAGGATTAATTCTTGAAGGAAGTGAAAATTAAATAACAAATGATTTGAGACAAAGAGTGCAGGAAGAAAGGAGATTAGAGGCGGAAGAACGTGCGAACTTAACAAGACAAAATTATGAGTTAAGAATGGAGAATTTGAGATTGCAAAGAAGGAGATCAAGAAGTACTGTTAGATAAAATTCAAGGACATTTAGAGAAGAAACAAGGCGAAATTCCCCCATGAGAAATGTTAGAGAAAATATTCGAGAAGAAGTGCAAAATCCAAATAGAGAACAAAGTCATAAAGAAGAAGAGATAATTGATGATCGCTATAATCCTCGTGGCGAAGCTTTGGATAATAGACGTAACGATAGAAATCAAGAGGAAAGAAACAACCAAAATGATGAAGAAAATCCAGAAGAAGGTAGGAGGATATTACATGGGCGAGAGATTCAAAGAAATCGAAGAATAATTGAAGAAGAAATTGAGAGACGTTACGCTGAACAACCACGTCTAGCTTGCGAGAGAGAAAGATTAAGGGGCAGAAGTAGAAGAACAAGAATTTCAAGAGGCAGTACGACAAAATAACCATGAAAATCGAGAAAGGAGACGAACAAAAAATCGCTACAATGATAATATTCAGGAGGAGTATGATAGGATACAGAGGAGAATAGAAAGACAGCGAAGAGAAATGAAGAAATCCGCAGAGAAGAAGATAGACAGTATAATCATCTGCGATTCCAAGAGGAAGGTGAAAGAGAAAATCGCAGAGAAAGACGGGATGACGAGGAAGAAGAAGGCACACAAAATCTCGCAAGACAAGAAAGACAAAAACGCAGAAGAATGGAAATTGCATTAAAGAGACCAACGAAGCAAAACTCAGCTGAGAATGAGAAAATATTGAGAGAATTAGCAAAAATGCGAGGAATGATTAACAATAGAAGAGAAGGAGGCAGAAGGAAACTTGATGAAGCAATTGAAGAAGCTGTGAGAACTCCTTTTACCCAGGAAGTACAGTTAAGAGGAATACCACCTAAATGCAATCTACCAACATTAACCAGTATCTTCGATGGGACTACTTGTGCCATTCAGCATGTCAAGGCTTATGTTAGGTGTATTCTGCAATGGGAGAATCATGATTCTGTATTGTGCAAATATTTTGCATCTAGCTTAACTGGCGAGGCGCTAAAATGGTTTGAGGGATTTCCAAAAAATACTATAACTTCTTTCGATCATTTACAAGCTACATTTCTGGGAGCATATATAAGCAATAATTTATCACGACCAGGCATTGAAGATGTATTTGGATTAAAACAGAGGATTGGCGAGAGTTTGAAGCACTTAACCATAAGATGGAATACAATGTGCAGTGAGATGGCAGGAAGAGTAGATGAGAGATATCTTATCTTATCTTTTATCAATGCAATGTTCGCGACCAATCTGCTGTACATACAAATTTTCAGAATCAAGAATACAATCACTATGACAGAATTGCGAGAATTACAAGAAGAATACATTGCTTTGGAGGAAAAACAAAATGAGATGGAATCGTACCCGATCGAAGGCACCAGTTCAGTGGCGGCAAATGGAAATCTACTTTCTAAAATGATTAATAATGTAGCGAGCACCTCGCAGATACAACAAGAGAAAGTGGTGATTGATAACCAGCATAAATTAGTAGCGATGGGCAGTAGAGATCAAGGAAAGGGGGAAGAATTATTACAATCGCGGAGGAAATAATAAAATCCAAAGACTTTATATACCACATGAAACATATGGTGGTCAAAGGCAAAACAATTTCAGAAGTCAAAATAATCAGAAGATAATATGGAAGAAATTAAGATGCCACCTCTAAATGCTAGTATAGAAAAAAATTTTGGAAGCTATCATTCTGATGGAAAATATACCATCACCATGGAATATGGGAAAAGAGCCACATCCAAACAATCGAAGTCAAGAATTTTGTCCTTACCATCACTTTCATGGCCACTCAGTAAATGATTGCAGGAATGTAAAGAGGATAATTTTAAGGATGATTGATCAGGGGAAGTTAAACCACTTTCTAGTAGGACATCCACAATCTCAGCCATTACCACCAGTACCAGAAATTCGCAGAGTAAATGCTGTAAAAGGAGCAGAAACATTCGTGATAGAAGTTGGGGCTTAAGCAAAGAATTTGTTTTTTAATTCCATTGTGCATTCATACAGAACCCTTGAGGATTTCCATGATAATGAAATTTTATCAGAGTTGCAATACTCGCGAGAAACACGAATAAAATTTCGCAAAGATTAATAGAATGGTACACACCTTTATGGCGTGCATCTTAGTTCGCGGATACAATTTCGCAAGAGGCAAATGTAAGACCTAATAGTGCGTCATATAAGGGGGTGTATCTTTACATGACTCGGGGATAAGGTTATACCGCTGCTGAAACCTCAGTCATGAAGATATTGGGGTTAAAGAAAACCTATCCAGGAGAGAGATCTTGGATTTCCAACTATATAAGGTTATACCCTGGTTGGACGACTGAGAATCTCTTCTAAGAATTGCAAAGTATGACCAAGGTGCCGAGGTACACGGTTGATCCAAGGGTGCCCGAGGCGTACGAAACTACCTTGGCCATTCTTGGTAAGTCTTGGCTATGATGCACTTGGCCTGAAGAAAACCCCACTTAGGGTGCAGTCTTGTAACTATAAGCCATATAGGCATAAAGGACAAGAGGCTGCGAAAACAGCTAGTTGTTGGAAAATCTGGATGGGAGGAGCTAGTCTTGGATGGACGATGTTCCCTCTTTGAAGTGGAAACCAGGGGGAAGATAAGGGCGGCACCCTCCATTAGGGAGATGATAAGTATCTAAAGACGGCAATGTCATGGGGCTTTATGATCGCAAGAACATTTAGGCCTGTCATATTGTCGCGTGACGAAAATTATACAGAGGCAACAAGCCAAAATATAAAAGTGAAGATGAGATCAATGGGTTTTTACACGAAAGTGTAAAGACGTCCTGCGATTTCATCGCAAGACGGCAATGTCATAAGGTTTAATTCTTGCAAAAGAGTTTATACTTATCATATTGTCACAGAGATGTTGAAAAAATATTGATAAGACAAAATCAATGGGTCAATACATGCAAATGTAAAGACGTCCTGCGATTTTGTCGCAGAAAGAAAAAATATGGCAAAATAAGACCTTTAATTAGGAAGGTATGATAAGACCATAAGATTATTGCGATTATGCTCGCAGAATTTATGAGATTTGCGATTTTACGCATACATCATAAAGTTATGCAATTGTCGCTAGCGATAACATCGCCGATATTGAGGCAAATTTAATTCAATTTATAATTAATATCTAATCTCTACTCAATTTTTTCATATTACAGATGAATAATAGATGCAAGTATGGGAATGCGTAGAATGATGAAATTATTATTCATCCATCATATGATAAAATTGCATAAGATGATACATTTATACATATAATTAAAGGATAATAATTATGTTGATTAATGATGTTGCAGAAAAGGAATTATTTTCTAATTCTTACAGATAAAAGCTAAAGAAGTTTACACATCAAGCTGGAGAAATTTACAGCAATACTACGAGAAGCAGAACGTAAGTGTACAAAATTTACAAGGAAGATAAATAAAGGAAACAGAACTACGTAGATCCAACACCATCTTCATTAGAGTTCTCTTCTTCTTCAGATTTCTCATCATTACCAGATTTCTCTCCTTCATCATTATCATCATTACCTTCATCTTCATTCAACTTCTCTTCTTCGCAAGATTTTTCTTCATTACCATTATTATTGCCATCTTCATCTTCGCTAGAATCCTCAGCCTCGCTATCAGAAATGTCAAGATTGGGAGTTTTTGCTGGTATTTCCTTTACAAGATCAGGATATGTAGAATGGGAAATTCCATGGTCATCGCAAATCAATTTAATGGAATTATTGCGAAAAACAACAAGAGAACTATTGAAATTCGCAGTAGTAATGCTAAATTGCTCTTTCAATCGTGAATACTTCTCATTGCGAGCAGCAAGAGTGTTCGCGAGCTGATTCTTCTCATTTTCATGTTCCCCAATTCTTTCAAGATATCTTTTTTCATCTCCTGCGGGAATATGACAACAAGTTAGAAATTTTATAAATAAGAATAATAAAAACAGGAAACTAGCAAGGGGCGGAACAGCTAACAACCTTCTCTTTCAGAAATCATATCCCTAATTAAAGCCGCTTGTTCAACCTGGAGGCTAACATTTACACCTAAATCATTTCTGGCATTATCAAGAATCTTCGCAGCCCAAACAAACTCATCATCGCTATTAATAAGGAGACGAGATCGAACTTGATTTTCCCTCGCAAGAAGATCTTCATTCTCGCGGATAAGTTTATCTCTTTCTATTTGAACATTAAGAAGAGTTTTTGAAAGTTTGCTAGGGCATTGGAGCCATTTTTAATAGCAAGATCCTTCTCATCAATAAGATCACTATTCCTTTTTCTTAATCTATTGACTTCTTCCTTTGAATTAAGATAAAGGTTCTTAAACTTGTTGGTTAAATTTAAATTTAACCTGTGTTCAATTTTTAAAAGATTAAGTTTGCATTTAAGTTCATCAATAGAGAGAGATATAATATTATCATCTGAGAAGTTACTTAAAGAACTATTAAGGCAAGCAAGAAGGGTATTATCATCTACAGGTTCAGGAAAGAATTGGAAGAATGTAGCCTCATCAGTAAGACCATAAACATCTGCAAATTAAAAATGGTTGCTTGAATAAGCTGTAATAGAGTAAGAAGAATTCAGAGAGAAGGGAAATAAATTATACCATAGAGCTGCTGGTTAACTTTGTCAAGATCAGAGATCTTTTGCTTATCAACTGAAGCTTCAGTCTCCAACTGTTTATTCTTCTTGCGAAGCTCAGCAACTTCAGATTCTAATTTTTCCTTATCCTGGCGAAATTTAGCAGCTTTATTTTCATAATTAACGCGTCTATTATCCAAATCAGAGGCAACAGCAAAGGAAGCTCTTCCAACCTGCGAGAGAATAATATAAGTTAAGATTTGGCGATGGAATAAATACATAAACAAGTCGAAGAAATGAAAACATACCAGGGTACCAAGAGAATTTAAGAGACTGGGAGTCAGCGATCTTGAGATTCCTTGGAGAGAATCATTGTCTACCAGTATGGGAGCATCGCAGACTTTGGCGAGAGCCTGGGATGTCTTATTAGTAACTTTATCTTCATAATTACAAGTTATACCGTGGGTAATATCGCCAAATTTTTTAGATAAATGAGCCATTGAAGAATCAAAAGAAGAAGAATCTTTTATAGAAGGGAAGCTGTTATCATCATTATTAAAATCCTCATCATTATTGTCCTTGTCGAAATCAACACTTGGATTTTATGGAATGGGTTGAGGAGTTGAAGAAGAAGAAGGTCGGGTTTTCCTTTTCTTCAAGGGAGGATCGCCAGATTCTTCACCGCTAGGGGTAGAAGATTTCCCTTTGGGAGGAACAATAGATTTTTCCTTTGAAGATTTCTCCTTAATTCTCGCGGGTTTTATTGGTTATAGTTCTTCGATTTCCTGCGAGCACAGATGAAGATAAGAAATAGGGGAAACAATATATTGTTAAAATTTATGAAGAGATATTTCTTACTTCATTCGTGAAAGATTTAAGAGATAATAAAGTGCAGGGTTTCCTAAAGGCCTGGTAGATGAGTTTCATCCTGTCAATCTGGAAAAAATTGAAGTAATTAGCGAAAATATAAAAACATGAGGAAGATAATGAATAATAATTATACAAAAGATCAGAGAGATTATACCTCTTTAGTTCTTTTAGGCCAGTTGAAGACCCAAGGTTGATATTCTGAAAAATTCGCGGGTAATTCGCGAGAACCATAAATATAAGAACCTTCAAGACATAACGGAAATATAAACCACTTATCATCACTGGAGTGGCGAGGGCCTTGATTAGTAGATGTATGACAATCAATGTCTAGCATAAGAGCTTTATCATCATCAATCTTTTCTTTCTTCAAGCGGACACCCCAACAAGTACTATCCCTCTTCATAGGGACTATTTTGTAATTTTCAAAAAAAATTATCTACAGTATAATCTGCAGAGACAATAGGGACATCTTTAAATTGAGGATTCTTCGCAGCTTCAGGGTAGCGAGATCCTTTATTAGCACCGCGAGAAGCATATTCAAGCAGCAATCGAATACAATTTCCACCCAATTGATATATCGCTCGCGAAAACCTCTCGTCAGAAATTATTTCATAGAATAGTGGAAGTTCCAGATCATAGAGAGTAATGGGAAGACCAGCTTCAAGTTGTCCTAGCGATACTATAATTTTCTCGCGAGAACATTGATCATCGGTAAATAATTTAAGAGAAAGTTCGGATATAGGATCTTGTCCTGGAATGGTGGACAAAGTAAAACCTTTACCTTTGAGTTTCTCTCGCATCTCACCAAAAGCAGACAGATTTTTAGCACCAGCAATAACCATTTTTTAGAGTATGGGAATGAAAGAGAAGGTTGGAAAGTAAGAAAGAAATCACTGCGATAACAGACGCGCAATTTAAGGAGGAACAATAAACTTGCAGAGAGGTTACGGAAAGAAAGAAGAAGAAAGTAAAAGGGGAAAAGAAAAGAATGAAAGAAGTATTTATAGAAGAAAAGATTTCTCGAAGAAGATGAATGCAATAAATGCAAAGATAAGACATGAGTGGTCAGATCACAGCAGTTAGAGAGGACGTGTCAAAAATTTATTAGAAGAGAGAATACGTGAAAACAGCTGGCGAAGGACACAGAAACGTGTCAGAACAGAGAAGTTTGAAAAGATAAGTAGTTATGGCATTCTAAAAGTTCTCATGATCTTCTCTTCTTCGCAGAAAAGACATGAGAAGAGGCAAGATGTAGGACCAGAATATCGCTACAACGGTATTTTTGAGATATTAACGACACTTCTGTGAGCGTCACCGCAAACTCTTTAATAACATTTCGCGAGCGTCACAAGGTATTTTAAAGAAGGACGTAAAAGCTGACTATGGAAGAAAACATGGGAAAAGCATGTTTATCCCGCGATGGTTACAAAGCTTTCGAGAATGATCATCGTAACTATCGCGGTATAATCGCAGGTCAAATCCGAAAGAAGATGAAAACTTAGCTGTCATCCATTATGTAACTACCCTATAAATAAAGACCCGATATGTCCAGAAAATGATGATGTACTTTTTAGAGTTGAGAAAGTCTTGAGGAGAGAGAAACTCTAGAAAGAAAGTTACATTTCTGAGTTCTTACATTTCTTGTAAATATTTCTAAAAGTAAAAATAATAAAAGTGTTATTGTTCATCTTCAAATATGGCTTAATTTCTATTGATTCTTATCAAGGGTGTAGTGTAGGATTTCCTGCAACTACAGGAGGAAATCCCAATTGATCCTCAGATGGTGGAGCCCGAATCGAGGATGGTAGAAACTGCTTCGTCTGAAGTTGACCGTATTTGGTGAAGGTATCCCGTGTATATGATCAGTCCTCCAGTATGGTTTACATGCTTCCATTTTGTAGTAGTTTGTTGTTGTGGTGAAGTTTTGAATGAGCGGAAACAATTCTCGGTAGGGGATGTAATCCGAAGAGAGTATGTTATCGTGGTAACAAAGTAGGTTGGCGTGCTTATTGTAGAAAATATTGTGTATATGTACCCGAAGAAAATACTGGAAAATGATTTTGAATCCGTAGAGAATACTACGGACATAATTTTGAACCCTAAGTAGGATATTGTATATGCTCTTGAACCCCGAAAATATACTGCTCATATAATTTTAAACCTGAAGTAGGATACTGTATATGCACTTGAACCCGAGAAAATACTGCACATGAATCCCGAAGAAGAATATTGTATACGTGCTTCATATGAACCCAAAAGAATTACTGTATATGAATCCCAAAGAAGAATACTGTATATGCACTTGAATCCGTAGATAATATTACTGTAGGAAATACTTCATATATGCTTCATGTGAATCCTGAACAAGCTTCTTCGAAAGACGTTGAGAATTCCAAACCAAATACGGACAATGATTTATTTACCAAATCTTTTGCTCCTTCTCGGAGGAATCATCCAAGTTTTGTGCCAATTTTGTTGACTGGTGGTGAAGATGAAAATAAAGTACGCTCAGTTCGACCAGAAGATACCATACGGTTTTGTATTCACAAAGGGGTGTATTCTTCTTCCAATATCACCGGTGATGATGGAGAGACTGGAAATGCAGACAGTGGTTAGGAATCCCATGTTCCTTTTATCAACCGTGCTCTAGTTTGGAAGCGGTTTCTCTAGTTGGAAACAGATGCTTCCCTGATCCAGTGCGGTTCAGGACTTGCAGATATGTCTTGATGTTCTAGCACGAAGAAATACAGTATTCCACACAAATTTTCCATCACGGGCCACACAGTATTGTGGATGAAGTCCCCAGAAATTATGCGTCTCTTGACAGGAAGAGAGTCTTCGTGAAACCAGGGGGGTTTGATGATTTTCCTCGATTTCGGAGAAGTCGTTCATCTTTGCATGTGATGAAATTTTGATTTTTAATCCCCTGCGGGGCGTTCAAGTGCGATGGTAGAAGGATGCCGGATGCCAGTGCTGGAAAGGATGCAGGTTGTCGGCGCTGGAAAGACGTAAGCTTTCAGCGCTAGAAGACGCAAGCTGTCGGTTCTAGCCATTGAGCAGAGAAACTAGCACAGGAGAGACACCATCTGTTGGTGTTGACCAGGATGGGGTATTGTGGCCGGTCATGTGGATGCTGCATGTGTGCCTGACATGTGCGTCTGGCATGTGCATCTGGTGCTGTCTTGGACGCGGACTGTTGGCACTGGAACTTTGGCTATCAAGATTTGATGATAGCGCGGGAGACTTCTTTCTGTGGGACGGTGAAATCGATACTTGGAAGGCATGCGGGGTGGATCAAAGAATTCTAGTGTTAGCGGTAGCTCTTTGAATGTTATTGTAGTAGTGTCAGCTACCTCATGAATAGTAACTGGTAACCGTCATGATGTAGAGTCGGTACACACGATGATGCACAAAGAGTTGAGCTGAAACAGGCGGTCCTCCAAATGACGAAGGATGTCTTCTTCGAGAAAAGTAAACCACTATTGAATGGATTCCTTTGTACTTTTGTCTTTTGAAATTCTTCTGTATTTTTTTTTTTTGAAAGGCAAATGAAACACCTGGCTTATGGTTTTGATTTTCTGGATTTCTGGGTTAATAGAATAGTCTCCTTTTTATTATCTGGCATGAACCGTTTAGGATAAGGAAGATATGAAAAGATGAATATGTGTTTTTGAAAGACATACTAGATGTCTGGTTTAAAGTTCGACCAGTTTTGATAGATAGCTGGTAGCTTTTGAGGATATTAGATGATTTCTGGGATGAATGGTTTTGATAATATAACTCTGATTATGCTCTGTGAAGGGAATATTGCTTTTATGAAAGTGTGTGCTAGCAATAACACAAGATGCAATGGTATGATGCACTACACCAAAACATCCGATTTGGGACGGATATACGCGTTGCAAATAAATTTCACCAACGCTAATATGTGTTGGGAATATGGCGTAGCAAATTTTGGTGCAATGCCAAAATCCGTTGGTCAAATTAATTTGTGCAACGTATATAAACGTTGGTAAAATAGATTACCAACGTTTTTTGAGCAACGGATTCTATAATTTGTGCAACGGTTACAATAATTTAGGCAACGTATTACTCTAATTTGAGCAACACTTATATACGTTGCAAACCTGTTTACTGATTAAAAAAAAATCCGATGATAATTCCAGGTGAAAAATAGAATTCCGATGATAATTCCGACGGATTTCTGCACCTGGAAATATATTCTTCACATTCATATACCATTGTAGATCAACTATCACAATCCATCAAGATATATTCATATATATCATCTTGTAATAAATATATGAATCAACAAGTTACACAAACACATATAACAAAACTTCAATAGAAAAAATGTACGAAACAAACAAACTTGTCTCTATCGTCACCACCAAATCTCACCATTTTATTTATGTATACAGAATTACAACCAACAGTCAGAATATGAAATGTACCTGAGCAACGGAAACTGCATAGTACAATACACTTGGGTGCCATGTTATCTGTCATGGTTACAAAAGACTAATTCAGATAAGATAAAGAAAGACACAGAAAATATCTATTTTAGTTTAGTAACAATAGAAGCTATGCACATAAGAAATTATAATAAGAGATACCTGCAGAAAAATGACTAAACCTACGCCAATATCGATTGCCTTTAAACTCAGCCCTCGAAACACCTCCCAAAGACTGCCTTCAGACTCTTGATCAACGTAGGCCTCTTTCAACGAGACAAGAGCTTCTTCTACTTGCTTCTCAGAGACTTCATCACCAGCAGGCCGACCTTTCAACCTGCTAAATTCTGTAATGGCTTTCTCCTTGTACTCTAGTAATGACGCTACCCTGAACCGTTCTGAGAAGCAAGCATCTTAGAGATGCTGGAAAACTCCACATGCCTAATCCCATTAAGAGTGCTACAGGATCTAACGCCACCCTCCAATGGAATCAATCTCAATACTTCTAGCGAGATAACCTAACTGAACGGAAGAAAAGAAAAGTAGTGAATATCATTGGATCAAATGAACGAAAATACTTCAAACCGGCATACATCCAGTTCATTTGATTTACTTATATATATATATAGATTATAGAACCTTACCAGTATCCCGGAAAATATCATGATTTCCTTTATAAATATAAGTTTTCCACGAATCTGAGAGGGGTAGGTCTCAGCAATATAAAGAGGAGCTCCATACATGCCCTATTAGAACCAAATAATGTCAACAACAATAAGTAGAGTGAGGAAAATATTATTTTAAATAGAGGAAAGTATATTTAGATAGCTTATCAACCCTACTCCAAGACCATAGAGAAAACTCCCTAATATGAGAACATTAAGGATTGGTGAAAAACCAATGGTTAACCACTAAGCATATATAACTTAATAAGTTCTGTAACCAAGACCGGGATAAAATTAACTGAATAACTGATTGGTGAAAAACCATAGAGGAACCTTCAACCAAGACCGGGGTAAAATTACGTTACCTGGGATAAGTTCTGAATACATAACTGAATAAAATATACTACATATAGATATGGTCATCGTAAAAATTATGAGCAGAGAACTACAGATGGGAAGTTTAGGATTTGTCCCATAGTTTCCAGACACGATAAATTGATCTTCCATCTAATAAAGTAATAGCAATAACTCCACATACCTTGAGAACATCATCCCTGGTAAGAGTTTCGGCTTGAACCGTTCCACCAAGAATCGCCTATAAAAGAAACAACCCAAACAAGAATCTGGTTAATAATCCTCATGCATGAACTAGAAACTCATTCTTACCTACAATACAAATAGAAATTATTTGTTATTTCACCGCTTAATTACAAGAAGCTGATTCAACAAGTTCAGGTAACCCATAAAACCAAACATGGAAACTCGAACCTCACCAGATCACCAGTAAATCATAAACAAACTCATGGAAACAAAGTAAGAACATGTGATCCCATGGCGACGACAATGGTAGTGCAATCGGAAAGGTATGCGTGGATAAGCACCTTATGAAGAGAACGAGTATTGCTGCATAAAGCCTTCCTAGTTTGAAAATGGTCTCTAGACCATGATCATATGATGCTATCACAAGTTTATTTGCAACTCCCAACTGCCTATCGCATTTCTAGTGCCATATAAATGTGATATTCAAACCTCGATCCTTGAGATTCCAATAAAATTGAGGAAGCTCAGTGTAGTTTGAGGCAGTTAATCAACTATGCCACACAATAAATAAAAGAATTACATTCCATGCTAGAATCTAATTTACACAAAATTGGTTAAGCAGAAAATTAGTATGATGACTTCACCTCAGAGAGATTGGTGCTTCGGGTTTAAATCTCATCATCACAAGCCTTCTTTCATCTATAAGCTCTCACTTCTTTTTTTGGTTGGAAGTTTGAGCTTTTCCTATACTTTTTGTATCCCCTCCTTGATCTTTATATACGACAGAGATGAGATTAGAGAAGTTCTCGGGTTCTATAAAAAAGGCCGACTCAAATATAACCTCCCTCTCGGATTTTACGCAACCTTTTAGAGTGTATTATGAAGCCATATAATGAAGTCCATCATAAGCATCATTTCTTGTTCATGTTTTTATATTTCAAGAGTCGTGAGAGCTATCGACCATTAGCGTAATTCTCTTAGCACTGTCATTTCGAAGGATATCGCTTTTATACCCAATCTGAAAAAGAACATAACCAGGAAAAAAAAACATGATTTAACAATAGCTCTATAAAATTGGACTGTAATACCATAATTATGGTATACGAGCTATTCTGATTGGTAAGGAAGACTTACATCATTTTGAGTGATATCAGGAGAGAACCACCGTAGCAGTACTCCTAGATGTACAACAACAGGAATCAACTTGAAAAGCAAAGGAGTTGTCACATGAGGATTAAATCTCAGATGATCAGTTACGACCTGGAGTATTAGATCTAAAGAGGAACTGGAGCATCAGATATTTACAGGCACTGATGCCTCGGTACAGAAACTTCAAATACTCGAGATGGAACCAGAACTTGGATTATTGGTTCTGGTCACCTCTCAATTCTCAATCATGTCAGATCCGATGAGGAAAACATAATCGAAATTTGTCAGCTGATTCCTATCAGTTAACTTGGTCTAGCTAGGAAACTAGAACGAGAATTGGGGGAAACAACTAAAATCTGATTTGATACTTATGTAAATGGCATAAGCTCCTGGCATTTCATTTGACGGTGGTTAGTAGAATTGTGCATGAGAAGAATAAACTTACCAAACTAAGAGTTGTTGTTCCTAGAAGGAGCAAATATAGCTTGCCCTGAAAAATTACAAGAATCAAAGTTAGGTTCCAACCTAATTGCATAACTTTACCCTCGAACTTCTTTCTAACTAATCTAAGAATCAACGACCATGAGGAAACAAATACCTCGACCAAATGAATGTTTGAAGCGCGGCTGAGAAGAACAAAAACAAATTCTCCAATCTGTGCCAGGGACATCCCAACCTATGAATAGGAACAGACTAAGGCCTTTGAGTAAATAAGAACACAAAATTGCAAAAAACAGCTCATAAGTAGGGCGGACTAAAGAAATGGAGAAATAACTTACCAGTAGTGAAGTCTTGTTGCTACATCCAAAATCTTTAATATATGACTAGGGTAGTCACGACAGTTTTAATAATGATCACAAGTATAACTAAAGCTAGTAAAATATCAACATGATTCCAGAGGAAATGAACATGGATAAGCATTCCTATCCTAGCAAGGAAAAGAGCAGCAAAGAAGTTTCGAATTGGTTCAACCTGCCAAAAAATACAAAGATGATGAGACAACATTTCATGACACTTAATACATTCTTCCGAAAATGTAAACACAAATCATGAAAGTGACATATCAAATTCTAACATACTCAAGTACAAGAACAACTCTCATATAGACATAATAATGGAGGCTTATAAGCTTACAACCTCTGGGTAAGAAAACAAGTTGATCTTACTTGTTCAAGTATATGTTGTGCAAAATCAGTTGTTGAAATCATAACACCGGCAGCAAAAGAACCAAGTTCAAGACTTATCCCCAACTTGTTGCTGCACTGAAACCAGCATAATAGTCCCATATTAGACTTCAAAGGCAATCACATGATTAAATGACCTCAGACCTTAAACAAGCTATCAAACATGCTTTGGAGGTACTTGACAAGCTACCAAGAATGTTTGTGAGGTTGTGAATGGAATTTGATTTCACATAGCCCCTCCTAGATGTAAAAATTGTAGCGGGTGAAAACAAATAATTAAAAGAATGCTAGTGAATGCTAGTTAATCGTTGTACAAGATCAACTACAAAGATTAACTGCTGGATGCTGCTTCAGTTAATCAATTCATAAATAAAATTAGATAGGAATAGCTTATCAAGTGTATTTGGATGCTGCTTCAGATAGATTCAAATGTTGCAATACTCATTGGCATGATTTATGCACATTTTCATACCAGTTACCCTAGACACGATAAATCTGAAAAGTAAAGCTAGAGGATAAATATCTACCAATTAGAACTGAAGACCCATCATGATCATCTCCTAGAAGATGTTTAATCAGCTAAACCATCTAAGCAAGGTATACATGACAGCGCATGCTAATATACAATATACATATATGCAACTTTGTTATATTACTGGGGAAAGAGTTCTTATAGCAGCCACAGTATGCACACAACATCTGGAGATCAAATAGTAGCCACTGAGCATACTGTTTAAAATGCATTTGCTCTAGGAACTTCCACTTTGGTAATATATGTGTGATTGGGAGTATGATATTCAAAATGATACCTCTGGACAGGATCTTGTAGTTCAGTAATAAACTTCCCACTTTATGGACATGATATTCAAAATGCTGGTCCGGTGCTGTTAAGTTCCACCTTCCATGAAGAAAGACGAGAAAAGAAGAAATAAAATTAAATCATAAGTCCTGAGTCTAGCAGCACAAGAAGGTACATGTAAAAGAGGGTTATCATACATATTTTCATCTACCGGGAGAATGTAAATGGCATAGGTTTCAGTACCTGAAGGTTCTAGCTTGTTTCATGGACCAGTGTGTTAGTAATGTAGGAGCCAGCTGATATGCGTAGGAGCTCTTCAATGTGTTTCCAGCTGATATGCGCATGAGCTCTTCAATGTGTTTCCTGATGGACAAAGACATTATTAGCAACCCAAGAAATATGCTGAAAAATTTGGCTCATTAATTTCCCTCAATCAGCTAACATTAACTACCAGGGAGGAGCCTGAATTCTATAAATGGGTGGGCAAGTTACCAATCAGTGCACATTTGAGGGGGTGAAAAGGGGTTAAAATGGTTAAAATGGGGGAAAATTCGCTTAAATTAGGCTTGGAAGCTCACATTTGAGGGGGTGGAATTGCACATCCACCTCTCAATGTGGCTCAAGTTTATTGGGAGTAATGCCAACTTTAGCTTACATTTCTTAACAGTGGTGAACTACAAGAAGCATTTAGAACAACTGTAATTAAGTACGCAAGGAACTTCCTATCATTCCAGCATGTGCTCATAAGTAGGAATCATTGTTGCGGGGGTGGCATATCTGTGTGTCAATAACTATACCTGCGAAAGCGCAGAAAAATATGTTACAGAATTTGAAAAAATATAGGGAAGAAATGACATAAATTGATTCATAGATTATCCTAACCAGGTGGAACATTATTAGGAGATTCGTTCAGAAATAATTTGGTGTGATGATTTTTTTACGCAACAATCACTGTGAACTTTGGATTCCATCTCTTGTCGGGAGACCTGGGAAAATCCCTATCCATAAACTCGCAGGCCTACAGGCTATAACAACAAAGAGAACTTAATGTTGATATTTTGTTCTACCAAATAACTTACCCAGAGAGTATCAACAATCAAAAGCTCACCTTTATGATTTGGTTTATTAGCTCAATGTTCAGAACATGGATAAACTGGGACTCACTTTCACAGTCCCTGAAATCAAACATGACAAAAACAAACATGAAACATGCATGAACCATAACTAGAACGAAAAAGATAAAGCAAGATGGTGCAAAACATTATGAAATAACAGAGTACCTGAAAATTATTATTTGTTCGGGCCTCCGTTTACCAGACCTCCTACAAAAATCCACAAGCAGGTCTGTGGCAATGAATAAAACATAAAATCTATTCAGCCAAACCATAATATCAATTTTACATATCAAAGAAAAAAAAGTTGGATGAGTAATTTTATCAAACACTTGAGTGCATTCAATAGAAAACACCACTCTACTAATTTTCGAAGGAATTAATTGAAGAAAAGAACAACTTCTCTTTACCCTGGCTTCACTGTAAATTCCTACCCTGGCTTGACTCTATTTGTAGCTTAGTTCGATTAAACTAGCCTATCATTTACTACCTTCAAAAAAAAAATTGTGTGAGCCATGGGAAGCCTGTGCATACAGCCGCCCCTTCCTACCAAACATTAGGTTGAAGACTACTAAAAAAATGACAAATATTTAGACTGTGTCACCACTTTACATAGAAAATCTTATAGATGGAAAACATTTACACAGCATAAACATATTTGCATTGAATGAAAAGCTCATACATCATTCTTAAAGAAAACATGTAATAATGATTTGTTAAACATTTTCGCATACACAAACCACTACCATCAATAAAACACACCCATGCCCTGAAATTCTATATAATACTAAAAGAAAAAAAAACATCACAAGTTAAAGTAGAATCCCTAACTTCAAAACATCAAAGTAAAACCCCTAACTTCAAAACACCATAACAACTTCAATAAACACATTAAACTAAAATCTAAATACACCCATTTTTTAAAATTACATAATGTAAATCTGTACATGCAATAAGACTCAACTTCACAGAGTTAGGTCAAGAAATAGATCAGAAGATAACCAACAAAATCAAAATTAAACAACAATACTAGTAAATAACGGTTTATACCTAATGATAATCAACTATCAGATGAATTGATTTCGAATTTCATGAACAAAATTGATTTTGGATTCTAGGTTTAGGAATTTTTTAAGGTTTTAGAGGATAGATCGAGATTTCTAGATTTTGATTACTGAAACTCAGGTTTTGATTTGTTAGTAAACCTAAAGATATTTTGGATTTGATTATGAATCTGAGAGAAAGGTTTTCATCTCTGAGGGTTTTGGTTCCGTTCTCTGAAAGAGAGAAAAACGATAGAAAAAATGAGAGAGAGAAAAAGAGAATTATCTGTTAAGTCCCAAATAAAAGAAATTAAGATTAAATAAAAAAGACTACTAAAAGCCCGTGGAAATGTCCAATATTACAAAATTACCAACGATACCCAACGTTTCTATGCGTTTAACAACCGTTGGTCCATTGATTTTATTTACCTTGCTTTTATTATCTATTTTGACCAACGTATTTTTCGGTGTCCAACGGATATTGGCATTGCACAAGGTTTCAACGCCAATATCCGTTGCACACCTCCAAAATTGATATGTTGGAAAATACAGGATATGGTGTAGTGATGGTTTTATTCAGAACCCAAAAATAGATCGTATATCTTGCTTGGTCTAGACCCACTTAATTTATAGGTTTTTCCGTGAGAAATCCCCTTTTCCCTGTAAAAGGCGGCTTTGCTGGTAGGATTACCAGCAAGTCTTCAATCGCTGATAGCATCTTCAGTGGTTTTGCTGGTAGGATTGCCAGTATGTCCCAGTTGTTGGTAACAGTTTTGCTGAAAAAGCCGCCAGCCAGTCCCCAAATCGGAGTCCCCAGTTTTCCGTGTAGTTTTTAGGCTGGAAACAGGGTTGTCTGGTTGTTGAATCGAAGATCTCCAAACCGATTGGCTGCTTCTGCTGTTGGTGCTTGTATCGAGGCGCGAGATCGATTTCTGAAAGCAGATATTGTAACCGAGAGATTGAAACTCCTGCTGTGGTTGCCAATTGTTTATGGTAGAAAATAGCCTCTGCCGAATTTGGTAAATTCGATGGTGGAGAGACTGGTTAAAACCCTTAAACAAATGTGTTGCACGTGAGCACTTTTGATTCGAGATATCAATATGTACAACTCTAGCCTAAACCAAGAAGATGGCCGTTCCAGATTTGCTTCGGTCACAAAGTGGAGGAGAATGGTTGATTTTGGTAGGATAGCTAAGAAGGGTGATGAGACCAGAGAGTTTTGGCTAGGTAGTATCTCGACTTGTATCAGAAGTGTAGAAGCTTGCGGAAGCTTGCTAGTGATGGAATCTTTTGAGAGAGTTTGCAAAGTTGCTATCTGATAGTATTGTATTTTGCCTGACCAAGACTTGTGTTTTGGAAGAATAGGTGAGACCTATTTATACAAGTGAGATTGAACGCACCCTGGCCTCATTAAGGAGTAGAGTAATGGTGCAAATTAAATAGAGGAGGTGGAAACCGCTGGGGATTTATGATGAAAACGTTTTTACTATAAATTTCCTTATTTAATTGACCGTATTCATTCCTTTGCACGTTGTTCTTATTGCGAGCGTAGTGTACGCTGCACGTTGTGACCGCCAAACCAAAACCCCAAGAAAGCATCCCCCAGTTTGTGTTGATGTATCGAGAGCGGGAGCAAGTGGCAATGCCAAAGTTGCTAGTGAAGCGTTACGGCATGTGCCAATGGCATGTGCGGGATATCTCGACCGCAAGTTGTACTTTGAGCGCGGATGGAAATGACAAAGTCATTTGGTGGAGCATTTGGAATGTGCCAACGGAATGTGCGGAATGCCTTGGCCGTACGTTACACTTTGAGTGTGAATGGAAATGCCAAAGTCGCTAGTGGATCATGTGTGGCATGTGTGGAATGCCTTGGAAATTGTCTAGCTAGCAGGTTGGGGATGAAAGTGGCTAGTGGTAATGTGTTATCATATGCCAATGGCACGCACGGCCACCTTGGCCAAGTCGTGGGTGCTATAATTTGGTGGCGGCTTGGAATAGAAAGTGGCTAGTGGTAACGTGTTGGCATGTGCCAACGGCACGCACGACCACCTTGGCAAAGTCGTGGGCGCTACAATTGGGTAGCGGCTTGGAATAGAAAGTGTCTAGTGGTAACGTGTTATCATGTGCCAATGGCACCCACGGCCACCTTCGCCAAGTCGCGGGCGCTATAATTGGGTAGCGGCTTGGAATAGAAAGTGGCTAGTGGTAACGTGTTGGCATGTGCCAATGGAACGCACGGACACCTTAGCCAAGTTGCGGGCGCTACAACTGGGTAGCGGTTTAGGATAGAAAGTGGCTAGTGGTAACGTGTTGGCATGTGCCAATGGAACGCACGGACACCTTTGCCAAGTTGCGGGCGCTACAACTGGGTAGCGGCTTAGGATAAAAATTGGCTAGTGGTAACGTATTGGCATGTGCCAATGGCACGCACGGCCACCTAGGCCAAGTTGCAGGCGCTAAAACTGGGTAGCGGCTTAGCATAGAAAGTGGATAGTGGTAACGTTTTGGCATGTGCCAATGGCACGCATGTCCACCTAGGCCAAGTTACGGGCACTACAACTGGGTAGCGGCTTAGAATAGAAAGTGGATAGTGGTAACGTGTTGGCATGTGCCAATGGCACGCACGGCCACTTAGGCGAAGTTTCGGGCGCTACAACTGGGTAGAGGCTTAGAATGGAAAGTGGCTAGTGGTAACGTGTTGGCATGTTACAATGAAACACACGGCCACCTTAGCCAAGTTGCGGGCAATACAACTGGGTAGCGGCTTAGGATATAAAGTGGCTATTGGTAACGTGTTGGCATGTGCCAATGGCACGCATGACCACCTTAGCTAAGTTGCGGGCGCTACAACTGGGTAGCGTCTTAGGATGGAATGTGGCTAGTGGTAACGTATTGGCATGTGCCAATGGCATGCACGGCCACCTAGGTAAAGTTGTGGGTGCTACCACTGGGTAATGTCTTAGAATAGAAAGTGGCTAGTGGTAGCGTGTTGGCATGTTCCAATGGCACGCACGGCCACCTATTCCAAGTTGTGGCCGCTACAATTGGGTAGCGGGTTAGAATAGAAAGTGGCTAGTGGTAACGTGTTGGCATGTGCCAATGGCACGCACGGCCACCTTAGCCAAGTTGCGGGTGCTACAATTGGGTAGCGGCTTGGAATAGAAAGTGGCTAGTGGTAACGTGTTGGCATGTGCCAATGGAACGCACGGCCACCTAGGCCAAGTTGCGGGCGCTACAACTGGGTAGCGGCTTAGAATAGAAAGTGTCTAGTGGTAACGTGTTGGCATATGCCAATGGCACGCACATCCACCTTAGCCAAGTTGTGGGCGCTACAACTAGGTAGCGGCTTAGGATAGAAAGTGGCTAGTGGTGACGTGTTGGCATGTTCCAATGGCACGCACTGCCATCTTAGCCAAGTTGCGGGCGCTACAACTGGGTAGCGGCTTGGTTTTGGCATAGTTTCCATGGTGCGCAATATGCGGCTTGGTTTTGGAATTAGGGTTTTGTGTCGAAAACCCTAATCCGGCATTTTGAAAAAATACCCCTATTAATTATTTACATCTGAATTAAATGTTCTCAGTTAATGTGTTGCGGGTAACACTAGGTCATGGGGTTTTATGATTGTACCCCTTGTCTAAAATCCACCATCGACACACCCCTACAATTACTTCTAATATTGCATTGAATGTGCCATGTGAAAATAAAATTCTTAGCCTCCGGAAAAACCACTCCAATGGCATTCATTAGTGCTTGGTCCTTATCTGTTATTATGATCCTCGGAGTTTGATCGCCACGGTATATCTCCTTCAAGGTCTCTAGCATCCAAGTAAAACTCACATCATTCTCCCGATCCATAAACCCCCATGCTATCGTGAAAGTTTACTTGTCGGAAGTTTGGAAATCAATGTTTAGCAACGGCATGTTGTAGTTTTTGGTCTTGTGCGTACAATCTATTAACAAAATTTGATAGAAGCATTGTGCCAACTTGATCATCTCCGGATGCGCCAAGAAAATACGAGTCACTTTTCCTTCCAAGACTTGCTTCCTCATTGTGTATCTTGTTGATCGTCTAACCATTGAGATTGTTCCATAACCGATCTACCATCCCATGACCTCCTCTTAAAAGCTGCTCTTGCCGTGTATATTTTCCTCAAAGTGGACAAATTATCCTTATCATCCTCCTTAATCTTCCTAAGGATTTCACTTGGTTTACACGCTTTCATCGACCTCACCGTTTCCCATTGATGTGGTTTCAACCCACAAACGGCCGCGTGTCCAATAAGAGATTCCGGATCATCATGATTATTACAACCATTCAACACTTTATAGAGCTTGTATACCTTACTATCATCGGGTTTCTTGCGTGTATTAACTATAGTCTTAAATAGGTAACCATACTTCTTTGATTTAGTAATGTATTCACTTTTCGTCTTCTTCACGTACGGTTTTTCCTTTTCCTAGTGACTTTCTAGCTTTCCACCTCTCTCACAAACAAGTTCCAAACGATCTTGACTTGAGCGACGGCCTAAAACTAACGCGCATTTGATCTCTATTCACTTGTCTATAAACCAATGATTTGCATCGTTTCTGTATTTCCATTCCAAATTGGTGAAATAGTGGGAAGAGGTATCAGGATCCAACAGAGATACGGCTTAGGGTTGATCTTCATCAAATGCCATAACAATCTACAACAAATACCAAAAAGTTGATGATTCAAAATCGGTTTATATGTTACAGTCGATTAACCCGATTAAAGTAATTGGTTTATATGTGCAATAATAAATACCGATTATAGAATTGGCGAAAAAAATACATAGTATACAATCGGTTCACGTCTCGTGTAATATAATCCGATTGTTGTTCACATTTCTCCTGGATATTTTTTCTACAAAATCGGATTACATATTCACGAAAATAAACTAAATGTCAACTTTGTGTATTCTACGTGATTATTTTAGTCAGGGAATCAGATTATGCACAACACCAACAAAAACCGATTCTTGTCACGTACCCAGCGCGCCAAAAAATTACTACAATCGGTTTATTTGGTGATGAACAAAGACCGATTTCTCTACCTAATTTGGGGATTTTACCCAGAATCGTTTTATGTCATGCTATCGAATAAACCGATTCTGGTTTAAAGTTTGGAATTTTTTTCCCTTATTCGGCAATTGGGACATGCAAATACATGTTTGTAGATCGTTACAACTCATACCTGTTTATTGGAAGCATTGTCATCTTCTTCATCCCGACGAAAGTGTTATTGTGCTTCAATAATATCCTCAAGCATTTTTTGGTTCACTTTCTCTTCTTCATCCGACAAATTTTCCAATTCAGTAGGATCGAAATCATTATAATCTGATGCACCCCCTTCTTCATCACTGCCTTCATCATCACTATAAAGTTTCATTTTTGCTAAAAAAATCACAAACCCTAGTTTTTCCTTTTTTCCCTCTACTTCTTTCCCTGCAACCTTAAAAAAAGAAAAATGATCTTCTACTATAATCCAAACATTATAATCCTACTCAAAACTTATTAATTTTAATAAAAATTAACTTAATTAATCATCACTAATTTAATGAGGGTATATTAGGCATTAATATAAATAATGGATAAGGGGTTCCCACAAATTACTTCCTAGTGACCATATTTCGTCATGTAGTTATAGGCCCCAATTAAATTGTCTAGGCCCCAATTTAGGAAGGATTCAAAACTCCACCTGACACAACAAGCATCTCCTTTTCTTTTTTCTTTTCTTTTCTTTTCTTGTACTATTAATTTAATTATAATTGTAAGGCCCACAGTGCATACCACCTCCATACATGACATTCGGCTCAAGTACATCGATTTACTACAACTCTTTTATTTCTCTCTATATTGCATGGGGGATTATTTTTTTTTGCAGTGCTGAATGATTCAGCGAAAAACGTATATTTTTTGCGCGGAAAGAAACAACGCTACTATTTCGCTGCTAGTTCAACTGCGAGCAAATGCTAGTACAGAGAACTAGTGTTAACAAATAGATTAACATATTTTTATTTTATTGAATGGTAACACTTAATTGCTAATCTAGAAGTTCAATCTAGACCATAAGACTAAGTCTGAGAAGCCTTCTCTTCTGATATAAGGTCACTCAAACTAGATCAAAATATTGACGGGATCTTCAGAACTATCCTTAGATCTGAAGACAACTTGTGATCAACATACTGTGTTCTGTGTGTGATCGATCAAAGCGGAATCAAGTATTTTTTGTGAAGGTACACTAGAAGGAAATTGAGGATTTGAAGATAAGAAGATTTTCACTAGTGGAAAATGAGGTTTTTTTGACCCATAGCCCCGACCCTCAATGGTGGTCAATTGACCGTGGACTGGTCAAAACGGTCATACATTTAATAAAAATGCGGATCACATCCGGGAGTGTTTATGCTGGTCGTAGTATGAATTTTTATATTATAATTTCATCCCTCAACCACGACCCGCACCCAGACTAATGATCCTGGTGTTTTCTATAATTAGGATTTTAGATGAACGGTTGGATATAACTATCTCGAATAAAGTTTCTCACCAGTCACCACTCACTCACTCACCATCTCTCTCTCACTTTTCTTTTCGTTCCAACTTTATCTATCTATTACTATTATAAAGGAACACCCCTTACTGTTCCTGCTACAGTCAATGAAGCTGCAAATTTGGAATGGAAGAATTTTCCCATAGTTTCCTAATTGTATTAAATACACCACCTAAATTAAATGAGGGCAAAAAGGTAATTTAAGTAGTTCGATTTTGTTTTCATTTTTTGGGGTTTTTATGAAAAAACGCTAGATTTCTAATTTGGGTTTTTTTTTTAATTTGATTTTGGACTTGATCAAATTAATTTAATTTAATTTTGGGTTTTTTTTATAATTTAATTTGGGTTTTTTTTTAATTATTTTGATTCACACACAACAGCAGACTTAGGCTGATTCGTTTTGGGGGAAAAGAGAATCATTCGTTTAGAAACTTGGCCTTTTGACTTCAGATAACTTTTGTGACTTGTTGCTTGAAGATTTTTGTTAAACACCCTTCATTTTTGCTATTTTTATGCTGGTTTTTTCATTAGATTAAAAGTTTAGTAATTAGGGTTTCAGATTGAACCTAATTTTAATCTGAAATCTAGGGTTTGCTAGACATGATTTGGTATGTAATGGACTGGTGTTTGAAGTCTGTGGGGATGTTTAGTTTGTTGTTGGATCTTCTGTTTGTTTTTATTCAATGGTGGGTTTGGGTTCTTTAAGAGAAAAGGTTATTTAGGTTACAAAATGGATTAATGTTATATGTATATTGTGTTCTTACTTCGGGTGTTTAATTGAAATGGTGTAGGACTGATGAACTATCTGGAGTGGAGTTGAAGAATCTGATGACAATTGTTGCTAACCCTTGACAATTCAAAATTCCATATTGGTTCTTGAATAGAAAGAAGGATTACAAGGATGGAAGATACTCAGGTTGTATCTAATGCTCTTGACCTGAAGCTCAGAGATGATTTGGAGCGTTTGAAGAATATCAGGTACATTCTTATGCATTTACAAAGTTATAGTATGATTTTTGTAGTTTTGTAGATTATTTTTTCATCAGTGATTCTTCAATGCAGTTACTTAGTGTTTATTCTAATATATAATTTGGTTATTTTTTTGTATGAATGTGTAGAAGACCTAATGGAATCAAATCTGGAGGTGATTCTTCAATTGGATGTAGACTTCAATCTCAACAACAATCGCAGGCCATATCATCTCAATTCTCCCAAGGAGATCATCCATCTCTCAAATCTCTATTGATAATATATTGAATAACAGGCAGGTATAGATCTTCAATAATTACGTTCAGATTTTTCAGATTTTTAGGTTTTTGTTGGTTCTGAAATGATATCTTCTCTCTATGTTGATTTTATTCTTATTTGTGAAGTTTGATTTTGTGCAGAGATTTGCTTCACCAGAAAGAGAGAATTCTGATGAGAGGATTTCTTTTAGCACCGGTTTCTTATGTAAGAAAAAAACTCAGATGCATTGGATGATAAGTATATTTTACCCCATCCCTAATATTCGGAAAATTTAGAACGGTTGTTAGACATGTGTCAATTACATTCAAGAAGTTGAGTATGTTGTTCTCTTTGAAGATGAAGATATAGTCATCTTAATGATTTCACTATTTCAGTTTAGTATATGAAGTAGGGACTCGTGTTTTAGTTCGCCAGGGTATATGCATTTCCGTTGAGGTGTTTTCTTATTTGTGTAATTCACTAATTTGTGGATGTTCTTGTGTTCTCATTCAGTTGAAAGTATAAAGGAGAAATTGGAAGGCCATTGTAACTCATTGGAGCTAGTGGTAATTGTTTTATATATTGGTTTTTCTTGCTTTCTTGCTTCAGATTTCAAAATCAGCAAATATCCCTCAGTTAATATATTTTCTTCCATCTGAAATTTTTAACAATGTTAATGAATTCTAATTTAGGGTTTTATTATTAATGCACTTCCTGCACGCGGATATTATGGAAGGAGTCCTTGCTATCAAGGGAGAAAGGTATGGGCAGGAGTCCTTGCTGTCAAGCTAGTCTAGGATCGGAAGGAAGAAAACTTGAGTTTCTTTTCATGTGCAGGTCATACATATTTCTGGATAGCTTTCATCCCCATTATCGTAAGAGTTCTAACCCTCACATGAACTTTTACGTTAACTACCCCAATATGCATATAAGTCTATTTTGATAAAGCATATTGTGATGAATGTACTCAGGTCAAAATTGGTATTCAATTTGTTTTGGTTGAGATGGGTGGAGATCATGAAAGCAATATTGAGGTAAACTTTGTACTACTGTTTTTCTATAATGTGGATAAATTTAGGAAGAAGAAACATTTCACATGTAGCTTGTAGGCTTCCGATGAAGACTACTTTGTTGAACCAGTGACATGTAAAGGTCATTCGCTTCTCTTCTTAATTTTGGAGATATACAAAAAACTACAGGACACTGTATCTTTAGTGCTATAAAGGTAAACTTAGCTCCTAATAATGTTATGCAGTGATGTTTTCCAGATATTTACCATTGGAAGCATCATCAAAGTCTACTGGGTTGGGGCTTTTGATTAATTCTAAAGTTTGTAGGATGTTTGTTAAGTTGAATTTCTGATAGCACCTGCATAATGCATCTCTTAAAGATGATTGGTCCTAACAACTTCAGTTCATACTTCTCATATGCACAAACCAATGCATGTACTGTTTGTTACATTCGGTCTTAAAACGATTGTTTCTAATTTAAAACATTATCTTTTGTATTTAAGGTGGAATATTTTAAAGGTAGTACATGAAAAACTGAGGTAAGAATTCCCAATGCTCTCCCTAATATAAGATATCATCATAAAGTGTATAAGCAAACTAATCCAAGTCCGGTTCTGGTCTTGTTGAGGGTGATATTATTGTCTCATAATCATGTACACAGTTACACCTAATGAGCTTGTATATGTAAAAGTCAAAGAACCAATAACCTGATCTTATCCTAATATATAGTGATGAATGAAGACATTGGTTTACTAAGGGAAGATGCTAATCATGTCGAAAAAGGAGTTGTTAGTTGTATAAAGAGACCCCTAACCTTGCTCTTAGTTCAGTACAAGGGACTTGCTATTATAGTTTGTCTATCTCATTATATTGATGTTGTTGCTTGCTTGTCTTCTTAAAACTCGATGAGTATATTAGAAGATCTTACTTCCTGTTAAAGGGTTACAATGTTTAATTTGGCACATATTTGTTTTTTATTATCTCATATATTAGTTTGTTCCTCTGTCGTATTTATTGTGATAATGTGCATGGCATGGTTATTGTTTTTAGCATTTTCCTGAGTATTGTGACCTCCCCACATTAATCAGATGATGGACAAACTTATTTTTGTTGTGCATGTACACCAATATGAAGTAGGGATGATTTCTTCATCACTATTGGAGTTTATGATTTTGTTGTCTAATCAATAGTTTATTAGTTCATCGCTTTGTAACCAAATCCTTAAACTTAGTTACTTTTCTTGTCAGATTTACATTGGTCAGAACTCAAGATTTTAATCATTTTTGCGTAATTTGAACCCAATGAATCAATGAATGTTAAATTGAATGATTATTTGTGTGCAAGTTGAATTTGATTTGAATTTGGTTCTCATTTGAATTTGATTTGATTCTCATTTGAATTTTAATTTGAGTTTGATTTGATTCTTATTTGAATTCTAGTTTGAGATTTCATTTGAGTTTCATTTGCGTTTGATTTAAGATTTAGTTAGGCCATACATCCAATCTGAATCTATATTTGTATATATTAAGATTTATATATACGACCGATTGGGATCAGTCATAACATATTGAACGTTAATACCGGTCGTTGATATGAGATACACAGCGACCCGCACAGCCACGTCATAGATGAAAAATACGCTCAAACATCGACCCTTTCCCCGACTGCCAAAGAAAGTCATTTAACCCGTATTTATGACTAGCTTTGACGGTCGCGAAACTGCTATTTTCCACTAGTGTTTTCCTATTGGTTATCGTGTCCCGTGATTTTTGAATACATCTTGATCGGCTGGTATCAACTTAGATCTAATTTATCTTTGATAGATTTGATCATGTAGTTGTTCAGATCGGCAACCACCATTCAGTGGTATTCTTCAATACTCGAATCTGATAGTTGTGAATGCAGATCTAATTTTTGGATTTGGATTGATCTTACCCGACAAAGGAGTTTACTAGCTTAAACGGAAGATCCTTTGTCAAAATTTAACTTCTCTTTTCATAAAATATTATGACAGTAGTTACTAAACATCATTGTTGCCTTATTTTTTGGAAGACGATCAAAAGGATGTTGAGTGCTTAAGACTTTACATCGGTAAAGCAACTCACGATAGTGATTTTTATCTTAAGATTCACGTGCATTGGCCAGACGGTTGTATGTGAAGGAAATAAGTAACTAGGGGTAGATTACTTGGACTCAACTATACGAAATTGGATTTGTTCTTAGTAAAGCGGCTTAATTCTGAAAGTATATTCAAAACTTGACCATGTCCTGGGGTTTTTCTGCATTTGCGGTTTCCTCGTTAATAAATTCTCGTTGTGTCATTTACTTCACTTCTGCATCATAATTATTTTATGATAGACACATTTTTGTGTTTGATTTGTTCTTAGTGTCTCTATTGTTAGTCTCGATTTTTGTACTAATTTTGGTGTTTTTATGTTTGTTTAGGTGTTTTTGGAAAAATACATTTGTGTGGAAAAAGTTGCTCGAAAAGTGCTTTTTGGATCCCCGAAGAAAAGTGATAAAGGCACCCTCATTTTGGATAAATGCACCCTTCAAGGCATCTGCTATTCGCACCCCCGGTCTGGTTAGGGGTACACCCATCTTCTCCCTTTCAAATTTGTTTTTGGCGGGAAAATCTGGTTTCAAAGAACCAGAATTGGGGTTGCTGATTTGGGCGTGTTTTAGGGAGATTCAATGGCTGAAACTTCATGGTTCGACTTGATTCACCATCACAGGAATGGTATGGTCGATGGTTTCGACTGAATTTATCTGGAAAAACCGAGACAAGAAATCAGAGCAACATGTACACATACACGGGTCTGCATGCGTTTTGGAGATTTTGAACGTGTTTTGTTCATGTCTGATGACTCGAGAAGCACTTTGGACCTTCACAAAGATAAATAAAGAGATTTTGCAGCTGTAGAAACGTGTGAGAAGCTAAATCAGGGAAGAAAATATTCCCATAATATTTTCTTTACTGCCCGAGTTCAATGAAGAATTTTGAGAATTATGGCGTGATTAAATGAGGCTGAGGAGTATAAATATGCTTCTTGGATCACATAAGAGCGGGACGGAGAGTTTGGGATAGTTTAGAGCATCACAGAGGCGTAAAATCAACAACCAGGAAAATTCTTTCTGCTGGTGCACGAAGAACGTAAGACCACCTCAAACAATGAAAGCGACAGTCCGGCGTCAGTCTTACATGTTATAACAACATCGATAGTTTACAAATATCGTTCTCTGTAACAGTGTTTTGCAACAATTATAAGTGTTGCAAACACCCGGTTTTAATTATTTTCTATATATTTCATCTTTGTAAACACCTATTTGAGCAATGAAATCACCTTTAGAGCATGTTTCCATTATGAGAAGCTAATCCCAACCTCTGGGGTGATGGAGGAAGCCAAGTTTCACAAATGTGGTAATTTTATCAATTCTTGCTATGACTATTTGCATTGTTATTTAATTGACTTATGAGTTTCATTGAATGGTTGTGATTACAATTGATGGGTCATGCTTAGCTTAGAAGTTTTGATGTCCCATGCTTTAGTTTTACACCAATTACTTTCGAAATCTACCTTAGGCAATGAATTATAGTCAATAAAACTTTATCATTTGAGCTTTTATTGTTTAGAATTGATATCTGAACCATATGAGTGTGAAAATTGGTGGAATCCTAGCCCCAGCCTCTCCATAATTTTTACAAAACTTTATTTTGAGTTTGTTTTCTTTTTTCTTTAAAAATTAAGTCTAAAAAATCTGCTTTCACAATTAAAATTAAGTCTAAAAAATCTGATTTCACAAGTCTTAAAGAACGTTTTAGTACAACATCATTAAAAATATCATCAATTTTTGGCGCCGTCGACACAGACTTGTCTTTAGGCTAGAGGTTTTAGATTTTTTTTTCTTTTTTAGGTTTTTATTTGTTTTTATTTGATTTGTTCTTCTTTACGTTTTTGGGTTTTGTCTTTTCCTTACAGAAAATTGTGCCAAAGCTTTGGTAAATACTTAAAGACTTGGAGTAAAAGGCAAAGCGAAAGGAGCGAAAGAAGAAGATTTTTTTTTTTTTTAGATTGTATTAGGATTTTTCTATTCTTGTAATTTTCTTTTTCTTTTGCACTTTACTCTTTGGACTTTGGACTTGGACATTTGGACATTCTTTTATTTTTAAACCCTAAGGAAGGGTAAAATTAAATATTAAACTGTTTGCAGAGAAGGACGGTGATTACGATATCACCTCGGCCCCTTGGGTTCGTACATGACATAGGATTCGTGGCCCGAGTCAACTTTAACGGTTCATCCCCCGTCTGGAATGGGAGGTAAGTTTTTCGAAACACTCGTGAATCCCCTGTCAGCGAGTTACTGTATTCCTTTTTGTGCATATATGTTGAGGACTTGAATACGGCTGTTTTAAATTCCTAGTAAAGGGGAAGGACTGGCCAAACAAGATAAGGGTTCGGATTTCATCACCATTCCATTCTTGCCCGCCTTAGGAAAATGATACCAAACACGAACCTAAGCTTAAAATTTGGAATAGAACGAGACCGATAGGGTAACGAGCTTACTAGGAAAGTCATTCGAAAAATATTGGTTACTCTCTAAGAATACTTCGAAGTTCATGATGGTTTCTGTGAGTTGAATGCGTGACTGCGCCGCCTTGTAATGCGGTGAGGCCTTGGGAATCAAAGCTCCACGCAGATTCCCTCGCCTCTATTCAACTTACTTAAACTCGGATTGATTCCATATGGGTTTGCTTAGATTGTAACGAATTCCCTTTCGAAGGATTAAAAGTTGGTCTAGAAAACAATCTAAGTGGAGCCATCATGCTTTTTGTTTGCTAGAAATCTCTAGGTTTGTTTTGGTGGAGTCAGCCTTGTTTGTATTTGCATAGAACTTCCCTTCCTTTTAGGATTTTTTTTTTCTTTTTATATTTTTTTTCTAGTGTATGCCCGAGGTAATTAGAGAACTGGCTTGGAAAAGAAACACTCTAGGTCGTTTGATTAGTGACAAACCTAGTAGTACTTCTTGTGAAGGCAGGGAGATCGAAGACTCTGTTTTTGGGAGCCCCGTTTTGGAAACTTCAGTTTTGAGAATTTGTCTCTTCATGAAGAAAGTACCCCTAGTACTTCAGTTGTGCCAGCAATGGCTACTTTGAAAGCCTACATGTACCCAACTAGGACCAACCGAGCATCATGCATTAAATTTCCAGCCTCTACGGCTACTTATGAGTTGAATCCTGGTATTCTTCAGATGATCCCTATATTCTTAGGAAAAGATGATGAAAACTCGAACTTTCATATTAGGGACTTTGAAGAAATATGTGGAACAATTAAGATTAAGGACCTTACTGATGAAGTCTTGAAACTTAGGATGTTCCCATTTTCCTTAAGAGATAAAGCCAAGTCATGGATGAACAACCTACCATCTGGGTCTATAGAAACATGGGACCAACTTACTGCTATTTTCTACTTAAAATTTTTCCCTAAGCATAAAGCTGCATCTTTTAGGCAGAAAATTAGTTTTAGTATGCAACAAGAAGGAGAATCCCTTTATAGGTTTTTAGAAAGATTTAATGATCTTTTGTCGCAATGTCATCACCATAGATTCGAAAAAATGAAACTAGTTGAAATTTTTTATGAAGGTTTAGACTATTCTACCAAAGCCATGGTCGAGTCTATGTACGCTGGTTTATTCACGAGTAAAAGCGTTGATGATGCATTTTCCTTCTTAGAAGATGTAGCTGAAAAATCCCAACAGTGGGAGTCTTGTGTTGAACCCCCTAAAAGACTCTTGGTCAATAGAAATAGCACCAATGCGGTCGATATAAACTTTGGGTCAGATGCTAAGTTCGCTGCTTTGTCTAGAAGGTTAGAAGCTTTGGAAATAGTTCAGTCTAAAAATAGGTCCCTTGTTGAACCTAATGATAGAGTTAGAGCATCTCAAGTCTCGAGTTGTGGAATAGAACCCAATAGCTCGTTTTGGGAAGGTGACGTTAGTGAAGAGCAATCCCATGATGTTTATAACAATGCTAGGTTTGAAAATAGTCAGAAGTTTGACCCACACTCAGAAACCTACAACCCTGGTTGGGGAAACCATCCTAATTTCTCTTGGTCTAAGGGCTAGAATCAAGGTCATTCTAGTAATTCTCAGCCTCCCCTGGGTTTTGGTTTTGCTAAGAACTCTTCAGGTCAACCCCAGTTTCAGAACCTTTCGGATAAAAAGATCACAAGTTTAGAAGAGACTCTCGCCTCGTTTATTAAAATCTCTGAAAAATAAACCAAATGGTTGCGCAAGGGATAGAATAAAGTAAGAGTATAGGTTATGCTAACTCTCAGGCTATTTCCGAGTTAAAAACCCAGGTTATTCAGATAAATGAGTCTTTGAGGGAAAAAGGTAAGTTTCCTATTCAAACTCAGCCCAATCCTAGAGGAGTTCATCAAGTAGGTGAAAGACCATCAAGCCATGTCAATTCGATAACAACCCTTAGGAGCGTTAAAACAGTAAACAATAAGGTAGCCACACCTGGTGGACATACTGTAGTTCCACCTTCTACTCCACTAGAGGAACCCATAGCTGAGGAAACTGAAAAAATTCCTAAGGAGTCCCAAGAAATTCCTGATAGGAGTACCCTTGTGCCTAGAGCCCCATATCCCAAGCTGTTAGCCCCAACAAAGAAGGAGTCGACCTTCAATGAGATAATGGAAATATTTAAGCAGGTGAACATCAATATCTCGTTATTAAAAGCAATTAGGCAGATGCCTGCTTATGCCAAGTTCCTTAAAGATCTTTGTACACGAAAGTGTAAGCTTAATGTCCATAAGAAAGCCTTTTTAGTTGGTCAAGTAAGTTCAATTCTTTTGAACCAAACACCCCCTAAGTATAATCACCCTGTATGCCCCACCATATCTTGTTAAATTGGTAATCACATGGTCGATAAGGCATTACTTGACTTAGGAGATAGTGTTAACTTACTCCCATATCATGTTTACACCCAACTAGGTCTTGGTAAGTTGAAACAGACTAAAATGACACTACAATTAGCTGATAGGTCTGTCAAAGTCCCTTGTGGTGTCATATAGGATGTTCTGATTGAGATTGATAAGTTTATTTATCCAGTGGATTTCGTTGTTCTAGACACCCATCCTGTTCAGGACCCAAGTGCTCAAATCCCTGTGATTTTAGGTCGCCTATTTTTAGCCACAGCTAACGCTGTCATCAACTGTAGGACTAGGCTTATGAACATATCCTTTGGTAATATGACCAATGAACTAAATATCTTTAATGTTACTAGACAACCTTCTGAAAATGATGATATAGAAGAAGTGAATATGATTAGCACTTTAGTTCAGGATAATTGGGATGCTACTCTACTGGGAGATTCTTTAGATGAATTTGAGGAAACCAATCTCTTAGACCAGATATGTGATCAATCTTTAGAAGAAGCCCTTGAGTATTTTAAAGACTCTACGGACCCAAAAATCCAGGCAATAGTGTTAGGTCTTTCTGAGAATAATGATGACCCTAAGTTTGGGGGTAGAGAACTAGAAGAAGCTCTTGAGTACTTTAGGGACTCTGAGGATCCAGAAATTCAAGCAATCGTTAGAGGTTGGTCTGTGAGTAGTGAAAACCCTAAGTTTGGGGGTAGTGATGGTCCTTGTGATCGTCACGTATCCCTAATTGAAGTCCCTAACTTGAGACCCGAGCCTTGTGCGTCTGAGATATTACTTGAGTCTATTCAGACTCCGCAACTCGATCCTCTTGATACTGTCCAGGAAGTGACCCAGGTATTAGAGGCCAGTATTTATGATGAATCTCTTTATAAAGACGCACATATGAAGCTTCGTTATTTTTCCCAGATAAACCAAATTGTCTTGACAGAAACTTTAGATGAGGATGTGCTCCTTCTTTTCATTTTTCTGAACCAGTGCAGTTGTCTCATATTGGTGTTAACTCTATTTAGTCTTATGGACCCATAACTATTTCGTCTATTGGTGTATGACTTTGGAAGGTGAAGATCCTTTTTGAGGTATTTGATGTCTGTCTGAAGACATTAAACTTATCACTCCTTGGGAGGTACCCCTTTCTCTTGTAACACGGTAATATTTTTCCTCGTTTCCTTCTAGTGGTAACGGTTTCTCCTTGTTCATGTTTTTAATTTCATCTTTAGAACATTGAGGACAATGTTAGACTTAAGTTTGGGGGTATGGGAGAAACTTTTTAGTTGCACTTTTGAAACTTCTAGCATCACATGGTATCCGATTATCTAAGTTTATATACTGTTTCTCACCGAAAAGATAGAAATTGGAATGCTAGGGATAACAACCTATTGAGACATTAGAGAAAAAGAAATTAAGATCCTTGAAATTCAGGAGAGAACTTGTTATTTTTAGAGGGTAACCGTGATGGACCTAACCATCCATGATGGAAAGGCAAGTAGGTCAGGAAATGCCAGAAAGACAAAGCAACCTCACAATGTAGTCTTAGTTACTGGATTACAACTCTCTCCCAGTAGAAACTTATCATCATCAACAAACGGAGCGACATCAAAATCTATGAAGAAAGTGGAAGACGTTTAAGGTTTATAATTATAATAGAAAATCAGAATTCAAAATCAAGGGTTACAAGAAGTTATAAGAGAAAGAAAAACGATATAAGTTGTTGAAGTTCATGATACTAAGACATTACAAGTTGTGAAGATCCAAGTGTTAAAGTCCTTCTGTGATGGCCATGTAAATTTTTGTCTTGTTATTACTCTATTTCAAAAAAAAAAAAAAAATCATCATTACGTTTTTTTTTCTAATAAGGCCATAGGGAAGTAGAATTTTTTTTATGTCAAGCAAGAAATCAAAGTGAATAGTTAATTGTCAAGGTTCTATGAGGTTCAAGAATTTATCATCAATAGTTGAAGACCGAAGAAGACGTTGTTTCTACTGAGATCTATGAGAGAGTCGAAGAAAGATACATTTGGTTGCTTTGTTAGTCCGCTTTCAATCTGGCATAAGATCTTTCTAGCACTGGTTTAACTTATCACACGTAATTAGTCCAGCTGTGTAGCAGATGTCCCTCTCATCTTTTTCTCTCTCCTAATCTTATCCAGCTGTAAATCAGCGTACGCATCTTACAATGTTTATCTAGATGTGTAGCGGATATCTCTTTATCTAGCAGTGTTACAGATGTGTCTCCCCTTTTCTTCAGTCAGCTTTAGAGCTAGCACCTTTAATTTCTCTGGCATTCTGGTTACTTGGCGATAGGTTGAGAATATGTATGGCATCATAGCTCTTTGGATACTGGTAACCAATTAGAAGTCAATGTTTTGTGGGTACACCTCTGGTAAACCCTCCCGAGATTAACTCGGTCACTGGGGCCACCTAGTGAGTCAGATTTTTATTTTTTTATTTTAGATTTGCTCGGGACTAGCAAATAATAAGTTTGGGGGTATTTGATAGACACATTTTTGTGTCTGATTTGTTCTCAGTGTCTCTATTGTTAGTCTCGATTTTTGTACTAATTTTGGTTTTTTTATGTTTGTTTAGGTGTTTTTGGAAAAATACATTTGTGTGGAAAAAGTTGCTCGAAAAGTGCTTTTTGGACCCCCGGAGAAAAGTGATAAAGGCACCCTCATTTTGGATAAGGGCACCCCTCAAGGCGTCTTATATTCGCACCCCCGGTATGGTTTCAAATTTGTTTTTGGCGGGAAAATCTGGTTTCAAAGAACCAGAATTAGGGTTGCTGATTTTGGCATGTTTTAGGGTGATTCAATGGCTGAAACTTCATGGTTCGACTTGATTCACCATCACAGGAATGGTATGGTCGATGGTTTCGACTGAATTTTGCTGGAAAAACCAAGACAAGAAATCAGAGCAACATGTACACATACACGGGTCTGCATGCGTTTCAGAGATTTTGAACGTGTTCTGCTCATGTCTAATGACTCGAGCAACACTTTGGACCTTGACAAAGATAAATAAAGAGATTTTGCAGCTGTAGAAATGCGTGAGAATCTAAATCAGGGAAGAAAATATTCGCATAATATTTTCTTTACTGCCCGAGTTCAATGAAGAATTTTGAGAATTATGGCGTGATTAAATGAGGCTGAGGAGTATAAATATGCTGCTTGGATCACATAAGAGCGGGATGGAGAGTTTGGGATAGTTTAGAGCATCACAGAGGCGTAAAATCAACAACCAGGAAAATTGTTTCTGCTGGTGTACGAATAACATAAGACCACCTCAAACAGTCGTTTATGCTACAGTGAATGTGACAGTCAGACGTCAGTCTTACATGTTATAACAACATCAACAGTTTACAAATATCGTTCTCTGTAACAGTGTTTTGCAACAATTATAAGCGTTGCAAACACCCGGTTTTAATTATTTTCTCTATATTTCATCTTTGTAAACACCTATTTGAGCAATGAAATCACCTTTAGAGCGTGTTTCCATGATGAGAAGCTAATCCCAACCTCTGGGGCGATGGAGGAAGCCAAGTTTCACAAATGTGGTAATTTTATCAATTCTTGTTATGACTATTTGCATTGTTATTTAATTGATTTATGAATTTCATTGAATGGTTGTGATTACAATTGATGGGTCATGCTTAGCTTAGAAGTTTTGATGTCCCATGCTTTAGTTTTACACCCATTACTTTCGAAATATACCTTAGGCAATGAATTAGAGTCAATAAAACTTTATCATTTGAGCTTTTATTGTTTAGAATTGATATCTGAACCATATGAGTGTGAAAATTGGTGGAATCCTAGCCCCAGCCTCTCCATAATTTTTACAAAACTTTATTTTGAGTTTGTTTTCTTTTTGCTTTAAAAATTAAGTCTAACAAATCTGCTTTCACAAGTCTTAAAGAACCTTTTACTACAACATCATTGAAAATATCATCATTTTATTATAATAAAGTAAACAACACTTTACGTTAATTATGCTTGAGTACAAACTCGTGTACAACATTTGGATTCCCATTAGGAGATTATTTACTTCCTCATGAAGTCAATAAGAGTATGCCAACTAAGGAGATCGTATAGTCCCATTCCTAGATTCTGCATATGTTGCTAAGGTTTGGGTGAAGGTTTTGTGGGTACCACCTTCTGTAAACCCTCCCGAAACTATAACTCAGCTACTAGGGCTACCCAGGGGTTCAAAAGCTTGTTGCACATGCTAAGTGCAATCGTAATTCCTGCGCCTGTGAGTTAGGATTTTATTTTGTAAATTAGATTTGCTCGAGACTAGTAAATAATAAGTTTGAGGGTATTGAAAGACACATTATTGTGTATGATTTCTCTCAATTCTCTATAATTGTTATTACTCGATTTTGAACTTATTTTGTTGTTTTGTGTATTTGTAGGTATTTTTCGAAAATAAACGTTTGTGAAAAATCAGCTCAAAAAGTTATTAAAGGCACCCATAAAAATTACTAAAGCACCCAAGATATGGATAAGGGCTCCCCATGTACTAAAAGCACCCAACAGTTGTGTTAGGGCACCCATCTTTTTCAAGTTCAAAGAGTTAATTTGACGAGAAATTTCTTTTCAACTGCGTAAATTCTTGGATCTGATTTGGCTGATATGTTTTTCCAGAGTTTTCCTTATATTAGATTGGGTTCACTTGTTTTGAAAAACAGGAAAGCCGATCCTATCAGAACCGAAAACAAAGGAAACATCCGTATGTACCTCGATTCAATATGAAAACAAAGATATAAAAGAAAATAATCAAACACATGGAAGAGATAAATAAAAGGAAATAATCTTGTGGTTTGGAAGGAAAACGGAATAAACGGAAGATTTTATCGAGATTTGATCAGGCTGTGGTGGATATAAAAGGTGGATGAAGTCACAATAGAGGGGTATCGAGAGGTAGGGTTAGCTGAAGAGAAGAATTTAGAGATGCATGTGGAGTTGCAAAGTGACAGCAGTAGCAGTAGCATGAGGAAGAACAAGAACTCAAGAACATTAGTCGTAGACTCAATCGCAGATTAGATAACTGTCGCAGAAACTGTATTCTTGGTTGTAGTTGCAGAAGGCTTTTAGTAATTGAAGTTTATCTTTTTCAACTGTACATATGTTTTAGTAATTGCTGGGGTAGAGATTGCACCAAAGGCTAAACTGTCTACTACCTGGAAAACAATCTGCCACTAGATTCGTACTAGAGAAGCGGCTATACCCCCTTTTTGTCTATACAGCGTTGCAAATTTTTTGTTTTATTATTTTCCCCCTTTTCACTTTTGTATACACTTTTTGAGCCATGAATAAATCTTTTGAGAGTCTTTTGACATGAGGAGCTAAACCCCAACACAGTGATGACGGAAGAAGCTTGATTTCATATGCGTGTGGTAATTATATTTTATTGTTTTTATGACTTTTACACTTATTTTAATTGATTTATAATTTTTGTTAATTAGTTGTGATCTTGTTCTATGATGTAATCTTAGACGTAAGCGCTTTTGATGCACCATGCTTATAATTTACAATTAATATTTTGGAAATATGCTTTCAAAGAATCAGAGTCCATAGTTTTATTATTTGACCTATAAGTGAATAGAATAAATATATGAATCGCATGAATGATTTTTATGGTGGAATCTTAAGTCCCAATCTCTCGTGATATTGTTATCATCTTTGTTTATTTGCTAGAATAATTAGAATTCAAGTCTAAAATTGATCTTCACAGGTCTGAGTGGAATGAATATTATTACCACTTTTCTCATCACTATAATTGATTGATAAAATACCCCTTTGGTTACTTATAACAACTATAAACGTACTGCTTGCGGTGGGATGAATCATATTTATAGTTACATTACTAGATGGGGTACATGAAGATAAATAAGTATCTTTGATCGAGTAAATAACTTCGACGGTCTTTACTTATATAACGAATTCGAAGAATTTAAATTTCTTTTATTAAAAATTACCATATTCAGTTACAACATTCATAATTGGGCACAATCACCGCCTGGCCCTCCGAAAAACATTACTATCCCACTGAAAAAATATCTTCCAGCAAAAATGAGATCGTAACAACTAGTTTTTGTGTTGTGTTGCAGTTGCACCTTTGATGTATCAAAGTCCACATAATTTCCCTGATCGTTGACGACTTTCATATATAGCATACAACATGAATGACTAGAATCAAAAACTGGTAAATGCCCATATCCCATTGGAGGACTGGGTTCACCACGATATCCTCCTGCGGCCCCTCCATATCTAATGATAGACGCATTATTTTCTAAATGTGTAAAGATTTATTTTGGCCAATATCCTATTTTTGCATTGTCTATGCCATTGATAAACCACCAATTCCCACTTTCGGGGTCCCGAAGCACAGAAAAATCAAATCCACGTTGCTCCCCTCCATAAGTACTAACACTAATTTTTTCTCCAAACGAATACTCAGGGTGGATTTGCACAAATCCCGGGCAAAGCATATTATAGCATCATGTATCTTTAAATCCATCAGCCTGCATATATACAATAATCAATCTAGTATATAAATAAGTTGTTCTTCTTAAAAGTAGTTATTTGTAATTATTTAAATGCTTGAATATGTTTTAATGGAAGGAAACAGATTAATAACGAACCGTCCATAAACCAAAAACTCGTGTCTCATTGTCACCAAATAATGTAGGGTGTACCTGAAATTGTCATTAAAGTTATGACATTTTAAGATGACGATAAATAGTTTATTGTTAAGGATCAATAAATAAATAAAATAAAATAATCAAATTTGTTAATGCTAATCCCACGAAGATGATTTCGAGGATGACATCATTAGATCCTATGAATTAGTAAGATTTCTTTTCCAAATTATAATGTTACTATAAATAACCCGTGTCGTAACGACACGGCATGAGACGATATAATTTTTTGTCATAATGATTTAAATAAATACTATAAACTATGATAAGACTTATTTTGTCCCATGAGAACTTGTAGTTATGAAAATCTTAGATATTTGTCATCCAAATAATTATAAATTTGGTACTGCCTTGATTTGATTTGTTATAAATGTATAAGTGTATGTTACATTACCCGAGTCTTCTAAATTGTTGGTGGACATAATTTGAAGACCCTAATGTATAAGTGTTTGCACTTTCAGGGAAAAAAAACTACCATATGTATCCTCCTCCGTTTGAAGACTCTACTTATAGCTTTGATAAGGACATAATATTTGTTTTAGATTTCATAAGGACATAATTTGTATTTTACTTACTACGTTTAATTTAAATAAACTTTTACTCTCATTAATTGTGATTTTATAAAACGGGTAAAAATATGGAACTTGGCAAGGTTTAAAATTTTAGTTTTAACAAAACCCTTTCGGGTTTAATATGAACTCATCTACTCTAGGATGCTTTCATGGTAATTATGACACCCAAAGTTCCTCAAAAGTTTCCACTAAACATTGAATACATGAGTTTGTCAAATAAAAATTGACACTGGAACAGAAAAAGGTTACCAACTCTAATCTTTGTGCACCTTTATTTCAGAAGTACGGTTAATTTGCACACTTGCTCAACATTATAATTAACATGCATACACATTTATAAGGACATAATTTGTTTTATTTACTACATATAATTTAAATAATTTTTTACTCTCATCAATTGTGACTTTATAAAACAGGTAAAAGTTTTGAACTTGGCAAGGTTTAAAATTGTAGTACTAACAAAACCCTTTGGGTTTAATATGAACCTATCTACTCTAGAATGCCTGCATGGTAATTATGACATCCAAAAGTTCCTCAAAAGTTTCCACTAAACATTGAATACATGAGTTTGTCAAACAAAAATCGACACTGGAACAGAAAAAGGTACCCAACTGTAATCTTTGTGCACCTTTATTTCAGAAGTATGGTTAGTTTACGCAACACTACGCTCTATTAGAATTAACATGCATACATATTATCAGTTCGAATTTTCTCTTGATGGTACCTTATCATATTTAACTGGTTCCCAAATGAAAACTAATTTTTTGTCTTCGTATGTTGATAAAGATTCTAATGTTGTTCTTCCTTTATAGTTTGATGAAGGGTGGTTAATTTATAACTAATAACTTTAAGTATACATGTTTTTAACTCCAAGAGATATAAATGATGGTTTTTATTTAATTTTTGTCACATTTTTTTTTATGATTATAATGATGAGTAAATCTAATCAATGTATATTTATAATTGAAGGGGGTTACAAATGTTACATCCTTCGGATGTCTTTGGTTGGGATGAGACTGGGATGGTCGGATGCAATATTTGTCTCTCAAAATTTTATATGACCATCCAAGCTCCAAAACCTATTATGTTTTGTCTTTAGAAGTAATAACCCGTGCCGTAACGGCACAACATGAGACAAAATAATTTATCTTTAGAAGGATTTTAATAATTATCACACACTATGAGCCTTAATTCGACCCATGAGAACTTAATTGTATTTTTTTGATTAGTGACACTTTTAATATCCCCCATGAGAACTTAATTGTAATTATTTTTTTAATCTAAATAACCCGTGCCGTAACAGCACGGTATGAGACAAAATAATTTCTCTTAAGAAGGATTTTAATAATTATCACACACTATGAGCCTTAAAATAATTTTTCGATTCGTACAATTAACTTAATTGTAACCTGTAATTGTTTGTACGTTTTTTTTTTCTGCCCATTATGAAAAAATATAGGAGTAGGCGTTTGTTGCATGGTTTAGACTTCCTGTACTATTAATTACATGCAAAAAAGAAAAGAATTACATGTGGAAATTTTTGGTAACTTTTTAAATATTCCTTAGGTTTAACCTGCACGTAACGTTCATTCATTAATATTAACCCATTCATGGAATGTGACAGGAAATTTTTGGTAACCATTCCTAAGTATTCCTTAACTTTCCCTGCATGTAGCGTTCATTCTTTAATATTAACCCCATTCATGGAATGTGACAGAATAATTACGAATATATTATTTAAAAAAAGATAGCTCTATTCATATTCAAGAGCCTTAACATATCCATCTGTATGTGATGTCAAGGTGAATATGTTACTAAAAAGTGAATTCTCTTCCTCTCCTATTCTCATTATTCTTACAATATCATTATTCTAACAAAACCTTATCCATCCATCAGGTGAGAAACCAAAACAATCTTCTTCTTTACACGATGATTAAAAATGTTTCAGAAAATGTAAAATTTTCTCGTTTGTCCATAACCCGCCACATGAAGATCATCCATTCTTACTCTTTACATATGTGAATATTTTTTTCCTATTTTTATCCATTTTCCTCTAATATTATATGTGTTTTGCAGGTTGATTAAGGTTGGCTTATTCGATTGCCATTTTTTCTGGATTTACATATTGCGACCCCCCAGGTGTTGCACTCCACGTAAGTTTCCTCACCGTAGACTGTTCTATTTGTTCAATGAGTACAATTGAATTTATGCTTTGTATTTTTTAATTTTTCTCTAGTAGAATGAACATTATTTCTATTATCTTAAAAAAGAATACATTGTTTGTGTTTTGCAGATTACTGAAGATTGGCAACATTCTTTTTTTTTTGAAGACATGGTTGAAAGTTATTGTAGCATTTTGTTTTTTGTTTTTTTTTGTAGGTTTTTAATATTTTTTTTTTTTTTTTTTTTAAGAGTTATTGTAACATTTATATTTTCGTTTTTTTTGTAAGGATAGCATTTAATTGTTGTAACATTTTAATTGAAGAGGAAGTAATTAAGAGGGCTAGAGGGGGTTTACAAACACCACAGCCGCTAGATGTCTTTTGCTAGGATGAGACTGGGGTGGTCGAATGTAACGTTTGTCTCTCCAAATGTTATCCGACCATCCAAGGCTCAAAAACCTATGCTATTTTGTATTATAGATTATCTAGTAGAGCATTTTCTCCTTGGACTCTAGGAATGTATGAACAAACAACATTTATAGGAAGTTTTGAAGATGACTTACCGTCCATCCAAACTCAATGCTATTTAGTTCTTCAGCTGGACCATTTTGTATCCATATTTGACCAGTGCTAAACTTGTATGAATCCAAACTTGGATTTGTTACAGTAATTCGAGCTTTAGCCCCGTAGTATTCTTTCTTGTCAAAAGGTTGAGCTGATACATACTATAAGAAAAAAAAAATTTCTTTTAAAATAAATTAGGTGTTGAAAAACTGGTACTCACGTGGATATTCTATTTTTAGGCTGATGCATGTTATATACAAACAAGGTTACCACATGCTTAATGCTTATACATAATTTTCAATTGATGTGAGAAATAAAATTTTCATATATATTATCGTTAAGATGACAATATTCAATAGTTTATGGAAACAATATTCATAAGATAACTGGAAATATTAAAAAGCCTATTTTTTGTGGGACAGAGTTAATATATATACACTTTTGTATATATTATATCTTAATTATATGAATTTCTAATTATCTTTTGTGTATATACATGTGTATATATATCTATTGTACTTTTCAAATATAAATCTTCAAATACTCATTGGAATCACAATAGGCTTAAACTTCCAAGGATCAAACTAATCATCAATACTTACGTTGTTAGGCTTTATCCAATGAGATTTTGCATTTATTAGCTCTTCCTTTGTGGTTCTTCGAATCGGGACAGTTTCAAACGGGCACCCTTCAAGTTTAGATCGCATAACACTTGATACCATATTAGAAATGGTTATGTCAATTTGTTCTTCTTGAATTATATTTGGTTTCATCTACATGCATACAAGGAGTTCAAAAATATTTTAGGATACCAAAACAAACACTAACAAAAAAATTAATTATTTACTGAATTTATGGAGACCTTGATACCAAAATGTTACTCTATTTGTTTAAAAAATTGAATTGTTCATCATCTTGTAATTTTATTATTAGAACAAGATGCAAATGAGGGTAATTTTCTCAAATTATATTTTTAATTTTTCGGTTGGAGTTCTTATTGCTTCTTCTTTCCTCCCAATGAAGGTAGAAACGGAAGAAATGAAAATCATCTTCTTTTTCTTTTACTATTTTTCAAAAAACTGTGTAAATAATTCATGCTTCAGAAGAAAAAAGAAATATTATAAGTATCGGTGAAACATGTAATTTACGGAACGATAAATGATGATTAAAATTTTTAAAATGAGTAATGACCTGACCATTACTAAGAACGATCATGGAAGAATAAATAAAATGAACATCAAATAGTTTATCTATAATATAAGCCAATATCTTCAATCTTCAATAAATTTATTTTTTAGTAACACTATGTATAGCTGAAGAATTTTAGAACTCTCCGTTATATATAGAAAGGGTGCACTAAATGTAAGTGAGGATAGAGAATAAATCAACATTTGAAAGTGGTTCATATTCTTTGTAATAAAATTATTATAAATAATAAACGTACGTTACCTGGATTTTGTGATTTTTAACAATGGATGATCAAAAGCTGGTTGTTTGTAGATGTTTATACAGTCGTATATATCACCAAGTTCCGTCTATGATTATCCAACACAACCAGAAAGAAAAATGTAATTACACACAACAATTCATTAAACACATCTAATAGGAAAGCAATTGAGTCTAATTCATACCCATCAAAGTACACAAGATAATCTGATTATGCGGTGGGTTGTATTTAGTCTACCTTGAGAAGTTTTGTGTTGTTTCCTCCAGTAATTTCACGGAAATATGATACGGACATGGTTTTAATACATAAAAATTATTACTCGATCTGTCCTATTTTATTCGTCAATATTAAAAAATCAAAAAATCAAAGAGACCAAGAAAAATCAAGTGTTTTTTCTTAATTGATATATTTGTTTTTGTATATAAAATGTTTTCTAAAAGGGTTATTTTGTTTTTGGTACTCAAGTTTTGACCAACTTTGTTGTTTGGTCTAACATTTGTCCAGCTTGGGGTTTGGTACTTGGAATTGACGTTTGACCGTGATTGACTCTTTTTGACCCAATCTTTTTATATTTCTCTTTTTTTTATTACTAATAATTTAGTCTTTTACTTATTTACCCCTCCATTTTTAATTTTTAATATTATTTTTAAACCTTAACTTTTTTATTAAAATATTTTTTTCTAATTTTTAAAAATTATTATTTTCTATTATTATTTTTAAATTTTTAAAAAATTATTATTTTTTATCTTTTTAATGATTTTGTTTTTTTAAATAATTTTCTTTATTTTATAAAAAATTTAAAACTTTTTTAAAGAAAAACTTTTTAAAATCTTTAAAAAAAATACAGAAAAAAAAAATTTAATTTTGAAAAAAAAATCAAAATAATTTAAAATAAATAATAAATAAGTAAATTAATAAATTCATTGAGGGTAACTACGTAATTTCAGACAATTATTAAATTTTATATTAATTTTTAATAAATACTAAATAGAAGTCAAGAGTCAACGTAAGTCCACATCAATTCCAAGTACCAAACCCCAAGCTGGACAAATGTTAGACCAAACAGCAAAGTTGGTCAAAACTTGAGTACCAAAAACAAAATAACCCTTTCTAAAATTGGAAAAAATATCTTTTAAATGGTAAATGTAAAAATGGAGATATAGTGTCCGACATTTGGAAACTTTTTACTTATTTTTTCTATACTCCAGTACACCGTAAAATACTTTGGTATAAAATGGGACAGAACAAATAATGTGTACTCCCTTAGTCCCTGTTATTTATTTATTTATAATTTGACACTTTATTTATAATTCATCGTCTAAGACTTCACAAAAACATCCCCTATTTGATAACCCGTTTAATAAGTACTAAATACTATTGTTGTTTTTAGAAAAATGATGGTAAGGCTTTTGAAAAAGGAGGGTTAACAAAATTACATTTCAAAGTAATTGGGTAAGTTTAAAATAACGACAAATCTAGTTGCACAACTTCAATTCATAGGCCATTAATTTATAACCTCTTCGAAAACTCATTTTCTGATACTATATTGTAATAAGTTATCAATTCTTGTTATATAATTGGATTTTTAGTTGGATAGGTTCCTTTTTGTTAAGGTACTCATACAAGTTACAATTTGATTGCTATGATTTTTATTCGTTTTCATTTTTCAACAAGTTTAGGTGATCCAATTTATATTGTGTTGGATAAAGGTTTTAGTGTTATGCACTTCAAGAAAACTTGTTTCCCCCTTTTATATGTATGTGTTTTCTTGTTTTCTATAAACTTTACTTCATCAGGGATTATTTATTTATTTTAATTGAGACTGTAGTATGCAAAACATTAACAAGATTTTTAGCACCCCTTAAAGCTAGAGTCCGTGTCATATTACACAAAGATATATAAAAAAAAAATAGATCAATGTTTGAATATAAGAATTTGGTGAACAAAATAATCTATAAATATATATTTTTTACCTGGATTGACTTCACAGGAGGCTTATTGAGAATCTGAAGTTTCTTTTCTAACTCCATGTCTTCTTCCTTTGATGTTAATCTATTAACCTTTCCTTGTGCTACATGGTAATTCTATAGGATGAAGTTTGAAAGAACTAGAACAAAAATTAGTTTGATAAAACTCTTTAGACTCATTTTTACCAAAATAATGTGTTTTGTTTTGGTAGATACAAAGCCTTTTATACGCACCGTAGTTTAATTCCTCATTAAATATAGATTTTTTTTTTGTAAAAAGTTTAGTTATTGTCTTAATTGCGTAATTAATGTGATATGTCTCGGACATTAAATATGGTCTATTTCTGGAAAATATTAGTCATTATTACTAAAAATCCAATCTTCATTAACTGGTTTCGATATACTCTAGGCAGATATTTGGACCACAAATTTAGTATGCAAGAACTTAGCTCATCATCATCAGTGTATACTATGTGTAAAAGTCACATAATTATTAGTATTATGGAAAGTACTTTCTCCGTACCTATTATATATGCGGATGGACTAAAATCTTGAATATTAAGGAATTGATTTGGTTTCATAATTTTGCCAAATTCTTTTCTGATTTATCCCTTGTATCATTCCCAAAAAAAAAAAATTATTCCTAGATTAAAACGATACTAGACTTTGTGCTCGTGCTACGCTCGGGCGGCTTCGCAAACTTGGTTCACCAATTCAATCTAATTTTTGCAGAAACCTTCAACACATCCACAATATTTGATCATCAATGATCCCACACAATTTTCAGCTTCCCTCCTATATATCAACCCATCTCCCTCTTTGTGACCGAATTGACTCTGAAACGGAAAGTGACTTGGTTTAGGCCGGAGTCCTACAAATTTATCTCTCGAATCTAAGTAATTCCTTTGCAGTGCATCTGTGTGAGGTTAAGCAGTTTTCTCGGTTGAGGAGTCTCGACAACACGCTCGACTCTTCACTTTCCTAAAAAACCAGCAAATCGTTTTTCTCCATTTACAGATTGGTGACCATAGTGGGAGATTAATCTCTCGGTTGCAATCTCACATTTTCATAAAATGGTTGATCTTATGTCAGGTTCAGTTACGAATCCCAACCCAAACAATGCTATCACTAGCAACAATAGTGGAGCTCCAGAAACTACTCATGTTTCCAACAACCGCACGGACAATACTACTCCTCCGCAAACCAACATTGGAGACAATCCGCTCTTCGTCAGGCATCCCGAAGAAATTAGAGAAAACTTGCCTACTGTTGCTGATCTCATGAAGGTCCTGGAAGTACTTGCAAAAACCAGAATGGCATGTCTGCGACGCAGAAAAAGATGTTCAATTACCTCAAGACTCTTACTGACAAGATACCAGACAAAACTCGGGAGAAGGGAAAAGACAAGGAAACATCTCCAACTGTGGCTCCTGAAGTCATTCTGGTCCCTGACGATGATGAAACCCGCAAAGCTGCAGAACCTGAACCTGCTAGTTTCATCATTCGTGAAGATCTTGAACGTTTTATGAAGAACCGGGGAAAGGGCCATGCACCATCAATCCATCGTCACCGGCCTCCATATCTTGTTGTTATGCAAAGAATCCCTCTTCCAAAGGGTTACACTTCTCCAACCTTCACACTTTACAATGGAACAGGGAATGCTCGAGAACATGTTTCTCTATTTCTGGAAGCATTAGGAGAGCATGAACACAACCGTGTCGTTCGTTTCAAGGAGTTCTCGAAGTCTTTGACCGGCTGAGCCTACACTTGGTATAACAACATCGCACCATGGAGAATAGATAATTTGGGAGAAATGATTAATGCTTTCTACAGGAAATACTTCTTTGTCTCTGAGAAAGTTACTCTCTCCGACTTGGGAAGGATGTCTTAGAAGAATAATGAACATCCGAACGACTACGTAAAGAAGTTCAGACTCCAAGATATGGATTATCATGATCCAAATGTCACTTAGCAACAAATGGTGGACTTGTGCATCAACAGGATGATCCCAGTCTGAAAAGGCAAGGGTACCCCAAATATACCTCAATCTCTAACTTTTCCTTCCTATAAGTCCTTTCCCCTAAAGTGATTGTCTATGGACTGAGTCGAGATAATATAACAAATCGGTTCACACTTTGTGTGATTGTCAATGGATACGAGATCGAGACAATTCGATAACAAAGTGTGTTTACTTGATACAAAGGTTCGGACTTAACCAAACTCAATAGGATTCACGTATCAAGTAAATAGGAATTAACATTTGTGCAATTTACTTTAATTATAATAAAACAATCATAATGCGTAAATATAAATTAAATGACACAGCACGATTTTGTTAACAAGGATACCGCAAATACAGAAAAACCCCGGGACCTAGTCCAGAATTAAATACTCTCAGGATTAAGCCGCTATAAAAAATAATACCAACTTCGTATGGTTGATACCAAGCAACTAAACCTATAGTTCACCTAGTTCCTTCTATATTCCCACGCATCCAACCTATAAACAAGTCACGTACTTGGAACAATTCCTTATGATCGTATTCCAAACAGTACTAAAGGAACAACAAATCTGTTTGGTATCAACTCTCTTCAACCAAGTGATATGAGTTGTGCAAAGGTTCCCTTGTTTATCTTAACATAAACTCATTTGCCAGGTTCCAAGATCTATCTTATGTTCAATCACCCAAAGGTAATCGTTAAGATTAATCCAACAACACTCTTCAACCAAGTGATATGTGTTGATGTCGATCTTCCTCAATTAATCAATCCAATCTGCCATAAGGATAAACCGAATATTAATTGGATCTCTTTTACCCAAACAAGTATTGTGCACACCAAAGATTGTAAAAACGAAGTCAGGAATCTTCAATATCTTCCCTGTCTCCAAATCTTCTTAAATCTTCAATAAATACCTACACACAACTACTTGAATCTCTTGTGATCAATCACACACAGAACAGAGTCTGTTAACAATGGATTATCACAAGATCGTCTTTAGATCTAACAACAGTCTAAACATCCCTGTTGAAACCTTGAACTAGTGTGAGTGAATCTTATATCAGAAGATAAGATTCTCAAGCATAAAAAAAACTAGGTGCAATCAAAGTTAAACCACTGTTAGTCAATCAAATCAATACGAAAACTAAGATAAACCGCAATATCTAGTTTCCTACCAACGGGTCGCGCTAGAGCTTCTCAATCCCAAATAAGACTTTAAATTGATCGGTCGTAAGAAATTTCACCTAATTAGATTACTCTCCTCTCCGATAGGCGGCTTCAACAGTAACAAAGACAAAAGGGGAAGTCTATGTCACGAAGGATTAGTTTGCTAGAAATGCAAACTCAAAGTATTTATAGACAATGAAGTTTGGACACCAAGGAATTTCCAAAACCGAAAATATTCTCAAGATATTTTTCATTACTCCACCAAATTCGGTTTTCATAATTTCTGTGAATGCACTGTCCAAAAATAACGATCAAAATCTCCTTGGAAAATCTTTAATTAGCAAATGCACATTACTAATTCTTATTTTCCATATATAATTAAAAACCCTTAATTAAAAATATTCTTAACTTATTTAATTCGATCTTGGGATTTACTTCCTTCTTAGCCTTTAAGGAATATCTTTGAACAATATAGAATAAGCATTAATGCACCGTGTTCAAAGAGTGACGACATCTTACTCTTGCAAGTCTTTTCCATGCTTTCTCACTTGAAGCCGATTTACCACACTTCCAAACAAGTTTAGAATTGGTTCATTTGACTTTCAAGAACTATGTGATTGATCAAGTACCACTCAATCACAACTCATGGGTTTACGGTTCTACCAAAACAAGTTTCGGTTCTACCTGACGTCACCGCTACCGCCGCCTAATACCTCCACCGCCTGTCACAGCCTTCTACAGCCGCCGCCTTCACCGTCGTTTAAGTCCACCGGCTTTGGATGTCGGGCATGGCTACCAGCGTCGGCTTTTCCGCCTTTCTTTCCGCTGGCTCCCCTACTACTGTCCCGAAGAAGTTGAAGTTGCCGGCGCCTGCTAATGCCGACGTGGTGACGGAAAACGTTAACAGCGTCGGTAGAATATTCTTTCCATCAATAGAATATGCTGTCGACGTCACCCTTGATGATGTCATCATGATGTCACCTCTACTGACGTAGTGCTGATATAACCAATGATGATGCGTTGATGATGCAATACTGATAATGCAACGATGACGCAATGATTGCTGAAGTGGGTGAATAATACCCAGATGTGGGTGACAGAAACATAACGCGGGTGATCATAACTAACTGAAGTGGGTGAAACTTTGCTTCCGCTGGGGTTGGCCGTCGGCCATTTTTTTTTTTTAAAGCCGCCAGGTCTTGCCGCCGGATATTTATTTTTTTTTGTATTTGAAACTTTCCGCTACCCTTTCTCAGAAAATGTGGTCTTTGCCTTCGGACCTTTTGTGACAAGGTTTTGAATTGTTATCTTTTCCTTCAACAACTTCTTGCAACGGTTCTGGGGATTGTTGTCGTTTCTTATGGACTTTCCACCACCGTTTTTCTACCCTTTTGTGGCCTTTTATGAAACATTATGAGATGCTTTTCTGGAGGTCTTCTCTAGGGTTTTCAAGCGCTTAGAGGTGTAGGAAACTTGACAACTCTACAATCATGACAGTAGAGATTTTGACATACTACAAACTCGAATATGTAGATACTACGTTATTTGGGGTCCAAATTTTTCCAACTTTGGACTTAAATATGCTGCGAATCGAATATCCTGGCAAAAATCTTAGCGATATTTCCAATGAGTCAGTCTTGGTGGCCTCTGACTATGAAGCTGGATGGTAACAGTTGCGATCAACTGGACTGCAGCAGCTGCGATCAGCTAGACTGCAGTGATTTAAATCAAAATTGGATCAAGCCATGTTGCAGATCGAACATCCAACAACAATTTTGATGATGTTTTTACGCCATCTTTTACCGTGGACCAAACATCCTTTGTAGGATCAGAATTTGCAAGAAAGACATATTTGCAAAGTTTGGTTAATAACACATCGCGAGCGTCGCAGAGTGATTTGAAAAATGACGTAACAAATGACGATGACGGAAACATGAGAAATGTGTGATAATTCTGCGATAATTAGAGTGTTTGCGAAGATTGGAAATATAACTCTTGCGAGAATATCGAAAGTCAAATCATTAAAAAAAGGACAGATTAGCTGTCATCCACTATGTAATTTCCTATATAAAGAGTTGAACCAATGTAAGGAAAGGGAGATCTTTTTCGAGTATTGAGCAAGTCATTTAGGAGAGAGAAAGTCCAGAGCAGTTGTTAATTTCTTAGTTTCATTTCTTTCCATTCTTGTAAAATTGTGAGATTCATTAATAAAGATTGTGATTGATTATATAAACAATGATTTGATTATATGAATTCTTGTGAGGGGTGTAGTGTAGGATTTCCTGCTACTACATATTGGTGCTAGAAACAGGGAGTTCCCTTGTTTTTAATGTGAAAATTAGTATTGTGATTTGGGAGAATTTGAGATGGTGAGAAGTTTCAGACAATCTTCAATAATTCTTTGAAAATAGAAGATATGGCTAAGAGAAGAAATGCTCCAAGATAACTAAGAACTGTTAGAAGGATTAAGAGACTTTCTGGGGAAAGAAGAAACGAAAATGAAGAATCATCAAGAATGAATACAAGAAATGATGGAGAAAATCAAATTTAACAACCGGTTCAACATACACCAGCGCAAAATAGAACTTTGGATTATGATATAGTGAGTGTGCATACTTGGCGATCGGATTCAGCGGGAGAAATAAAAGAGAAGCAACATCTAAGAAATGAAAAACAAGAAGAAAGAGATGAAGAAGCAATTGGAGGAATAATTCATGGAGATAAAAAAGTTGGAGTATTAGAGGCAACAAAGGCGTTAAGACAAATAATACATGAAGAGAGGAGATTAGGAGCGGAAGAACGCGCAAATTTGACAAGACAAAACCATGAATTGAGAATAAATAATATGAGGTTACAAAATAGGAGATCAAGTACAATGAGGTCAAGTTCAAGATCAATTAGAAGTGAGGAAAGAAGAAGTTCACCTATGACAAATATTGAAGAAGAAAATCAAGATCCAAATGAAGGACGTCGCGAAAGGAGAGAAGTAATGGAAGATCGTTATGTACCACAAGGAGAAATTCACCAAAATGGGCAAAACAACAGAGGTCAGGAGAATGAGCAGCGTCACGAACGAAACAACCAAGACGGCGAAGAAAATCAGGAAGAAGGGAGGATAATATTACGTGGAAGAGAGATTCAAAGAAATCAACAGATAGTTGAAGAAGAAATCGAGAGATATTATGCTGAATAAGCGCGTTTAGATTGCGAAAGGGAAAGATTGAGAGCAGAAGTAGAGGAAAGAGAATTCCAATTGGAAATTCGCTAGAAAAATCACGACAATCAAGAAATAAGACGCGAACAAAACCGCAACAATGATAATATCAATAAAGAATATGATAGGGTACAAAGAGGAGCTGAAAGGCAACAGAGAGAATTGACAAGGAATGAACAAAATCGCAGAAGAGAAAATCAGAGATATAATGGTGTGCGAATTCATGAAAAAAGTGATAGACAAGATCGCAGAGAAAGACAAGAAAAAAATGAAAGGGAAGAAAATCAAAATCTCGCGACACAGAGCAGACAAGAACGCAGGAGAAGGAAAGCAGAACTGAAGAGACCAATGGGATCAACATCCGGGGTAAATGAGAAAATCTTAAGAGAGTTGGCATAAATGAGAGGAATGCTAAATAACATAAGAGAAGGAGACAGGAGACAATTAGATGAAGCCATAGAAGAAGCTGCGAAAACTCCGTTCTCGCAAGAAGTACAATTAGGAGGAATTCCACCAAAGTAAAAGTTGCATGCGTTAACCAGTATCTTTGATGGAACAACATGCGCAACTCAGCACATTAAAACTTATGTGAGATGTATGCTACAGTGGTAGAATCATGATGATGTGTTGTGCAAGTATTTCGCTTCAAGCTTAACATGAGAGGCGTTAAAGTGGTTTGAAGGTTTACACAGAAATACTATAACATCTTTCAACCATTTGCAGACTACATTTTTAGGGGAATAAATAACCAACAATTCCTCGCGTCCAGGCATAGAAGATGTATTTGGGTTAAAGCAGATAATTGGTGAAAGTTTGAAACATTTAACCATAAGATGGAAGGCAATGTGTAGTGAAATGGCTGAACGGGTGGATGAGAGATATCTTATCATATCATTCATTAACGCAATGTTAGCAACCAATCTATTGTATATTCAAATTTTCATAATCAAGAATACAATTACAATGACAGAGCTGCGAGAATTTCAGGAGGAGTACATTGCTCTTGAAGAAAAGCAGAATAAAGTAGAATCTTATCCAATTGCGAAGATAAGCTCAAATACTGCGAGCGCAAGCTTATTGCCTAAATTGATAAACACACTGGCGAGTACTTCGCAGGTACAACAATAAAATAATAAGTATAATCAGCAGAAGCTGGTAGCTATGTGAAGTAGAGATCAAGAAGAATTCGAAAGGGAAAGAAATTTTTATAGTCGAGGTGGAAATAACAAAATTCAAAGACTTGATCAGCCACAAGAAACTTATGGGGGATATAGACAAAATTATCAAAGAGGATCGGGAAGTCAAAAGACGATATGGGAAGAGATCAAGATTCCACCATTGAATGCTAGTGTGGAAAAAATTTGGGAAGCTATAATTTTAATGGAGAACATTCCAACACCCTGGAACATGGGAAAAGAACCACATCAAAACAACCGAAGTCAAGAATTTTGTTCTTACCATCATTTTCATGGGTATTCAAAAAATAATTGTAGAAATATAAAAGGATCATTCTCATGATGATAGACCAAGGAAAATTAAATCGTTTTATAATAGGGCACCCTCAATCTTATACCTTTCCACCACCACCAGAAATTCTCAGAGTAAATGCAGCAAAAGGAGGATAAACATTTGTCATGGAAGTTGGAGCAAATGCGAAGAACCTGTTTTATAATTCTATTGTGCATTCATACAAAATAATTGAAGACTTTCACGACAGTGTTTTAAGCAGAGTATTTTCGAGAGATGTTGATTGAAGAGAAATTATGAACATTGCGAAAATTGCGCCACTAAAAGAATTTCAAAAGCAAGACTATCTCTTTCACCGCAGAAAATTTTGTTGCGAAATGCATGATAACCCATTAGTGGTGAGGTTAGAAATAAACCCAAGGAAAAGGGAGGATGAAGATGAAGAAGAGGATGATGAGGCTCAAGATACATGGGAAATTAATAGAGTCTTAATTGACACCAGAAGTTCTGTGGATATCTTATTCTATCATACTTATAAGACTATGTGAGGCAGAGATAAGGATCTAATACCCTCAACCTATAAAATGTATGGTTTCAATGGTACTGCCAATAAGCCTAAGGGAGAGATCACAATGACAATTCCATTAAAGGGGATATCTTCCAAGATTTTATTCTGTATTGTTGATGTGGAGTCACCCTACAATTCTTTGATTGGGCAACCTTGGTTTCATGGGATTTTAGGTATAGCTTCAATGTTTCATCAATGTATCAAATTTACCCATCCCATTGGAGTTGGAATTATAAAAGGAGATTGGATTGAAGGTAAGAAATGCTATGAGATTGATGTGAAATCTTGCGAAGAAAGAGATGTCAAGAAGGAGAGTTGGAAATATAACATCAAAAAAAGACAACGAAGTGAGAGATTGATGGTTGATTCAGTAGAACTGAGAGAAGAATGATTGTTGCGAAGTCAACGCCAGCTGAAAATAACAAATGATGAAAATATCGCATAAGAAAAGACTATAGCGAAAAGCAACAAAAGCACAGAGGTAGAAAACAACAAAGGTAAGAAATTCAAACTGTGAAGTGAAAGAAATATTGAGAATAAGGGAAAAGATGTATAATTGACTTGTTGCAAGAATTTCAAACGTTTCAAAAATATATTTTGTTTAATGATAAAATGAGATAGAGAAATTACAACAAAAATGAAATGCAAAAACATAATCTTGCAAATATGCGAAAATTTCGCAAGAAATGATCTTTAAGATCCAGAATGGGACGAACCTTTATGGCGTACACCATAGTTCGCGAATAAAATTTCGCAAGAGGAAAATGTAAGACCTAAAGTACGTTATAAAAGGGAGTATCTATTACATAACTCAGCGATAAGGTTACACCGCTGCTGGAACCTGAGTTATGAAGATTTTGGGTCAATGAAAGCCTATCCAGGAGAGACACCTTGGATTCTCAACTTGAGCATATGACTTGAGTTGGGCGACTAAAATAATAAGGGCTCTCCTAAGGAGTGCAGAGTATGACCAAGGCGCTGAGGTACACAGTTGAGCCAAGAGTGCCCGGGATGGATGAACCCACCCTGGCCATTCTTGGAAATTCTAGGTTATGATGCACTCGGCCCGAAGAAAACCCCACTTAGGGTGCAGTCTTGTAACCATAATCCATATAGGCAAAATGGATAAGAGGATGCGAAAACAACTGGTTGTTGTTAAGACTGGATAGGAGGAGCTAGTCTTATATGGCCGATGTATGTCTGATTGAAAGGGAAACCAGGGGGTAGATAAGGGCGGCACCCTCCATTAGGGAGTTGATAAGTGTCTTAAGACGCAAATGTCATGATGTTATTTTTTCTCAAGAATATTTAGACTTGTCATATTTGTGCAATAGTCCTGAAGAGGCAATAATACAAAAGAAAAGATAAGACGAGATCAATGGGTCATTGCATGCAAGTGTAAAGACGACAATGTTATGGGGATTTAATTTCGCAAGAAAATTTAGGCATGTAATATTATCGCAGCGAAAATACAAAAGAACAAGAGGTTAAGGCAAGATCAATGGGTTTGTACATGAAAGTGTAGAGACGTCCTGCGATTTTGTCGCAAAGAAAAAAGATGGAAAAATAAGACCTTTACTTAGGAAAGAAAAATAAGACCACATCAGAATACAAGAATGAATGTAATCTTACAGTTTATGATTGCGAGATTATATAGAGGCAATTGCGAATTTGTCGCAAAATACTTTACCAAATAAAGGTAATATGCTCAATCACTCATCTGAATACAAATAACAGAGGCAAGTATGGGAATGCATAAGATAAATTAGATGTTATTTTCTTCCATATGATAGATTTACGCAACTGTATTTTGATTAATCATATTGCAAGAAAGAAAATTTTACTAACACATGCAGGGTGAAACAAAAAAGAACTTATATTAAAGATTGAAGAAATTCATAGTTATAGAGTACAAGAGTTAAAGACCAAAGAATGAATGTACAAGTTTACAAGGGAACAAGGAAAAAAGCAAAATCTATTTCAATCTTGATTCATCATTATCTCCGCCAGATTCTTCACTAGAGCTTTCTTCCTTATCTTCATCAGATTCATCATTTCCAACTTCTTCAGATTCTTCTTCTTCATCAGCTTCACTATCATAGATGACTAAGTTAGGCATATTCTCTGGGATGCTGTCTAAAAGACAAGGATATTTGGAGTGAGGAATCTAGTTATCATCACAAATTGCTTTAATAGTTTTATTGCGATAAGAAATTGCGTCATTCCCAAAATTCGCAATAGTGATCTTCATTTGAGCCTTTAGTTTTGAAAACTTCTCATTGTGAGAAGAAAGATCCTTTGCGAGCATTTCCTTGTCATTCTCTAGCTCTTCAAGTCTTTTGCGATATCTCTCTTCAGCTACTGCGAAAATACATCTATAAATCAATAATTTGGTAGAAATTTATGAAAAACAAAAAATTAAATAAGAAAGAACAGTTAACAACCTTCTCTGCTAGAAATCATGTCTCTAATCAAAGCCGTTTGCTCAGTTTGAAGACTAACATCTACACCTAAATTATTTCTGGCATTATCTAGAACTTTCGCAGCCCAAGCAAATTTATCATCATCATTTATGAGGAGGCGGGAGCGAGTTTGATTCTCTCTTTCGCAGAGTATAGCATTTCTATGTTTGAAATCATCTCTTTCAATTTGAATCTCAAGAAGAGTTTCTTGAAATTTCGTTAATGTCTGAGCACCGTGGAGAAAAATACAGTCTTTTTCATCTATTAGATCACTATATTTGTCCTTTAACTTGCGGATTTCTTCCTTAGAGTTGTGGAAGAAGTCTAAATTTATTAGCCATATCCAAGACAGATCTATGTTCAATTTCTAAAAGATGAAACTTGGATCTAAGCTCATTTACGAGAAGAGACTCAATCTTATTGTTTGAAAAACTATTTATAGAAGTATTTAGATGTTCAAGAAGGGTATCATCATCCATGAGATTGGGAAATGAATAAAGAAGAATAGCTTCATCAGTAATACCATAGACGTCTGCGAAATGGTAAACTCTATAAGAAGAATTTTTTTGAGAAAATAAAATATAGGTGAAAGAAAAAGGATCCCATACCATAGAGTTGCTTATTGGCATCTTGAAGATTAGATACTTTGCCCTTCTGAAGAGAAATGTCTGATTCCAACTGTTTATTCTTCTCGTGAAGAGTAAAAACTTCAATTTCAAGTTCTTCGTTCTTTTTGCGAAGATTGGTAACTTCAGTCTCTAATCCTTCATTTTGCTTATCCTTCTCGCGAAGACCAATAATTTCAGCCTCCAATTCTTCATTTTTATTGAGAAGTTTAAGATTTTTCTTTGAGAGAGCCGCACGCCTCTTATCCAAATCTGAGACAACATCAAAGGAAGCTTTCCCATCCTGCGAAATAATGAAGCGAATTTTAGGAATTAATTATGAATTTAAGATAAAAATAAAGAGAAGAAAAGTATAAGTATGAAAATTTACCAAGCTATTAAGTGAGTGCAAGAAATTTGAAGATACAGATCTTGAGACCCCGCGAAGAGATTCATTGTTCTCTAGGATAGGGGCATCACAGATAGCAACTATGGACTTGCAAGCATCAGTCAAAGGGGTATCACCAATTACTTGCATAGTATTAGCAAAAATGCCGGACAAATGAGCCATAGAAGATTCAGGATGTGAAGATTCTTTCACAGAAGAGATATTGTCATTGTCGCTATCACCATCATCATCATTATTGTCACTGGAACTTTCGCTATCTTGAGGAATTGAGGGAGAATGAGATTGGATTTTCTTTTTCTTTAAAGGAGGAAAAGCTGAATTCTCCCTACGAGGAGCGCCCTTGCCTTTACCTTTATCCTTGCTCTTCGCAGTTCTGGAGGGTTCTTCTATTTCATCAATAACCTTCAAACACAGATAAAGATAAGAAATAAAGGCAATAATATATTGTTAAGAATCTTAAAAGAATATTTCTTACTTCATCTGTGATTGATTGAAAAGCTGATAAAGTACTAGCTTTCCTAAACTTCTTGTAATTTGCCTTCAGCCTCTTAATCTGGTAATTTCGCAATCATAAAAATATTGGAGCGATTAACGAGAATATATGTAAGAATATAAGACAAATAATAGTAAGGATTCAAATAAAAGGTGGAAATATACCTCATCATACCTTTCGGGCCAGCTGAATACCCAGGGTCGGTACTCTGCGACATTCGCAGGTAAGGCATGAGAACCAGAAATATATGGACACTCTAGAATCAAGGGGAAAACACACCACTTGTTATCATTAGAATGAAGCGGGGAAGAATTATCTCTAGGATTCCAGTCAATATATTTCATAAGTAATTGGTGATCAGCGACATTATGTAAGCGAACACCCTAGCAAGTATTGTCTTTCTTCATAGTAATTACTTCATAATTCGCAAAGAAGTTTTCGACGGTGTAGTTCCCAGGAACAATCACAATGTCTTTGAACTTTGGATTTATAGCTTCATCAGGATAAAGAGATCCCTTGCCAGCACCACGGTTGGTGAACCCAAGCAAGAGACGAATGCAATATCCACTTAGTTGATATATGGCTCGCGAGAATTTCGCATGAGAAAGAATTTCATAAAACAAGGGGATCTCAAGATCATAGAGGGGAATGAGAAGACCAGATTCAATATGACCTAGTGAGACTATGATCTTTCCTTGATTGCAGGGATGATCAGAGAATAATTTGGCAGTAAGCTCGGATATTTCTCCATAAAACCAGGAATTGAAAACCACATAACCCGGCCAAGACTCACCAATAAGGTAACTCCACCGTGTGTTTTTTGGATCAAATCCGGTGACAATTCTCCACTCATGTCCTTTCAGAGCTGAATTGCGCGTGCACTTCTGCCAGAGCATAATCACGTGTGTACTTGGTGTATACGAGATAGAGTAAAACCTTTATTTTGAAGCTTCTTTTGAGCCTTTTCAAAGGAAATCTCATTCTTGCGACCGGATGGAGACATTATTTAGTATGGGAATGGAGAATAAAGTAAAAGTTTGAAAATATAAGAATTGAGAAAAGTTACAGTAGTAGGAGAGGAATTCACGGAAGAACGTGAAGAAAGTTGCAGAGAAAATAAGAAAGGAAGTAAAAAAGAATAGTAGAGAAGAATGAGAAGAGTATATATAGAGAGAAGAATACTCGAAAAGATAAACACATTTAATGCAGAGATTAGATGTGAACAATTGAAATACAACGGTTGAAAAAGAGGTGTCAGAATCTGGATGAAAGAAGGGATAGTGTAGTGAAGTTGGCGAAGAATGCAGAATCATGTCAGTACGGAGAATATGAAAAGGTGAACATCTGCGGCATTTTGAAAACTAATTTCTCATGACATTCTCCCCTTCGCAAAGAAGACATGATAAGAGGAAAGATGTATGATCATAATATCGCAAGAAAGACATATTTGCGAAGTTGGGTTAATAACACATTGCGAGCGTCGCAGAGTGATTTGAAAAATGACGTAACAAATGACGAGGCGGAAACATGAGAAATGTGTGATGATTCTGCGATAATTAGAGTGTTTGCGAAGATTGGAAATATAACTCTTGCGAGAATATCGCAAGTCAGATCCTAAAATAAAGGACAAATTAGCTGTCATCCACTATGTAATTTCCTATATAAAGAGTTGAACCAACGTAAGGAAAGAGGGATCTTTTTTGAGTATTGAGCAAGTCATTTAGGAGAGGGAAATTCCAGAGCAGTTGTTAATTTCTTAGTTTTATTCCTTTCCATTCTTGTAAAATTGTGAGATTCATTAATAAGATTGTGATTGATTATATAAAAAATGATTTGATTGTATGAATTCTTGTGAGGGGTGTAGTGTAGGATTTCCTGCTACTACATCCTGAGAGCAGGTTAATTCATCTTTCTTTGTAGTGATGCTGTTTTAATAGTTTCTGAAGGTGGTTACTTTTGCAGATCTCGAACAACGAATCTGGTCTGCAGTAACTGCGATTATCTGGATTGCTGCAATTGTGATCAAAACTGAACTGCAACAGTTACGATCAACTGGACTGCAGTAGTGATTTTTTCAAGTTGTTCAAACTGATTTTTCACAGATGGGATCTTGAAGCATTTTGTACAACTTTTCTCAATGGGAAAACACGACCACCTTTCTCGTATCCCCTTAGTCGGCGCCAATGTTTGTACCCAAAATTACTTTTAGGCACGAAACACAATTGAATCGATTATTTGATGTGTATTTTGGGTTAGGAGACGAATTGAAGAACAAATATAGAGACACAGGTTTAACGTGGTTCAGCATGGTTTGCCTACATCCATGGACGAATCCCCTAGGGGAGTGAAATTTTATTGATATTTAGTATTACAATGCTCTTTTCTTGTATTGGCTACCCTCCTATATGATTTATGTTCCTCCCTATTTATACAGTTCAATTTCTAATTTCAATATAAACTTAATTAGCATTAACTGCTCATTCATGCCTCCATCTTTAATTCTGCATGAAACTGCTGGAATTAATACTACATGTTTAATTCTTCATGAAACTGCTGGAATTAATACTACATGCCTCCATGTTAAATTCTGCATGAAAACCCATGAAACTTCCCTCTTGTTCAATTCTGCATGATGGACTGACTAATTGACACGCATAATGGGCTGGTAGACTTGATTGACTGAAAGACATGGATGGCAGACTGGATTGACCGGAAGACATGCATAATGGATGGAAGCATGGATGAAGTCTGGATGGCAGCACAACTGATAGCACGGGTAGAGACTTGCTGGAAATGCGGTAGGGTTCTTAGCTGGAAATTGGTTGGCAACACCATTGACAACATGAGTGGAAACTGCATGGCAGCACCAATGGCAACATGGATGGAAATTGCATGGCAGCACCATCGGCATCACGGCCTTGACATTGACTGATGGTCGAATTTGACCGTTGACCTGTTGTTGACATTTATCATTGACCTTGACCATTGACCGGCCGTTGACTTTGATCATTGACCGGGCGTTGACTTTGACCATTGACCGGTCATTGAATTTATGTAATACTGAGAAGGCTGGTGGGATGCTTCGTTTGACTGGTTAGCGGACTTGGATGATAGCTGAACAGTGGTTTGGGCAATATTCTAGCCCAATATGCGGTATTTTTACTTATGGTACAAACACTAAATTTGCTTAGAACCAAAGCAATATCTCTCCACCGTTAGATGGTCTTAGCTTGTTACACACAACTGAAATATACCTTCATTTAGATATGGGTAACCATACCTAAACTTATATATTGAGGTGGCTCACCAATAGTTAACCGAAGTTAGCCATATGAACAATTTTGTCTTAACCATATTCATCTAACACTTGTAGATAAAATATGATGATCAATCAATAAAGAAAGATAATCAAATGAATCTAATGATCAATACGAAACTTTTCGAGTCGACATCAAATGACTCTCTCACACAAATCATGTAAGATATTTCAAGGCAATTTTCACATGATCATGTTTTGACTTATTTATTTAGTTTACAATAAATAAATTGTTTCCAACTAAACTCGTTAAGAATAATGATGAACGAAAGCAAACATCTTCCAACACATATTTCGAGAAATATATAAGCGAGTTAAACTCGGCTCGAAATATCAAATGTGTATAATATAAAAGTCTATATATCTGTTGATGGTGGATTTTCAACAAAGGTCAAAACTGTAAAATCATGATACTTCATATTTCTGATACGGCTTCAGGCATGTGACAATTCATATTTTGCGAAGCCATGATGAACATGTCTTTCTAAAAGCCTCCACTAGCTGAGCGTTCGATCCATGGCATTTCATTGTGCCCTCTATGTATAATAATAGAATTGGGTGGTCCTCCTACATAATTGTTTGTTGAGAGGGCTTAACGCCTTCAGAACGTCGGTGATACTCACTGTTCGATGACTACATGAGAGCGACACCCCTCTACATAGAAGAACGATTTGGAGGTTCTCCTAAAGATTGAGAACAACAACGCCTTCAGGACAGTGACACTCGCTAATACTGACTATGTAGAGCGACGTGTATAGACTATGGCATTTTCCGAAAGATCTGAGAGCGCCTTCGGGATATTAGCCGTCTCCTGACTATGCACATAGATTAATTCTGCCGTGATATTCACCACTGAATTCCCAGAATGATCTATTATTGCTCCTATTCCATGGTCGAATCCACGGCCTGATACCATGGAATGGCAATAACAATTTCTCATATTCCATGGTCGAATCCATGGCATGATCCCATGGAATTGCAATAACAATTTATCCGATTCTATGATCGAATCCACGGCTTGATCTCATAGAATGGCAATAAAAAACTATGTTATCTCATTATTCCAATTTCATGATCGAATTCACTCATGGAATGGTAATAGATAGATTTATTACTCTGATTCTATGGTCGACCCACGATCCCATGGAATGGTAATGCATGTTTTATTATTCCGAGTTCATGGTCGAATCCACTGTCGATCCTATAAATTGATAATAAATGATTACTCATTTTACTACTTCGTTTCATGAATTATTCTACACTGAATTTCATGGATTAGCAATAAATGCTCAACAACCGAGCATCTGGATCATCCCTGAGTAAGCCCCACGAAAAATGGTGTAAGTGTGTTCGACAATGATGCATGATTGAGCAACCGGATGCACGAACGAGCATCCATAAACATGAATAGATGAGGAATCCTACGCAAAACAGGAGAAAACAACAAATAATAATAAAATAATAAGGATCGCACATGGGTGGGGCCCACCGTCCGACCGGCCATGCCCTAGCCGGTCCCCATGCTTCTTTCATTATTTTTCCCTATATTGTTATTTTCATGAACTCATGAAAAAACTCCTTGATTTTAGCAACTTTCATTGTTTTTGCAAAATTCATGAATTCTCCATAACTTCATGGATTCATGAAAAAATAATATTATAAAATAGGGAAAGGTGTGCGGGACCGGGCAACATAGCCGGCCAGCCGTGGCCGGCCCCACACCTTACAATCCCTAGCTTTTTATAATTATTTTTCCCTAAACTCATGAAACTCTTTTGTTTCAACAAAAACCCATGGATTCTCCATAACATCACGGATTCATGAAAAATAATACTATATAGTAGGGAAAGGAGTGCGGACCAGGAAACATAGCCGGCCGGCCATACCCTAGTCGTGGACGGTCCCACACCATGCAATCCCTAGTCTTTTGTAATTATTATTTTCCTCAAATTCATGAAACTCCTTGGTTTGAGAAAAAATCATGATTTCTTCATAACTTCTCGAATATTGCTTAAATCATGAAAATTCAAAAGCCAACATGGTCACATGACCGGCTAGCCTTTCATGGAAATTTTGAATATTAAAATACTTTTATTTTAATATTTACAAAATATTGATTAATTGAGCATACATGCAGATTCCAACAAAAATCAAGAATTTCAGTCAAGATGAAACTCTTCTGAAAATTCACAATATTGCTCGAACGCACATCAGAAAATACTGAAACTCTCAATACGGAGACACGGACACCATGGTAACATGTGAATGCCTTGATGACCGACCAGAGTTATTCCTAGGGCTTGCACAAAGTCGTCCCCATATGTTTTCATAATTCTGACCTAACTTGCTCAATTGCTCATATTGGGCCCAAACTCTCTCCAACCAACCTGGGGATTGCTCAAATGGACAACAACTAGTCCCGTTACCATCAAGAGCCGGTGCCATGCTCTCTTGATCGGTCCCATCATTAATACCTAATGTTGAACCTAGCAGTATTTCAATAAATGATGAAACTGGTACTTCATCATCATTCCCTCACCAAATATCCAACTGAGAACCCTGGTGCATGCTCATTCGAGCAATTAGGAATCACATAGACGTCCATGGTTTAATGTGGTCATTCCCTACTTTGCTCATGACCTATCTTCAACAGTTCGTCAACTAATGAGTAATTCATCAAAAATTAGGGTTTTCGAACAAACGCTCAACAAATCATTATTATGAGCAAGTTCAAACACTATATATTGATTCAGAAACTAGCATCTGAATTAATCATATAATATTTGGTAATTTACCAATATTTTAATATTTTATTGGGTAACATCACCAATAAATATTTCGTCGAATTGAGCAATATTTGCTCAAATATTGATCTAGCTACCAATATTTATTAACTTATTAGTAATTTGTCGAATCGAGCAATACTTGCTCAACTGCACATCAAATTATCAATTTATCAGTAATTTGTCGAATTGAGCAATACTTGCTCAATTGCACGTCAAATTCTCAATATTTAGTGATTCGTCGAATTGAGCAGTACTTGCTCAGTTGCTTGAATATTGACCCAATTATCCAGTAACGTATCAGTATTACGTCGAATCGATCAATACTTGCTCAGTTGCTTGAATAATCCACACATATTCAGTAACTCATCAATATGCAACAACTCGTCGAATTTACAATATTTGCTCAGACGATCAACATTAACATTAATGAATCGCTGAGCATTTTTCAAAACATGCTCGATTCAACAAAACTTAGGCTTGTTGCCTAATCGGTCAACAACTGACAAATTAAATACACGTCTGTCATGCATACTCCACGATATTTGAGACATCAATCACATCAAATGGGGGGATATCACTTAGGGTTTTGGTATGGCGGTCTACGACACGTGGATTCATCCACGACGATAAATGTGCATAAGTTGTGTCAACAGTTGAAGGAGTTATCAAAGTAGTGGGTGCACGATCCGTCAAGTCTCCACATGACATGGAACTGACTTTACCATGGTCTTCCATTTGTCCACTCTTCCACTCATGAAACCGTCACACTTACAGGAATCAAGGTGTTTACAACTCTGACAATATAAATAAGTTTTTGAATCCATGATTGGGGACAATGTTTTTAGTCTACACAAATTTCTCGAGTAACTACACTCAAGAATTCATCAATCCATCAGAATTTATTCGAACTCAATAGTTCACCAATTATTGCAGACACCTTCAACACATCCTCAATCCTTGATCATCACTGATCCCACACAATTTCAGCTTCCCTCCTACAGATCAACCCATATCCCTCCTTGCGACCGAATTGACTCTGGAACGGACAGTGACTTGGTTTAGGCCGGAGTCCTACAGATTGATCTCTCGAATCTAAGCACTCCCTTTGCAGTGCATCTGTGTGAGGTTAAGCAGTTTTCTCGTTTGAGGAGTATCGACAACACGCTCGACTCTTCACTTTCCTAAAAAACCAGCAAATCATTTTTCTCCATTTACAGATTGGCGACCATAGTGGGAGATTAATCTCTCGGTTGCAATCCCACATTTTTATAAAATGGTTGATCTTAGGTTAAATTCAGTTACAAATTCCAACCGAAACAACGCTAACACTAACAACAATAGTGGAGCTCCAGAAACTACTCATGTTTCCAACAACCGCACGGACAATACTACTCCTCCGCAAACCAACATTGGAGACAATCCGCTCTTCGTCAGGCATCCCTAAGAAATCAGAGAAAAACCGCCTACTATTGCTGATCTCATGAAGGTACAGGAAGTACTTGCCAAAACCAGACTGACATGGCTGCGACGCAGAAAAATATGTTCAATAACCTCAAGACTCTTACTGACAAGATGTCAGACAAAACTCGGGAGAAGGGAAAGACAGGGAAACATCTCCAACTGTGGATCCTGAAGTCATTCTGGTCCCCGATGATGATGAAACCCTCAAAGCTATAGAACTTGAACCAGCTAGTTTCATCATTTGTGAAGATTTGGAACGTTTTATGGAGAACTGGGGAAAGGGCCATGCACCATCAATATTCCATCGTCATCGGCCTCCATATCCTGCTGCTACGCAATGAATCCCTCTTCCAAAGGGTTACACTTCTCCAACCTTCACACTCTACAATGGAACGGGGAATTCTCAAGAACATGTTTCTCTATTTCTGGAAGCATTAGGAGAGCATGAACACAACCATGTCGTCCGTTTGAAGGAGTTCTCGAAGTCTTTGACCGGATGAGCATATACTTGCTACAACAACATCGCACCAGGGAGCATAGCTAATTGGGGAGAAATGATTAATGCTTTCCACAGGAAATACTTCTTTGTATTTGAGAAAGTTACTCTCTCCAACTTGGGAAGGATGTCTCAGAAGAATAATGAACATCCGAACGACTACGTAAAGAAGTTCAGACTCCAGGATCTAGATTATCATGATCCAAATGTCACTGAGCAACAATTGGTGGACTTGTGCATCAACAGGATGATCCCAGTCTGAAAAGGCGAGGGTACCCAAAATATACCTCAAGCTATAAATTTTCCTTCCTATAAGTCCTTTCCCCTAAAGTGATTGTCTATGGACTGAGTCGAGACAATACAAAAAATCGGTTCACACTTTGTGTGATTGTCTATGGATACGAGATCGAGACAATATAACAACAAAATGTGTTTACTTGATAAAAAGGTTCGGACTTAACCAAACTCAATAGGATTTATGTATCAAGTAAATAGGAATTAACGTTTGTGCAATTTACTTTAATTATAATAAAACAATCATAATGAGGAAATATAAATTAAATAACACAACAAGATTTTGTTAACGAGGAAACCGCAAATACTGAAAAACCCCGGGACCTAGTCCAGAATTGAATGCTCTCAAGATTAAGCTGTTATACAAAATAATACCAACTTCGTATAGTTGATACCAAGCAACTAAACCTATATTTCACCTAGTTCCTTCTATATTCCTACGCATCCAACCTATAAACAAGTCACGTAATTGGACCAATTCCTTTGGATAGTATTCCAAACAATATTAAAGGAACAACAAATCTATTTGGTATCAACTGTCTTCAACCAAGTGATATGAGTTGTGCAAAGGTTCCCTTGTTTATCTTAACATAAACTCCTTTGCCATGTTCCAAGATCTATCTTATGTTCAATCACCCAAAGATAATCGTTAAGATTAAGCCAACAACACTCTTCAACCAAGTGATATGTGTTGATGTCGATCTTCCTCAATTAATCAATCCAATCTGCCACAAGGATAAACAGATTATTAATTGGATCTCTTTTACCCAAACAAGTATTGTGCACACCAAAGATTTTAAAAACCAAGTCAGAAATCTTCAATATCTTCTTTGTCTTCAAATCTTATTAAATCTTCAATAAACACCTACACACAACTACTTGAATCTCTTGTGATCAATCACACACAGAACAGAGTATGTTAACAATGGATTATCACAATTCTTTAGATCTAACAACAGTCTAAAGATCCATGTCGAAACCTTGAACTAGTTTGAGTGAATCTTATATCAGAAGAGAAGATTCTCAAGCATAAACAAACTAGGTGCAATCAAAGTTCAACCACCGTTAGTCAATCAAATCAATACGAAAACTAAAGATAAACTACAATATCTAGTTTCCTACCAACGGGTCGCGCTAGAGCTTCTCAATCCCAAATAAGACTTTAAATTGAGCGGCCGTAAGAAATTTCACCTAATTAGATTACTCTCCTCTCCGATAGGTGGCTTCAACAGTAACAAAGACAAAAGAGGAAGTCTATGTCACGCATGATTAGTTTTCTAGAAATGCAAACTCAAAGTATTTATAAAACAGGAAGTTTGGACACCAAGGAATTTCCAAAACCGAAAATATTCTCAAAATATTTTTCATTACTCCACCAAATTCGGTTTTCATAATTCCTGTGAATGCACTGTCCAAAAATAACGATCGAAATCTCCTTGGAAAATCTCTAATTAGAAAATGCACATTACTAATTCTTATTTTCCATATATAATTAAAAACCCTTAATTAAAAAGATTTTTAACTTATTTAATTCGATCTTGGGATTTACTTCCTTCTTCGCCTTTAAGGAATATCTTTGAACAATATAGAATAAGCTTTAATGCACCGTGTTCAAAGAGTGACGACATCTTACTCTTGTAAGTATTTTCCATGCTTTCTCACTTGAAACCGATTTACCACACTTCCAAACAAGTTTAGAATTGGTTCATATGACTTTCTAGAACTATGTGATTGATCAAGTACCACTCAATCACAACTCATGGGTTTACGATTTTACCAAAACAAGTTTTTGTTCTACCTCTAATGTGAGTATTGTGCATAGTTACACTAGCTTACCAAAGATACAGATGACTAGGTACTAGGATTGGTTCCCCACATATATTTAGTATCTAACTTGTATGCACTGCACATGTCCATAGGATCGGGCCCCCCTTCCCAAAAATGTGTTGCACATGTTCATAGGATCGGTTCCCCTTTCTTCCATAAACCTTGCTGCATATCATACAAGGATCGGTTCCCCCTGTGATGCACTACACCTCTTACTAGGATCGGTTCCAAATAATAAGTTCAGACATACACAACCCGATCATACCCCATGTGATTACTTAAGACCGGTTTCACTAATAAAAGTCATACCAATATATAAGTCAGGCCTCATGTGAATAGTTTTACCAAGAACACAAACAAGTCATGAGCGGTTATACTAATCACACATATTGGTCGTTCATAAGATATGCAATGAAGAATAGCCCCAATAACGCCTGGCGATTTCCTTTTCGGTTCACAACACATATCATGAACTTACTTCCTTAGAACACATGTAAACATTGTTTCCTAGGATGAAATCCTCACCTCATACCCATACATAATCACAATAGCATTCATACGATTATGTCGATGTCTTATATACAAAGTTTAATGGTTAAGCAATAAACTTCATATTGTATTCCTTAATACTATGTCTATCTAGAGTGTTCATGCTTCGCAGTTTTATGTTTTCAATATGCACGACTTAAAAGATATGTTAGGGAATGAAACAGTTCAAGTCAAATATCACTAACCTCAAGTGGAAGGATGGATGTTGTCGTTGTATCTTCGTAATTTTTCACTTCTTCAAGTCTTCGCAATACTTGTAACGTTTCACCCTAATATTTTCAAGCTAACCTATACGAAGTTGAATCTAGTACATTTAAATCAAGCGACTCTTAAATGAGTTTTGGCTCAATAAAATATGACAACCAAACTTGACATACCAATGCTTGGTGGGTTCAACCAAGCAATGCTCTAACACAGTCTCTAGAGCCTTGCTGGAAAATCTCTGATTTCAGACTTTTTCAAAACTTCATGAAGCGGCCAAGTGATCAGCAACTACCGCTCATGCATTGCTAGAAAGAACGAAAATTATCAAAGTAGAGAAATCAAAAGACACTCGAAGAAGAACCTCCAGACGTCTAATCAACAAGCAGTACAGTGTCGAAACTTCCATGAATGTTGCTGAATGGAGCAAAACAAAAGTTGAAGCATCGCCACATAAGAATGCTCCTCCAACGTCCAATCCCTCAAAAGCGCCAAGGAAATATAGTCAATCCAGGAATGCACAATCGCCTACTCGACATCAACAAAATGATCAAGATGCACCTGAATTCCCTTTTTCTATTGAACAAGTGATCGAACTACTGGAGGTTTGGATCCAATATGGTGCGATCAAATTGTCTCTTGTCAAAAAGGAACCGACTGAGGAACAGATGGAAAATGCACGTTATTGCCATTTCCATAGGTATGTCAGTCATCCAACAAGTGATTGCAGAATCCTGAAGCGTATATTCAAAGAAAACTGAAGGAGTACACAAAAACCATCTCCCAATTAGGACATTGACACTCTCTGAGCAGCCGGTCAAGGAAGCAGTTCAATCCCTGATTGAGCATGTCTGTGAGTTACTGTACTTATTAAAAGATCAAAGAAATGATATGTTTGCTGCATTGAACCATATTATATCTGGGAAACAATTATACATTTAGGAGATATGCCTTGAACCTCCAGTAACGTACAAGGAGATGTACGACTAGGGACTTCTCACCATAGTCCACCTCAAGGGAAATGAATTCAAGCGAGCATTATTCGATGTTGGCACCGCTGTTAACATCATCCCTTTGAAGACTCTCAGGGCTGCTGGCATCGCTCGTCAAGAAGCAACTCACGCTCATGTCTCAGTCAGAGACCATGAAGGAATCTCCAAGGATGCTTACGGTTACATTATTCTCAAAGTGAAAGCCGACTTAACTTGGACCGAAACCAAGTTTTTCATAATTAAAGAATATCCAGGATATGACATGGTTCTTGGGCGAGCATGGATTCATGATGGAAAGGTCATTGCGACATCTTCGATTGCACATTGCTCTATTGAGGAAAGCTTTGACTCAGAGGAAAGCTCCAGTTCATAAGAGATGAATAACTCTCCACCATTTTTCATAATCAAAGAAATATCTCAATTCCAGTTCAATCCACAACACCTACCAAAACATGTACAAAAAAAACTACCATTTCAAGCCACCAACTCAAGTAAACTCAACTTTGTACCTCCACCTAATACAACTAGTTTAGCAACATCTCAACTTATCATCCATTATAATTTCTCATTCAATAATAACACATACACTTAATAACAAACTTGAACTAATTAACAGAAGAACAATTACCTCAAATTAAATTCCAAATTGAAACAGATGATTTCCATCTGCTTAATCTTCAACCTCGATTCCGTCATACTCCCTAACCATCAATTTCAAACCACTTTTCATCTATATATTCTAATTCGTATCAAACCCATCTTAAATCACCATCCTAAAACATCAAGCTCATCTTCTAATTCATCTTTAACCGAATCACGAAACCAGATTCAGAAATCCTAGTTCTCATTTTATCAATTCATCTTCAGAACAACTTCATATCATCAATACAGCATCAAGCCATTCGATCTTCATCCATTATCAACTTCAAATCATCATCATCTGTTCTACACTAATCTATCTTCAAATCCAGAAACCCTAACATACTTATTTCTCAATTTAACTTCCTCTTAAACTCAAACAGCAACAACACCACCACCATCAACTACTCCATAATCTTTTCCACCTCCTGCCGATCACAAAACCTCCACTTTATCTCTCAATCACTCATATAATAGAAAGAACAGGGGAAGAAAAGAAAACAGAAGAAGAAAGAGAAGAAGAATGAAAGTGAAAGAAGAAGAAGAAATGAAATCTTATCCTCTCGATTGAGTTGATAAGGCCGACCAAATTCTACTGAGGCACCCACGATCTGGATAAGGGTTGTCAAGGCGGTAGACTAAAAATGATTAATTTTCTATTCAAATAAATCTGATGATATCTTCTTCGTCCGAAATCTGAATGACACGTTTGAGTAGTCCATCTCGGACAACTTTTCGATATCTATCGAGTGGTGTCGGTTTCGTATATAAACTGTTGTTAGATTAATTTCTATTAATAACGCTCGTGTTACTCTAATCGAGATATTAATGGCTAATACGTCTCTTGACTAGTCTAATAGCGTTGACGAGATTGAGGGTCCTTACACCCACACCGCCCAACACAAATTCAAATGTTAGAAGGGCGTACAGAGATCATTGGATCCCCTAGGTGGCTTTTTCAAGTGTGATTTTTGATTGCCATATGTCTAGCACCACTGATCTTTTGTGTTCTGGGCCTGGGGATAGTAGTCATTTTCTAGTACACGGCTGGCGTTTCAAAACTATCAACTCAGCTATTTTGTTTAGGGGTGAGCAAAAAGTCCGAAACCGCGGATTTCACCCATATCCGTTCTGCAAGATTACGGGTAAAACCCAATACGCAAGATATATAGGCCGGACACGGGTGGGATTCTCAAATCCGCAGTTTTATCTATTTGGTTGTGGTTGGATTTGGAAATCCACGGATTCACCCGCACCCGCAAAAATTGAGTTTAAGATTTTTAAACCGCTTAATTCAAGGAATGAGTACAGAAGTTGGTTTAGATTTCAAGCTGCACTTAATAACGTATAATGTCGAAGGAAGATAAAAAAATGTTGGTTTAGTCATGATCAATTGACAACCAAACTCTTCATTTCCACTCGTAACATTTTGAGTTATAATTAACTTGAGTTTCACTACAAGGATTCTAAACCCCAGAATTATATGGATATATAATCAGTGAACCAAGATTGCCAATTTCCTACCACCATTTAAAGAGAAATGAAATATTGGATGAGAAGCAAATGAAACCAGTAAGGCTACTATGTAGTCTGTATTTGACTTCAAAAAGCACATGAAGATTTGCATCTTTCAATCAAATGTCTAGTAGTTCATTCTTTTGTAGTCAATTCACAAGGCAAGAAGGCTAAATCTAAACTAACAATAATAACAATAGATTTCACCCGGACTATTAAAATCACCCCAACCCCACCAGAGGCGCATTCACAATATGCAAAAAAAAAAAAAAATGTAATATTTTTTTTTTTGAAGCATATAAAAATTAAACAGACAATTAAATAGAAATTACACGCGGGTATTTAATACCCCGAAGTCATTTAAAAGAATTTGATTGATGCACAGTGGGATTGTCCTATCCCAAATTGTGGTGGAGAAATTTCCTGTTTGGCTAGCATCCGCTGCGTAGTTTGCCAGTCCGTCTGCTGCTTGGTTTCCTTCTCAATAGGTTTGTTGGATGTCGCATTTTGGTATTTGACTCATTCGATGTTTTATTTCTGCAATCATTTCTGAGATATGCCAAGGAGCATCTGTATGAGTCTTGATTAGGCGCATTATATTTTTTGAGTCTGTTTCAAACAAAAATTTACGCCATTATATTTCTGTTGCCGTTCTTGTTGCATGTTTCAGCAGTGATGGCATCTGTTATTCCTAATGGATGTGCACGTCCATCGCCGTTTGAGCATTGGAATCCCTGCAAATGAACCCTTCTCCTGCTAATCCTGAGGTGTCCTCTAGCAGCTCCATCTGTATTTATCTTTACCCAGTTTGATTCCGATCGGGTCCTTCCGACGTGAATTGTTACTTTTGTCCTGGTGTTGTTCGTAGTACTTCTGGTAGGTGGTTCTCCTGGCAGAATTGGAGGGGTAACACTTTTTGCCCTTTCAAATTCTTGTTGTTGTTGTATAGCTCTTGTTAAAATGTCCAAAGGCTGAGAGTCGGTTCTTCTGAAAACAAGTTCGTTTCGGGTTGTCCAAAGGGACCACAAGAGATATCAATAAGAAGTAATAGTTGAAGTTGTGGCCGGACTTTGTAGAATTTGGGAAATTGTGGTTTGATTTGTGAAGTTAATTGGCTGGTTGTTTTCATTGAGCTGATTTGTAGTTATGTAATTAGACAAACTACTCCAAGTGTCCAAAGCCACTTAGAAATGGATAAGCATGTGTTCTGCTATTTCTGGATATAACAGTCTAATTCAACACGATAATCTTGCACAACAAAACCCACTTCCACACACCAAGTTCCTATGGAATTTACCATGTCGACCTAAAATTCATCTTTTCTTGTGGAAAGCTATCAACAAGGGTCTTCCTACATTCTCTCTCTTACACCACATCAACCTCACCAATTCCAACCTTTTCCCAAGATGCTGAACCTTTGCCCAAAATGGCATTGATGTGGAGCTACCAATGTTGAAATTTGGTTACACACGATATCCAAGTTATTGCAAAAGATCATGACTAAACCTCCTAGTTTTATTTTATCTTTTGATAGGAAAATATTTTTTTTCTTTTTCTTTTTTTTTCTTTTCTAGAGATTAAATCCGCAGTTAATCCACGTCCGGTCAGCATCACCCTTTGATCCGCAGATTTCAAATCTGCGGGTGATTGGGCCGGACATAATTGAGTTTCCGCAACTTTAACGGGTTGGACCCGGGTGACCCCTAATCCGCATCCGTCCGTCAGTTGCACACCCCTAACCTTGTGGAGGAAACAATACTCGTGTCTGAACCGGTTTTCAAACATATTAATAAGAGAAATTTGCTATTTAGTCCACAAAACCCGACCCGGGTTAATGTGTAGTCCAGCGGGATAAAACATTTGCTGGTTGGTCCAAAAAGGTTTTGAAATATTAAAATTACTTGACTACCCTCACCAATTACGTGTGAATCATCTAGTTCACTCTTCTTTTTCTTTATTTTTCAGACGAAAATCAAAATTCAACGGCAGATAAACAGATCCAGTGAAACAATCAACAAAAAATGATCGAAATCATCAACCAAAAGTGAGAAAAACATAGATCCAGTGAAATCATTCATGAATGTGACGAAAATCATTGAGAAAAACTCAAAAAAGATTAAAATTAAAAGAGGAATAAGAGACGAAATTAGCATAAGAAGAAAATAGTATTCCCGCACCAGCAACAAAATAAGAAGAAGAAAACAAGTTGTAGAAGAACAAGAAGAAGTTGATCTTTATTAGTCACAAAGAACAGTACATAACGATCCAACAGTACATATTGATATGTACCGAAGGATAATATGTACTTAAAAAAATGTGTATGATCCTACAATACATGTTGATATATACCGAAGGAAAATATTTATTGAATAAAAAACTATCTGATCCCACAGTACATATTTATCCAACACTACATATTGATATGTATTGAAGAAGTATGTACCGAAGAAAATAGGGTATGATCCCAGTACATATTGATCCAACAGTACATATTGATATGTAGTGAAGGGAAATATGTACTAAAAGAAAAAAGTGTATGATTCAACTGTACATATTGATCCAGCAGTACATATTGATATGTACTCAAAGAAAATATGTATCGGAGAAAAAGAATAAAAAATAAAAAGTGTATGATTCAACTGTACATATTGATATGTACTCAAAGAAAATATGTATCAGAGAAAAAGAGTAAAAAAGAAAAAGAGTAGATAATCCAACAATACAAATTGATATGTATTGTATGACTGTACAAAATCTTTAAAAAAAAATCACAATTTTAAGAAAAAATAAAAGGGAAGAATTGAGCATGAGATCCAAATGAAAAAGATGATTAAAGAATATAAATCAAAATCCAAAGTTAATGAATTTATATTAAGGTTTCGTCTTCTAATATTGAGCATCAGATCCAAATGAAAAAGAAGATTAAAGAATATAAATCAAAACCCAAAATTTATTTCTCTTTCTTCTTCTTATTCTTCTTCTTCTTCTTGATCTTCTTCTTCGCTTGCTTATCTTCTTCATCGTCACTTAATTGTCACAGAACATACCTGGATTCGATGGAGATGAAGCTGATTACATAGGAATAAAACGATCTTCAAAAAAAAAAAACCCTAAAAACACCAGCAGAGAAGAAAAATGAACCCTAAATTTTGGAAGATATAGTTGATTGAAGTAATTTCTCTGGTTTTTATTCATCAATCTCCATCGCTATCTCTCCCCTGTTAGAAAAGGAACTGAAAGCATTAAAATATATCTGTTTAGATGGTGTTTGGGTACTTTTGGAATTTTTTAAAAGTACATAACAGCACTTGCACATGCGCTGGACGAGCGAGTAAAAATTCTAGTCCAAAAACATATTTTTGGACTAGCGAAGCAAAAGAAAATACGGGTGGACTACATAGTAACGGGTTTCTCTCCACATGGATTAACTAGTAATTCCTAGTATTAATAACGAGTTTTATTTCCCCACCTTATCTGTGTTCGAAAGTCCAAACATGTAATGAAATGTTGTTCTCTTCATCTCTTATCATCTTCTCTCCTCCTCTGAAACCAAACTCAGAGCCTCCATATGAACTTCTTAAAGCCCACCCATCTCTTTCACTTCTCTCAAAATGCAAAAACATTCAAACCCTCAAACAAATACATTCTCAAATCATCAAAACTGGTCTCCACAATTTCCAGTTCACATTAAGCAGACTCGTAGAATTCTGTGCTGTCTCTTCACCTTCAAATGGTGGGGATCTTTCGTATGCTCTTTCCATATTTGAATCCATGGAAGAACAACCAAAATTGTTCATTTGGAACACCATGATTAGAGGTTATTCTTTAAGTTCTTCACCAGAATTAGCTATCCAGTTTTATATTCGTATGCTTGTCTCTGAAGTGGAACCAAATTCATATACATTCCCATTCCTTTTGAAATCTTGTAATGGTGGTGGTCAGTTTCAGGAAGGTAAACAGATTCATTCTCATGTTTTGAAGATTTGTTTGGAAACTGATTTGTTTATACATACTTCACTTATTAACATGTATGCGAGAAATGGTGAATTAGTCGATGCTCGGTTAGTGTTTGATAAAAGTTTTCACAGAGATGTTGTTTCATTTACAGCTATGATCACTGGATATGCTTCTGGGGGTTACTTGGATGATGCACGTAGACTTTTCGATGAAATCCCTGTAAGAGATGTTGTGTCGTGGAATGCTATTATTGCCGCTTATGTTCAAAGTGGGCAATTCGAAGAAGCATTGAGCTTTTTCAAAGATATGTTGAAAGGGAAAGTGAGACCGAATGAGAGTACGATGATTAGTGTTCTTTCTGCTTGTGCGCATTCAAGTTCTCTGGAGATTGGGAATTGGGAAGGTTCTTGGATTGAAGATAATGGACTTGGCTCAAATCTTAGGTTAGTTAATGCTCTGCTAAATATGTATACCAAATGTGGAGATTTGGAGAAAGCTAGAGATCTTCAAAAGGGATATTATAGCTCGAGATCGAAATCGATTCCATCATTTTAGAGATGGTTCTTGCTCATGCATGGATTACTGGTGAAAATCAAGAGGTTAGTTTGCTTTCCAGTTGAAATTGTTACTATTAGCAGTAGTGGATATCTATACTTCTACTCATGTAATAGGGAGTTTCTTCTGTTGTATTTTTATCTGTCAGATCATGATGATCATCTTTAGAATTATATATAGTATGGCATCTCTTCGTTGGAAGACATAATATACATCATTAGCAAATGCATTGTAGATTAGCTTCAGAAAACATGTCATCTCTTTAATGCAGAATCTATGTAAGTTTGGTAGTGTCACAGTGTAACATGAAACCTGTAAAGAATTTATAGTATTTAATAATATAATACCATTTAGTAACAGAATCTGTGGATCTGTCCAAACTTACATAACCCAACATCCTTTGGGACTCAATTTCTTTGACATGCCCATCTCTTTATCCATCGATCATATGGCAACAGAATCTATGCAAGTTTACGTTGAAGATATCATGAATTGTTACCTTGCTGCCACACATTCTTTGGCATGTACAGTATCTGCAATGATGCCAGCTACAAACTCAAAGGCCTTACAGTGCAAGAGGGTGTAAAGGATTCCTCAAATGCAAGCAATTGTTTGAAGATAACACTGAGTTTCAGAGAGAAAGTGCGTCTTCAATCAATTTCTGGTTTGATAAGTGGAATGGGACTGGATCTCTTAGAAGAGTTCTAAGAAGAAAGCTAGTGTAGCTGAGATGATGACTAGTAATGGGGATCGGAAGTTACGCCTTGGAAGAACACCTAAAGGCATTGTATCTGCAGAACTCGATGAGTTTCGATTGCAACTTGGTGATCCTCCAATTCGGTCAAGTGTTACCTTAGAAGAACACCTATAGGCATTGAATCTGCAGAACTCGTCACATTTCGGTTGCACCTTGGAGATCCTTCAACTCTGTCAAATGTCGACGAAGATGCAAGACACAATACATCCGCACCTGCTCAGATTTTCAGCTCCAGAAACTGGTATGACAAAATTGCTGACTGTAATGCTCCGGAAATACAACACAAGCTCATATGGAAGAAAAACATCCCTTCAAAAAGTTTTTTTCGTGATATGAGCCATCTTTATGAATCTCTTCCAACAAAAGCAATGCTTAACAATAGAGGTATGAGTCTTTGCCCTCCTTGCATTTTCTATCATAGCTATGAAGAAACAACAGACCATCTAATGTTTCTGTGAATTGGCGATCTCTTGAATTGGGAGTCGGTTATTTGGATGTAACCGGAGCTTCTTTTCATTTCTCTTGAACAGTAAATATTATACCTTTCTCTGTTAAAAAACAAGTCTTGGGATTTATTCTGGTTGGGTCTCTTGTATTGGAGCAACGGGGATATGGACAAGGACTAAGAAAGTACACCACGTTATGTTAGGTCATTGATGGACCTTTCAATATTTCCAACTTGGCCTGCATCTGTAATTCCGGTATGTTGCATTATCGAACTTGCTCGCAGTCATGCTATTAGCTGCAGAAAACATACTCATGTGCTTAATTAGAAGACCCTGTGACACCTTGCTGGTTTCATCTTGAATGGAAGTTAGGAACTTTCCTTTTCCACAACAAATCCATGAACCAACTCCTCCTTGTTATCAAAACTAAATCCCGAGAATCTTTCCTCCCTGCCTTGTCGAGAATCAGTGATTACCATCTTCTTCTTTTTTTTGGCATCCACACCCATTAACTAGCCTGTCTTTAAGTCCAGTCTAACTAGCCAAAATCGATTAAAACTCTAATAAATCCAATCCAGGTTATTCTTCAGAAGAGTATCATTTTTCCCGCCAAAGCCGTGTGTTTAAACCATGAAGATGGTGTCCCCCTAACAATGGCTGGGGTACGAATAGCTGTTTTGGTGCCCTTTAGTAATTTAGGTGCCCCTTATCCAAAATGGGATCTAGTGCTTCTATAGGTGCCTCCAAGAATTTTCGGGGTGACTTTAACGCGTCCTTTGGGTGTTTTTAGTAATTCCTCTCGGGGAGTGCAAATACAACTTTTCGAGCTAATTTCTCAACAAAAGTTTATTTCTCCAAAAACAACTACAAAGACATAAAAATAGCATAATAAGTACAAAAATGAGCACTTAAAAATATATAAAGTTGAGATAAATCAGACACAAAAATGTATCTATCAACGAGTTTAATCTCAGGTCACTAGTATCATAAACCACTGACTTTAGCACTGTATTACAATGACATCGACGACATACAATTTAATAACCCTATAGAGCTGCACATGGGCCGGTACAGTCTGGTTTTCCGTTGGAACCGGTACCTGTACACGGAGTTGACCGGTTCCTCATTTTGAGGACTGTTACCTGTACTTGTACCTGGAGTTGTACCGGACCGGTCTTACAGGTACATGTACAACTCCGGTACCGGGTTTTTACCTGAAACTTTAATACAGAAGTAACAACTAACAAGCTCAGAACTAAAGTTCTAACATACATCTATTGAGTATCAAAAACAGGTCTCTATAGTCCAACAAATATTATACAATCTTCTCAATCAAGAACTATGTTCAAATCAATTAATTCTTCATTGCCTATCCATCTCAGCAAACCCCCTTCCATCATTTCATATCTTTTCCTATACCACTAGCTTTAACAAACCAACAACATCACCTTATCATCTTCCGACATAACATCACTGCAAACACAAAATTGTTCTCCAATATAGTAGCAGCACAATTCCTTGCAGTTAGGAAACAATCATTTGACAATCAACAAGGTCTTATCAACAACAACTACATCATCAATTGATTAAATACACATCATATTACCATTAAATCTACAACATCAATCGATTCCTTATTCACAATTCAGTAGATCCATCTTCTAATTATCAGTATGCATCCATGAATCAACAACAACTTCAACTAATTTCATGTATAATCGAAAACCCATATCAGAAAAAAAAAAACCATTAATTCACTAGAATCAATCGATTCAATCTCAAAAAAAAAACCCTAATTAAACATGCAATCAAGAAAAACCAAATTCAAATTTAACAAATTAATCAAACCTGAAATTAATAGAAACCCTAAGTAAGTATTTAGATATGCAAATGAATCTGATGCATTAATTTACTTGGATTTTGAAATAAATGAAGAAGAATAAGTGAAGAGAAGGTGGTGGTGGCTGTGATACAGAGTGTTGATGTCACTGTGACAGAGAGGTGTTCATTGATTGAGATTAAGCAATATCATGTGATTTGTTCTGGTGGTGTTGCTGAAGAAGAAGAAGTGCTGGTTCACTAAGAAGACTGAACATAAGAAGAAGAAGAAGAAGAAGAAGAAGAAGAAGAAGAAGAAGAAGAAGAAGAAGAAGAAGAAGAAGAAGAAGAAGAAGTGCTGGTTCACTAAGAAGACTGAACAGAAGAAGAAGAAGAAGAAGAAGAAGGAGGAGGAGGAGGAAAGACCGAGAAGACTGAATTAAGAGAAGTTGGTGCATATACCTATCATCAATGGTCAGATTCACAGGAAATCAATGGCTAAGATAATTCGGGAATAATGGTCTGGTACATGCTGGGATTCTTAGTAGAACCGGTGCTTGTACCGGTATACCACCGGTTCTCAATTTAATTCACGTTCCATGTACCGGACACACCGGGTCCGGTTCGGTTCAAGTACGGTTTTTTCGATTTCGGATCGGTACATGTAATTTGGACCGGATCTTGTGTATCCTTAACCGTATCATATGGATGCTTATAAGGGTTCTATAAAGAGTTAAGTTACCAAAATAACCTTAAATATTTGGAGTTACATTAATATATCCTCCCATAGTAGATTGTTTTTTTTTACACTTTTTTTCATTAAACTTCTAATATTTTATTATTATTTACGAAACCTAGGTTCGGCTGCCAAGTTATCATCCGAGCCTAATTTTTGGTAAAACATACCCAGGCTCTTCTAATAACTTGTTAGTCGAACCTTGGGTGTTATTCGTATATGAAGAATACTAACCAGTGTGGCTGATAACTTGTCAGTCGAACGCATTGTGAAAACATACCCAAGTTCGGCTGAGACGTTATTAGCCGAACTTAACTTTTAATTGCCGAACCTAAGTTGGCAGACTCAAGTAAAAAAATAGGACAACCGAATATAACATTGTTCTTCATAAAGTGAAGTTCGGATAACATTTTTGTATTTAATTATCATCCGAACTGTCCATCAGCACCTTCAAAATAAAGAAGAATAAGAAGTTCAACTTCACTCTTAAATTTAGCAGTCATCGAATACAAAAAAAGTAAGACTTTGTGTTTGTGGGAAATATTTTCTATTATACGTTTCCCCGCTAGAGAGAAAAAAAAAATGAAAGGAAAAGTAAGAAGAAAAAAAACTAATCCTTTTTTTTATAAAAAAAGTTAAAATAAGAAAAATGTTAAAAAGAAATTGAAAAAAGATGAAAAAATAAAATATTTAAATTTTAAAACAATTTTTTTTTATAAAAAATAAAATAATAATAATTAATTAACCAAGGTTATCTATTTATTTAACCCTAATCGTTAATATTAAACACTAATCAAATAAGAGTAGTATTGCTATTACAAAAAGAAGGGGTTTCTTGGTCTATCACTTGGCCTTTTCTTGACGGTTAGGACTGCTACAAACATTTATGAAACTGCAAAAAGATATTCTCTAGAGTCTAGTGATCTATTGGAAGACTTATCTTTCTAAACTAAGTTGATCTTTTGGTACTGGTTTCCGGCAGTCATTGAGCAAATTCAGTGACCAGTGAGTGATATTACCATATCAAAGCAAGAATGGAAAAGAAGTTAGAATACCGTAACACCAGAAAAAGAATAAATGACAGAGAGGTTAATTACCTAAAAAAAATTCAACAACGAATGACCCATCTTCTTTAATTTTATAAGTCTAATCCTGGTGCATGCGTTGTATTGGCATGGCAGCCTTCTTATACTTCAGCATTTCTCTTTTTTGAAGAAATTGATTGTGTATTACTAGTTAGTCGGGTTGATGGTATAAAGGCTCGTACGAGGGGATATTCTACTTAGACAACCGCCTAACTCCCCGCGCATGATACGATCCCTAAACACGTATATTTTTTTTATTTCGTATTCTATAATTTTAGTCAATTAAATCAATTTTTTAACATTTTTTGTATGGTATATCTTAAAATAAAACATTATTTCTCCAATAGAGTTGACCCATCAAATTCAAATAATGCAAAGTTTACATGACTATATATACGATATTATATTGACATCTTTGCCGTGAAAGTGTTACATTCGTTTCGTTTCGAAATTAGGAATCAATAATGTATATGACACTAAATAATTTCATATTTTAACTTTGAATACAAACTTTTACATGTTTCCATATAACAATTATTGTTATAATGTTAAGATATATACTCAAAATCCTCTATTAAGGATACATACATATACATATATCTATATATGTTATGTTATGTTATGTATATGCGGTACATGTGGTATCACATATAATATAAAATAAATCTTTCTTGTTGTTTGATAGTTAGTTTCATAATAAATTATGAGTATCGAGGGTTTATTGATTAAAGAAAAAAATGAAACTGAGACGATATTTAACGTGATTCGCAAATTATCGACTTACATCAACTTCTGAAACTCCGAAGGATGAAATGTATAATTAATCACCAGACTTGATAATACTGGGATAATTATAATTACACTGGGACTTTTTATTATAGAGTGAACATGAAAATAATTAAGATACTACCATGGAAATATATATTTATTATAGGTTTTTTTATTATATAGTTTAAAAAATATTTAATTTTCGTTATTTAAAATAAGAATTATAGGAAATTGATTAAATAGATACTTGACTTATCTTGGAAACTACCGAAAACGCATATACATATTTTATTTTTGGAAACTTGATTAATCTCCGTCGATCTTTTTGTAACTCGAGTCTTGATGACTTTATCTTAATCTTGACTTCTTGAGCTCGATATTTACCCGATCTATATATTCTAGCAGCGTCAGGAGATATATCTATTTGAACAAAATATATATATCATATTTGTTACTAAACTCTAAATGCTAGCTTAAGTCAGAAAGAAACAAATTGATGTTAGAAGTTTTACTTTCACGTAGTGGTTTTTATTTTCATATTTATGTTAATTTTTCCTACGAATATAGTTTGTTTTTTAGAGCTCCCAATTTTAGTTTTTCGCATAGAGCCTCTTAAAAGTTTGGTACGGTTCTAATGATATTCTTTTGTTGCCCCTTCGTTGAACTAATTAAGGGTCTTATTACACAACACGATATCATCGAATTTGTAATGTTGGATTAACGTTACTATGTATTTATTGTAACGTCAAAAAAGCATTGGAAATATGCAGTTATTATTAGTGTTGCAATAATTCATCAACACTTAAGACCGTTACAATAACAAATTGTTAAATAACAGTTTTATTCGTTATAATAAATACCCCAACTGTTATCTAGTCAGCATAATATTAATCTGTCGTCGTTTTGTTACAACGGATAACTGTTACTTTGCATATCATAACGATTAGATTGTAAGAGTTCGGTGTACCTGTTATTGTAACAACGACTTTGTGTGTAACGGTTAACTTACTTCCAGTTGTCCTTCTTTGTAACTGCTACAACAACAATTAAAAGCGTTGTTTATTTCATTGTAACTGGTTGGATGTGTTAGAGCACTGCTCGGTCAAACTCGCAAGCGTTGCTATCTCAAGCTTTTTGTCAAGTTTAGTTCTCAAAACTATATGTCTTGAATTCTAGTCTACTTATAGCTAAGTCTCGGATTATGATAGAAAGTGTGGTTGAGCATTAGACTTCACAATGTTCATCGATTGAAGATGAAGAACTACTAAGGGGAGCTTTTGGAACTTCATCAACGAAAGGTATGTGGAGACTTTAACTCATCTATCACTCAAAAGTCTATCTACTCTATCTCCTATTTGAGACAAAGGTCGTATAGCTATATAAACTTCAATTATACACATTTGATATTTCGAGCTGAGTTTAACCCGCTTACATATTTCTCGAAATATATGTTGGTAAGCTTTTGCTTTAACCAAGTTCATCTTATATTCTTAACGAAAGTCAAAAGATGATCATGTGAAAATCGCCTGGTAACATCTTACATGATTTGTGTGAGACAGTCATTTGATGTAGCCTCATAATGTTTTGTATTGATCATTCGATCACTTGAAAATTGCTTTGAAGATAATAGTTTGTGTGAGACAGCTATTCCTGTCTTCCAAGAATGTTTCAATGGTTGAAATGAGAGTTTAGAACAATTGGATTTAAAAATAGTATGCGTACTTGAATATATATGTTCGGGAACAATGGTATGCATACCAGGATGCGTACTGGTTGGTTTGAGAAAGTCCGGGAACCCGGTATGCAAACTGGTACGCGTACTGGTGTATGGTTCAGGTCCGGGAATTTCTGTTGAATTTGGATGGTATGCGTACCAGTTCGCGTACTGGCGAAACCCAAACTTGGTCCGGCTACTTAGGTACGCATACCCGTATGCATACCTAAGTGGATGATGTTCTAAAATCGATTGTTTATGAACTAATATATTTATATAATAAGGAATGCAATCTTTTGCAAACCGTGGATATAATGTTCATGACTTTGATTTGAGTGAATCAAAATCGATTTTTCTTCAATTGTGTCTTGTATACTTCTATGAGAATATAAACAATTGAACAGCCTCTATGTTGATGGTGGTTTTTAGTTCAGGGCCAAGTAAAACCCTGTATTTAATGTGCCATCGTTCTGCAAAGAAATGGATCCATTTAAGTGAATGCATATGACACTTTACTTACATATTGAAAAAGCGGGGGTCTAACAACCACACCCAGTATTTCTATTAGCAATCTGTATGGACAACTCCGAGTTACTTTCTAGAGAATCAACTAGACTCAATCAATAGAAAATATCTCAAGGAGATTATCTCTATCTCTCAATTTGATTTACTCAAACAAATATAATTTGTGAGTCTTAATCAAAGAGAGATAACTTGGATGGTACCAAAGACCAATATCCAAGTGTCAATCAATTTAAATCAACAACCTATAAGGTCAGATATTCTAATTGATTAAACAACCCACAACCTATATTATTTTAATTATATAACAAAATATAATGTGGAAAATAAATAACACAAACACCAGAATTTTGTTAACGAGGAAACCGCAAATGCATAAAAACCCAGGGACCTAGTCTAGATTAAACATACACTGTATTAAGCCGCTAAAGACACTAGCCTACTCCAAATTCACTTCGGCATGGACTGTATTTGAACCCCAATCAATCTCACACTGATCCAAGGTACAATTATGCTCCTACGTCTCTGATCCCAGCAGGATACTGCGCATTTGATTCCCTTAGTTGATCTCACCCACAACCAAGAGTTGCTACGACCCAAAGTCGAAGACTTTAATAAACAAATCTATCTCACACAGAAAAGTCTACAAGATAGATAAATTTGTCTCCCACGAATAAACCTATGAGTTTTGTTCCGCCTTTTGATAAATCAAGGTGAACAGGAACCAATCAATAAAACCAGACTTATATTCCCGAAGAACAACTCAGTTTTATCAATCACCTCAAAATAAATTTAATCGACACAGCGAAGAAGAATATTGAGGAATCACAAACGATGAGACGAAGTGTTTGTGACTACTTTTATATCTTGCCTATCGGGATAGAAATATCAAGCCAATTATTACAATTGTACTCGTACGATAGAAACAGCAAGATCAAATCACACAACTACAAGAAAAATAGTATCGGTCTGGCTTCACAATCCCAATGAAGTCTTTAAGTCGTTAACCTGGTTTAAGAAGAAGAAAACCAAAGGTTAAAGGAGAATCGACTCTATCTTAGCAAACTAGTATCACACGGAATGTGTGGGGATTAGGTTTCCCAGTTGCTAGAGTTCTCCCCTATATAGTCTTTCAAATCAGGGTTTTCAATCAATGTTAGCTTAGTAACAAAGCATTCAATATTCACCTTTAGATGAAAACCTGATTAGATACAAGCTAATATTTATCAACCGTTAGATTGAAAACTTAGCTTTCCATACACACATGTACTTGACGATTTTGGGTTTGTGTAACCGTACCCAAACGTGTACAACTATTTGGTTCAACATAGTTAACCAAATGGTTAGCCAAATGATAACTTTCATATCAACCATATTCTTCTTCACCATAACTAGTCCAAATGACTCAAATGAACTAGTTAGAGAGTTGTTCAATTGCTATGAGATCCCAAGTACTAACTACTTCTTATTCCATTATATCGGACGCTGCTTATTCCACTATTCAGTGTAATTACTTTTCTTCATCACATCATGAAATTAGGATTTCTTTTGGTTTGTAAATATTAGGGTTTTATTGGAATTGATTTATGATTTGTATTGACCTTTCTTGATCCTATACACTCTAATTGATTGATTGTTTCTTAGAGTGGTGGTGGGTGGGTGTTGGATGACTGTGGAGGTCAAGCTTCTTGTAATTCAACACCTTACACCACCATACACACTACCTTATGAAATTCTGCAATGTTTTCATGGCATGAACTGAAAATGAAACATTCTATTTGAAGATACAGATTTTTCTGTAGAATTTGCATGTTTTAGTAGGAAACTGCAAAATTGGATATGTATTACTCAAATCTCGGGGCTTGATATCAATTACTAGTTGTTGTAATATTATATGCAATCTTCATTGTTTAACAGCCTATAGGAGGTTTGGGGCAAGTTCTCAGAATAAGTTTCTGGAAAGAAAAAGAAAAAAAATATTTGTGAGCCCCCAGTTGTGAAGCAATTGGTGATCAGAATTAGTGACTCTCCAAATTGATCGTATCATTTTTTTTCATTTGAAGAATCATTCAAAGCCTCTGTCCCATCACTCTGAACTTGATTATCACCAGATTCACCACAAGTGAAAGTATTGGACAGCTAATCCATACTAGATTTTGAAGTGATAATCGTGAGGAAGAAAGGGAAAACTTTCTTTTATGATGGAGAAACAAAGAAGAATACGAGCAATAAATAAAGAAGTAGAAAACGTAAATGAATACGAGTTTCCTTGAAAATCCGGGAAGTTACATCATAAGATACATGTTTCCTTTGTCAGTTGGTTAAGTTATCGACTCATCTTAGGTAGTAGCCGTATAATGTTTTTATCATTAAAAAAATGCCATCTCAGCAGAGTATACGAGAGTTAGATTAAGTGGGATGGACGAATAGCTGGATGTGTCTAACCTATGTGTCAAAACTGAAAGTACCATAGCGGATATAAAAGTGGCACACCACCTGGTATGCCACTAAGCATTATATTAATTTTGTTATCATCATCTCATCTCAGTTAACGAAATATTAACCACGGTCGTGAAAAATTGACCAAATTAACTTAGTAGGATGGAAAAGTCAAAACATGCCTATATTTGTGAATGTGAAGAGAAAACGGGGGCACTTTGTCATTCGGGAATAACAACACGGATACATATAGGTTTATAATCCATAAACAATTTGGGTTCACAGTGTTGAAATGTTGGCGTGTCTAAATCGGTCCTACTGGTGGTCATCAAGGCAAGTTTGAAGTGCACATGTATCTGACTCATTACGACTAGCATTCAAGTCTAAAACTAGCATTGCGTGCCTTTGTTTAAACCCCGCATTACCAGTAAACTGGAGAACTACACCTCCAGAGATTGGAATTAAGTCGATTGTTGTAAGACAAAAATGGCAAAACAGCTTTTCGATATTTAACATTCTGAAGGGGATTAAGTAGGCTATGTTGGGCAAACAGGTCAGGCTCACATCCGTTGATGAATTTGCAACATTTCCAACTTGGCCTGTATCCATTCAAAATGAAGACTGCAAGGTGTCACAGGATCTTCTAAGCACATGAGTATGTTTTCTGCAGCTCAAAGTTGAGCAAGTTCGATAATGCAACAGTCTCCAGCACATACCGGAATTACAGATGCAGGCCAACCAAAGAAGAACATTTTTAATTACATCCAAACACCGACTCCCATTTCAAGCAAGTGCCAATCACGGCAACATGCTTGAGTGCATCACTCTGCGAGACCCACAATCTTACTTAAGTGATTCGAGTGTCAAAAATCCTACATTTTGTATTGAACTCCCTCCCTCCCCTCTATACATTCCAAAAGATCGCGTAAAAAAACGATTAGTCAAATTTCCTTCACTCTGCCTCTGAAACGGAGCTTTTAGTTGCAAGAATATCTCCAGATCTTCTTAGTTTAGCAGCACTGCAGCATTAGATGATTTGTTGTTTCCTCATAGCTATGGTAGAAAATGCAAGTGGGGAGCATTGCCTTCGTTGGAAAAGACTTCATGAAAATGGCCCATGTTATGAAAGAGACTTGTTTTTCTTCCTTATAAGCTTGTGCTGTATTTCCGGATCATTAGAATCAGCAGTTTTGGTACCAATCTTTGGAGCTGAAAATCTGTGAAGGTGCGGATGTGTTCTGTCTTGCATCTTCTTTAATCGACACTTGACACAGTTGGAGGATCTCCAATCAACAATCGAAACTCATCGAGCTCTGCAAATTAAATGCTTGTAGGTGTTGGCTGTTCCTCTAAGATGTAAGTTCCAATCCCCATTAGTAGTGATCATCTCAGCTACAAAGCTTTCCAGAACTCAATTTATATATGTTTTAAAACCTATCCTCAAGAGATGCAGTCCCCATTCCACTTTTCAGACCAGAAATGGACTGAATACCCACTTTCTAACTGAATCTCGGTGTTATCTTCAAACATTTACTGAATCTCTGTGCCTTGAGGTCTTGGTAGTTGGCATCATTGCAGGCAAAAATCCCAAAAAATTTCTGCTACATATCCTTCCGTATAGTATACATGACAATTCATGATTTCTTCAACTTAAACCTGGACACATTCTGTTACTATATGATCAATGTATAAAGAAACGGGATGTTAAAGACTTAAAATTTCCTAAGGATGTGCGGTTTAGTTTAGACATGTCCATTGATTCTGTTACTGAAGGATATTATATACTATAAATTTTCTACAGATTTTATTTTACAATATGACACTACAGAACTTGCCTAGATTCTGTGCTAAAGAGATGACATGCTTTCTAAGTCTGATCTACAAAGAATTTACTAATAATATATATTGTGTCTTCCAACAAAGAGATACCATATTATGCATGAGAGTGAAACTCCCTACATGTCCAACCATTTTCTATTGGAAAGCAAACTAACCTCTTGAATTTCACCAGTAATCCATGCATGAGCAAGAACCATCTCTAAAATGATGGAATCGATTTCGATCTCTAGCTATAATATCCCTTTTGAAGATCTTGGAAATGAGTTTAGTAGCTGAATGACAATTCCCACACACACGAAGGTTTTTCACTATCCGGATAGTTGTCCCAGGCTTCGTACTGATCAAACCGAATGCAATTGCTAGTCTCTCACTATGATAACACAATGCACCCTCCTTCTGCTTCTCGCCAATATCGTAAAGTACCTCTGATGTATCAGGTTTGTGTCCAGCTAACTCCAACAGTTTATCTACTTCCTCCAACATAGTGTATATTTCTTTACTGCGTGGATGAGTTTTGTCATCGACGAGGAACTCATGAACAACGCTATTCACTTCAATAGAGCTACATCCAGGAACTTTTTTCATTCCTCTATCATTTAATCTTGTTCTTATTCTTGCCACATCTTCCCATCTACCAGCCGCTGCGTAGATATTTGATAATTGCACATAACCCCCAGGGTTTTCTGGTTCCAGCTCAAAAAGTTTGTCAGAAATAGCTTCAGCAAGCTCGACTTTACCATGAAGCTTACAAGCTCCAAGCATAGAACTCAATATGGCAGCATCAGGTTTCATCTCCATACTCTTAATTAGGCTGTCTGCTTCATGGAACAACCCAGCTCGACCAAGGAGATCTATCATACATCCATAATGTTGCAACTTTGGTGAAATATTGTAATCATTGACCATGGAATGGAAGTACTGGCGGGCCTGTTCTACCAAACCTCCATGACTACAAGATGAAAGCACGGCAATAAATGTAATATCATTTGGCTCAGTTCCTTCATCGACCATTTTTGAGAAAAGTTCAAGGGAGGAATCAACATGCCCATGCATCGCTAACCCAGATATTATTGCGTTCCAAGAAGCCAAACTTTTTGGATTTACACTGTCAAATACTTGTTTTGCGGACTGAATACTTCCACATTTAGCATACATGTCAATTAGACTAGTGGAAAGAGATGTATTAGTAGACCATTTGAAGTGCCTATCTAAATATGCATGAATCCATATGCCAGTTTCAAGAGCACCTAAGTACGTACATGCCGGAAGTATGCTCAAGATAGTGACCTCGTTCGGTTCTTCGCCTGAACGTTGCATTTGTTGAAAGAGATATATTGCTTCTTTGTACTGACCCATATGCGTGTAACCTCCAATCATTATATTCCATGATACACAGTCCTTTCTACTTATTCCATCAAACAAAAGACGAGCTTTCTCCAAATCTCCACATTTGGTATACATATTTAGCAGAGCATTAACTAACCTAAGATTTGAGCCAAGTCCATTATCTTCAATCCAAGAACCTACCCAATTCCCAATCTCCAGAGAACTTGAATGTGCACAAGCAGAAAGAACACTAATCATCGTACTCTCATTCGGTTTCACTTTCCCTTTCAACATATCTTTGAAAAAGCTCAATGCTTCTTCGAATTGCCCACTTTGAACATAAGCGGCAATAATAGCATTCCACGACACAACATCTCTTACGGGAATCTCATCGAAAAGTCTACGTGCATCATCCAAGTAACCACTAGAAGCATATCCAGTGATCATAGCTGTAAATGAAACAACATCTCTGTGACAACTTTTATTGAACACTGACCGAGCATCGACTAATTCACCGTTTCTCGCATACATATTAATAAGTGAAGTATGTATAAACAAATCAGTTTCCAAACCCATCTTCAAAACATGAGAATGAATCTGTTTACCTTCCTGAAACTGACCACCACCATTACAAGATTTCAAAAGGAATGGGAATGTATAAGAATTTGGTTCAATTCCAGAAACAAGCATTCGGATATAAAACTGGATAGCTAATTCTGGAGAAGAACTTAAAGAATAACCTCTAATCATGGTGTTCCAAATGAACAATTTTGGTTGGTCTTCCATGGCTTCAAATATGGAAAGAGCATATGAAAGATCGCCACCATTTGAAGGTGAAGAGACAGCACAGAACTCAATGAGTCTACTTAATGTGAACTGGAAATTGTGGAGACCAGTTTTGATGATTTGAGAATGTATTTGTTTGAGGGTTTGAATGTTTTTGCATTTTGAGAGAAGTGAAAGAGATGGGTGGGCTTTAAGAAGTTCATATGGAGGCTCTGAGTTTGGTTTCAGAGGAGGAGAGAAGATGATAAGAGATGAAGAGAACAACATTTCATTACATGTTTGGACTTTCGAACACAGATAAGGTGGGGAAATAAAACTCGTTATTAATATGTTTGAAAACCGGTTCAGACACGAGTACTGTTTCCTCGACAAGGTTAGGGTAAGGGTGCACAGGACCCGAGCCGGACCGACGGATCGTCCCGGAACCGGTAAAATCTTACTTGATTTTGGACCGAACCGAGAAATGGGTACAAGTACTGGTCCAAAAACTAGAAACCGGGGCTAAGCAGGTACATGTACACGGTCCAATTAATTCTTCCCCACCCTTTTTATCACCTCTCCTCCTTCCTAAACAAGATCTTCACCGAAAATAAAAAATAAAAAAAATCTCTCTTAATTTTGACTAGAAACAAAAACCCACATCAGAATTCATGATTAATCAATGGAAGTGATCTTTATTACTTTTCCTGGATCATCGATACTAAATTTCAAATGAATCAATAAGGAGGTGGTGGTGTACTTGCGAAATTTTATTCTTGGGGTTCTTATTTATTGAACATAATTTACAACTCTTCTGTTATTACCAATCTGTAGACAGAAACAAGAATTTGATTTGTTAAATATTTTGATATATGGGTTTGAATGATGGAGGTGTCTGGTGGAGGAGGTAACAAGGAAGGAGGAGGAGGAGGAGGAGAAGGGATATGGTGGTGGGTGGTGGTTCTTTAGGCCCTGCATGTATCATTTTACAAATTAAAATTTACACTTTGGGCCCTGCATAGAACTCGGTCCCGTGAACAAGATTGTGGCCCAGAACAGTAGCAGTCCCTTTTTATTGCTGTGTGTACTGAAAAAGTAAAAAACTAACCCAAATGCCTGGAACCGAATATAGAACCGGAACCATACCTGGTACCGTGCGGGTCCCGAACAGTACCGGAACCGAGGTACAGGGTACAGGTACCGGTCCAAAATTTTGGAACCGAGTCTAGGGAGGTACAGGTACTTGGTCTTGGCAAGAACCGAGCCGAACCGTACCGTGTAAACCCTTAGGTTAGGGGTGTGCAACAGACAGATGCGGATTAGGGGTCACCCGCGTCCAACCGTCAAAGTTGCGGATTTGGAAAATTCAACCGTGTCCGGCCCAATCACCCGCGGATTTGACATCTACGTATCAACAGGTGATGCGGACCGGATGCGGATTACCCGCGGATTTAGTCTCAAGAAAAACAAAAAAGAAAAAAGTAATTGCCTATCAAAACATAAAATAAAAAAAGGCGGTTTAGTCATGATCATTTGCAATAACTTGGATATCGTTTGTAACCCAATTTCAACATTGGTAGCTCCACATCCATGCCATTTTAGGGCTGCACACTAACCGAACCGAAAACCGCAACACGACTTTTAATTATGATAACGACCGAACCGATGATCCAACGGTCGGTGTTTTATAAACGGTTTTAATTATGATAAAATCTATACTGTTAGATCTTCGGTTCCTCTTTTCTTTTTTCTTTTTTTCTTCTTACTTTAAGGTCCAACGGTTTTAATTTTAGGGTTCTTAGAAAATTGATTTTTTCTTTCTGTTTTGGGTTTCTTTGAGGAGATTCTCTGTGTTGAATTAGGATTTTTAAGATTGTATTTTCATTTTCAATTTTACTTTGTTTTCTAATAGGATTTCTATGTTGGGTTGTTTGAGGAATCAAATTGATATGTAAAATGGAATGATGAATTAATCTATGTCTGTTGGATTTGTTTGAGAAAAGAAATTGGCATGTAAAGTAGATGAAATTGAGAGATAAATATCACCACCGCCTGCTACACCACCATCATCAGTGCCACCGCCTGCTACACCACCAGCACCAACACCACCGACTGTTGATTGGGAAATTAGAAATTGATTGTTTGAAGATTATAATTTTAGGGTTCTTAGAAATTGATTTTGTTCTGTGGGAGATGATATTGATCTTCTCTATGTTGATTTAGGATTTCTAAGAATATTGTATCTTCATTTTAATTAATTTTTACTTTGTTTTCTATTTCTAATAAGATCTGTGTGTTTCGGTTGTAAACTGAACCGAAACCGAAAAATAACTGAATAGTTCGGTGCGGTTAAAAACCGAACCGAATACTAAATAGTTCGGTTTCGGCTTCAATTGTGGTAACCGCGTCATAAAAGGTTTGGTCAACGGTTTTAGCAATAACCGCACCGAACCGAACCGTGTGCAAGCCTATGCCATTTACATCTTTCTTTCTTTTTTTGCATATTGCAAATGCACCTCTGGTGGGGTTGGGGTGATTTTAATAGTCCGAGTGAAATCTATTGTTATTATTGTTAGTTTAGATTTAGCCTTCTTGCCTTGTGAATTGACTACAAAAGAATGAACTACTAGACATTTGATTGAAAGATGCAAATCTTCATGTGCTTTTTGAAGTCAAAAGAATGAACTATTTGTCTTAAACTGTTGTACGATATGACCTATATTATCGATATACTATTGTGAGTTATTCTTATATGGATGTAAGTTTCTTAAGACGGGATCGTAAAAAAATATGACTTATTCCAATATGGAGTTTATTCTTAAATATAACTACACCAAATCGGGAAAAGAGATTTTTATTCTTATATGGAGGTTATTCCTATATGGAGTATTCTTATATAGAGGTTCTACTTGAAAAAGCGGGGTACAACAACCACAACCAATATTTCGTTTGGCACTCTGAATAGACAAACTCCAATATACTTTCAAGAGAATCAACTAGACAGTCAGACTCAATCTAGAGAAAAGTATATCAAAGAGTTTATATCTTAATTTCTCAATTCAATCTGCAATCAACATATAGGAATTTGCGAGCCCGATTGAGTATAAGAGAAATAAATTGAATGGTACCAAAGACTAATGTTCAAGTGTCAATCAATTTATATAAACAACCAAAGGTTGGAATATCTGATTGATTGATCTTAACTCACAACCTGTGATATTTCAATTATATAACAAAATATAATGCGGAAAAGAAATAACACAGACACCAGAAGTTTTGTTAACGAGGAAACCGCAAATGCAGAAAAACCCCGGGATCTAGTCCAGATTTGAACACCACACTGTATTAAGCCATTAAAGATACTAGCCTACTACCAATGAACTTCAGACTGGAATGTTGTTGAGCCCTAATCAATCTCACACTGATCAAGGTACGGTTGCGCTCCTTACGTCTCTGAAACCCAGCAGGATTCTACGCACTTGATTCCCTTAGCTGATCTCACCCACAACCAAGAGTTGCTACTACCCAAAGTCGAAGACTTGATAAAAAAATTTGTCTCACACAGAAAAGTTTATTGGAATAGATAAATCTATCTCCCACAGAAATACCTACGAGTTTTATTCCATCTTTTGATAAATCAAGGTGCACATGGAACCAATTGATAAACCAGACTTATATTCCCGAAGAACAGCCTAGAATTATCAATCACCACACAATAATCTTAATCGTATGGTACCGAAAAAGATATTGTGGAATCACAAACGATGAGACAAAGATGTTTGTGACTACTTTTAATCTTACCTATCGGGGTTTATCTCAAGCAAATATTAGAAAAGACAATACTCAATCACGATAGTAAAAGTAAGATCAGAACACGCAACTACAAAAAAATAGTTGGGTCTGGTTTCACAATCCCAATGAAGTCTTTAAGTCATTAACCTACAAGGTTTCGCGAAAAACCTAAGGTTAAAGAAGAATCGACTCTAGTCGCAACTAGTATCACACAGAAGGTATGGGTATTAGGTTTCCCAGTTGCTAAAGTTATCCTTTATATAGTTTTCAAATCAGGGTTTGCATTCTAAGTTACCTTGGTAACAAAGCATTCAATATTCACCGTTCGATGAAAACTTGATTAGATACAAGCTAATATCTTTCAACCGTTAGATCGAACTTAGCTTGTTATACACAAATGAAATGTACCCTCATTTAGGTTTATGTAACCGTACCTAAACGTGTACACCATGTTTGCTAAACATTAGTTAACCGAGGTTAGCTATATGAACACTCTCATATCAACCTTATTCATCTTAACCATAACTAGTTCAAATGACTCAAATGAAACTAGTTAAAGAGTTGTTCCATTGCTATATTCTCATAGAAGTATACAAGAACACAATTGAAGAAAAATAGGTTTGATTTACTCGAATCAATTCATGAACATTATAACCGCGGTTTGCAAAGAGTGCATTCCTTATCATATAAATGTATTTGTTCATGTCACAACCCATTTTAGAACTTTAACCACTCAAGTTCATGCAAACGGGTACGCATACTTGAAAAACCGGACCAAGTTTGGCTTTCACTAATATGCGAACGGGTACGCATACCTCCAAACCCAGCCAAATTTTCCGGACATGAACCTTATGTCAGTATGCGTATGGGTACGCGTACTTAGGTTCCCGGACTTCTCAAACCAACAGGTACGCATACGGGTATGCATACTATGGTTCCCGGTCATGGATCACATATATGCAAGAGTGCATAACATGTTTATAATCATCATTGAAACATTCTTAGAGGATGAAAATACCCGTTTTCACATACTATTAGCATCAAATTAATTATCAAGTTATTGAAATAATCATAACGAAACATTCCAAGTCTACACCAAATGATTGTATCACACAAACCATGTAATATGTTACTCGGTGATTTCCACATGATCATCTTTTGAATATCTTCAAGAATATAAGATGAACTTGGTTGAAGCAAAAGCTTACCAACACATATTTCTCGAAATATGTTAGCGAGTTAAAATCAGCTCTAAATCTTAAATGTGCATAATCGAAAACTATAGTAATACGATTTTTTCTCAATATAGGATATATAGTATAAATAGACTTTCCAAGTGATATATGAGTTTTAGTTTCCACATACCTTTTGTTGATGAAGTTCCACAATCTCTCCTTAGTAGTTATTCGTCTTCAATTGATGAACTCCGTGAAGTCTAATGCTCAACTACACAATTTATCCTAGTCTAAGACATTACTATAAGTAGACTAGAAATCAAGACTTATAGTTTTGATCACTAACATTGACAAACAAGCTTGAGATAGCAACGCTTGCGAGTTCGACTGAGCAGTGCACTAACAATCCCCCCCTTTCTCAATTTTAGTGACAAAACTATCAATACATATGGATTAAAAAATAAATAAACTTTGTAGCTTCTCATCCAAATGCTTGATATCCTTGGTTCTTTAACATTACTTGAAATCTTCGTCAATTCCAAGTACTCCAATGATTCCAAATGTATTCAACTCAGCATCATCGTTGTTCAAGATTCGTAGCTATAATAATGAGAAAACATTTTCTCTCAATCATTGTTATACAATATCATGGTATCATTATTCAACATCAAAGTCCAATTGTATCACAACTTTGACAACAATACTATGGTGATAAGTATCACTCCCCCTTAGTCAATACTTCATCTCAATATGAAAACCACTCCCCCTTACATAATGATCTGTAAACCATATGTATTTGTAGTGTGAACTACACATTAATTCTCCCCCTTTTTGTCAATATAAATTGGCAAAGGTACGAAAACTAGTGGGATCCTCATGTAATTTTCATAGAGATACTTCATGACCAAAAGAGAACAACATACCAACTTGTTTTGATGATTTCACATAGTCGAAACTTAGTTATTCATCAAGGAGTTTATAAAGATACAAGATAACTCCTACAATACTTTACATCCGCATTACCCCCAAAGATTTGGCAATTAAGCACAAGTTCAATTAAGAACTCTCCCCCATAAAATATCATTCCTGAAAAAACAACAAGATCAACCTCACTTTTACAAGAAAAGAAGGATTTCTTTGGACATTAACAAATCACATGAAACATGAATTAGTATCCAAAAATCTCAAATGAGTTAACCACAAGGAAAATGATCAATTCAATTAGCCATGCTCAACATAAGAGAACTTATGGAGCAACATAGTACATACACAAAGATGTGGATCAGGGAAATACCAATACTGCGGAATCATCAAAGGTTCATTCTATTTTTCATCACTATTTGCACAATGACATATAATATACTTAATCTTTGTAAACAAAACCTCATCCTTTCTTTTATTAATATTTGCATAATGACATAAAAGGCTTAACTTTTATAGTCAAAAGTTCATTCTATCTTTTATCAATACTTTCATACCGACATATAATAGAGTTAACTTTTGAACAAATATGGGACAGTCAAGGTTCACGGACGTAAACAACATATCCCATAACAATTTGCAATATATAAAACCATAAAGATTAATACTGTAAAAATCATCTTCCAAATAAACTTTAGAATTTAAACAAATAAATCTAATGCAAGATAAAAACGTTGGCAATAGCTATGTGTACTCACAATAATGGCTATTCCGAACCCTATTTATCCTTCTTAAAAACCCAAGAATAAATTCTCATAAGAATTTTTCTAGACATTGAGACCTTTGAAAAATTCTTTATCGTCCCTGAACTCCTTGTCGTCAACATCCATGGGAACATAAGGTTCATGAAGAAATGAGTCAATTCCAACAAACCTTTTGAACTGATGCCGAACCAGGGCCTTCTGAATTTCAAGAGTTCTCAACACAATAGCATTTATTTGCTGAATTTCCTTCATTGTTACATTCAACTCTTCAATAACATCAGAAAACTTCTGAGAATTTGAAGGAACAGCTCTTGGCTTCCTCACATTCCTTAGTTTTCTTTTCAAAGTTGGAGGTAACGGAGATTTATCTTTTTCCTTCATGATTGATGGCTTAACAATCATATTAACATCTTTTCCATCAGAAGACATGATGCTTGGAGTATCCATACAAACAGAGTTTTGAGAGGAAATCACAAGATAATCTCAACAAGCAGTCTTGAAAAAGCGGGGGTACAACAACCACACCCAATATTTCGTTTGGAAATCTGAATAGAGAAACTCCAATATACTTTAAAGAGAATCAACTAGACAATAGACTTAGTTAATCTAGAGAAAAGTATATCGAAGAGTTTATATCTCTATCTCTTAATTCAATCAGCAATCAGCAAATAGGAATTTTTGAGCCCGATTGAATATAAGATATGTAACTTGAACGGTACCAAAGACCAATGTTCAAGGATCAATCAATTTCAATCAACAAGCAAAGGTTAGATTTCCCAATTGATCGATTCAACGCACAACCTGTGATATTTCAATAATATAACAAAATATAATGCGAAAAAGAAATAACACAGACACCAGAAGTTTTGTTAACGAAGAAACCGCAAATGCAGAAAAACCCCGGGACCTAGTCCATCTTTGAATACCACATTGTATTAAGCCGCTATAGACACTAGCCTACTACCAATTAACTTCGGTCTCGAATGTAGTTGAGCCCTAATCAATATCACACTGATCAAGGTACAGTTGCGCTCCTTACGTCTCTGAACATCAACAGAATTCTACGTACTTGATTCCCTTAGCTGATCTCACCCACAACCAAGAGTTTCTACTACCCAAAGTCGAAGACTTGATAAACAAATTTATCTCACACAGAAAAGTCTATTGGAATAGATAAATCTGTCTCCCACAAAATTACCTCCGAGTTTTGTTCCGTATTTTGATAAATCAAGGTGCACAAGAACCAATTGATAAACCAGACTTATATTCCAGAAGAACAGCCTAATATTATCAATCACCTCACAATAATCTTAATCATATGGTAGCGAAACAAGATATTATGGAATCGCAAACGATGAGACGAAGATGTTTGTGACTACTTTTTATCTTGCCTATCGTAGATCACTATCGAGAAAATCTTAGATAAGATAGTACTCAATCACGATAAAACAGGGAAAGATCAGAATACACAACTACATAGAAAATAGTTTGGTTTGGCTTCACAATCCCAATGAAGTCTTTAAGTTGTTAACCTATAGGGTTTCGTGAAAAACCTAAGGATAAAGGAGAATCGACTCTAGTCGCAACTAGTATCACACATGAGGTGTGGGGATTAGGTTTCCCAGTTTCTAGAGTTTTCTTTTATATAATTTTCAAATTAGGGTTTGCAATCTAAGTTACCTTGGTAATAAAGCATTAAATATTAATCGTTAGATGAAAACCTGATTAGATACAAGCTAATATCTTCTAACCGTTAGATCGAACTTAGCTTGTTATACACAAATGAAATGTACCCTCATTTAGGTTTATATAACCGTACCTAAATGTGAACACCATGTTGTCTCAATAGTAGTTAACCGAAGTTAGCTATATAAACACTCTCATATCAACCTTCATCTTAACCACTAGTTCAAATGACTCAAATGAAACTAGTTAAAGAGTTGTTCAATTGCTATATTCTCATAGAAGTATACAAGAACACAATTGAAGCAAAACCAGTTTGATTCACTCGAATCAATTCATGAACATTATAGCAATGGTTTGCAAAGAATGCATTCCTTATTATATAAATAAATGTATTTTGTTCATGTCATAACCGATTTTAGAACTTTAACCATTCAAGTATGCAAACGGGTACGCATACTTGAAATAGCTGGACCAAGTTTGGTTTTCGCTAGTACGCGAACGGGTACGCATACCTCCAAAACCACCACAAATTTCCGGTCACAAACCATTCACCAGTATGTGTACGGGTACGCGCACTTAGGTTCCCAGACTTCTCAAACCAACAATACGCATACGGGTATGCATACTATGATTCCCGGACATGGATCACATATATTCAAGAGTGCACAACATGTTTATAATCCAATGTTAGTTAAGTGTTATAAACTCTATTTCAATTATTGAAATTTTCTTAGAGGATGACAATAGCCATTTTCACACACTATTAGCATCAATGCAATTTTCAAGTTATTGAAATAATCATAAAGAAACATTTCAAGTCTACACCAAATGATTGTATCACACAAACCATGTAAGATGTTACTCGGCAATTTTCACATGATCATCTTTTGAATTTCATCAAGAATATAAGATGAACTTGGTTGAAACAAAAGCTTACCAACACATATTTCGAGAAATATGTAAGCGAGTTAAACTCAACTAGAAATCTCAAATGTGCATAATCGAAAACTATAGTAATACAATTTTTTTCTCAATATAGGAGATATAGTATAAATATACTTTCCAAGTGATAGATGAGTTTTAGATTCCACATACCTTTTGTTGATGGAGTTCCAAAATCTCTCCTTAGTAGTTCTTTGTCTTCAATTTATGAACATTGTGAAGTCTAATGTTCAACTACATAATCTATCCTAGTCTATAAGTAGACTAGAAATCAATAATTATAGTTTTGATCACTAACATTGACAAACAAGCTTGAGATAGCAACGCTTGCGAGTTTGACCGAGCAGTGCTCTAACAATCACCCTACGGATTACAATATAAATAAACTTTGTAGATTCTCATCCAAATGATCGATCTCCTTGGTTCTTCAACATTACTCAAAATCTTTGTCACTTCCAAGTACTCCAATGATTCCAAATGTGTTCAACTCAGTATCATTGTTGTTGAAGATCCGTAGCTATAACAATGAGAAAACAGTTGCTCTCAATCATTGTTATACACTGTCATAGTATCATTATACATCATCAAAGTCCAATTGTATCACAACTTTGATAACAATACTATGGTGATATGTATCACTACCCCTTAGTCAATACTTTATCTCAATATATGAAAACCACTCCCCCTTACATAATAATCCGTAAAACATATGTATTTGTAGTGTGAACTACACATTAATTATCCCCCCTTTTTGTCAATATAAATTGTCAAAGGTACAAAAACTAGTGGGATCCTCATGAAATTTTCATAGAGATACTTCATGACCAAAAGAAAACAACATATCAACTTGTTTAGATGCCATAAAATAAATGAAATTAGATGTATTCATCAAGGAGTTTATAAAGATACAAGATAACCCCTACAATATTCCACAGCCGCACTCCCCCCAAAGATTTGGCAATTAAGCACAAGTTCAATTAAGAACTCTCCCCCATGAAATGTTATTCCCGAAAGAACAACAAGAGTGACCTTACTTTTATAAGAAAAGAAGTATTTCTTTGGACATTAACTGTTAGAGCATTTCTCGGTCGAACTCGCATGCGTTGCTATCTCAAGCATGTGTGTTAATGTTAGTGATCAAAACTATAAAGTCTTGATTTCTAGTCTACTATATCTAAGGTCTCGGACTAGGATAGAAAATGTAGTTGAGCTCAAGAACTCCATGTAAATCATCATACAAGACGAAGGACTACTTAAGAAACCAGTGGATCTTCATCGACTAAAAGGTATGTGGAGACTTGAACTTATATATCACTTAAAAGTCTATCTACTTTATCTCATATCTTGATACAAAAGTCGTATTACTATATAGACTAAGATTATACACATATGTCATTTCGAGCTGAGTATATCTCGTTTATCTATTTATCGAAATATGTGTTAGTAAAGCTTTCGCTTTAGCCAAGTTCATATTTACCTAGTGACGAAATTCATGTTATGTTTCAATCATTTTGGAAATCGCTCTGACGAAAAATAGTTTGTGAATAACAACTATATAACGCCCTCTGAGAATGTTTCAATGATTGAAATGATAGTTTAGACAATATAACCATTGGAGGATATAAACATTGTTGTGGTAACACATATATGTATAAGTCCTTATTGCTTGAAACGAAGGTTGCGAACTTTATTGATCAAGTGAAACCGGAATAGTGTGTGAGCTCAGTCCGCGAACTCAACATACAAGCTCAGTCCGCGAACTGGTATAGTTCTTAAGTCCGCGAATCCAGTCCGCTAACTTGAGTAGGTTATGTCTAAAAACGATTTTTGTGAACTTATCTTAATAAACTAAGGAATGCTATTGCAAATCGTGGCTTTATAGTTCATGAATCGATTCGAGTGAATCACATCATTTTTGCTTCAATTGTGTCATGTGTAGTACATGAGATCTCATAGCAATTGAACAACTCTCTAACTAGTTCATTTGAGTCATTTGGACTAGTTATGGTGAAGAAGAATATGGTTGATATGAAAGTTATAATTTGGCTAACCATTTGGTTAACTAGTGTTGAACCAACTAATGTACAAGTTTGGGTACGGTTACACAAACCCAAAATTGTCTAGTACATGTGTGTATAACAAGCTAAGTTTTCGATCTAACGGTTGATACATATTATCTTGTATTTAATCAGGTTTTCATCTAACGATGAATATTGAATGCTTTGTTACTAAGCTAACATTGATTGCAAACCCTGATTTTAAAGACTATATAAGGGAGAACTCTATCAACTGGGAAACCTAATCTCCACACATTCTGTGTGATACTAGTTTGCTAAGATGGAGTCAATTCTCCTTTAACCTTTGGTTTTCTTCTTCTAAAACCAGGTTAACGACTTAAAGACTTCATTGGGATTGTGAAGCCAAACCGATACTACTTTTTTTGTAGTACTGTGTGATCTGATCTTGATGTTTCTATCGTACGAGTACAATTGTAATAATTGGCTTGAAATTTCTATCTCCGATAGGCAAGATATAAAAGTAATCACAAACATCTTCGTCTCATCGTTTGTGATTCCACAATATCTTTTTTCGATGCGTCGATTAAGATTATTGTGAGGTGATTGATACAACTGAGATATTCTTAGGGAATATAAGTCTGGTTTTATTGATTGGTTCCTGTTCACCTTGATTTATCAAAAGACGGAACAAAACTCATAGGTTTATTCGTGAGAGAAGAATTTATCTATCTTATAGAATTTTCTGTGTGAGACAGATTTGTTTATTAAAGTCTTCGACTTTGGGTCGTAGCAAATCTTGGTTGTGGGTAAGATTAGCTAAGGGAATCAAGTGTGCAGTATCCTGCTGGGATCAGAGGCGTATGAGCATAACTGTACCTTGGATCAGTATGAGATTGGTTGTGGTTCAACTACAGTCCCGACTGAAGTTAATTTGGAGTAGGCTAGTGTCTGTAGCGTCTTAATACATTGTATGTTTAATCTGGACTAGGTCTCGGGGTTTTTCTGCATTTGCGGTTTCCTCGTTAACAAAATTATGGTGTCTGTGTTAATTTTTTTCCGCATTATATTTTTATATAATTGAAATAATACAGGTTGTGTGTTGTTCAATCAATTAGAATATCCGACCTTATTGTTTGTTGATTTAAATTGATTGACACTTGGATATTGGTCTTTGGTACCATCCAAGTTATCTCTCTTTGATTATGACTCGCAGATTTTATTTGCTTGAGTAAATCAAATTGAGAGATAGAGATAATATACTCCTTGAGATATTTTCTATTGATTGAGTTTAGTTGATTCTCTAGAAAGTAACTCGGAGTTGTCCATACAGATTGCTAATCGAAATATTGGGTGTGGTTGTTAGACCCCCGCTTTTTCATTAACAAATTACATGAAACATGAATTTGTATCCAAAAATCTCAATTGAATCAACCATAAGGAAAATTATCAATTCAATTGGTCATGCTCAACATAAGAGAACTTACAGAGCAACATAATACATACAAAAAGATGTGGATCAGGGAAAGACCAATACTGTGGAATAATCAAATAATCATTCTATTTTTCATCACTATTTGCACAATGACATATAATAGACTTAATCTTTGAAAACAAAAGTTCATCCTTTCTTCCATCAATATTTGCATAATGACATATAAAAGGATTAACTTTTGTAATCAAAAGTTCATTCTATCTTTTATCAATACTTTCATATCGACATATAATAGAGATAACTTTTGAACAAATATGGGACACGTAAGGTTTACGGACGTAAACAACATATCCCATAATAATTTGCAATATATGAAACCATAAAGATTAATATACTGCAAAAATCATCTTCTAAATAACTTAGAATTTAAAGAAATAAATCTAAAAACATTGCAAGATGAAAACGATAGCGATAACTATGTGTACTCACAATAATGGCTATTCCAAACCCTAGTTATCCTTCTTAAAAACACAAGAATAAATTCTCATAAGAAGTTTCCTAGATATTTAAAAAGAAACAACTAAAACTAAACTCATAGTTCGTGTTCTGAATCTTCACGGGTTTCAAAACCTTCAAGCTTGTGACTGACAGCATCGACATCCTCTTTGGAGAAGATTCCTCTTTGAGAAGATCCTCAACATGTGACTTCATGAGAACAAGGTCAGAATTAAAAAAAATAAATTCAACTTAGTCTGTAACACATCAAGATCCTTCATAGAGTTCTCAAGCTTCAGTTTTGCTTTTCCGAGATCATTGAGAAAACCATGAACCACTTCAGCAGAGACCATCTCAGCCTTTTTTTCTATCTTGATGGGAATATGCATAATAGCATGATGCACCAGGACTGAGTTCATCAGCTTCAACAATGGTTCATTTGTTCTTTAAGACGAACTAAAAAAAAACAGCGTCATCAATAAAGTCTTCCGGAAAATCCCAAAAACAAGGAGGAGAACCCATTCTTAACAAAACAAAAAAAAACTGGAGTATGCGTACTCATAAGAGGGTTTTGGTGTTTTTAAACAGTTTCTCAGGGAAGCAAATTTTTAGAGTTACCAAAATTGGTCCATGACAAGTAATATGGGTACCTTTACGAACACAACCTTTACCTATGGCCGGGAAAAAAAACTCAATTGCGAAAAACATAACGTAAGAAAACTGTTTATACAACAATGTATTGCTACGTGAATATTTTCACAAAATTTTAGCTCAATAAATTTTACATTCTCACAAGAAAAAAATTTAGAGCAAGAGAGTACCAATTTTTTGACACACTAACCCTTAAAGAAAAATGTCAAAAAAAACAAATACTTATGCAAACATGTTTGTGAATGATAATTCGGCTAGAAACGATAAGAAAATAGCCAGAAAATCAGAAAACGCGTTGCCATCAAGTATACATGAATATATCTCACTCAACCAGGAATTTTTGTGAATGAGATTGTAACCTTGTGATTAATTAGCACAAGTATGAGCCTTGAGCTCAACAAATGAAGATTGTTTACGGTTAAACCTCTTTCTCCTGATATTTGGAGGAAAACCGTTATGATGTGAAAAGTTATCATAAAACATACTATCATCAAAATACAACGCATAGTTTTTGTTCTTACCTGAAGAAATTTGTCTAGGGGGAATTGACAACTTGTTAATAATCTCTTTATAACCTTCAATTATCATTTTAAGGTTGTCTTCCATATCTCCATTTTTGCTTCCTTCATCTGGTACCTTTTTCACATCAAGAGCAACATTATCTCCCTTTTTTAATAGAAGAAGATCCTTGAGCTCTTCTTGAACGAAATGGTTTAGGAAGACTGTTTCACAATTAAATATTTGAGGAACACATCGAACTGACTTTCCTGGTAGGGTACACATGGTGAGTACTAAACCAATTGGTCTAAATCTAAGGTGTGTTGAAGAAGAATAATAGAATTGTAATTTGACCTCGATTTCATCTTTGGTTCAACCTGTCCTTTTGAATCACAAAAGAGACATCCTTTCTGATCACCTGAGTGATTAGATAGAAAAGTCTTAAACCCATCGTTGGGAGATATCTTCCTTCCATGTGATGCAGCTATTCCTTGATTAAAGGAAGACGCATGCACATTCTTTTCAACAGGAAGGGATTTCAATTTTGCTTTTGGAACTGAATTTTTTACAGTTAAATCAGAAGAAATTGGTACAGTGAACTCTTTGGAACATCCTTGAACAGAGAGTTTACTCAAAATAAGCTCAATTTCCAAAGAATCCCCTATGAGTTTTTCCTCAAGCAGAGTTCGTGAAGAACAGGCTGCAGCATTTTCCTCTCGAATGACCTTTAGAGAGAGTGACGCTCATTCACCGTACCAACAAGAACATTGACTTTATGTTTTAACATCTTTACGTCATCAGTATGGATTCTAATAATTTTTAGAATCATTGCACTCTCTTTGGATACTTTCTTTCAACTTCAGAGTCAGACTCGTCAGTAAGGTAATCCGGGTAACACTTGTAAATGGAAGTCTATTTCGTTGGAACACTAGGTTCGTCTATTTTCGAGATTGACAAATCTTTCTCTTTAATAGATTTCATAGAAACATAACTTTTGTTTTTGGTGATGCATTTATCAGAGATAACACTTCTGTCCATTATTCAGATCGCTACAAACACATACTTATAAAGTCTTAAATGTGATTGTCTGCTCTAATACCAATTTAAAAATCAGGGGTACAACAACCACACTAAATATGTAGTTTGGCAATCTGAATAGATAAACTCCAATATACTTTCAAGAGAATCAACTAGACAGTTAGACTCAATCTAGACAAAAGTATATCGAAGAGTTTATATCTTTATCTCTTAATTCAATCCGCAATCAGCAAATAGGAATTTGCGAGCCCGATTGAATATAAGATATATAAATTGAACGGTAGTAAAGACCAATGTTCAAGGATCAATCAATTTCAATCAATAACCAAAGGTTGGATTTCCAAATTGATCGATTCAACGCACAACCTGTGATATCTCAATTATATAAAAAAATATAATGCGGAAAATAAATAACACAAACTCCAAGTTTTGTTAACGAGGAAACCGAAAATGTATAAAAACTCTGGGACCTAGTCCATCTTTGAACACCACTCTGTATTAAGCCGCTACAACACTAGCCTACTACCAATTAACTTCGGACTGTAATGTAGTTGAGCCCTCATCAATCTCACACTGATCAAGGTACAGTTGAGCTCCTTAAGTGTCTGAACCTCAGCAGGATTCTACGCACTTGATTCCCTTAGCTGATCTCACCCACAACCAAGAGTTTCTACGACCCAAATAAAAAGACTTTATAAACAAATATGTCTCACACAGAAAAGTCTATTGAAATAGATAAATTTGTTTCCCACAGAAATACATACGAGTTTTTTTTTCGTCTTTAGATAAATCATGGTGCATAGGAACCAATTGATAAACCGGACTTATATTCTCGAAGAACAGCCTAGTATTATCAATCACCCCACAATAATCTTAATCGTATGGTAGCGAAACAAGATATTGTGGTATCACAAACGATAATACGAAGATGTTTGTGACTACTTTTTATCTTGCCTATCGGAGATCACTCTTGAGCAAATCATAGAGAAGATAGTATTCAGTCACGATAGAACAGGGAAAAATCAGAACACGCAATACAGAGAAAATAGTTGGGTTTGGATTCACAATCCCAATGAAGTCTTTAAGTTGTTAACCTACAGTATTTCTTAAAAACCTAAGTATAAAGGAGAATCGACTCTATTCGCAACTACTATCACACATGAGGTGTAGGGATTAGGTTTCCCAGTTGCTAGAGTTTTCCTTTATATAGTTTTCAAATCAGGGTTTGCAATCTAAGTTACCTTGGTAACAAAGCATTCAATATTCACCATTATATGAAAACCTGGTTAGATACAAGCTAATATCTTTCAACCGTTAGATCGAACTTAGCTTGTTATACACAAATGAAATGTACCTTCATTTAGGTTTATGTAACCATAAATAAACGTGTACACCATGTTATCTCAACAGTAGTTAACCGAGGTTAGCTATATGAAAAGTCTTATATCAACCTTATTTATCTTAACCATAACTAGTTCAAATGACTCAAATGAAACTAGTTAAAGAGTTGTTCAATTGCTATATTCTCATGGAAGTATAGAATAACACAAGTGAGGCAAAATCATTTTGATTCACTCGAATCAATTCATTAACATTATAACCACGGTTTGCAAACGGATTTTAAAACTTTAACCATTCAAGTATACAAAGGAGTATGCATACTTGAAATAGCCGGACCAAGTTTGGTTTTCGCCAGTACGCGAACGAGTACGCATACCTCCAAACCCAGCAGAAATTTTCGGTCACAAACCTTTCGCATGTATGATGGAGAGAAAACTTTATAACCATCCCGTCTTTATTGCCACGTCCGAGATTCTCGCCAAGTCTGCATTGTTAGTGCGCTTTTACCTGTTAGACTTGAGGCGCATGTTGGTTGTCCACAACTTTCTTATAAAATCTTTTGGGGGAAGATAATGATGTCTTTATTTTCTGTTTTCAAAGTTCATAACTTTTTTATTCTTTCTCTCATTTATCTTTTGTTGTTCCTTATTAACTTCTTGTATCCTATAAGAAGTTCATTATGTTTGGGAGAAACTCTCCATCCCAACCTTCAAGATGGTATGGTTCTTCCTCCCTGCTTTTATTTTTGTTTTGATCGGTGGTTTACGCCGTTATTTTGATCTCTCTGGTTCTTATGTGATCACGATGGTTACTTGATTCCTCTTTCTTTACACTTTTTAGTACTAAGAAGAGACCAACGAGGGATCCCAGTACCAGTCGTTCTTATGGCATGTTTGATGTTGCTTACATAGAGGCAATGAAAGTTACTCATCGCCTTAAGAGATTTGATATTTCTTTTGCTAATCCGGTGGGTCAGTCCGGCATCTTGACAAAAAAGATCCCTGATGATAACCCTTGCGGTCCCAAAGAGATCATCGTGACAGTGGGCTAGCTCAATGCTGGGCTTCGCCTTCTTTTGTACTGCCCGCTAGATCTTTTCCAATATGAGGTACTTTGTCGGCTCAGTCCTCAGCGATGTATATTTTAACCCAATAGTAACTTCTATAGGATCGCTCGAGAATGTGCTTGGTGAAGTCAAGGTAAAGTTACTGAGAACGAGCAGAACGAGTTCATTCCTTCTCGGATGGGTTTATATACACTGCGACTTTGGTGGAGAACTATTGGTGTCAATAGTCTGATACATTAAAGGGATTTGGATTTATAATTTCTAGATCTCGGAGACCTCTCAGGAGTCCCCAGCTCATATCCGATTTGGATCCTCCTGACCCCAACAATCTTACACTATGCAAGACTCATGATCCAAAGTGGTTTTTAGTTCCTCTTTGCATTGTGGGGCCTTACATTATTGGTTGGGATGAGCTTGGCAATGTTTTTCTCGGGATTCCCGAGATGCACAGCCATCTTCCACCTTACAAGCCATGTGAGCTTAAATGGAACCTCCTCATAGGTGTTCATCACAAACTGCTCGAGCCATTGAGGATGCTAAGGTAGAAATAATGTGTTAATGTTTTAACATATATATACCTTTCCCATGTTTTATTTCTTAGCATCTGATGATGCTTTTTGGCAGAGGAGGAGGGTTGATGATGGGTTTGGGCCATCTACTGCTCCTATGGAGGTTGAAGAACATGCTCTGGATTTCGATATTGGTGCTCTTTTTGGTGAAAATGAGATGGCGGACCTTGGTGATGTGTTTTTTGATGATGTTGACCAAGCCTTGTTGGATGATCCCATCAATCTCGATTACACTACTACCTTACCGGAAGTGATGATGCCCTAAGCGAGTAATATCGCCGGGTGTTTTCCCCGATGTAGGTGCTCGGGTTGGGGGTAGCGGTAGTACTATTGTTCCTGTTTTTCCAAGTGGTGGTGGTGTTAGCACTAGCGTACCAAATGTTTATGCTGGTGGTTTTCATTCTGCTCCAGCAGTTCCTTCTAGTTCGTCTTCCACCATTTTTGGCGAGGGATCCGAGGCGATGAAGATGTTATGCTCGGATCAGTAGGCTCAGCTGAGCGAGGACGAGAAATCTTGTATCTTAACCTCCTTGGACAAGTCCTCTCAATATCAGCTCGTGCAGGCGGTATGTATGAAAACTTTCTTTATTGTGAATAGTATATATTTGCTAGTGCCCCAGTTAAAGATTTTCTAACTAGTGATGTTGTCTGATTTACTAGAGAAACAGTCTTAGGGTTGGCATGTTGTACGAGACTTGCGTTGCCAGGAGGCGAGCCAGAGCCGTGGAACACGATAATTAGCAATTGCGTCTTGCTGTGGAGATGGCTAAGAAGGAAGCCTTGTCCTTTCGTCAGGATAAGAAGGAGTTGGAAGGTATTTATTTTATCCTTTATTTAAACTTTAGACCTAATAATAAGTTTTTAGAGTTCTGAATTAGTCCCTCTATTGGTAGCCACCGTCAAACTTTTGGAGGAGAAGATGGATAATATTGGCCATAAGCATGCTAGGGAACTTTGTAGTCTAAAGCTCTATGTGAGCTCTCATCAGTGCAAGATTGATTCCCTGGAGCATGAAAATACATAACTTCAGACAGATGTAGATGTTCACCAAGATTGCATTGTTGAGTTTCATGCGATGTTAGATAAAGCTAAGCAAGTGGTTGTAGCTCACTTGGATGAGATTAAGCTACTCCGAGCTCAGAAGGATGGGCTGATTGAGTTTCAGTCCGATCATATGCCCCATCTAGCGCAAGTAGAGAACGATAGAGAAGAGCTTGCTCGTCTTAAGCGAGAGTTTATGCAACTTGAGAAGGAGCGCGATAAACAAATGTTATCGTGCCCGGCTGGTGATGCTGTCATAACTCCCGTTGAAGCATAGATTAGTGCTTTAGATAATCAAAAGGCCCAAGTGGAACATACCTTATCTTCTATTTTAATTGAACATGAAGGTTGCCTATTAGCAACTTTTTGATTTTATACATTTCATTATTTGTGAAACTTCCTTCAGGTTAACTGTCTCCATTTTTTTATCTTGCAGAATCTCGTAAGCATAATGCAGAGTTGAAGAGGCAGATGGAGGAAGTTAAGGAAGCAAAATAAAGTCTTGATGAGGAGCTTAATGACTTGGTGAATCGTGATGAGGAAGAACTGTAGGCTGAACGTGCTGATAAGCATAGGAATATGAGCAATATTCATGCTAGGTACAAGATCATGATGACAAATGCATGCAAGTCTGCCATCCTTCGTGAGCGTCAAAACGTTACTGCAGTCTGCAGCTGTTTCTTCCAATGTTGTGATTCCGCATCCACCTGCCGAACCAGATCCCAAGCAAGTTTCTCCTGATGCTGCCAAGGGAGAGGATCAGATGGATACTGATCAGGGTGCTCCTGGCGATGGACAAGCTTAAGTTCGTGAACTTTCTTGCTCATGTAGGCCTTGCTTTTTAAGAACTCATTATTTTCTTTCTTTTGTGCTTAAGCCTCGTGCTATTTTCGAGGTAATATTTTAAAAACACTATTTGGTTGGTAAGTCCTCGTGCTCCTTGAGAGGCAATGTTTAATTGGTTTGATTAGCTAGTATGCTAACCAAGTCCTCTGCATTATTTTGCTAATCATTTCATGGTAAGTCCTCATATGTGGGAGGCAATGAATACTTTCTTTTGAAGTAGTTGTTTATATGGATGATAATTTCCTTTGTTAAATTATATCACATGATATGTTTATTTTGGTGGCTCTGAGGGGGTTTTTGTGCATACTATTGGTCCAACCATGGGTGATAAATCCATGGAGTGACCAGTTATTTAATTGGATAGGGCACCTCTTACGGTGTTGGGATTGAAGTATGACACATTTCCTTTCTCGCCTTAGTCTTATGCCTTCACGAGCTTGATTCTCTAATAGTGTCCAGTTTAGGTTACACTTTCCCCTGGGTTAAGTGATCAGTTATTTGAATCACTTGTTTTTTAACCATTGCTTGGAGGGTAATATCTCGGTCAAGTGATTCTTTCCTTAGCCAAATGAGAGTAACTTGATTCTGGATATCTCCTGTTATGGCAGGACATCATCCGATTCATGATCGTGATGGCATTACCATAGGTCTATTTCTGTCTTAGGTAGCTTAGGGTGTCCCCCGCTTCATCTTGCTTCACTGGGATAGATGGCATTGCCTTAGGTTTGTATCCGTCTTGGGCAGCTTAGGTATTTTACCCGCGTCATTCGTTGTAAAATGGAAGGTGTGGCTAGCACCGTGCCATAATCGTGGTGGCTTTTGTTATAATAAAAATATGGTATGATTATTCTACATGCAAGTGCAAGAAAAAATAAAGCGAAAAATTACAAGCAAGCAAAATAAACAAATAAACAATCATAAATAAAAGAAGTAATCAAAGTAAATGGAAATAAGTGCGCAAAAGGAGGAAATTTTATTATTCTCAAAAGAGGGTTTATAAACACTTGCTACATCAAGATAAGGTTTCAAGACCTTTTACAAGTAGTTTTCATAATTTATCCTTCTAAGCAATGAGTTGTTTAAGCATTGTATTGCTTGAGGTTTTTGATATTCCAGGGGGCGCTCTAGTTCTTCCCCATTAGGTTTGAGAAATCTGTATGCTCCATCGCCTGCCTTGGTGATGACTGTAGGTGGGCCTTCCCATATAGGAGCAAATTTTCCCGACTCGCGCTGGTATGGTGGGATTTCTCACCAGACTTTGTCGCCTAGACTAAATTTCCCCTGATGAACACGTTTGTTGTATTCTCGGGCTAACCTCCGATGGTAATTTTCTATTCTCTGAAGAGTTATTTATCGGTTTTCCACGAGATCATCTAGATTAGAGAGTATCATGTCTGAGGTTAGATTCTTTACCCAAGCCTCGGTCTTAGTGGTATGGATCATTGCTTCAGTTGGTATGATCGCTTCCGTGCCATAGGTAAGAGCGAAGGGAGTCATCCCAGTTACTTCTCTTCGATTGGTCTGATAGTCCCACAGAATATTGTGTAATTTCTCACACCAGCTATCCCCATGTCCGTCCAGCTTCTTTTTGAGCATGTCAGCGATGGTTTCGTTAGTGGACTCTGCCTTACCATTACTCTCGGGGTAGATGGGTGAGGGTTTATTATTCCTGATCTTGAAGAAGTTAAAGAGAAGATAAATATTTTATTTTTTACTCGGAGTTGGGCCCCATTATCTGATACGATGGTGGCTAGGATACCGAAGCAGCATATGATGTGCTCAAAGAGAAATTTAAAGACATCGTGATCTCTTATGTACCTGAGGGCTAAGGCTTCTACCCATACATCTAAGGTTTTATGTATCTAGCTGTCAAACATTTTCTCCACCATTCTATGGTAAGTCGCGCCAGTATTTTTTAGTCCGAATGGCATCTTAGTATAACAGTATAAACCTTGAGGAGTGAAGAAGGCAGTGCACTTTTGATCTTCCTCGGCGAGGGGGATTTGGTTATAACCCGAGTATCCGTCTATTAAGGATAAAAATCCATATCCAGACATTTCTTCTACGAGCTAATCGATATTGGGGAGCGGAAAGCTGTCCTTCAGACAGGCTTTATTAAGATCGCTAAAATCAATGCAAATTCGCACTCCTTCATTTTTCTTTGGTACTATCACCATGTTAGATATCCATATTGGATATTGTTCTTCTCGGATGACTCATGATGCCTCCATTTTTATCAATTCATTTTGAATTGCCTCATGATACTCTGGTGCCACCTTTCGCATCTTTTGCCTCATGTACTTGTGCTTTGGATTGATCTTCAAATGATGGCAATATACTTCTGGATTTATCCCAGGAATATCTTCCATGTGCCATGCGAAGACATCGAAATATTCTTTTAGTACTCGTACGAGTTTTTCTTCTTCCTCTTTGTCGAGGAGAGTTCCAATCTTAACCATACATGGATTTTCGGGTATTCTGATGTTTACTTTCTTTGTAGGTTCCGAGGCCGAGAAGTTTGACCTAAGCTCTCCTACATCGGAGAGGTTTTGTAATTGATATAAGGGCTCCATCGTTGAGTCCGATGTTGGGACATTATCTGAGGCTGGTACATTATTGCTTCATTTGTTACTGCTATGTAAGAATCAATTTCAGTTTGGTTCTTGGCATTCTTATCCCTTTTCTTCCTCTCCTTTGGAGAATTTACTATATTCTCTCCGTTTTGTACATCCATGTTGTAGCAGTATTTAGCTTCTCTTAAGTCTCCAATGATCTCTGCGATCCCACCAGGTGTTGAAAACCTTAGTCTCTGGTGATCAGTCGAAGCGACTCCTTTGATCCCATGGACCCAGGATCGCCCGACGATGTCTGTGTATGGTGAAAGTACGTCCACTACATAGAATGTGGTTAAGGTGAGGATTTTTCCTATACAGATTTATAGATTTACTTCCCCCCTTGGGCAGGTTGACGAGCCATTGAAGCCAAATATATTATATGTGGATGGTATTAGGCATTCGTCTCTAAGACCCATTTGTTTGAATGTCTCATAGAATAAGATATCAACAGAACTTCCTCCGTCGATCAGAATCTTAGGCATGGCCCATGGCAGTGATGTTGGTTTTTCTCCCTCCTCTTCGTGCTCAGGAAGCGTGATCGTCATCGTGACCACTAGCAGATCGTTGTGGTTTTGTCCTCTATCAGGTGCCTCAAAGGCTGAGAAGCTGATAGGTTGTTTCATTCACTCCTGCATGGGAGGTTCTCTTGCCACATTGAAGACTTTGTCCCCTTCAAAGTTTCGTTTATGGATTCTCCCCGTGATGCTTCCTTCGGGTGTGGTAGTAGTGATAACTGAGTGCAATATCGTATTGCATCCCAAGTATTGTGCCTCGCAAGGGATTTCCACGTGATGTACAGGTGTTACTGCCACTAGCGGGATCGCTGGTTACGCGATATACTCCTGGAGTTTACCTTCGTCAATCATGTCTTGCACCATTTTCTTCAGATCTCTGCACGAGTCTGTTGGGTGGCTATAGAACTGGTGGAATTCACAGAAATCTGTCCAGTTCTTTGCTCTCTCGGGCTGCTGTCCCCTATTCCATGGATATGTGATCTTGCATTTATCGTCGACCTTCTTAAAGATCTCGGATATGGAGGTGTTTAGATTCATGTAAATTGGATCTACAAACTTTCCCTTCTTTTGATGGACCTGGTCTCGCCCTTTCCATCCTCGGGCTTGTGTCTGGGGATTCTGTGATTCTACCACATTTGCTACTCTACTGTTTCCTATGACCAACTTGTCATAGGTCTCCTCATGTAGTTCTTCAAGGGATATGTAGTCCTCTTTAATCTCTATCAACTTCCCTAGATATGATGGCATGGTTTCGTACATGCGAACGAATATGGGGTCCGTATCCCTTAGACAATTTTTGAAGTCCAAGATTGCATAGGCCTCTGGGACTTTTCTGATCTCGACACATAATTTTTTTCAGCGAGTTACAAGACATCGGAGCGACTTGTTTGGTCCTCGAGCCAATTGGAATAGCATGCCGATCTCTGGTTTGACTCGGCTGTTATGCATGTATGCCTCTAAAAACAACTCGGATAGGTGGTCGAATGACCTAACCGATCCTTTTGGAAAATTATTGAACCACATTAGGGCCTCATCTTTTAGGCTCGTCGGAAAAATTATACACATTATGACATCGTGATGGCTCCATTGGGTTAAGGTCATGCAATAAGACCTTAGATGCTTAATCGCATCACCGGTACCATTGAAGGGGGATGCGAATGTTGGGAGGGAGAATTTTATTGGAAATGGTTGAGCCAATAGGCTCCTTGCTAGGGGGTCTGTCTTACTTCCTGGATTACTTTTGCAAAATTTTGGCTTCCTTTTCTCCGAGTGGCCTCTCTACACATCGCTTCGATTTGACAGAGTCGGGCTTGTAATTGATCATCATTGTGCCTTGCTTCGGCCTTCTTCCTTCTTCCTTGCCCTATCTTTATCGTCCTGAGTCCTCGTCCAATTGTTCAACGTACGACACAATCTTAGAACGAGTTGACTTCGAAGTTTCCCCTCGTTTGGGGTTTATGACTGTGTGGTTATCGTCCATGCAGTTAGTTGTAGTGTCGTCTTCTTTCATCTTTTCTCGTCTATGCTTGGGATCGACATCGGACGATCCCTCGGACAGACTCTCTTTCTCGTGTGGGACTCATCGGCTCCCTTTGGGAAAGCGATCCCACGTTTCCTCATTCGAGGTGTCATGGATGTGGACTCGCTCATCGTCTTGCAAGTTATCAAAAGGATTTTCCTCCCCGGGGGTCTCCTCTATGATAGGGAGTGACATATTTTTCTTTGTTTTGCGTTTTTATCTTACAGTTTTTCCGTTCTAGACTTTTGTTATGATGTTCTAACTTTATCATTCTTTCCTCCTACGCTTTTTGCGCTTTCAGAGTAGCTGCTAGAGTTGCAGCGGTGTCTCCAAGGTTAGAAGTGCCATCTTTCTTTGCCTCGTTGTTTACCGTTTTCCTTGGCAAAGAATTCAACCCTCTTAGTTGAGTTAGATGGATATCGATGTCCTTCAAAGGTGTTTCCATCTTCGTCAGAGCTAGAGTTATCTGTTAACCCTTCCCGATATTGGTTATCGGGTTGTCCCTCTCCTGGGAGTACACCATTGTGCATAGCCTCGCCTGGCTCCATCTCGTCTAGTCCTTCAGGCTGGGCTCCGCCATTTTCACCTTGGCTCATGCGAGTAGATTGTCTCATCACCATTGCCTTACCAACGATATATGCGATAATTCTTAATTTGTGTTTTCTTCTAGAAAGATGGGACCCTAAATTTGCAGGTCATGTGCAATTACTAAGTCATAGTTCAGACTGGACAATTTAGTACAGGAAGACTTTTCAGTAAATTTTGGAGACATGTGAAGATGTCAAAACATTCCCCACTTGCATAAAGTTTTAGTGATGGAAAAAAGGTGTTTTGTTTGTTTTTTTTTTTCAAGAAAACTACCTCCTTCTCCACATCATACCTTTATTGGGAAAAAACCAATTTATGACGATTGACCACGTTTTCCTATTTTAGGAAACATTTCCTATCATCTTTAAACTTTTTATTTTGAACAAACTTTGAGCTTGATGAATGATTATGTACTCATTAACCTTTCCCCTTAACTTAGAGTTAGATTTCTAAGAAGAAGATTATGGGTTTTCTTTGAGTTTATTAAAAGATGTAGAACATCATGAATAACTCTTCTTTTCAACTTTCATAGGATGGTGTTTTCTCTTATGAAGTTTACTGACTTAAACTTCTTTCCATCTCTTTCATGGAGGAGATCCCTTGAGTGCTGTTTTGAAGTATTTTAAGCTCCATTTTCACTCTGATCTTCAACTCTCCTGAGCATCTTGAGGAAGAAAAAGAAATCTTAAAAGAACGAAAACTTCAAAGAAAATTAACGAAAAAGGTGTAAATCTGATGATTCTGAGGTTCTCCAGGACTTCACTGATCGTATGAATCATGTTGTGCCCGAGATCTACTCATGAATTTTGACAGAATACTACACAATGGTGTGAAAACCACTTCTCTTAGAGAGATTATGAAAAAACTATAGAGCTGTTACTAGGGAGGTAGATTAGATCTTCATACCTCCCTGTTTCTAGCGCCAAAATGTAACTAGTAGATCTAAAGGCTATAAAACTACTAACATTCAAGATTCAAAGATAAACAAGATGTATAGAACATGAAAAGTAAAGAGTGACACAAGTATATAACGTGGTTCACCCATGAAGACCTACGTCCATGGGAAAGAATATGTTTTCTTTATTGATTAAGGTCTTACCCTTGAAAGAGTTACAAATATCACTTAGATTTCTCGCTCTCTCTTTCTCTAGATATCTCTCAGGAATTCTCTGTAGAAATACCATCTAACATTACATATCCATCTCCTTCTACATATACTGGTATTTATAGGTAAATTAGACTCGTGAAGGCTTGATCTCTCCGAGTTGGCGGAGCCATCATACATCTTCTCATTACTTCGGATGAACCCTATACTATCCCTCGTGATGGCCTGCTTGGTTATCCTTCTGAGTCATCTCGTCCTGTACGTCATCGTGTTGCACTATCATTGGGTAATAGTATAGATCATCCGAGCCTTCTGATATGATGTAGATTCGTCCACAACTCTTCTGATCCTTCATTAAATGTACTCCTTCTTTTTAGACAATTGACCGTCTGAGTCGATTAGACCACTCCTTACACGCGTCATTCATGTAATGTTGTAGCAAGCCTCTCAATTCAGATGGAATTACTTTTTAGGGCATGATTCGATACTTTTATATCATGACCTTATCATGAAACCATCCCTTGAGATGTTGACACGTGGACATCGGGTAATTTACCCTCACAAAATATGTAAGCGAGTTAAACTCAGCTCGAAATCTCAAATGTGCATAATCGAAAACTATAGTAATACGACTTATGTCTCAATATAGGATAGAGAGTAAAAATAGACTTTACGAGTGATAGATGAGTTTTAGTCTCCACATACATTTTGTTGATGAAGTACCACAATCTCCCCTTAGTAGGTCTTCGTCTTCAATTGATGAACACCGTGAAGTATAATGCTCAACTACACAATATATTAACGAACAACCTGTGATATTTCATTTATATAATAAAATATAATGCGAAAAATAAATAACACAGACACCAGAAGTTTTGTTAACGAGGAAACCGCAAATAAATAAAAACCCCGGGACCCAGTTCAGTTTTGAATACCATACTATATTAAGCCGCTACAGACACTAGCCTACTACCAATGAACTTCGGACCGGAAAGTAGTTGATCCCTAATCAATCTCATACTATTCTAGGTACATTTGCGCTCCTTACATCTCTGAACCCCAGCAGGATTCTATGCACTTGATTCCATTAGCTGATCTCACCCACAACTAAGAGTCTCTACGAACCAAATTCGAAGATGTGATAAACAAATCTGTCTCACACAAAAAATCATATTGGAATAGATAAATCTGTCTCCCACAGAAATACCTACGAGTTTTGTTCTGTCTTTTGATAAATCAAGGTGCATAAGAACCAATTACTAAACTAGACTTATATTCCAAAAGAATAGCCTAGTATTTTCAATCACCTCACCATAATCTTAATCGTATGGTAGCGAAAAAATATATTGTGGAATCACATGAGACGAAGATGTTTGTGAACTTTTAATCTTACCAATCGGAGATAAATCTCAAGCAAATCTTAGCAAAGATAATACTCAATCACGATAGTAAAATTAAGATCATAACGCGCAACTACGGAGAAAATAGTTGGGTCTGGCTTCACAATCCCAATGAAGTCTTTAAGTCGTTAACCTACATGGTTTCGTGAAAAACCTAAGGTTAAAGGAGAATCAACTCTAGTCGCAACTAGTATCACAAAGAAGGTGTGGGGATTAGGTTTTCCAGTTGCTAGAGTTCCCTTTATATAGTTTTCAAATTAAAATCTAAGTTACCTAGGTAATAAAGCATTCAATATTCACCGTTATATGAAAACCTGATTAGATACAAGCTAATATCTTTCAACCGTTAGATCGAACTTAGCTTGTTATACACAAATTAAATGTACCCTCATTTAGGTTTATGTAATCATACCTAAACGTGTATACCATGTTGTCTCAACAATAGTTAACCGAGGTTAGCTATATGAACACTCTCATATCAACCTTATTCATCCTAACTGTAAGTAGTTCAAATGACTCAAATGAAACTAGTTAAAGAGTTGTTCAATTGCTATATTCTCATAGAAGTAAACAAGAACACAATTGAAGCAAAATCGGTTTGATTCACTCGAATCAATTCATGAACATTATAGCCACGGTTTTCAAAGAGTGCATTCCTTATTATATAAATGTATTTGTTCCTGTCACAACCGATTTTAGAACTTCAACCACTCAAGTATGCAAATGGGTACGCATACTTGAATAGCCGGACCAAGTTTGGTTTTCACCTGTATGTGAACGAATACGCATACCTACAAACCCAGCAGAATTTTCCGTACATGAACCTTACACCAGTATGCATACGGGTACGCGTACTTAGGTTCCCAAACTTCTCGAACCAACTGGTACGCATACGGGTATGCATACTATGGTTCCCGGTCATGGATCACATATATGCAAGAGTGCATAACATGTTTATAATCCAATGTTGGTTAAATGTTCTAAACTCTATTTCAATCATTGAAACATTCTTAGAGGATGACAATAGCCATTTTCACACACTATTAGCATCAAAACAATTTTCAAGTTATTGAAATAATCATAACGAAACATTCCAAGTCTACACCAAATAATTGTATCACACAAACCATGTAAGATGTTACTCGATCGGTGATTTTTACATGATCATCTTTTGACTTTCGTCAAGAATATAAGAAGAACTTGGTTGAGCGAAAGCTTACCAACACATATTTCGAGAAATATGTAAGCGAGTTAAACTCAGCTCGAAATCTCAAATGTGCATAATCGATAACTATAGTAATACGACTTTTGTCTCAATATAGGAGATAGAGTAGAAATAGACTTTCCAGATAGATGAGTTTTAGTCTCCACATACATTTTTTTGATGAAGTTCCACTAGCTCTCCTTAGTAGTTCTTCGTCTTCAATTGATGAACGCCGTGAAGTCTAATGCTTAACTACACAATCTATCTTAGTCCGAGACATTACTATAAGTAGACTAGAAATCAAGACTTATAGTTTTGATCTCTAACATTGACAAACAAGCTTGAGATAGCAACGCTTGCGAGTTCGACCGAGCAATGCTCTAACACTACTGTATAAAGAAAAAAGTTCTTTTTGGTAAGAGACTTAGTTTTCCTCATATTTTTTACATATTTACATAAATGTCGTATTTTTAAAAGTTTCATATCTTTCGGAGTATACATTGGGTTTTTATGAAATTTATATATTTGAAAAGCTCTTTCAAATATCTATATACGCATAATTTTTTTATTTCTTTCAAGATTAGTAATATTGGATGTTTGAGAAGTCATATTCGTAGGATTCTCAGTCTGGTCAATGATTTTTGTGTCAAAACCATCGGAGCAGAACGGTTAAAATGATAATTTTCAGCGTTGATCTAATTAAAACTTGACCATAATATATATGACAACCTACGCCCTATTTTTTTAGAAACACACTTTCTTTTCTCTTTTATATTTAGGTTCTTCCTTGCTCTCGCAGTAGCACAACCACCACCAATTCACCACATCCATCACCGATTCACAAAAAATAACCCCAGCACCACCATTCAGAAAGACCCTCTTCTTCTTCTCAAGATTAACAATGACTTATCATCTTGTTGTTTAGCAATGAGTGAATTGACTTTTAATTTTGTTGTTTTTTGATGGATTTATTAGGACTTTAAATGTTGCTGATGAATTAGTTCCATATGAGAATTTGAAGTGAAGTTTAGCGAGGATTCTTTCCAAGAAGTTTTGGATTTATTAAATGGGAGCGAAGAAGAAGGTGTTACAAAAGCAATATCTACTCATTGGATTTGGACTTGAGTTTTTCCCTAAATTATTTGAATGTTTTTTTTTCTTCTTCTTCTTTTGGTATATAAGTGGATTCATAAGAGGGTGTAATTGAAATCATTTAATTTCTATATAAATTTGATGAAATTTTATATGTGTATATACTTAAAAAATATATATATGTATATAATCTAAAAATAAATATATCAGATAGGTCCATGTAATTGAGAAGGGATGAAATGAACAACACTAGTGGATTTGAATCGGTAAAAAACCGATAGAAACCGTCGTCGAACCGGGCTATTAAAAACGACGAATTTAAATTTGGACGGTTCAGTTACACTTTCGGTTTTGAAAACTTGTTTATGGTTGACTCGGTAATGGTTAGCAACAAAAACGAAAAACCGAACCGATTAACCTTTGGCAGCCCTACTAGTTGTAGATTTGAAATCTGAGATCGACCCAATTTATTGATCTAAGGATTTTTTTTTTCCTTTTTTTTCTTTTCCTTTTTCATTTTTTAGGATTCTCAGCTTTACTGACGTCAAACGGAGGGACCTATTTCCAACTTATGTTTCAAATTTTACGACTGACATGTCAAACAAATTTCCTTCAGAAAAAATTAAATTTGTCAAACAAATTCAATTTACTTAATCAGCCCTTAACCCGCTGAATCAGATACAACGGGCGGGCTGCTTTTAGTCCGTCGAAACGTGAGTAAACACCCCTTTGTTATCTCAGCCAGCTGCTCCAATAAAACCTGACCTAAAACCTAAGGAGATAGCAGATATAAAGTTTTCTAAACCCTAAGCTTTCCATTCCACGCCGCTTACGCTCCTAGCAAATAAAGCATCATCAAATCAAGAATTCAACAGGAGTTTCTGAAATGTTTAAACAGAGGGATCTTTAAACTTCATCGTCCATTTGTAAGTGTTTCTGAAATGTATATAGTTTGCCTCTAATTTCAAGCCTTGATTTTATGATTCATTATAATCTTCTTTGGGTTTCGAAATGATTGAATTAGAAAATGATGCTGTTGAAATGGATTCAACACTCAAATATCCAGATTGTTCTGTTCATATGTTTGGTTCATCTGGTAATGGTTACTTAGGGTTTTATTATCATTGTTGTGATATGAAGTTAATTAGTTTCTGGAACCCTTCCACTAAAGAATACAAAAAACTTACAAATCATCTCAAATACGCTCTTGGGTATTGGAATTCTGGTAATACATGGAGGTCATCATACATGGAGAAGTCTTAATGATGTCTGGCAGTATGATTATGGAGTAATCCTAGTTGCAAGATCTTGTTTTGAGTTAAATTTGGAAGCAGTGTTTAGAATATACACAGATATTAATCTTGAGAAGAAAGATAATTTGGGTACTGGTATCTAAAGATATCCAAAACCTGTGTTGTCAAAGGTGGCTGCAAAGGTGCTGAAGGCGCAGGAAATGTAATGTGACCACCTCGCCAATAATGCGTTCAAGGTGCCTAATGCGTAGTAGATGAGTGTATTCAGTGCTTGTTTGCAGCATCGATCATGGCATTAATATCGTCCGGGCATTCAGATGAGTGTATTCAGTGCTTGTTTGCAGCATCTATCATGCCATTGATATCATCAGGGCATTCAGATAACTATATTAAGTGCTTGTTTGCAGCATCGATCATGCCATTAATGTCATCAGGGCATTCAGATAACTGTATTAAGTGCTTGTTTGCAGCATCGATCATGCCATTAATGTCATCAGGGCATTCAAATAACTGTATTAAGTGCTTGTTTGCAGCATCGATCATGCCATTGATATCATCAGGGCATTCATTCGACAAACTGTAGCCTTCTTTTCTCGCCTCAATAATGCGCTCAAGGTGCCTAATGCATAATAGCTGAGTAAATTCAGTGCTTCTTTGCAGCATCAATCATGGCATTAATATCATCAGGGCATTCATTCGACAAACTGTAGCCTTCTTTTCTAACCTCAATAATGCACTCAAGGCACCTAATGCATAGTAGACGAGTAAATTCAGTACTTATTTGCAGCATCGATCATGGCATTGATATCATCAGGGCATTCATTCGACAAACTGTAGCCTTCTTTTCTCACCTAAAGAAACAAGATTTAAGCATAACCAGCGCCTGGCTTGGTTCCTCACTCGCCTCGCTCCACACTCAACATAGTCCAAAACCAGATTGAAAAGAGATAGTGATTTGTTTGTTTAAGAGAATTGGTATTCTACTGCCGCATTCTGATCTAGGTAGTGAAAACAACTTATTTTTTAAGGTAAAAGAAGAAAAAAGAAGTTATTTTCATTAATAGATGAGAATGTGTGTGTGGGATAATGGAAGCTGGTATGACAATTGAATGTGACTGTTTAATTTGGAAGAAGCTTGGATGCTGGTTCAGCAAAAGGTCCAGCTAGAAGTTCTAAGTTGACATCCAGATGTACCCGAGGTTGCCGTATAAGTTATATAAAGAATGTCACTTCGAGCTCTCATCAATATTGGTTGAACTGTTGGTACCATAAAGTCTCTGAAAGTGGCAACACGGAGTTTGTTACAGGTATGCTGGTTTTTCCTTTTAGTTTTGTTGTATTATGTATTTGTAGTAAGATCTCGTCGATCCAACCTGCAAATTGTTAATTGTCTAATCTTTTCCATGTTTCTCGTCATTGTGGTTGGTTTCTTGTAATATTACTTAGTTATTTACTCAGTCACATTAGATGATTGGTCTGATGGAGAAATTGAGTCCATGATCGTTCTAAGGAAGATGCTAACATGACTGCTGTTTTCAGTTAGCATCTTGTATGTACTCTTCACAGAGAATTTCCATCTTTAGTCGGCATCCAAACCATCACATCTTCCTTAGAACGATCTATAAACATACTTTGGATCCTTGTGGCAGTATGGGCATCAAAAAGAGAGTTTAAAACATTCCATGAATCACTTCCAGGGGTGATCAGTTCAGAGACATCTTGATAGAACTTGTATAAATCATTAACTGGAATAGGGGGTGAGACATTCCAGTGATCCATTTGTCTGCCCAAATTTTTGTCTTCTTTCCATTGTTGATTTCGATGAAATAATTATGTTGCACAATAAGAAGACCCTTAGTTATACCATTCCAAGTGTAGGAGCAATTTATAGCTTCAATTCTTGAATGCAGAATATCACCATTCTTGAAATACTTGCTACTGAGGATTTGAACCATAAGATTGCTAGACTCAGTACATATTTTCCATGCTAACTTGGTCAAGATATCAAGGTTTAACTTCTCCAAATCCCTTATAGCAAGCCCACCAAAATCCTTTGGCTTACATACCCCAGACCAAGCCACTGGATTGGATCCTCTATTTGATGGATGTCCCCACAAAAACATTTTTTCCAAGGAGGTTAGCTTGGTGATGATATTATTGGGAAGATTGAAAGTACCCATTTGATAAGAAGGAACTGAATTTAGAACATGCTGTATCATAGTAACTCTGCCAGCCTGATAAAGATTAAGAGCATTGTAAGTAGATAGTCTGTGTTCAAAGTTCTCTTGAACTGCTTTGAAGGATTCTTGTTTAGAGTGCCCAAGGATAAGTGGAGAACCAAAATATCTTTCTTTTGAATTCATTACCTTAACTCCAAGAATTTTGTAAGGCATTGAGTTGTTTATGGTTTTGTATTTTTGCTGAAATGAACAGAAGATTTGTCAAAATTTATAACTTGCCCAGACTGAGAACTAAAATTATTGAGAAGATTCAGAAGATTATTAACTGAATTAAGATTAGCTTGAGTGAAAATCAAGCAATCATTTACAAATAGTAGATGATTAATGGCTGGAAAATTACCTGCCACTTTAATACCTTTTATCAACTTGTTTTGTTGAGCTGCAATAAGCTGCCTAGAGAGATACTCCATTGAAAGAATAAACAAAAAGGGTGACAAGGGATCACCTTGTCTAATCCCCCTTGTGGGATGAAATTCTTCACAGGGTGAACCATTTAGAATGACTGCAAGAGTTGTTGTGCTTATACATTGATGAACCAATTGGCAGAAATCTTCTTTGAAACCAAAGTAATTCAGCACCTTGATCAAAAAAGTCTACGAGGCTTCTATATCTGATGGAATCTCAAAGCCTGGAGCAGATTCAAGTCATGAACGATGTTCCAAGTTTATCAGGTGTGTTAATTTTCCTGGTGTAATAACATGTTGATACTTACATATGAACGAGTGTGTTTGTGCTTGTGTTTGCACTAAGGAAGCATGGATACATTCAAATAGGTAATTGCACATCCTTGCACCTGTACTGTTGACACTATGTGTTTGTCTCACATTTGTGTTTGGTGTTTGGAAATGGTTGGACACGGTTTCATATACTAACATGAAAGTTGACTTACCCTCAAACAACTTCACCCCACTCTCAGTATGGAATGTAGAAGTAAAAATTAGTAAATAACCTGTCTTTAAATTACATATTCCTTTCTCTTTGCTAAATTCTAGTAATGGAATTCAGTGAAACGGGGATTTTTGTGATATCTACAATAAATTTAGCTAATTAGGTGAGATATTGCAATGTTAATGATCGGACTAGAACTTCACTTACTATAAAATTAGCTAACAATATCTTTATCGTGGATATATAGTCCGTTTTACTTTCATACACTACCATGTCCTACTTTTTCAAGATCTAGTATGTCACCATGTCTATGTCCTGTCTCATCGGAATCATGTTCTGCATTAGGCTGTTGTTCACGGATGCTAGCTCATGCAAAGTGCATGTGTCAGATGCTCCGCTTGCTATTATCCTCTCTTTCTTTATCAGTTGAAGTTATTTTGTAAATTAGTGAAGCCTTTTAAAATTTTATATCCTTCAACATTGTTCAACAGAAATATAGGTGAATATATAAGTACCATTCTGATTGTTAACTAAGAGGTTTGCAGCCTCACCTAAACAATTAGCTTGTAAGCATGTTGGCTATATATTTCGTTGTGTCAGCATGATCTGTGGTTGTTACCTGTATTATACAAGAGAATGAAACACTCTGATGCTACTTGTCAGATTGTTTCGAAATTAGGACTACAGGTAGAAAAATTATCGATGTGCAGAGTTGAAGAGTGTGCTACTAAGACAATCAAACAATCAAACAAGCTATCATCTTGCATGTTTTCAGTAATTCCAGATATGCAAACAAGAGCTTAAGCTTGTGTCAGCCTTAGGGAGCTGAACAACTCTACTTACGCAGAGGCAATTGCTCTCCCTAGAGTACTTGGATACCCTAAGAATCATGAGCCAATGTTTGCCTCCTAGGTGCCAATCCCAATAGATTATAAAAACTTCTATTCCTTTCATTCTCAAGGTGTTTGTTTTGATACTGGTGTATCTGTGACGTGACTTAGTGTTGGTGAGCTAGTGACTTAGAGCAGTTCCAGTGGGAGCTATTAACTTTGCCCATTTGCCCTGCCATGTGGATGGGCAAATCTGATTTCCAAATGGGAAAAATTAACTAGTGGGCCCAAGCTTTTACATAACTATTTTGTATTAAGTGCCGTAACCCACTAGTTAAATTTGTTACCGTAGTGGGAAGTCGAATTTGCCCATCCACGTGGCTGGGCAAATGTGCAAATTTACTAGTTCCCATTGGAACTGCTCTTACGATATCAACAGTTTATGCTTTTTGCTGGTATCTGGGTATGGACTGGTTGAAAATTGAAGTAGAGGTTTACTGAATTATGCTGGTACTGCAGATTTTGTTCTTTTCTTGGAGTTTTTGGGAGAAAATGGCATGATAGTTGTCTATGTTAATGAATTAAGATTATGGAGTCGCATGGAGATATATTTCTGTATGCTATATAAATGTGTTGACCATCGCTTTGGTGTTCACAAAGTGCTAAAGTTGGTTCCTTCTTTTGTCCTCTTAATAATACTGGCCATCTATAATTATAACATCTTTTCCATTTTAAGTGATTGAATCAGTAATGCAAAAGATAACACTAGTGCATTTTGACCCACATGTCAAATGAAACATAAATAACACTGGTGCATTTCAGAAATTCCTGAAGCTCATTTTCGTTACACTTGTTCAATTCAATTGTTACTCAATTTCCAAATTAGGTATTGTTTTAATTTTTAATGTTTGGGTAGTGTTTTTTCAATTTATCTGTTTTAATTGTCTATTGAGTTAATTATGGGTAGTCGGTGTATTTTGTGCTGATTGATGCTCACCTAAATCATCGTCTTTGGACTTGCAAGTAATGCTCTGTCTTATTGTTTTGTATATACTGCAATTGTATTTTGGTGTTGCCACAGAAGTAGCCCTATGTATATGTTAGTTTGGAACACTTGATCAGAAGTAGAATCCTTAAAGGTCAGAATTCAAGCTTCCTTATCAGAATCCCCTCCTCTGTTTAATGGAGAAGAAAGCTTGTTTGGAGTGTTATAAGGAAAATTCGAAGAATCCTCTAATATGTGGTAAAGTAGTCACAAGATTTAAAAACTGTGTCGGAATTAGTGCGCAGCAGGTAAATTCAGCACAATAGTCAATGCAACAACTAGGGTGTTATTTTGGATAAATATAAACATGACTGCAAACAAATTGAACAAATATTTGCTTCTTTGACTAAAACGGGATTACTGGTACGAGTAAATACTAATAGCACTTGAAATTTTTGTCGAGCAAATAAGTCAGAAACATAATGTATCCGTCATCTTTTTTTGATTCATCAGATGTTTTGGTGTGTTTAGCTGTGAGTGGTTTTTGAGTTTCAGGTCTTTATATTAAGTTAGAATTTTTATCTATGGTAGTCTAAGATTGTGTGAAATATCATGTTGGAACTTGGAAGCTTCTGCTGGCATTTTTATCAGTTAGTAAAATCTTCTATTGAGCATGACAAACAAGTGGAGGTTTCAATGGCTTTTGGAAAGCTGTTATGCTCCCCTATTATTGAATATGTTGATGGTGAAATTGACATCGGAACATCTGAGAGTGAATTAGTTTTAGTTGGTCCCTGGCCGTATCTTTGGTTTTCTTCTAATGGCTATGTCTCAGTTGGGTTTTGATACGTTCAATGGCTATGCTTCTATAATTTAATAGCTATCTTCTGCTTGTTTTCGCCAAGTTGTGATCAGTCATTCCTTTCTCTTGAATCAGATGAAGGCAGCTGCATATTGCTATCTTCGAATCAGTTTCACGTTTAGTGAAGAGAAGATATACCAACAGCTAGATTCACAACCTCATAACAGTGGTGGTGGCGGTGGTAGTGCAGGAGGAGAAGAATAATTTGATGGAGACTTGAATAAGAAAAATATGGCGGGTCTGTGACTGTTTCAGAACTTGACTCTGGGTTATGCTGCTCTTGTCGGAGGTAATTAGTCAGATTTTTTGTTTGAAAGGCGGAAGCTTCCTTGGAATTTTGTTTGATTTTTCGAGAAGAGATCAATTCGATGAATCGCTAATGGGCCTGAAATCAAGTATGATTATGTGAAATTGGGGATGGAATTTAACTGGTTTTGATTTTTGGTGGGGAATGTTGCTGGTTATGATGGGATATCACCGGTTGTATAGAGGTTTACCCTTACTCCGTTTAGGGCATATTGGTATTTTCTTGTATCCATTTAAAATTACAGTTGGCACGTAACAGGATGGAATGATTTGAAAGAAAAAAAAAACTATCCTTCTGTAAACAACTTTTACGGGACATGTCAAATATCTTGGACATGAGTTTGGTAGCTGAATGACAAAATTCACTATCCCGGTAGTTGTCCGGGCTAATACTCATCAAACCGAAAGCAATTACCAGTTTCACCAAGATAACATAACGCACCCACATGCTTCTCAACGCTATTCACTTCAATAGAGCTACATCCAGAAACTTATTCTCCATCTGAAAGCAGCTGCGTGGATATTTGATAACCGCCGGGATTTTATGGTTCCAGATCAAAAAGCCTATTATAAGAGTTTTCCGATGGAATGTATGTGAGGGAAAAAGTCTTAATCCATATAGAATAAATAACCATATTTACAAGAAATTATCTCCAACCCATTGATGTGAGGATGAGGTAGCAAAAAAAAGAAAGGTTAGACATCCTCTAGGTGAACTTCTAGTTTTAGAGCTTCTCCAATGGAATGTGTGTGAAGAAAAAAGTCTTCATCCACATAGGATACACAACAATTTTTATATAAATCATCTCCAACCCATTGATGTGAGGATGATGTGGCAAAAAATATATTTAGACATCCTCTAAGTGAACCTCTAGTTTTAGACATTCACTTAGAAGATGTCTTCACATCCTAGTCACACTTTTATTAATAAAAATCATCAAAAATAAAAATGGAAATAATTTCAACCAATTATATTCCTACAAATAAGTAAAAAAAAGGATACAACACTTTATGGGTTGGAGATAAAATCTATTTTCTCCTAATATTTAGGATTTTATACCTAGAGGATGTCTTAAAAGTAATGCCACATGGGAAATATCCACATTCACCATTGGAGAAGCTCTTAGACATTCACGTAGAGGATGCTTTCCCATCCTAGTCATACTTTTACTAATAAAAATTAATGAGAATAATAATTGAAAATTTTGACCAATTATATATCTACAAATAATTAAAAAAAACATGAAACAATGTAATGGGTTGGAGATAAAATTTATTATTTCCTAATATTTAGAATTTTATACCTAGAGAATGTCTTAAAAGTAATGCCACCTATGAAACATCCATTAACCATTGGAGAAGCTATAAGCTGGACTAAGTCTTATGGGGTGCTAGTCTAGCTGCTAGATTAGCAGTCAAGACTACTTCCTAAGTCTTATGGGAGTGCTAGTCTAGCAGCTAGATTAACAGTCCACGTCAACGCGTTGCGCTAAACCATTCCGCACAGCCAATCTCAGCCGTCAGATCAAAAATAAATTTCTCAGCGCTGAACCATTCCGCGAAAAATTACTTTTCCTAGCGCTGAATCATTATGCGTATCTATCTAGCATGCTACTTCACATGCTAGAAACTGGTAGAAAGAGAATTAGTGTTAAATTTTTTGCTACAATTTTTTTTTTGGAATTGCAACACTTATGTGCTAATCTAGCACATCTAATCTAGCCCATAAGACTTAGTCAGGGGACTCGATCTTCATTTTGACCGATCCAAAACCAATAAATCCAAAATAAAATAAAATCGCTCAGGGAAGTGGGCACTGGGCCCAGCTACACGAGTCTCCCTACTCTTGTAGTTTATTCTTGTTCTACGAAATAACCTTAATGAAACCGAAATTGGTTTTATAAAATTCTATGATGTTTCGTCAAATTTTATGATGAAACCAAAATTGGCTTCATTAAATTTTTTGGGGTTTTTGTGTTAATTTTGGTTTGATGGTTTATTCTTTGGGGTTTTTGTGTTACTTTTGTTTTGATGGTTTTGTGTTTATTTTTGTTTTGAGTGGGTTTTTTGTGGATGGATAGTGACATCTTTGGGGTATTCAACCTGAAAGAAAGTCTTAATCTATATAGAATAAATAACCATATTTACAAGAAATTATCTCCAACCCATTGATGTGAGGATGAGGTGGCAAAAAAAAAAAAGGTTAGACATCCTCTAGGTGAACTTCTAGTAGATATTCACGTAGAGGATGACTTCCCATCCTAGTCATACTTTTATTAATAAAAATTAATGAGAATAATAATTGAAAATTTTGACCAATTATATATCTACAAATAATTAAAAAAAACATGAAACAATGTAATGGGTTGGAGATAAAATTTATTATTTCTGTTGTAGTGGAATGTAGGGAAGACAAAGAGGCAATGGGTTTCCATTGATTAGCATCAACCTTATTACATAGCTATAGTATCCTTTATATAGAACCCTATTTTGGGGCAGCCTAAATTTTTTTTGGGCATTCATATAGGACAAAAAATGGGTGCCAGTAGTAATTCAATGGTTGCCCTTATCCAGAATTTTTCAAAAATCCTAAAATACCCCTCATTAGATTAGTGGTTAATTAGTGATAATAAAACTTTATTAATAGTTAATGACTAAAATTAGTTTAGTGTGAATTAATGATAATAATTTTTTGTTTAAATTAGTGAGTGAGTTTAGAAAAAGAAGGAGGAAAGAAGAAGGAGAGGAGGGAAAAAAAGAGGGAAATTTATTATTTTTCTTTGTTTGAGAGATGTGTGATACAAATTCGAGTGAGGAAGGTGAATCTTCATCATGTAAAGCTAATAAAATACATATCAATTACGATGGAGATCCTGAAATGGCTGATTTGTTGGATTATGAAAATGATTTTACACAAACTCAACTTTTTTCTCAAGCTCAAGATGATTCATTTATGGAGCCAAATCCAGGAGATGAGTACATAGATGAGGAACCCAATGCTAATAACACACAGGTATGGTTGTATAAGTTGTTTAATGTCCGATTTGTAGCTTGATTTCACCAAAAGTTATGATTTTTGCAACTGGTTCGGCGACACAGAACAATGTTCAATGAGATAACATCTGTCTTTAACCATGGAAAATAAGAACAGTTCGGCGAATTCGATTGAGAAAACAATGCGCCGATCTGTCCTTCAATTGTTTTAGCGCCAAAACACAGTTAATGGTTCGGCTCAAATTTGAGGTAACATTTATAGCCGAACCATATCTTTGAAAACATACGAGTTACAGTGTAATGTTCGGCTTACGCGTTCTCTAGCCGAACATAAATTTTTGTTTTCGAAATATTTATGAAACTCAAGTGTTATGGTTCGGCTTATCAGATTAGTCCGAAATCGGCCGAATTCATGTTACAAACGTAGTTCGGCTTTATATGTCAAACACGAATTAGCTTCTAACATTGGATTCGCTTTCTTATTGTTGTCCGTGTGAGCCGAACCTTACCCAAAACACATGCGATATTGTTGTAGATTGTTGCTTTGAAATGGAAACTATGGAGGATCAACCACCTTTGTTGATGTAATTCATGAAGATACTAGAGATCACTTCCAAACTGACTTGGTAGGTAAAAAACCGTAGTTAATTTTTTTTATAAATTTTCCACTATGTTGTGTGCAAAATCATTAATAAAAGTAAAGTTTTGTACTTGTGGATATGTAGACGTGGAAAACCAAAGAAGAAGCTGTTAAATGGGTTGAGGAACGTGCTTGGAAAATCAATTGCGTCCTAGTTAAAGGTATACAAAGCCGAAAGAAGCGGGTTGAGATGGTTTGTGAGAGGGGCGGGAAGAAATTAAGCAAGAAGAAAAAAGATAAGCCATATGTTGGGAAGACCGGGAAAAAATATAAGTCTAAAACAAGGAAGATAAATTGTCCTTTCAAGATCATCTTAAATTGGAATAAAGATGAAGACATTTTCACAATGAATAAATATATGGATTGCCGTCATAACCACCCACGTCCAAAGGATCTTCATGGACATTATAGAGCCAGAAGACTCAAATCTCATGAATATGCGGAGGTAGATAAAATGACACGAGCACGTATGGCACCGTCTAAAATTCTTAGCAAGTTGAAGGCGGATGATAAGAATAACAAGACTACGTTGCAACAAATCTACAACGCGAGAAGTACTTTGAGAAGAAAGGATTTGCAAGGTAGGTTGGTGATGCAACAATTATTGTGGTTGGCGCAAAAGAAGAACTATGCTTGCCAAAAGAAATTGGATGAATTCGGCCATGTGACGCACCTTTTTATTGCGCATCCATAATGCGTAAAGTTGGCGCTATGCTTCCCACAAGTTCTTATATTGGATTGCACTTACAAGACCAATAAGTATGAGATGCCCTTGATGAACGTTGTTGGTCATACGTCAACCAAGTCACCTTTCACCGTTGCTTTTTGTTTTTTGCATGATGAGTTGAAAGAAAGCTATGTGTGGGTATTGGAACAAGTGAAGTTAATCTTCCGGGAGGATGCTCTTCCAAAGGTCATGGTAACCGACCAAGAGGCGGCATTGATGTTTTCTATAAGGAAGGTTTTTCCGAACGCGCAAAACTTTCTCTGTACCTTTCATGTATGGAATAATGTTAAGAAGAAATGCCAAGGGATAATCCAACCGCTGAAGTTGAAAGAGCTAGAGAAGATTGCTAAATTACCGGATGGAGAACGAGAAGTGAAGAAGAAAGAATTCAAGGAGGCATATGAGTCTAATGAACGGATGTGGGCATGTTTTCACAATGATTGGGAAGCTTTGACTTGGTCCATCACCGAAGAAGTGTTTGAAGAAAATGTTGCAAAGCTCATTGCGAATTGGGGCGTCAAATACCCGGAAATCATTATATATTTACGGAAGCAATTCTTGGATATGAACGCACATAGATTTGTTAGTGCATTTAAAAACAAGCATAAGCACTTCGACAACCAAGCTACAAGTATGGTAGAGTCGGCTCACTATCGTTTGAAGAAGAATCTATTTGGGTGCGTGGACACGTTCGTCACGGTTTTTGACGCAATGGAAGACTATTTCATGAGTGATGTTATAAGAATTACAACGTTATTCGAAAAAAATGTAATGATGAAGCATGATGAATTCCCGGATGATAAGTGGATCCGGGGACTAACCCATATGGTCTCTCATTTGTGCCTTGAACTTATAATGAAGGAAGTGGATTTGATGGACAAAATGGACGCCAACTCCCAAGAAGAGTGTGTTTGTAAAATGAGGGAAAGCATGGGACTTCCATGTCGGCATGAACTACTTCGGTACAAGGATTGTAGGATACCTTTTGAGGCTATTGATTCTCATTGGAAACAATTGAGTAGTGATCCAATGACCGACGAGGACGATGATGTAGAGATTTGGGACACATCTTACGGCAAAAGGTTGGATGAAATGTATCGTGGGATGTTGCGACCTCATAAACGAATCTTTTGGGAAAACATGATGCCAATCCTTTATCCTCACACCCAACAAGGTATATTAGAACCAGAAAAGGGACCACAAAAAGGTAGGCCACCCACGAAAGAGAACCTACAAGAGCAGAGAGCAAGAGCATATGCTATTACCAAAAAAAACACACCTACCACAAGGGATCCATGCGGGGTGGAGTACCATGATGCAAAGTACGAAGAAGAGAAGAAGGCAATAGAGAAGTTAGACAAGATGGATGAAGTGAAGCTATCAAAGAAACGTGGTCGACCGAGCAAAGTTATAGGTGAAATAAGTAACAAAGATGTTAATAATAGTGGTCCTCTATGTCCTCCCCCATTGGAAGGAGACGTAAAGCTTAAAGGTAAGATGTTTCAATCTCAACAAATGGAAACAAGAAAGACCACGACTGCCGAACTTACTATTGAGACAGTTATGGAATGTAACAATATAAGGTTCGGCGGATACGCGTTAATTACCAATAAGCCTAGCTTTTAACTAACCAAACTGTTCAAGGTCAGTATCAGGTTCGTCAAATACGATAACATATTAATAAGCCGAACTTGGACCTGTAACTTGCATATCGCAGTGCACTCAAAGCTTAGTATTTCACTTAAACATAAAAGCATAACATTGTAGTTAAACATCAAAACATTGTATCTAAAACCAAACACATAACATTGTTTTCTTCAAGTAAATAAAATTGTGCTAAAATCAAACATTACTAAAAACTAAAGCATTAAAACCTAGTGTACTTCCATTTAACATAATAATCTATTGAGGACGACCGCCTCTTCCACCACCACGCCATTTTTTAGCACCCCTTCCACTTGCACCTTCACCTTTGTTGATTACTCCATCCCAACGACTGTACATATATTCTATCTCTTCCACCGCCATATCCACATTGCAATCAATTTTCTTCTTCATAGCCTTCAACATGTCGTTACCCCCAGCAATATGATAAAATGTAGTTAAAACATATAAGCAAAACTAGACCAAAATAATGAAAACAAGTTTAAAAGTATGCAGTCAATATACCATAGTTCGGTAAGACTTCGAAACATCTTCAACCATTCCCTTTGTGTTCTTCCTCGTCTTCGGCTCGACTTCCTTTTGTGTTTGCTTTCCCCTCTTACCATCTACCAAAGCTTGACTTTCCCTATTAATGATTAAAGGATGTGAGATTTGGTTATACCAATCTATATAAGCCGGGTCGACTTCACAAGGATCCTCACGCAACTCTTCTAAGTCAACCCAACTTAATTTGTTATCTTCCAATTTATTCCAACAATCAATGGTAGGATCGGGATCATATTCGCCATTCCATGAACTTTCCGTACTCTTTGTTCCCTTAGAACACTTGGGCAACAACTTGAACTTTGATTCCTCAGGCACCGGAATCGTTTGGATAAATCCATATTGACGGAGTACTCGACGGGGATCAAATAATATAAAGCCTTCGAGATAAAACAATGGCCCATAGTACATCCCCAACGACATATCTTCATCCTCAACAACTTCATCATCTTCTTCATCCTTTTTGTATGGTTGAAATACAACTTGTTCCACATTCAAAGAGTCTAACTTTTCTCTCAACGCTATCAAGATTTGCTTTTTATTCCTCTTCTTATTTTCCTTGAAAATCCATTTGCCCGAGGAAGGGAATGTGTCCACCCATTTAGCATCTTCCTCGGCTAAATTCAAATCCAGGAAATGGTCATATATCCATACCTGCACCAACAATATAAAAAACAAAACAAATAACTTATTTATTAGGATCCCTAGAATTGGATCATGGAGGTTGATAACTCTGGGAAACAGAATAAAGTTCGTCTTAATGTAAAAACCTATTTCAGGCCGAATCACGAAAGTTCGGCTATGTGAACTTTATTATACACAGCCGAACCTTTGAAAAAAAGGTTCGGCATACATAAGAATCAAAATTGAAAGCCAATTTTTTCTAAAAAATGGAACTACAATGTGTAAACTTACCTGAAGCATTGTGAAATAACCTCCAATGTTTCTACTTGTTAACCTAGACGCAGTCCCAAGTTGCTCAAATAAGAAAGAAAGGGCTGCGGTTCCCCAAGAGTACTTGTGGCAGCTTTTCAAATCCCTTAACAATTGGAGGTATTGAGCATTAACCTTGTTTCCATTGTTATCGGGAAATATAACACTTCCTAAAGTATACAATAAATATGCGGTAGCAGTGCGATTAGCTATGACCTCGTCCATAACCAACTCCCCTTTGAAATTTTCTCCTTTGTGTCTCCAAAACACTTTTTCAAAGCGGTCAACTTGATTTTCTTCAACTTCTTTGTGCAAGAATCCACAAAATTCACCTCTTTAGCAGCGCAGGCAAACTCCAATTCTGTTTTGTCTTTTGGCCAACCAAGAGTTTCCTCAGCAAGTACATACAACTCGTCCCAAGTCATTTCATAAACCGCTGAGTACACATTTTTCCCATGCGTTCTAAGACCACTAATCTTCTGTGCATCGTCTGGAGTAATTGACATCTCTCCAAAGGGGAGATGAAATGTGTAAGTCTCCGGAAAAAATCTCTCACAAAAGGCTGAGTTTGTAACTGCATCAAAATCATCTTGTGCATAGAAAATAGCAGGCCATAAACCAGAGCCTTGTACTAAATCCACCACCTCAGGAGCCTCGTTGAAAATATCCCAGTGTTCAGCGGTTTGGTGTCTAAGTACACGGACTGCATCCCTATGATCTGGAGTCTCGTAAATTCTCTTGTCCCATGACTCCTTGTAGACAATCAACACTCTTCCACCATCTTCAGGGAGACCATGGGGCAAACCATCCCTCCGAGGACGTATAACATTATCCGGATGAGGAATGTGCTTACCTGTCTCCCTTGATTTAACAACTTTCTCTTGTCCTTGTTCTTTTTCTTGTTCTAGTTCTTCTTCTTCTTGACCTTCTTCATCATTGTGATCCTCTTATTCTACGGGCAAAGAGAAAGTCGTGTCAATACCCCTTTTGCCTGCATGTAAGTTCTTTATGCCACCACCTCGAGGTTTGGGAGTTTTTGAGTTAGAAGGAGTCACTTCCATTGTTCTCCTTTTAAGCTTGTCCTTGAATTTTCCAGGATGGGTTCTAAAACAAATGACAAACCTTAATTAGTTTTTCAAATTAAATAAATATCATTATACCACACATTTTCATAACTCACCTATAACTGGATAACTTTAGAGGAATCTATTGGCCATAAACAGATTAAAGTTCGGCACATACGAGTTTTATCAATATGAGCCGAATAAAATGTACTACAGTTACATCCTTTGTCAGAGAAAGGTTCGGCACATTAGAACTTTATCGCAATAAGCCGAATAATGTACGCAGAAGTAAGTCTAGAATGGTTCGGCTAATAATATTTCAATAATTAGAGCCGAACTGTTCTTCATCTGGGTAAAAAAACAAATTCGGCAGGGACTGTGCTGCCGAACATGAACCTGATACTAAAAAAAACGAGGCCGAATCATCGATTTCAGGTCATAAATCAACGAAATACGCAAAAATAAACAATGGGTTTGTGGGAAATACCTTTCTATGTGCACTTTTAAAGAATCGGCCTCTATCTCTCCCTCTCCAACACCAATCGATCCAGTATCCACTTCATCTCCATCTTTCTCAAAAGCCCTAGATTGAGATGCTACGGAAGATAAACCAGGATTCGACACCGTATTTCTAGGGCATCGCTTAACACGAGGTGCCATTTACAACTGCAATCAACAACGAAATCAAAGAAATTTTTTTCTGAAATTTTGGAGAAGAAGATGAGAAGAAGAGGGAAAGAGAGGGGTTTTTGTTTTTAAAACTTAATTTTTTTTTTTTTATAAGTAACGGATTAGTGTGTTAATTAGTGGGAGGTTAATTAGTGGGTGGTTAATTAGTGGGATGGGTTAATTAGTGGGATTGTTTTAGGATTAGAATTTAATTAAGTGGAAGGGTAGTAATGTAATTTAAATTAGGAAGGGGTATTATAGTAACTTAACAACCATTAGGATAAGGGCCACCATTGAATTACTACTGGCACCCACATTTTTGTCCTATATGAATGCCCCAAAATTTTTGAGGCTGCCCCAAAATAGGGTTCTTTATATACATGAAAAGGTAAAACCCTAACTAAATAGATGGGCCGCACATATATGGGCCGTAAGCCCTACAACAGTCCCCCTTGTGCGGTCCAATAGAACTTCATATGCAGTGCTTCACATATAGTGCTTCGAATGTAGTTCTTCAAATGTCGTCCTCTCCTTGATGACTTGCGCCGAATATCAATTTCCTCGTTAAAACTTTGACAAGGAAAAACCCAATGGGACAAAACCTTGGTACAACTATGCACATGTAGTACTTCACATGTTGTCTCGTACTTTACATGTAGTTCATCACATGCAATACGATCTTCAAATACCGATGAGTCTAAGTTAATTGCCTCATTTAAACTTCGCTAGGAAAAACCAAAGGGACAAAACCTTAACTAAAGAAAAAGAGTACAATAATAAGCAAACGCAGAACATAGTTGAACTCGAATGTGTTGCCTCATTAAAACCTTGACAAGGAAAACCCAGTGGGATAAAACATTGACGAAGGGAAAATAGTACAACATGACAGATGCAGGTAAAGGTGATCCATTGCAGATGATCACTTTGCTCTATTAAAGTTGACTAGTTACTTCACAACTCTTAAGGCAGAAAATCCTTGTGGGAAAGACAATAGCCTTAGCTAGGAAATTACATTCCCGGTGATTGTTGTTGTCTCATTAAAAACCTTGCCGGGTAACAAAACCATGTGGGAAAAAGTAACCTCGGTGAAGGAAAAGAGTTCAACACACAATTAGATTCTCCCCATGATGTTGGACAATTTTCATTAGTCTAATGCAGTCAAAAGGAGTTTATCACACTTTACTTTGGTGACTTGAATATTTATAAGACCTTGTTGTTGATTCTGGAAGTTACGTTGCTTAACGGACTATGGCATTTCGTTTCTTTGATTTAGATATTTTCAGTAATATCAACGCGATATTTATGTCTACAACGTTCAACATACTTGATGTTTTTAGTGTTGTCTCGCTAAAAACCTTGTCGAGTAACAAAACCCTTTGGGATCTATCGAAGGGAAAAAGAGTACAACACAACCTCAATTTCGAAGTAAGATATGTCGACATCATATCCTTGGATCCTCCCCCTAATGTCGGCATCTCCCCCTGAATACTTTCAGCGTTTTTCTGAACAGTTCCTTTAGTCATATATTTATTTCGAAACTGAATATCGGTAATGACTTAGAAAATAATCTACCATGTCTCCCTACGATTATTTTTGTTGGAGAAAAGATTATTGTTCCTTCATAATCAACAACTTTTGGATTGCACTTTCATTAGCATTACTTTTAATGTCTTTGCAGGGATAAAACAAATTTATGTCAATGTTTACTTTTAAGTATATGATTACATTCACTATACAATTCCAATGACATTGCGTTAGCGATGAGTTACATCTAGCTAACAAGTTCCTTGAGGATGCAAAATTTTATCGAGTACATTATTATACTAGGTACAAAAATGCGTCTATTGTACTTAGATATGGGAATTTCATCTCCCAACACATCTTCGTCACATTCCTTAGGACGAAATGGTTACTTACTTATATTTGAACCTCGACTAATCATGAGAGTGCTATCAGGATGCATGTATTTGTTAAATTGCCTGACAACTTTAGACATATGCAAACTGGTGGAATAATATACCACAAGATCAGTATTCGATCGAGCTTTCCCTAGATTTTTCATCTCAAATTCGATTTTAAATTTATTTTAAGGTCTCTTATCATGTTAAGAGTACACATCATGTCTGTACCATCAACATAAATAGCCACAATTCCAAATCAGGAACTTTCTTATGAACACGCAAAAGAAAAATAACTTACTTGTCTATCCCCTCCAAATCAAATAGTCACTTATACGGGTATACCACATCCGCCTGATTGCTTCAATCTATAAGTGAGCATTATATCTAACTGTAAACGCACTATGTGGTTTAGAGTCATTATATTTGGGAAAAAAAGTCTATCAAGCACTTTTGTAAATATCTTGTATCTCTTGATTCTTTCAGAGATATGTAACAACCACATACATATGCTGCATTTCAAGTACTTTTGAAAATTACCAAGATGACTAAGTAGCGGAACTGTATAACGTTCATTACAAGAGAACAATTCGAGGGCTTGGTGAGAAACCTCACGCCACAAGGCGAGTCTTTGTACTTTAAGACTACTTTCTTCTCACTATGCTTTATGAAAAATTAATTATGTATGTCCAATAGGCTTTACACTTGGTTGGTTAGCACTACCACACCAAATACCCGTATATTTGCCAAAGAACTAAGTTCTACCTGGATTGTGCAGGCCAAATATGCTATTTATTTGAAATTAATCAAAATAAAGCGTGGTTCAATCTCATTGTGCTCTACTTCTGGAGTAACTATTTATGGATTATATCATCATTGTGCACGCATGATCATTCCATTGACTCATGTGCATTCTCATAATCCGTCAGGATTTTATTATTCTCTAGAATCATTTAAAACTTCATAGCGTCCTCCAGTTTGATTCATGGACATATTCAGAGACAATCTTATAAGATGATTTCTGATGATATAAATAAGTTGTGCCTTACTCACCTAATTCCTTTCTAGGTGAGGATTGATCGAACCAAGTGGTCTCTCCAACTTTCTTTATGGAGCCACGGACTCAACCACACTTCCACTGAGTGTAGTTACAACACCTTAGTCTATGGTGTATATCCTGTATTGAGGATTTGTAACTTTGCAGGTAGGTTTGCAGCTGGTATGTGTGATCTCATCACTTTAGAAAAATCAGTGTACATTCTGAAAATCGAATATTCTTTATCACTTCACATTTACATTTGTGGAGTACAAGAATCAATATGAGATACAGTGGGAACACACCACGACAATTCATGTCCTTCCCTTAGAATATTTTTTTTTTATTATCTCCCCCTAACGACGGGAAGACTGTCTTATTAAAGTGATAACCCGCAAATTTAGCTGTAAGAGATCTCCTGCCAAAAGTTTTAAAAATGCGGATAATTGTTGGGAACTCATTTCAAACATAACTACTTCATAGTTTTGAAGACCCATCATAGTACGATGTGGAGTCGTAATGGCACATATATAGTGCAACCAAAAATGTGTAAGCACACAAATGCCAGGCTTAAATCCAGTTACCAACTGGTACGCAAAAAAGGTTGACTAATATTGGGTTCTAAAAACGAATTAAGTAAGATGCGTGTAATATTGCATATCCCCAAAGCAATAAAAGACAGGTTTGTACGCATAACCTATTCCTTAGGCACCATCTGTAACCTTTGATGGTAGCCTCTGCGAGACCATTGGGTATAAGATGCTCTACATTGATCCTATTAAACATGCAATATTCATAAAGTCCTTTTGATGTAAATTCTCTAGCATTAACAAGGGTGGTTAGCCTTTGCACTTTGCAATGTGTAATATGTTCTAGGAGTTTTCAAACGCAAATTTCTTGGGAACTATCACTAGTCCAAAATGTCAAAACATTCACCAGATCCATCAGTTACTTTAATGGTCCGCATTCCGCATGACTATTTTTCTAAAGTTCACCTTGTTTTCTTTGTAATGTGGAATTTTTACCATTTGCATCTTAGGATGGTCTCGATCCTGTTTTATTGAAGACTTTGTAAAAATGAGTGATGTGCTCTCTTACTTAAAAGCATAATGTGAGGGAGGAGGAGGTTGTGCATCTGGTACTTTAGAAAACACTTATTGAGAGATATGTCGTCACTTTGCATTCTGTCAATATTTTTCCAATTTTTGTTCACTCAAATAAAGTGATATTTGTATGAGTTCTTTCAAAACAATCATCATGTCACAACCAAAGTTTCTTTATGGTTATGCCCAAAGCCTGTATGAGTCAGTTTCCAACATTTCATCGTCGGAGTCAATATGATTCAATAATCCAAATATTAAAGTGAATTACATTGCACTAGATTGACTCATTAGTTTCTCTAAAATATATTTCCTTCCAAATATATTAGAGACTATAAAAGATGCAATCAATTACATTCTCATCATTTTGATGTTCCACATGATATCCATTTGCAGTGGTTATTGGAAATTTAACAAGGTGTGATTATCTTTTGGTACATCTAGAGATTTTTCTACGTCTTTGTTCTATCTTGGCAAAAAAATGAGTAGTACTGCGCGCTCGATAAAATAGTTAGTTGGCCAGGCAAAGTTCTTGTTGCCATTAAAGTTGATGTGAAAATTGGTTGTTATTATGATACACATACACATTATATTGTATATACCAACACCTATGACCAGGTGCATTTCCAACTCATTTATTTACGATGGGAGCTAGAATTACATTTTAGCTAATCCCATGTTCAATTGATACCTATACTTTGGTGTCATTACTGCTGGAAAATAAAATAAAATAATATTAATATTATATTTTTTTTTTCTAATGATATATATGTCCCTTTTCACATGATTTATATGAGTCAGTACGTCTAACCCTCATTACTTTAGGGTTCTTTCCATTTTCAATTTTGCTACATTTAGCTTAATTTGAGAAATTTCTTTATCTCAATAGGCGAAGAGAATCTCACTACACATGTCAACCACTTACTTTAGGTTGAATATATTACTAAAGATAATTCTCTTGTTGTCATACTTTAACATATACCGGTTCGTTAGTATTATGGATGAAGTAGAGAAATGAAAATTTTATGACTCATCATCTTTTGTGAGTTCTTCCACAAAAATTGGAATACATGTGATTTTATTTGAACGTATGTTTTGAAACTATTGACAGATTAATATCCGAGTAAGTGGATACATTCCACGGAACATTCAAATTTTTTTGGAAAATATCAAGTATCCAATAATGGTGCTCAAGTACTTCTAAGCCCCAAATGAATACATTGGAATTGAGTTGGTACAACCAATTAAACAAAATACACCATTCAACTATATCCAATATCATATTCAAGAGAACAAATTAATATTAAGACCAAAATTCTTAATGATCGAGATTAACGATAATAATTTAAGTTGTCCGTTTATATGCTATGGACTTATCTTAAGACAAACAAAACAAAACTATCTAGACATGTTTCCAAAACAATATACAAGCCAAAAACAAATACACAAGCCCAAGTAGGTGTTTGATGTTACAATTACAAACCTCAATTTTAATTTTGGTACACACAGAACCAGATCCTGATAGCACATGCACACCCAAAAACGGGATAGGAAAGGACATCCCGGGACGGGATAGGATATGATAGCCCGGAACGGAATGTGACAGGAACAGTACAAGACCGAACAGGACATGAACAGTACAGTACCGGACAGGAACAGGATCGGGACCGAGTTGACTGCACCTCCTTCCCCAATCAGATTGAGGTTCTGTGGAGGATTTCAGGCGGCGGCTTCACATAGTTCAATCCCTACACAAACATAATTAATTATTATACAATGCAATCACTGAATGGGATTCGCATAGATACATAGCTTGTACAAATCAAATCACTTTTCATCACTTTTCGCTAACGGATTGTAGATATGTAGCTTCTACAGATCAAATTAATTTTCAGATTTAATATCTTGCTTGTTACTGGTCAAATCAATTTTCACGATTATGCTCGCTAGTATCTATATACAGAATCACGATTATATTGGATATGTTTAAATCAAAAACAATGGAAAAATTTAAAATTAGGAAAAAATAAATCCAACTTATGTGATTTGATTCCGGCTTTGATGGAAATCATCCACGTAGAAAAAAAAAATCAATAAATCCAATATAGCTCCGCGGTATAACATCGTGGTGATAACGTGTTGTAGTGGAATGTAGGGAAGACAAAGAGGCAATGGGTTTCCATTGATTAGCATCAACCTTATTACATAACTATAGTATCCTTTATATACATGAAAAGGTAAAACCCTAACTATATAGATGGGTCACACATATATGGGCCGTAAGCCCTACAACAATTTCCTAATATTTATAATTTTATATCTAGAGAATTTCTTAAAAATAATGCCAGCTATGAAACATCCCATTAACCATCGGAGAAGTTATAAGCTGGCTCAGGGGACTCGATCTTCATTTTGACCGATCCAAAACCAAAAAATCCAAAATAAAATCGCTCAGGGAAGTGGGCAGTGGGCCCAGCTACACGAGTCTCCCTACTCTTGTAGTTTATTCTTGTTCTACGAAATAACCTTCGTACGATAGAGACGGGTATCTAAGGTAGTCTCAAATCATATTTAAGGTAGTAGTAATTTTTCTGGTTTACGCCTCATAAACAAGCTCTTTTAGGGTTTCTGATATATATATATACTGATCATGAAAGGCTTTTGGGTTTTCGTTAAGAGTTTATAAACTCTTTAACAGTTATCGCTCTTAGGTAAACCCTAGTAGATTGCTTTGTTTCTTCTCACCATTAACAGAATATGCATGCTTCGTCTATAATGAGTGTTTTGATTTTCTTTGTTTTTTGTTTTTCAGGGTAAATATGTATTCAGATGATGATACTTATGACGATGGTATGGGTTATGCTGACTTCAACGATGATGATACGAGTAATGGAGATGCCGACTCTAACCATGAGGATGAATTACCCGGCGAAGCCACTAAGGAAGCTCCGGAAAAAAATTGCGCAGTTATGCACGCCGACGTTATACGTCAAAAACAAGAAGAAGATATATCGGCAGTATCTAATGTGCTTGCAGTTTCAAGAGATTCTGCCATTATCTTACTTCTTGGCTATAATTGGCGTGTCGGAAAATTGAAGGACGCATGGTTTAATGATGAAGAAAAGGTTCGTAAAGCTGCTGGCTTACTGTTCGAGAAGCCAATAGAAAAACAGAAACATACGTGTGGGATATGCTTTGAAGCATATCATTACAATGAGATGCATGATGTAGCTGCTAGGGCTGGTTGTGGTCATCTTTGTTGTGAGTCGTGTTGGGAAGGATACATTGGCACATCTCTCAACGATGGACCTGGGTGTTTGAAGTTGCGGTGTCCTGAGCCATCTTGTAATGCTGCTGTTGGTCAAGACATGGTAAACAGATTCGCTTGCGAGGAAGGTAAGCTTAAGTATTCTAGTTACCTTCTCAGGTCTTATATCGAAGATAATAAACAGTACAAGTGGTGCCCCGCACCAGACTGTGGTTTAGCCGTTAAATTTGTGAATGGTAGTGACAGTTGTGATGTTACTTGTGAATGCACTCATAGCTTTTGCTGGTATTGTAGCAAAGAAGCGCATCTTCCGGTTGACTGTAGCACAATGGAGAAGTGGATTTTGAAGAACAATGATGAGTCTGAAAACGTAACATGGATATTAGCTCATTCCAAGCCTTGTCCAAACTGCAAACGACCGATTGAGAAAAGTGTAGGGTGTAACCATATGAGGTGCACAGTTTGTCAATTTCGATTTTGCTGGGTATGTCTTGTTTCCTTAGATAATCATTCTTGTAATGGATATAAGGGCGATGAGGAAAATAACAATTTGGAGAGAAACACAGCTAGAAAACACTTGGCGAAATATATTCATTACTACGAAAGATGGGTAGCTAACCATAGGTCGATGGATCAGGCAGTGATATCTATGAGGAATATGGAGATATACGACCTGGAACAGCTTCGTTTTATTGTATGTCTGGATGATGAGAAAGAGGTCAAGTTCGTTAAAGATGCCTGGGAAAAGATCATAGAGTGCAGACGTTTGCTCAAGTGGAGCTATGCATTTGGATATTACTTACCTGAACATGAACATGGGAAGATACAGCTGTTTGAGTATCTGCAAGGTGAGGCTGAGTCTCGATTAGAAAGACTTCATCGATTTGCAGAGGAGGAATTACCAGTATGCATGGACTCTGAAACTCCGAAAGATAATTTCAAAATATTCAGTAAGACTCTTAAGAGCCACACTACCGCCACCGGGGAACACTTTGAAAAGCTGGTCAACGGCTTCAAGGACGGGCTGTCAGAGGTACATTCACAAGGTGCAGGCAGCAGCAACAGAGCCATAGATGATGAGTATGACGGACGGAAGTACAACGGAAGGAGGTATGCCGGTACAACAACAGAGTTTAGTCGATATAACTACTTTAGTGATGAATTTTATGATTAGGCATAATACATGTTTTTTTTAATCTTTTCTCTCTTTTTTTTTTCCTTCTTTTGGTTTATGCCCTCCTTTTTCTGTTATCAAAGACCAATGAATTTAGATTTTCTTTTTTATTAAAAGGAAAAGAAAATGAATTTAATTCCGAGTGAGTTGATTTAAATGCCATTATTATCAAATAAATGGGTTTTCAAGGTTAAACACCCACACAAATACAGTAGGTCGTACATATAATGCCTTAAACTAAAGTTTAGGAGATACTTACGTAGGAAATAGTTTTTTTAAAAAAATAATTAAGTTAGCTTGGTCGGTCCGCGAGTTATAACCCCAAAGATGTACTATTCATCCACAAAAAACCCATTCAAAACAAAAATAAACACAAAAACCCCATCTAAATAAAGGTAACACAAAAACCCCAAAAAATTTGATGAAGCCAATTTTGGTTTCATCATAAAATTTGACGAAACATCATTGAATTTGATAAAACCAATTTCGGTTTCATCATAAAAATTAATGAAACCGAAATTGGTTTTATAAAATTCTATGATGTTTCGTCAAATTTTATGATGAAACCAAAATTGGCTTCATCAAATTCTTTGGGGTTTTTGTGTTACTTTTGTTTTGATGGTTTATTCTTTGGGATTTTTGTGTTACTTTTGTTTTAATGGTTTTGTGTTTATTTTTGTTTTGAGTGGGTTTTTTGTGGATGGATAGTGACATCTTTTGGGTTATAACTCGCGCAAACAAATAATTGACCAAACTAAAAAATAATTATATTTTTTATAAAAAAAATGACCAAACAAATAATTGATTTAGTCAACAGGACCAAACTAAGTTAATTATATATATTTTTTAAAACTAAATGGTATTTCCTACGTAAGGTATCCCCTAAATTTTAGTTTAAGGTGGTATATGTACGACCTACTGTATTTGTGTGGGTGTTTAACCTTGGAAACCCCTTTATTTGATAATAATGGCGTTTAAATCAACTCATTCGGAATTAAATTCATTTTCTTTTCCTTTTAATAAAAAAGAAAATCTAAATTCATTGGTCTTTGATAACATAAAAAGGAGGGCATAAACCAAAAGAATGAAAAAAAGGGCATAAACCAAATTTTTAGATACCTAATTTTAATCAAAATCTGATATATTTTTGCAAAAGAAAAGGTGGGTTTGTGGATTTTTACCTAATTAAAGCCAAAACTGGCTTAGAATCGATGATTATCATCTTTAAAGAAAAAAAATGGAAGAAAAGAGAAGAGGCGATGGAGGAGGAGAAGAGAGCAAGTGGAGGCGGAGGAAAATAAGAGAGAAGGAGTTTTTTTTTTTTTAGTTTAGGTTTAGTTTTGATTAAATTAGGTATTGAAAATTAAGGTTTGAAGCCCTATATTAATTAGTTTTAGGTTTGGGCCCCTATTTAATTAAATTTAGGTTTGGAGCTCCTATGTTAGGTACCCATTATCCACATTTAGGATAGTTGAATCCATATGAGCCATCAAAATCAATCCTTGGATCCCCTATAATAGGTTTCTTCTTTAAAATGAACTACCATACTAGCTATCATTTTAAAAAGTGAATTGTTTGAAGAAAAAAAATGAACTTAATCATGTAAGATCATTCTACAAAATGAACTTTTAAGATTAAGTAACATTCGAGTTCATTCTACAAAATGAACGGGTATAATAAACTAATACTACGAGTTCATTTTACCATATGAAATACCATTAGGAGTTCATTCAACAATATATGAACACCTATCACGAGTTCATTTTATAATATGAACTACCGTAATTCTACAATATGAACTACCATACTTAATTTTACAACATGAATTATCAATCCTACAATACAATGCAACCATTATGAGTTCATTCGACAACAAGAAGCATCTATCACGAGTTCATTCTACAATATGAACTATAATAATGAACTATCATTACGACTTCATTCTTCATAATGAATTAATTTTATGAGTTCATTCTACAAAACAAATTGCTAACATATATATACGAGCTCATTCTATGAAATGAACTGCTAGAAGTAGAATGAACTATCATGTTCTAAATAGTGTTCATTCTCATATATGAAGTACTATTATACCGAAAAAATTAAAATTCTGAAACATAGCATAATGGGTACTCGTTGTATAGATATCGTCGAGACCTTTCCTAATATATAAAATTTATTAATTTTCGACTTATATCTTGAGAGATATTTCATTTTTAAGTTTTTTAATTTTTTAATTTTAAGGTATTAGCTTGTTGCTAGGCTGCCCGTCATTCCTTGTAATTTTGAACCTCTTTCTTTTTTGGATTAATTAAAGTGTTTTAAAGAAATTTGTAGAGAGAAAATAAAGAGGAGATAAAACCAAAATAAAATAAAAAAACAAGTGATAAGAGAGAAAATAATAAAGATGGTTTTAGATATGATAATATTTTTAAATAAATAATGACCAAATGGAACTCCCCTTTTATTGAACAAACTTGGGACGACCTAAAAAAGGACCAAACGGTAAAATTTATAATGAAAAAATAAAACAAACATTGATGATTTCTTATAAAACCTACATATTTTCTATATGTATATAAATATAAAGTCTCATGAACAACACTAGAAGCAAATACCTTAAAATTCTTAAACTATTTATCTAATTTCTAAAAACTATACATATATCCTTAAACTAGTGGCTATGGATGTTCAACGGATTATGAAGGTTGCATTTGGACCTAATTCGTAATTCGTTGGATTCCAAAAATCACATCCACATTCAACCCACTAACGAATGGTTCGGTCAACCATCCGCAAAATACAGTTAGTCCCGGTTAAATCCGCGGATTACGGACCAAATGCTCACCCCTACTTATTAGTATTAATAATTTAGTGGGAAAACTCAAAGACTCCAAATAATAAACCTGGCATGATTGGGGTATACCCAGATTAATTGTTCCCATCCAAAGTAAGGTGCTAAGGGGTGACTAAAAGATGCTAAAATACCAAATCACCCTTATTGTCAGTACCCTGCCGGCTGTGACCAATTTTTTTTTTTTCAAAACATCTTCAAAACTCAATCGAAAATGTGATGAAATCAAAAATCAATCAAAATTCAAAAAGCAAATGAAACTAAGGAAAAAAGAAAGAAAGAAGTTGTCTACGGGATTTGAGATTGGGTATGATTTCATACCCAATCTCCAACCGCTTATAAATTTATACGCGATTTGAGATTGGGTATGAAATCATACCCAATCTCAAACCCTGTATGATTCAAAAGCCGGCAGGGTTTTTGCTTGTCGAACTTGCCGACTAGTATCAGTCGGCAGGGTATTTTTTTGGAGAACTTGCCGACTTTTTATCTCTGAAATTAGTATGTACAGGCTCGGCACGGTACTCATCCTTATACCTTGCCGACTATTGTTTAGTCGGTAGGTTATGAAAATAATACCTTGCCCGACTAATGAAGCATTTACAACAGTTTCTTGTGTGTCAAAATAATAAAGTCGGCATGTTCTTCATTTATCGACCTTGCCGGCCATAAGTTGTCGGCATGTTCTTCATCCGCAGACCTTGCCGGCCAAAGTTAGTCGGCATGTTCTTCATTCGCCGACCCTGCCGACTTTTCATATTTTCGGAACTGAAAGTGTTGATTTCTTCTTTAATTTGGAGTATGATTTCACACATCAGCTTTGCAATCCCCTTTTTAGAGGTGTTTGGGTAATATGTTTTCATTTCCTTTGCAAAAAAAATTCTCAAAAAAAAAAAATTTCATCAAAAATCTTCTCACATGAGTTCAATCCAAAACAAAATTTGATAACTTAAATTCACAAGTTTTAATCTGGTTAATTAATTCATCTAAACTCAATTAATTAACCTAATCAGAATTTTAGTATTAACTAAATAAGGGTATATTAGCCATTTAGAAAATACAAGGTTAAGGGGTGGCTTGGTTTTACTTCAAAATGACCAGATTTTGTCTTATTGGGTATACCCCAATTAATCTGGGTATACCCCAATCAAGCCAGGATAATAAATGCCAAGGCCCATTTATAAATGTTGTTATTATAACATTTATTTAAATGCGGAAGCACTACTATTTAACGGCGTGAATGGCCAAACGCTTGCAACAGTCGCAATGACGTCGAAACGGCTAAGAATTATGACAGATTTTACGATATCGATAAACGCAGACGTCAGGCTTTGTAAAGGTTACAGCAAGATCAACTACATATACAACTAGTAATATACTCTTGACCTAATTATTTTTAGATTTTATCCCATAATAGATGACCCATATCATTAAACGAGGAGAAATTTCTAAAATTAAACTCTCTCCATCCCAAATTAGATGAACTAGTTGTAGTTTGCACAATTTTTAAGTCAAAGAGGAAAGGAGAGTATGTTTAAGTATTTTTACAATTATACCATTATGGATAACAATTAGTAAAACTTAGAAATGATTTATCTCTTAAACTATAATCCGTTTTTTCGTAAACTTTATACCGTTGAAAATCATTTTAAAACACATATCTAATGAGTTCATGCATGGCTATCAAATTATACATATTTCTTATAGTAACAATAATCAATTATAAGGGTGGTTTTAGAAATATCCCCTTGATTAGGGAAATAACTCATCTATTGTGGGACAAAAATTTAAAACCAACTAGCTCATCTAATTTGGGACGGAGGGAGTACTTTTAAGTTTTAATTGATTATTGTTAGTATAAGAAATACGCATAACTTGATAGACATGTTTATGTTCGTTAAGTAGATGTTTTAAAATGCTTTTCAATGGTATATAGTTTGCAAACATCCGTTGTGTAGTTTGAGAAATAAATTATTTCAAGATTTCAATAGTTATTATCCATTAGGGTATAATTGTGAAAAATACTTTTTTCCTTCCTTTCCTTAAGAATTGTGCAAATTTGAACTAGGTCATCTAATAGTGGGACCGAGAGAGTAGATGGATATAATGAAGATACGAAGCCCAAGCCTGTAAAAAATGTACAAACCCCTTCTCTCGGTACAGAAATGACCGTAAACCTGTAAAAAATGTACAGACCCCTTCTCTCGGTAAAAAATGTAGCGGGGAGGTGGAATACCAATGTTTGCTGATCTCGAATGTCTTACCCCTTGCTTGTTTGCAGCTGAATCGACATCCGGGTCTGAGTCAACTCATGACTCGCGCCGAGTCAGGAGTCAGACCGTTTGTTTTTTATTTTGAGTAAGATTTTACTCAACTTTTGACTCAGACATAACTTTTGACTCGGGCCCATTTGAGTTAACAAAACACTCTTAATTCCAAACCATTGACTTACAAATTTTTGAGTCATTTGGGTCAAATCTGACTCAAAACAAACATATTGTGTCAGTTCAAGATGAGTCATGTGATTTCGTTCAGACCCAAACGACTCAGATCCATACGACTCAGATGAGTCATGTAATTTTTCACCAAAAACACCAAAGTCAAACATTGTAGTTATATTAATTTGAAACTCGGATATGTATGAAAGATTAAAAACGAGACAAAACCTTCTCGATTTCGTCGCATAGAAGAGGGTTCTCTCTCAGGAACTGTAGGAATTTATCTCTACCCTGTCCCAACCTGTAATGAGACCTTTTAACCCATGAGAAAGGAGTATAAGAGTTTATGTTAAACTCAAACTACATAGTAGTCGTCCTGGTTTGTAGGAATTGAAATCCTCAACGCATTTGCTTAAAATTCTGAGGTAGTTAGAAGTGGTGTGTTAGCCACAGTCAACCACTAAACCTGTTAGTGGGTAATTAAGATTAATGGGTCAGTAACTTAGTTTTAGTGAAACGTGTAAATGTGATCATGATGTGGTTAGTGGGTGGAAACCATGTACTCTGATCTTTACCTATGTAATGTTGTATGATTATCATTTTTAAATATATTTAAAAACGTTGGAACAATGTAGCTCTCTCACGTATTTCCGCTTGTTCTTCCTCTCTGCTCTCTCTCTCTATACCTTGTTTTTCAACAGACAACAAGGAGTTGTTCTGAGTACGGGTACTCTTGGAAAACATGATTGTTTAAGATCAGTCTCTCAAAAAGAGATTGAAAATCACCAACCGTTATAGCCTGACAGATTTTAAAATTCAGTACACAATTTTGAACAATGGAATTAAGAAAATAACAGTTGATTCAATAGTTTGGATTAAGCTAACACGGATCATATTAATCTTCTACAAAAAGATCAAAGATCACACACCAACTGGAATGCTGAATATACATGCCTTAGTAGAACGTAAAATCAAATTGACGAGTAAAAGGATAAGATAAACCTCACCCTCTCCTCGATGGAGGTTTACACAACCTTGCCATAACATAGAAGTACCCTTAAGGCTAAACCAATGGTCTAAAACTCTAAGACTATATGAGACCTATGATCCCTGGTCCATATTTTTTGCAAAACATACATGAATAATAAAACAAGAACCTTTTTTAGTACAGCCTCCATCATCTTGCACAATCCAAGACGCAACCCTACAAACGGAAATTAATAATGCACAGTGAGGTTTTAAATCAAATAAAAACAAAACACGAAGCAAGAAGAAATACGATTTTACCATTAGCAGAATAATACCGGTATATTTAATCTTGTTCTTACTCTTGCCACATCTTCCCATGTACTTTTTCAGAGATATCTGATAATTGCATATAACCACCAGGTCCAGATTATCTGTTCCAGTTTCAAAAGCCACAATGTTCTTTTCGACTATCAAAGGAGTAGATGCATTTTCAGTGCTTGCTAAGACTATATCACTGTCGAGGGAAGTCTGTGTTTTTCAAAAAGATTCTTAACATAGAAGGTGTAGAAACCATTAGATCATAACATGATCAAATTTTCATGATCCCAACTTGCATACTTTGTTTTACAACCTACAATAAAGCCTTCGGAGTTGATCCATATAAATTTCTTCATTTTCACCATAGAATCCATACGCAAATCTAAATTGAAGCCAATCATCTTGTCCAAGCATTTGGCGCTTTATATTTATCCCTACAAATTAATAATGCACAAGCTCCCAAGTTTCGTTTTGCTGAGGTTTAAAATCATAGGATACGATTTTAAAGCAGATTCCAATACATGTTATTTAATCTTGTTCTTAAAAGTATGCATAGGAAGGTTGTTTACAGGAGTTTTTATCCTCGGTTCTGCGTAGATTCGATCTGATAATTTTACATGCATATAACCATTCGATTTTGGTGAATATGGTCCAGATTATTATGTTTACTGTTCACATACTCACATACGTTAAGAGTTTTAATTTTAACTCCTTTTTGGGTTTAAAATAAAATTTGAAGGCCTGCACAATGTGAGTGATGACAGGGATATTTAGATTGACTAAAGTTTATTTTTCCTAAGAATTAGATCACAAAAAAGATCAAAGATCACACACCAACTGGAATGCTGAATATACATGCCTTAGTAGAACGTAAAATCAAATTGACGAGTAAAAGGATGATAAACTGATGGAGGTTTACACTTAACATAGAAGGTGTAGGACATACCTATGATCCCTATAGCTATACCAAGAACCTTTTTTTAGTACAGCCTCCATCATCTTGCACAATCCAAGACGCAACCCTACAAACGAAATTAATAATGCACAGTGAGGTTTTAAAATCGAAACATAAAACAAAACACGAAGCAAGAGAAATACGATTTTACCATTAGCAGAATACATATTTAATCTTGTTCTTACTCTTGCCACATCTTCCCATGTACCAGCCGCTGCGTAGATATCTGATAATTGCATATAACCACCAGGTCCAGGATTATCTGTTCCAGTTCAAAAAGCCACAATGTGACTACCATAGTGCTTGCTCTCACTGTCGAGGGACTGTGTTTTTCCCAAGTACATTTAATTAACCAAAAAGAGCCCAAGAACATATATATCAGTATATGACGCCTTTTTACTATTTATGTACTTGGCCCCTGACCTCCGGTCAGAATGTACGGGTCTCAACTAATCTTGTACTAATTTGCTCTAAAAAAATGACCTACGTAGAGACGGCTCTATAATTAATAAGGTAGTAATTTTTGTGGTTTACGCCTCATAAACAAGCTCTTTTAGGGTTTTTGATTCATATATATTGATCATAAACAAGCTTTTGGTTTTTATTGTTTGTTTAGGTAAACCCTAGTTAATATTATAGATTGCTTCGTTTACTTCTTCTTACCACTAGCAGAATATGTATGCTTCGTCTATAATGTGTGTTTTGATTTTTCTTTCTTTTTTGTTTTTTCAGGGTTTTATATTCGTCTGGGTAAATATGTATTCAGATGAATCAGATGTCGACTTCAACTATGAGGATGCATTAACCGAAGTCATAAAGAAAGCTCCTCAAAACAATTGTGCAGTTATGCACGCCGACGTTATACGTCAGAAACAAGAAGAAGATATATCGTCGACATCTAATGTGCTTTCAGTTTCAAGAGTTTCTGCCATTATTTTGCTTCTTCGCTATAATTGGTTTGTAGAGAAACTCAAGGAAGAATGGTTTACTGATGAAGATAAGGTTTGTAAAGCTGTTGGCTTGTTCGAGAAGCCCATTATTAATCAAAAAAAAAACCAAAAAAAGAAACGAAAACTTGCATGTGGGATATGCTTCGAAGCATATCATCCCAACAAGATGCATGATGTAGTTGGTTGTGGTCATCTTTTTTGTGAGTCGTGCTGGAAAGGATACATTGGTACATCAGTCAACGATGGACCTGGGTGTTTGAAGTTGCCGTGTCCTGAGCCATCTTGCAATGCTGCTGTTGGTCAAGACATGATAAACGCATTCGCCTGCGAAGAAACTAAGCAGAAGTATTCTAATTATCTCCTCAGATCTTATATTGAAGATAATAGAGAGTTCAAGTGGTGCCCCGCACCAGACTGTGGTTTAGCTATTAAATTTGAGGTTGGTAGTGACAGTTGTGATGTTACGTGTGAATGCACTTACACCTTTTGCTGGAATTGTACCAAGGAAGCGCATCGTCCGGTTGACTGTGGCACCATGGAGAAGTGGATTTTGAAGAACAGTGATGAGTCTGAAAACGTAACATGGATATTAGCTCATTCCAAGCCTTGTCCAAACTGCAAACGACCGATTGAGAAAGGTATAGGGTGTAACCATATGACGTGCACAATGTGTGGATTTGAGTTTTGCTGGATATGTCTTGTTTCCTATAAACGTCATTCTTGTAATAGATTTAAGGGAGATAGAGCAGCTGACAATTTGAAGAGGGATTCAGCTAGAAATCACTTGGCGAAATATTCTCATTACTATGAAAGATGGGTAGCTAACCATAGGTCGATGGATCATGCAGTTAAATCTATGAACGGCCAAGTGAAAGAGCTTTGTCTCATTCTATGCAGTGATGATGAGAAAGAGGTCAAGTTCATTAAAGATGCTTGGGAAAAGATCATTGAATGCAGACGTATCCTTAAGTGGAGCTATGCATTTGGATTTTACTTTGCCGGAACATGAACATGCAAAGATAGAGCTCTTTGAATATCTGCAAGGTGAGGCCGAGTCTCGACTAGAAAGACTTCATCGGTTCGTAGAGCAGGAATTACAAGTATGCATGGACTCTGCAACTCCATTAGAGAATTTAAAAAATATCCGTAAGAAGCTTGAGATACACACTACCACCACCGGGGATCACTTTGAAAAGCTGGTCAACGCCTTCAAGGACGGGCTGTCAGAGGTAGATTCACAAGGTGCAGGAAGCAGCAACAAAGAGTATGAAGGACGAAAGTACCCCGGTACCAGAAGTATGGATTATGAGTCGAGTGAATATGAAGAAGACTTTAGCGATGACTCGAGTGAATATGAAGAAGACTTTAGCGATGATGATTAATATTTGGCATACATGTAATTTTATTTTTCTGTAGGTTTTTTTGGGTGTATGTCCTCTTTTTTCTGTTATCAATGAATTTTTCTAGTGAGTTTAGCTTTTTAACTTCAAAAAGACCCATTTCAACAGCATATTCCACCACCCAAACTTAAATGTTGTTATTATACCATTACCAAATGCCGAAACACTTTTCCACGGCGTGAGAATGAGAAAATGTTACAACAGTCAGCAATGACATCGGCCGATTTCACAACATTGATCTATCTAAGAAGACATCAAGATTTGTAAAGCTCAGAAACTTAGAATTCCAGCAATATAGAAAGATATGATAAATATACCAAGCCCAAGTCAGTAAAAATGTACAGACCCCTTAACTCGGTACAGAAATGACCACATAATTCTTTCTTGTTACAATGACCTTCTTTGGTAGGACGCATAGCTAACCAAAAACAATGAAATCGGCTACTGGATTTTACAGACATTTCACCTTTTGATGGTAGCGGGGTGGTGGAATGCCAATGTTTGCTGATCTCGAATTTCTTAGACTGCACGGAGATCAGCTTCAGACAATATCAGGTCACTACTCATCGTCGTACATTATTTCACGTCCATCATGAAGTACTGGAAAAGGAAGTTACCCAAGATAACCGGTTCCTGCCTGCCCTATTCCCTCAGCCATCTTCGATCTTACCACCTGCCAAAGATTAGAATTTTTCATCAAAAACACGGAAGTTAAAAAGGAACAAGTCAAATCCTTCTCGATTCCGTCGCATAGAATAATTTTCTATAGATAAGTTTACCTGGGAAGCGGTTCTATGATCCGATGATTCAAGATTTCTTGTTACTTTTGTCTTTGTTTCTTCGTCACTTCATTCGCATTCCTTTCCCATACGAAAGTAGTACGTGGTGACCATAGTGATGCTAAACTATGCACATAACTCCCCAGTTGAATACCTCCAGTTCTATAACGGGGGACTTGAACTTCCAAAAATTTGGTTGAATCATTCTTGGGGTCATATAAAAGTTTATTATATTCACCATCTATTAAAAGTAAAACCTCGCCGTTTGAAGAAGACCATACCAACTTACCTGAAGGGTATTTGATAGTGCATGAAGGCTTTAAACTGTATCGTTTTGTCCAAGATTCACTCACTCCGTAATCTTGCATCAACCAGACATCAATCGATAACGGGCAGTTATTTATATTACGTGCATCATAAACAACCAAACAGAGACGGTCTTCCAATATCCCTAAATGATCAAATATCTGCATATTGTTCCAACCACGATATGTTTGCGGGTTAACTTCTCCTGGATATGCGAAATCCACAAATCTATCAGTGCTCATATTCAAAGAGACTATAACCCAGGAACTTGTTGTTATGATAAAGCCTTTCCAATGAAGAGCTCCATTCAAAAACCAAACGGACAAGTGACCAATAAGACCCTGGGGAATAAAGGTGTATCGGTGCATGGTTTGGATAGTTTTCCATGACATGTTTCCTCTTAATAATGTACAGACCTGAACTTGAGAATAACAATAACCTAGACCATCTGCTACAATTCTCATCAATTTGTAAACATCAAGGTGGCAGTCGTAACCAAAACCAAGTGTCAAGGTACTTGGGAAACCGAAATCGCTTGAACCGAATAATGTTAATGTTAATTGATTATGTTCACCAGTTGATGGGTTAAAAATACAAAATCTCGGACTACCTGTTATGTTTAAGCAAATCAAACCGTTACAAGAGCCCACCATTCCAATACCCACCTCCGCCCACTGTCTCTGGGGACCATTATACTTTCGAGTAGCTCCAATACATGTACATTTTGTAGACAAAGCTGATGCTGATGATGCTGATAATATTGAAGCATAATCTATTGGGCAAAACTCAGGAGTAACAAGGCGGTCTGATATATTGAATATATGTCGTTACATATAAGCATTTTGAGGAATCTGGGGTTTTTAGAGTACTTGTTATGATTAAAATCCGGATTTTGATCCGCTCTTGAATGGATATTAGATGGAATCTCTCACGAAATATACGTACTCTGTCCCAACCTGTAATGTGACAATTTTAACCCATGAGAAAGGAGTTGTTCTTAGAACGGGTACTCGTGGAAAACATGATCATTTAAGATCAGTCTCTCAAAAAAGAGATTGATAGTCACCAACCCTTATTAGTAGCCTGGCAACAGAAAATATAGTACACAATTTTGTACAATTGAATTAAGAAAATAACAGTTGATTCAATAGGATTAAACATATACGGATTATATTAATGTACAAAAAGATCAAAGATCACACACCCACTGGAACGCCGAATATACATGGCCTTAGTAACGTATATCAAATTGATGAGTAAAAATGACGGAGATTTACACTTTAGATAGAAGGTGTAGGGCATACCTATGATCTTTGTTTGTGTAGTTTGTTCTTGTTAAAGATATTATTTCGTATTAATACGCTAAAGATATTATACCATATTAGTGTTGCTTAGTTATCGCGGATAATTATTCTCATTTATTAGTTTTTTAGTTAGTTTCCTTTTTCCTAGTTTTTTTTTTTTTTTTATTCTTTCTTTTATGTATTTTATATGACTTGGCTTTTGCCTAATGGAATGATATATACTCCCTCCGTCCCATTTATATAGGCGGAGAGAGGCAATTCTCTTAGATTAAGAAAATTGCATGAAATTCATAATTTTATATGTTTTTTCTTGTTTTACCCTTCGTCTTATTTCCAACACAATTACCAATGTACAATAAATATGGGTATATATGGAAAAATTCATATTGGAAAGCAAAGTCTGCCTATTTAGTGGGACAAACAAAAACCAAAATTCCTCCTATATAATAGGGACGGAGGGAGTACCAATTAAGAGAAACCGTCCTTATTATCAGTTTATGTACTTGGCCGGCCCTGATGACCGCCTGTCGTACGACTCTTAAGTCTCAACCAATCTTGTAGTTTGTTTTAAAAATAAATAACCTACGTAGAGACGACTCTATAATTATTAAGGTAGTCTCATATATTTACGACTTCATATAGATATACAGTAAAAACTCCATATATTGATATTCCATATATTAATAAACTCTATATATTAATAAAAAATCATGGTCCCAACTTGGGCCAGTTGTAAATAGTAATAAACTCCACATTTTAATATTAATAGATTTTTCTAGTCCCACCATAAGAAATTTACCTCCATATATTAATAAAATTTACATAATCGGAAAATTATAGATCTTCTTACGTCAAAATTCAAGATAAAGAAAAATATGTATCTATAGTCGTTTCTGAAAATGATATAATTTTTTGGATTTTTATCGCATCTTTTGATTTGCATATATGTAAGACCTCGTTACTATGTTCACCTTCTTGTTAAATCCAAAATATTTCCAACTTATCGAGCATGTTTAAAGTTTTTTGTCGAGCAATATTTTTTTTTGGTATACCTCCATATATTAATAATTTTGTGAAGTCCTAAGACTATTAATATATGGAGTTTTTATTGTACATATATTTACGTTTTCATATTGTTTTGTTTCTTCTTACCATTAACAGAATATGTATTCAGATGATGATGATTTATATACGGATGATACGAGTAATGGAGATATCGGCTTATGAATTACCCGACAAAGCCACAAAGGAAGCTCCGGGAAAAAATTATTCAGTTATGCACGCCGACGTTATACGTCAGAAACAAGAAGAAGATATATCGTGGATATCTAATGTGCTTGCAGTTTCAAGAGATTCTGCCATTATCCTACTTCTTCACTCTAATTGGAATGCGTATAAAATCCAGGAAGACTGGTTTGCTGATGAAGAAAAGGTTCGTAAAGCAGTTGGCTTGTCTTGTAACGTTCTTGATGATCAATCTGGAGAAAACACTTGGCGAAATATACTCATTATTACTACGAAAGATGGGTAGCTAATCATAAGTCGATGGATCAGGCAGTTGAATCTATGAAGAATATGGAGATATATGGCCAAGTGGAAGAGCTTCGGTTTTTTCTATGCCTGGCTGATGAGAAAGAGGTCAATTTCGTCAAAGATGCATGGGAAAAGATCATTGAATGCAGACGTGTGCTTAAGTGGAGCTATGCATTTGGATATTACTTGCCTGAACATGAACATGGGAAGATACAGTTGTTTGAGTATCTGCAAGCTCGGGCCGAGCTGGATTAGAAAGCCTTCATCGGTATGCAGAGGAAGAATTGCAAATATGGAAAGGTTGGAAAACTCAGAACTCCAACAAGATCAACTACATCTACAACTAGTATAGTAATATAGAAAGATATAATAAAGATACCAAGCCCAAGTCTGTAAAAATGTACAGACCCTTTCTCTCAGTACAGAAATGACCACAAGAAAATATTTTTTTCTTGTTACAATGACTTTCTTTGGTAGGACGCATGGCTAACCCAAAACAACAAAATCGGCTGCCGGATTTCACAGACATTTCACCATTTAATGGTAGCAGGGTGGCGGAATGCCACCGTTTGCTGATCATGAATTTCTTAGACTGCACAGAGATCAGCTTCAGAAAACATTAACTACTAAATTTTCTAGGCTCACTACTCGGCGTCGTCCATTATTTCATGTCCATCTTGAAGTACTGGAAAAGGCAGTTGCCCAAGATAACCGGCTCCAGCCTGTCCTATTCCCTCAGCCATCTTCGATCTTACCACCTGCCACATATTAGAATTTTCATTAAAAACATGGAAGTCCAACACTGTAACTGATGTGAATATGGACTCGGGTTTTGCATGTAAGGTTAAAAAGGAACGAGTCCAAACCTTTTCGATTTCGTCGCATAGCAGAGGATTCTCTCTCAGGAACTGTAGGGCTTTATCTCTACCCTGTCCCAACCTGTAATGGGACAATTCTAACCCATGTTAAAACATGGAAAACATGATCATTTAAGATTAGTCTCGCAAAAAGAGATTGATAATCACCAACCCTTATTAGCCTGGCAACAGACTCGGTGCATAATTTTGTACAATGAAATTAAGAAAATAACAGTTGATTCAATAGTTATGAGTAACCTTATACGGATCATATTAATCTACACATAGATCAAGATCACACACAAACGAGGATGCTGAATATACATGGCCTTAGTAGAACACATTATCGAATTGATGCGTAAAAATGATGATAAAACTGATGGAGGCTTACACTTTACATAGAAGGTGTAGGACATACCTATGATCCCCATAGCTATACCAAGAACCCTTTTTTAGTACAGCCTCCAGCATCTCTGCACAATCTAAGACGCAACCCTGCAAACAAAATCAATTATGCACAGTGAGGTTTCAAAATCAAAACATAAAATAAAATACGCAGCAAGAGAAATATGATTTTGTTACAGCGTACTGACCAGTTTGCTCACTCCCTCCCCAAATATTATCTCAAATTCAGCTTGCTTGTAGGGCCTTGATACCTAAATACAAACACGTCAGAGAAAAATAAGTTAACGTATATACTTGAGAAACATCACGAGATGAGATCACCATTAACTTTTCAAAGACAAAACGATAAACAACTAAGCAACTTTTGTATTGCAAAGTAAACCTAGCAGGGATCACTAAAGGGTGACCACAAACTTCCAGTAAGAATCTAACGAAAACCCACATACAACATTTTCTCGAAAACTAATTTCACATTAATAAGTTTACAAAAGTGTTTCCCTTTAGTACAGAAGATTGGCATCCACTATTATACTGTAAGATTACCTTGCTTTTCTGCACCCTCACTCGAACCTTTAGTCCAATATCTTCATCTCCCTTGACCTGAACAGATGTGGGATATCAATAATAGATACTTAGAGATTCACAATGTGTAATGGTTTGAATACATACACATCGAAGGCTTGTTTAATAAGTGTTAATGGGCTTACAGACTTTATCTTCCCCGTAGCACGTATATCAAGTCGAAGAGATGCAAAGAATTTAAGAGCAATTCCCCCACTTGTGACTTCAGGGTTCCCGTAAAACACGCCAATCTTGGAAAGTGCAAAAACGATAAAGTTAATGAACTGATATCATACAGAAAATATGTGCTGCAAACATGAGCATAGTAGAAAGCAAAAACCAGAAAAATGAATCGAATACACTATTTATGTTTATTAATTTCCAACAGATACAAGGTCAGGATTTATTTATATATCACAAGGTTCTGGTTTTGAGAAAAGAGGACAAAAAAGGATTATCTTTCACCCACATATTCACCCTATCCTCTTCTATCCTTCCTGAACAAAAGGTATCATATAAATAAATAATTTCTATTTATTTCAATAGCTTGTACGAGAAAACAGAACAATAGCTTGTACGAGGAAAAAAAAAAAGATAGCTAGCTAAAACAGAACAATAGCTTGTACGAGAAAAAGGGATATATCACATATGCAACCTTGTTGAGAATATTTTTTATTCAAAGACTGGCAGCTGTTGATGGATCATGGATGGGGGGTTTCTACTCCTTGTTAAACTAGCAGACCGTTTCTAATAGTACACTGGTATGCTTTCTACCAATAGTTCAAACTTCGTAGAGTAAGTGGGTGCATGTTACAGAGACGTCTCTTGAGGTCATGAATTCGAGTGTCCATGAGGTAGAGAGGGGTTGGATGTTCCTTTACTCCTAACCCACAATGCTCCGGGTAAAGACATTGTTACACTGTTACTTGGTTTTGAGCGTAGCAATTGGTATGATCAAGAATCAAAACTGAAATATCATCACCATCCTAACTTACACAGAAAAAATAATGTTGATCCTCCCAGGTGATCAATAGAAAAGATGATCATCACCAGTCCCATTGGAATCTAAGATATTTTACATACCTTATGTCTTATTTGATTCAAGAAAATGAGAGTGCATCCAGCTTTGGAGGCGTTGCCTGACATTTTACGCAATGCTTGGCTCATAAGGCGGGCCTGTAAACCCATCTGCTGCATTCCAATCTCCCCCTGCACAAAAATAACCACAACAGAATATTACAGAATTCACACACTCCTCAGTCCCTGAACAACAAGCAAAACACCAGAAGAAGGACCTAACCTCAACTTCAGCTCTCGGAGTCAAGGCTGAGACAGAGTCGATACATATTAGATCTATGGCACCAGATCTGCACATTCGGTCAGCGGCTGTAATGAAAGCATATTAGGGGGACCATATAAATAAATCATCAAGCTACAAAGACATGCTAAGATAGGGCCACAAACACAATATACCAAACATCATTAACCTGCTACATTGCCTTTACTGCTTACTTATGCTAAAGTTAGGAAAATAATGACGATGAACTGACAGCAGACTTTTGTACATAGTGATGAAGAGCGCTTTAACGATTATAGCCATCCAAGTGTACATCGTACAGTCTAATTTTTGTAGACTATAAACAACCAAGAACAGATATTGTAGTAACTCAGGTTACTGATCAAAACATAAACAGGCAAGGTATAAGCATATAGTAATGTAGTATAAATCTTCAGATACTGTACGCTCATAAGTTAAATGCAAGTATTAGACTTCAAGAAGTTTTGCTTTTTTATCGGCAAGGATCAAATTCTTTCATCTAAGTTTCTGCTCAAAACTATACCCAACAATTCAAGTCATCTACAAAAAAAAAATGACAATTTCAGATTTCCAACTGTTTATTTCATTTGCACCAAATTCATGATCGAGTAAACTTTCATACTATTTGAAATTTAATCTGTCCAATTTGCACTGTAGAATTCAACCTTTTCAAACTTGAAATATACAAAGTCAATTATCATTTCTCCAGAGTCTAGATCTTTATCTACAAATAGCGAGATCATTCACAGTGAGCTAAAGTAACAAACTAACAATACTAAGGTTGTGAGCATCAATGCCTACAGAATTTAGGTAACTTACAATATGTCAAAAGTTGTTAGGTATACTGGCGCATAGAATACAATCAAAGCACAGAATACTAACTATGTCATATCATCAAATGCTAAAATAAAAGTGCTTGAAAGAAATCGTCGCTATCTAACCTTCCATACTTACAAACTAGAAAACTATGTAAAGAGAAGAAAAGGAAAAAGATAATACTTTCTAATGCCATCTCCCCATGGTCAGGCTGACACACAATTAGATTTTCTATGTCCACTCCCAGAGCCCTTGAATAAGCAGGATCAAAAGCATGCTCTGCATCCACAAGCATGGCATTGCCTCCCATCTTCTGCTCATTCGACATACAGTTGCAGAAGATCAGCTCAGACACAGATAATAATGTCGTTGTATGAATCGTTATCCTCTTAACCTAGAACTACGACAAATAGGATGAATAACGAAACAATACCTGCACTTCAGCAATTGCATGGAGTGCTAGAGTGGTCTTTCCACTACTCTCTGGACCATATATCTGAATGAGAAAAAGAGGGTTACTACTCTCAGCCACAGGAAGGCCTTATCTACTATAGCAACGAGTACCGACAATATTATGGCTAAAACATAAAAAGCCGCTTACCTCTACAATTCTTCCTTTTGGAAGGCCCCCACCTAGTGCAAAGTCTAGCGTCAAACAGCCACTTGGAAAAGTTTCACTGAACACAGCATTTCGAGAATTAAATCAAAAACATTCTAACATAATGACGATTGTGATTCTTGGATACGTTGCCACCCACCGAGGTGCAGAATGCTACATATTTATTGAATTGATTGGGCATTATTGCAGATGCAGGAAACCACAACCTAAGAAACTACCATGGAACAAACAACTAATACCGACAAAAAAAAGGGACAGGATTAAGAAAACAACATACACTAGAGCTCCGCCTGCACTGCCTAATCTTGTAACACTTCCTTTACCAAAAGAGCTGTTTATATCATTCATCGCTGCTTCTAGAGCTTTTTGCTGAAAATGCAAACAAAGAATACACATGATTCAATAGTGTCAATCTCAAATTGAAACTTAATTGTTTCTGCTGAGACTCAAGTGTAGGTCTTACAACTGCCGAATATCAACAATTCACATTTTCTTATCAATATTCGAGTTAAACCCTAACTAAAACCCATACAGTAATCCAAAACCTTTCAACTAAAATACTAATCACATGTTTGGTTCTCACATTAATCAAACTCTGAAGACCATAAAACCTTCCAATAACTGAAAATAAACATGCAACCAGGTCTTGGATAGTGGGGGCAGTTGCCCCAATTGAGCTCAAGCCTAAAATTGTTCTTCAATTTCGAATCAAAAAAATGAATTTTTTTTTTTTTTTTTGAAAGGAAAAGAAGTTTACCCTGTCAATGGAACGGGGGTCTGAATCACCAGAAACAGCACCATTTCCTTTGATATCGAACTCACAGCGAGCTCTCTTTTGTTTATTACTACTACGGAGCTTTGATGATGAAAACCTAATAAAGCGAGAAACTTGAAATTTCAGAGGAGATAGATGGAAAACTGGATTGTGGTTTATGGAATGGAAGACATGGGTTTTTACAAGACAGACTGAATCCATCTTGAACTCTACTCAAGGGATAGACACAGTCTGAGAGAGTGAAAGAGGCAAATTTGTTGGGAAGAGAAGAGGTGAGTTTGGGTTTGGGTTTGCTTTATAATACTTTCTCCTTCATTCAGATATTGTATAGAAAGGTAAAAGCTTCCAGAGTAAGCTTCAAGAAGAAAGGGAACTCATTTTGTTGGGAGAGCGAGAGACAGTCTGAAAAGAGAAGCCTAAAAAAATACAGTAAGAAGAAGAAGAAGAAGTATACGAAAAAGAGGAGGGACCGGAAGGAGAGGGCAAGCGTCAAACCAATCTATCAAAATGGGCTCTTGGTTCAAACTTACAAACTTCAAACAAGCCCTAGCATCAATTTTTATTATTTTTTCTTATTATGCTCTGATTTTCAAAATAATAAGCTGATTTTATTTGCAATTGAGGAGGAGGACACATTTTTACCGAATTCAAAGCTGGCTGCGTGCAGATAGTTGTACCGCATAGACTCTGGGGGAATTATGGTAGGGTAAAAGAAAGCTTGAGAGCTGGAAAAACGCCTCGGTTGAAAGAGCATGCTTCTACATTTTTAAGAAGGATTTACTTCACGGGCGAGGTCTCTGGTTCAAATCCTGAATGGCCCAGCTACGCGCTAACACGTATCTGTTTTCTTGGTTGGAGATGTGGTCAAGCTGTTTTTCACAGATAAAATATAAGCGATGAAGCAGTTTGTATGTGACAAGCTATAGCAATTTCCATAAACTCGTTATCTCTGGCAGCATGCTTGGTGCATCTTATATTTCTTTGAAGAAAAAGTTGTATTTAGTTGTACAACACTAACAAAAGTACCGTGAGTGAATATTTTAGCATTTAAATAAAAAATATATACATAAAACCAACCTATTATTTTGAAATATATGGAGCACTTTTTTATTCAGGAAAATGTACTAAACTTTTGTTTTCCCTGTTTAAGACAACCTGATGGGTCCATAAACCCAAAAGCTACAATCCTGCTCACTACATATACAGCTAGTATGTGGGTCCCACATGGTTGTCTCACACATGCCTGCCCGTTCTGGCGAATACATGGTGTTGTTTATGAAAAAAATAGTTAACGCAAGCTTAGTTGTCCAACATTTTAGGCCTTCAAATAACTCTTCTTGCAGGCTCTTAACTAATAAAATCAACAAAAAATGGGAAAACCCACGAGAAAACTGGTGGAAGCTTAATTTTGATGCTGCTTTCGATAAAGAAACAAAAATTTGTGGTATTGGACTAATTCTTAGAGATTGTGCAGGGAGTTTTGTGGAGGCCTTGGTGAAAGTAACAAGAGCTAGAAATGATGAACACGGTGAAGGTTTGGCTTTGTTAGAAGCTGCAGAATGGATCAAGAGTGGAGGCTGGAAAAATATCATCATTGAAGGAGACTGTTAGTCTGTCATAGAAGCAGTGACTTCAAATTTTGCTAATACTAGCTGGCATGACCACAATCTTCTTTCGGATATTAGTAGGATTTTAGAATCTATTAGTAATATTAAGTGTGTTTACTTTCCTAAGTCTGGTAACGAAGCGGCTGATGGATTAGCCTCCTCTGCTTTGCAGAAGGATAACTTGATGTAATTTGTTCTCCTTTAGTAATGAATTTGCTTTTACCACCAAAAAAAAAAAAAAAAACTATGCTTGAAAATGCGGTACTGCATTTAAAAAAAAAGATGTTTTAGCACGAAATCGTTTCATGGTGAAAATTTGTCAGCATTTATTGTTCGGGTCGTTTTTCCACTATTGGGGATCCGTCAGCTCAATTCTAAATACTAGATGATTTTATAATTGGAGCGCTAAATCAATTGGCGTTTCCCCAGTTCTCCTACACAGATTCACAGTCGTACGAGCTAGTCTATCTCTATCCTTCTCAGTGAAGTGGCTATGGGTTGTGAAGGCGATGAGAAAACATCATTAGACTCCATCTTAAAACACAATAAGATAAAAACAGGAAGACAATAGAAAAGATTATAAGCTTAATGGAACGCTGTTTAAGGTGGTTTTCAAACAAAAAGTGAATCCCAATTGAAAATCCAAAACGGAAAAGATATTATGCCTATAAAAATATTTTCCACTAATGGAAAGAAACTATACATAATGAGAAGATCAATTCTTTAATTTTGATAATCGTATCTGAAGTAGCTTTGTTGATGAAAAGCATTTTGTTTCTCTCATTTACGATTATATAAATTGCAGCAGGAAAGAACATATTGGAAAATTCTAAGTCTCAATCAGAGATGGAAGCACCTCCCTTTGAGGATGATGATGGTTTGAGAGATTTCGACCCCGACACCGACAATGATGAGCAAATTGATGCGGTCAAATGTTCGTTTCAAGATGAAAATGAAGATTTTGAAGATTGATTCTCTTGGGTTTCCGGTTTGTCAAGGTTCCAAAGTTTGGTCTTTTGGGCCGTAGGTTTGAAATTTTTCTTTGGGTTTGTGTTGAGTTTGCTCCTTCGTGGGCTTGTTTTTTTCCTTTTTCTTTTCTTTTTGTAACTTTGGTGTCACTCTTGGTAACATCTTTGTTTTTAATTAAATTTGCCCTTCCCCGTCAAAAAAAAAAAATTTGCAGCAGGAATAGTTCCATATTGTTATCCAACTCCACAGAAATTTCCATTGACCAATTGTAAAAGAAAAATGGTTTGCGCTTAAACCTTTATACATTGCCACTTTAATTATTTACTATGGAGGTGTTGTTGTTGAGTATTAGTTCCACGTAGCTACCCTTCCTATACTAGATCCTCCTTATATGCATGAGGGCATCTACACTCATTGCCAATTGGTTTTGAGTTGGAACCCCAAGTGCTAGTTTGGTATCAGAATTAGGCCTAGGCCCTGTATGTGAAGGAGGACAGTAAGACCCGACCCATAAAGGCGGCAGGCACTCATGCAGTGGTCCACGTGTCGGGTACACCCCTACATATGGAGGGGGCATGTTGAGAATTATTAGTCCCACATAGATAACCTTCCTAGACTAAATCCTCCTTATATGCATGAGGGCCTTTCCACTCATTGCCTATTGGTTTTGAGTTTGAAGCCCAAATGCTAGTAGTTGTATGTTGCTACCAATGATATAAACTTTCCCTTGTTAGTAATAATTTTTATAAATGAAAGCCTAATAATCATAATATTTCAAAGACCAGCCTCAATACAAGAGGCAACTTTTGCTATCCTTATAGTTTTATTACTTTTCATCTTAAATGTTGCCACTCCATAAAGTACTTATGTTATTCGTTCTAGTTTATTTCAACACCATGAACATCTCCATTCTCCTTGACTTAGATGGGCACGAAAAAAAGCATTACTTCATGCATTGTTTCTCCTTTGGGTTATTTGGATTTTGGTACTCAGTTTTTGACCAAAACCTTGGTTTGGTCAAAATTTGTCCAGCCTTTGCGTTTGGTCTAAAGACCAATGTTGACTTTTATTGACCCAGTTCAGTCTAAATATTAATAATTTTAATTCCATCATTAGTATATATTTATATATATTATATTATATACCTATTTACTATTTTACCCTATATTTCTTGCACATTTACATAAGATATTTGCACATTTGTTTTATGTATCGCCCCACCAGTTTTTATTTTACCCTTTGCTCTGCACCAGTTCTTCATACCGGCAAAACTAGGATTTGAATGGGCCGCGTCCTCAGGCAAGAGAGTATTTTAGAATCTGAGAAGAACACAAAGTTATTGATTGAGTTTTGAGTTTGATATAATATCGAAGACAACCAGACAGGGAAGAAGACAAGTTATGACTTCCATTGATTGTGATGTTGAGCGATGAAGATAATAAAGTTTTTTGAGTTAATGAAGATGGGTTTATATGGATGTTTCTTCTGAGCATAATTGAAGACAGAAATGGGTTTTCTTCCAAAGTTGGTAGTAGTGAAGATTTAGCTGTAGAAGATGGATCTACTGTTGTGAAATTAGGGTTTGAATTGAGATGTAGGATTTAATTGATTCAAAATGGAAGAAGTAGTTGGTGGTATTTGTTGATCGAATTAAAGAATGGGTGAGAGATTGAAATGGATTTGTGTTGAAATTAAAGAGATCGATTCTTAGAACATGGAAGAAGATGGTAATAGATGACTGAATTGGTGATTATGGTGTTATTGAGTTTGAGAAGATCTATTACTGAATAAGTGGAAACACAGAAGTAACGATGGTACCTTCGTTTCCACAATTAATGTTCGCAGTAATGAAGTGTGCGATATTTAAAACACATAATAAATCAAAGGGGAGAACCCTAAGCATAAGAGCTTGTCATCGTTTTACTTATGCAAATATTGGTTGCATAACAACGATCATAACCAGTAATACGAGCCAAGTCAAGTAATAAATGCATAATGTAAATAAGACGATGATTTGCGTGGTTCGGTACTAAGGCCTACATCCATGGGGTATTGAGGTTTTCATTATGTATTTAACATGATTACATAACTCAGTCCGAAGACTCTGAGTGAGGGAACGAAGATAAGGTATGTTAGAGCACTGCATGGTCGAACTCTCATGTGTTGCTATCTCAAGCTTGTTTGTCGATGTTAGTGATCAAAAGTATAAGTCTTGATTTCTAGTCTACTTATAGATGCCTCGGACTAGGACATTGATTGTGTAATTGAGCCTTAGAATTCACGCCGTTCATCATTTGAAGGAGAGGAACTACTAAGGAGAGCTTGTGGAACTTCATCAACAAAAGGTATGTGGAGACTGAAACTCATCTATCACTTGGAAATTCTATTTCTACTATATCTCCTATATTGAGACATAAGTGGTGTTACGATATAGTTTTCTATTATACACATTTGAGATTTTGAGCTGAGTTTAACTCGCTTGCATATTTCTCAGAATATGTGTTGGAAAGCTTTTGCTTCGACCAAGTTTATCTTATATTCTTGACGCAAGTCAAAAGATGATCATGTGAAAATTTCTGAGTAACATCTTACATGGTTTGTGTGATACAATCATTTGGTGTAGACTTGGAATGTTTCGTTATGATTATTTCAATAACTTGAAATAAGATAGTTTCAATGATTGAAATAATAGTTTAGAACACTTAACCATTATTGTATATGACATGTTGTGTACTCTTGCACATATGTAACCATGTCCGGGAACCATAGTATGCGTACCCATACGCGTACCTGTTGGCTTGAGAAATTCGAGAACCTAAGTATACGCACCTGTTTGCGTACTAGCATAAGGTGCATGTACGAATATTTCTGCTGGTATTGGAAGTACGCGTACCCATTTGTGTACTGGAGAAACCCAATCTTGGTCCGGGTATTTCAAGTATGCGTACCTGTTTGCATACTTGAAGGTTAAAGTTCTAAAATCGGTTGTGTTCATGAACTTAAACATTTATATAATAAGGAATGCAATCTTTTCAAACCGTGGCTAAAATGTTCATATATAGTTCTAAAATCGATTGTGTTCATGAACTTAAACATTTATATAATAAGGAATGCAATCTTTGCAAACCGTAGCTAAAATGTTCATGTATTGATCGAGTGAATCAAATCGATTTTTCTTCAATTGTGTTCTTTTATAATTCTATGAAAATATAACAATTGAACAACTCTTTAACTAGTTCCATTTGAGTCATTTGAACTAGTTATAGTTAAGATGAACAAGGTTGACATGAGAGTGATCATATGATGTACACGTTTAGGTACGGTTACATAAACCTAAATGAGGGTACAATTCATTTGTGTGTAACAAGATAAGTTCGATCTAACGATTGAAAGATATTAGCTTGGTTGAATCAGGTTTTTCATCTAACGGTGGATATTGAATGCTTTGTTACCAATGTAACTTAGATTGCAAACCCTGATTTCAAAACTATATAAAGGAGAACTCTAGTAACTGGGAAACCTAATCCCCATACTTATGTGTGTTACTAGTTGCATAGCTAGAGTCGATTCACTTTTAACCTTAGGTTTCTCACGAGACCCTGTATGTTAACGACTTAAAGACTTCATTGGGATTGTGAAGCCAAAACCAGCTATTTTCTCTGTAGTTGCGTGATCTGATCTTGCTGTTTCTATCGTGGTTGAGTGCAATCGTAAGATTGGCTTGATATTTATATGTCTGATAGGCAAATAGAAAAATAATCACAAACAACTTCGTCTCATCGTTTGTGATTCCACAATATCTTGTTTCGTTAATCGATTAATATTATTGTGAGGTGATTTATAATACTAGGATATTCTTCGGGAATATAGACCGGTTTATCAATTGGTCCTTGTTCACCTTGATTTATCAAAAGACGGAACAAAACTCATAGGTATTTCTGTGGGAGACAGATTTATCTATTCCAATATACTTTTCTGTGTGAGACAAATTTATTTATCAAGTCTTCGACTTTGGGTCGTAACAACTCTTGGTTATGGGTGAGATCAACTATGGGAATCAAGTGCGTAGTATCCTGCTGGGATCAGATATGTAAGGAATGCAACTATACCTTGAATCAATGTAACATTGATTAGGGTTCAACTACAGTCCAGTCCGGAGTTCAGTTGTAGTAGGCTAGTTTCTCTAGCGGCTTAATACAGGTTTTCAAAGATGGACTAGCTCCTGGGGTTTTTCTGCATTTGTGGTTTTCCTCGTTAACAAAATTCTGGTGTCTGTGTTATTTCTTTTCCGCATTATATTTTAATATATAATTGAAATATCACAGGTTGTGTGTTGTATCGATCAATTAGGAAATCCAACCTTTGGTTGTTGATTGAAATTGATTGATCCTTGAACATTGGTCTTTGGTACCGTTCAAGTTACTTCTCTTATATTTAATCGGGCTCGCAAATTTCTATTTGCAGATTGCATATTGAAATAAGAGTTAGAGATATAAACTCATTTATATACTTTTCTCTAGATTGAGTCTGACTTCTAGTCGATTCTCTAGAAATTATATTGGATTAAGTCCTCTCAGATTGCCAAACGAATTGTTGAGTGTGGTTGGTGTACCCTCGTATTTTCCAGGTAAAAGGGGATTACTCATACCTAATGTATTACACTTTCTCTCTCCCCCCTAATAGTTCTCTCCTAAAAATGGTTGACCCCCTCTTTAAAGGTCGAGTAGGGTATTTATAGGCTCTTCCTATGGGCCTCTCTCTCTGACATGACTGTCATTTATCGTATTGGTTCGTGTGCCGATCCGAAGTCTATCTTCGTGATGCTCCGATGCCTACAATAGTAATATGTTGCAGAGATGATCCGCCTCTGCTTCCTCCATAGGAATCGTGACACGTATCATATGTTAGTAGCTTTTAATGTAGGTGGTTGGGCAGTCCGCACGCGTCAGACAGCTGTTGCTGCAGCTGTCACTTCCATGTATGTAGATCTCATCTCCCCCATTCATTCTTGGATCTTCCTTGGGATATGATAAAGTGATTTTTTTTGAGTTCTTACTGTGCTTCGCGGTGCTACTTCCGTTAGGTACTCCTTAGCTTCTTGGGCGTCGGATCTGTCTCATTGGATACGTGGAAGATGATGATCGATGTCCTTTAGGTGTCGTACCGTGGCATCATGGTTCGATGCTCCCTTACCTTATGGAGTACACTTGTATTCTTCTTGACATATGGTCAATTATGAATTATGTGTATATAATTTTCCCCTTTTATTCTAGGTTTGATGATGGTCAAAGTTTGAAAATAACTCCATATCCAACACGTTTCCCATTCCTTGCTATAACTTCCCCTTGATTTTTGGGTACGTTTCCCACTCCTTGTAATAACTTACCCACAATTTCGTGGCGGTTTTCTCCGCCATTTTTTGTCATTATAAATATGAAAGAGGATTTGGGCATAATAACTTTTATTCCATTCTCATTCTTTTTTTTATTCCATTCTCATTCTCGATCTTTTCTTTGGTTCTCTTAGAAGCTTTTACTTCTCTTCTTCTTTCTTCTGTACTTAACTTTTGTTTGATTTTCCTCACTAGTACTACACCCAGTTTGCATTGATAGTATCTTTTCTAGTAATATCCTTGTATTTGTGAATGCCTGGTTGGTGATTCTTTATTACATATTCTTTTTCATTTCCTGGTTTCGCCATTTTTACAGGTATGTTGATTTTGCTTTCTCATTTCATCTCTGCTGCTGTCGTTACTTCTACTGGGTTTTGTGATGGAAAACTTGATATACGAAAGTATATATACTTTCACCTGTTCTTCACCACAAAATCTGGAGTCATATGTTGTTTTGGACTGGAATATTTTCTTCTTGATCATTTTGAGTTTTTGATAGTCTGATGATGTGAAGTAATTACTATAAATCTAGTTTAACCTTCGTTTTTATCCTATGCCTCTCTTAGGTTGTTAGGGAAGATACTGAGCGAAGACAAAATCCATATAGGTCTCCACAGTAGATTCCTTATAAATCTTCTCCACCTAGAAGCCCTGATATTTCTCCGCCGAAGGATCTACCTCGAAGGTCTTCTCAGTCAGATCTTCGTCATCTGATCCAAAAGTTTTTTCTCAAAGAAGGGGTGATATACGGAAAAGTTCTCGTTATGCAGTTGATCGTCCCACAGGTAGATCACTTTCACAGCGTTCAAAACCGTTGGCAGCTCAACCTCTTCGTTCTATCGCTCCATCTTCCCCTTTAGTCCCAAAGAGGCCTAAGCCTTCATTGAAGGATCCTTCGTCAAAAAATCTGAATCTGTCAAATTTTACAAATTTTATCTCGTTGAAAAGGTAATAAAAAACTTTACACAATGAGTACAAACAAAAATATCAAATTTAGAGTTTGCACAAAAAATTCAGAGGTATTTATCAATTTAGGCACAATTTTAGAAAATTAAATGTATATTTATTATGCAAACCACCACAAAGGATACGCAAAGATAATTAGATTTTGGTACTCAGGTTTTGTCCAGGACTAGGCTTTAATCTAACATTTGTCTTATGTTAGTGTTTGGTACCTGGAGTGAATGTTGACTCAAGTTCACTGTTTATGACCAGACTTAATTAATTTTATAAAATAAAAATACTGGTTTATAATTGTATCCCTAAAATGGGCCAGGAATCCAACAGCTATAATAACACTATTAATCCGACGACCAAGATCAAACATTCATTACACTAATTCCATGCACATATTTATCAAACCTAGCATTCATATAAGCATTCTTTCATTCACCGGCAACAACTCATTTCAGTTAACAGAACATCAAATACTGGATCAGATCCCTAGCTTGTTCCCTTCTCGGCTTTGTAATGATCTTAACTTAGAACAAAACTAATAATCACCATATCTATTTCCTGTTGCTCTAACCCCTCTTTGAATTCACTACTCAATCGTTGTTTTTTCTTGATTCACTACATCATCCATTCAACCTTTTCAGTTCATTCATTCATCATTATAATCAAAAAAAGCAACATCACATTCCCAATCTGAACTCCAAACCCATCACTCACAACACCAACAATTCTAATTACCAGCTTCATTAATGTACATCACCCACCGTCAATTTCTTCCTCAAAATCACCATCAATAGCAAACACATTTCTTCCATAACTGAACTCAAGCAAAATCACCATTCCTATTCTCTACCAAATCCCATTAAATTAACATCTCAAACCAACAACGCCAGATCCCTTTTTTACCAACCGAAATCCCTAGAAAAGAAATCATTAAATTTTTATAGACATCACAAATTAGGGATTTAATAACATTCCCAAATGTTCGATTTCTCAATCCGGGGTACCCAAATTGGTCGATTTATGTACCAATTTCTCAAAAATCAAAATCGAGGGTGTTAAGAAATATGGCTCATCACATTTCTATCAAAAATTAAGAGAAAGGAAACAACAAGAGCATCAAATTTTACCTGATATCATAGAATCATAATCGATGATCAGCTTAAATCAAGGAGAAGAAGGTAATAAGAATAATGGAAATAAAATGAATCGGAGTTCTTAATCAAGTTTTCATGGAGCAACAAGTGTGGGTACAAAATATCGCACACTCATTTAGCATGCGAAATAACTCCTATAAATAGTAAGCGAATACGAACGCATAAAGCACCTCCAAGATGACGAACCGGATGATGTCACCTAGTCACAATAATAGTGTGAAGAACCGTGGAACAATGAAGAAATCGTGCGGCAATGATAAAATCTTCGCAACATTGACGCACGTCAGATCCGAAATTATGGGATTTATTAGTTGTCCTCCACTATGTAAACTCCTATATAAGGAACCAAACAACTTTGTAGAAGGGGATATTTTTGGTGAGCTGGGATAAGATATTTAGGAGAGAGAGAGAGTTATTTTCTTTCCAAGTTAGGGTTTTCCCTCATCATATTTGTACTTGTTCTAAGATTTAATAAAATATTTTAAGTATTTTATCATGATTTCTTAGATTACTTCATAGATAATCAATAGGGTGTGGTTGTAGGATTTATTGCAACTACAACAAGGTTTCTATGAAGAGAAAGAGAAAAAGAAAGATAAACTGAATCGAGTTTTATAAGAACGGAGGGAGATGGTCACTGCGAGTTTGGTTGGTCATGGCGGAGAAGAACTCAAGCTCGCAGTGGTAGTTTGAGTGATGGCAGGTGAGAATAATAAAGAATACTCGAGTAGGTAGGGAAAGCCAGGGAAGATGAGTTGGGTTTTGAGTCTGTGATTGTTTTGAGAGTACGGTGGCGGAGATGGTATCGAGAAGATGAGTTACTTAAGGTTAGGAAAAATTTAGGTTACTTTAGTAATTTTGTGTAATTATTTCACCTTATTTCTACTTTATTTTTATTTATTTATCAGTTTAATAATTTATAAAAAGAAATTTACATTTAACTGAATCAACTTGAGTCAACGTCCAGTCCAGGTACCAAGCACTAACGTTAGACAAGTGTTAGACCAAAGCCTAGTCCTGGAAAAAACCTGAGTACCAAAATAAAATTATCCCTACATAATACTTCATATAGCCATATTTTGGTTTATGCATCAACTAAATTTCCGTTGCAACTAATAAACCGATATACTCCCACCGTTTCAAGAAAAGTGATACTTTCATTTTAGGCACAATTCTTGAAAATTGAACGTATAGCCATTATGCAAACCACCACAAAGGATGCATAACGCATCATGCAACCACATTTTGGTTTATGGATCGACTATTTTACGTTTCTGAAAAAGTGATACTTTCCCCATTTCAGAAAAAGTTTCTGAAACGGGGCGAAAATATCACTTTTTCTGAAACGGAGCGAAAGTATCACTTTTTCTAAAACAAGACAAAAATAGTCGCATACAAACCCCATCATCAGATTCTTCTTCGATCGGCCCTTCTACCGTGACAATGATTGTACTAGTTCATGAATTCTAATTGTTTGTTGTGGGAGGAATATATGAAGGTTTATCCCTATTTACCATCCCTATTTTTTCTATTTCCTATCCCTTCACAATTTCGAAAACTAATTTACTTTTTAATTCTAAATTTTCCTATGAACCACCTACAAAAGTCAAATTGATTTTGACTATGACTACAGTAAAACCTCCCCGGAAGAATACTCCATATTGGAATAAACTCCACATAAGAATAAAAATGTATGGTCCCGACTTGGGCCAGTTATAATTAAGAATAAAATCCATATTGGAATAAGTCATAATTTTTTCCGGTCCCGTATTAAAGAACATACCTCCATATAAGAATAATTGACATTATAATATAAATAATATAAGTCATGTCATACATCAAAGTTTAAGATGAAGAGATTCTTGTAACCATTTACAAGATTATTTTTCTTTAAAGTAAATTCTTTGCTATCTTGTGCACAACATAATACAAATACCTTTCACTCATATGATTTTATTCGTCGATTTCAGTGTCAAAGTTGAGTTTTATGTGGATTGTGTTATAAAAAATTTCATATCTACATACATGTAAAACAAAATCCCAATCTAAGTAGTACTTATATTTACCTAGATACATTTATGGTGCTTCCTATGCATATGTATGTGTTTTCCCAAATTTCTCTATTCAAGGTAGAGACCTCCATATAAGAATAACCCCCATATAAGTGTTGCAGTGGAAAATATGGAGAAAGTAAAGAGACAAAGAGAGGTTTCTATTGATCAGGATAATAGGGTTACATGGATACAATATCCTTTATATATATGTAAAGGTAAACTCTAGGTAACTAGATGGACCGCACATCCATGGGACATAGGCCCTATAACACTCCCCCTTATGCGGTTCAATAACAAAACTTTACACATAGTGCTTCACATATAGTTCTTTGAATATTGTTCTTCAAATGTCGTTCCCTCCTTGATGACTTGTGCCGAAATCAATTGCCTCATTAAAACTTTGATAAGGAAAAAATCCAGTGGGACAAAACCTTGATATAACTCTTCACATGTATTACTTCACATGTTGTCTCGTACTTTACATGTAGTTCGTCACATGCAATACGATCTTAAAAGATCGACGAGTCTAAGTTAATTGCCTCGTAAAAACTTCGTCCGGAAAAACCCATAGGGACAAAACCTGAACTAAAGAAAAGGAGTACAATATCAAGCGAACTTAGAACATATATGGACTCAAATATGTTGCCTCATTAAAACCTTGACAAGGAAAACCCAGTGGGATAAAACCTTGACAAAGGGAAAAGAGTACAACATGACAGATGCATGTAAAAGTGATCTGTTGCAGATGATCACTTTGCTCCATTGAAGTTTACTGGTTGCTTACAATTCTTAAGGCTGAAAATCCTTGTGGGAAAGACAATAGCCTTAGCTAGAAAATTACATTCCCGGTGTTTGTTGTTGTCTCATTAGAAACCTTGCCGAGTAACAAAACCATGTGGGAAAAAAAAACCTCGATGAAGGAAAAGAGTTCAACACACCATTAGATGCTCCCCCTGATATCAGCTAATTTTCATTAGTCTAATGCAGTCAAAAGGAGTTTATCACACTTTACTTTGGTGACTTGAACGTTTATAAAACCACCCTATTGTTGATTCTAGAAGTTACGTTGCTTAACAGACTATCGTATTTCATTTCTTTGATTCAGATATTTTCAGTAATATCAACATGATCTTTATGTCTTCAACGTTCAACATACTTGATGTTTTTAGTGTTGTCTCGCTAAAAATCTTGTCGAGTAACAAAACCCTTTGGGAAAAACTATTCTCGATCGAAGGGAAAAAGAGTACAACACAACTTCGATTTCGAAGTAAAATATGTCGACATCATATCCTTGGATCCTCCCCCTGATGTCGGCATCTCCCTCTGATTACTTTCAGAGTTGTTCCAGAATGTTCCTTTAGTCATGTATTTTTCGAAACTGAATATTGGTAATGACTTAGAAAATAATCTACCATATCTCCCTCTGATTACTTTCGTTGGAGAAGAGATTATTGTTCCTTCTTAATCAACAACTTTTGGATTGCACTTTCATTAACATTCCTTTTAATGTCTTTGTAGGAATAAAATAGATTTATGTTAATGGTTACTTTTAAGTACATGATTACATTCACTATACCATTCCAATGACCTTGCGTTGGCGCTGAGCTATATCTAGCTAACAAGTTCCTTGAGGATGCAAAATTTTATGGAGTACATTATTATACTAAGTACAACAATGCTTCTATTGTACTTAGATATGTGAATTTCATCTCCCAACACATCTTCGTCATCTTCCTTTAGACGAAATTGTCACTTACTTACATTTGAACCTCGACTAATCATGGGAGTGCTATCAGGATGCATGTCTTTGTTAAATTGCCTGACAACTTTAGACAAATGCAAACTGGTGGGATAATATACCACAATCTCAGTATTCGGTCGAGCTTTCCCTAGATTTTTCATATCAAATTCGGATTTCAAATAGCTTTTAAGGTTTCTTATTACATCAAGAGTACCCATCATGTCCGTACCATCGACATAGATAACTATAATTCCAAATCAGGAACTTTCTTGTGAATACGCAAGGATAAATAACTTACTTGCCTATCCCCTCCAAATCAAATAGTCACTTAGACGGGTATACCACATCCGCCTGATTGCTTGAATATATAAGTGAGCGTTTTATCTAATTGTAAACGCACTCTGTGGTTTAGAGTCATTTGATTTGGGAAACAAAAGTATATCAATTACTTTTGTAAATATCTTCTATCTCTTGATTCTTTCAGAGATACGTAACAACCACATACATATGCTGCATTTAAAGTCCTTTTAAAATTACCAATCTAACTAAGTAGCGGAACTCTATAACGTTCATTACAAGAGAACAATTCCAGGGCTTTGTGAGAAACCTCGTGCCACAAGGAGAGCCATTGTACTTTAAGACTACTTTCTTCTCATTATGCTTTATGACAAATTAATTATGTATGTCCAATAGGCTTTACACTTGGTTGGTTAGCACTACCACACCAAATACCCATATATTTGCCAAAGAACTAAGTTCTACCTGGATTATGTAGGCCAAATATGTTGTTTATTTGAAATTAATCAAAATAAAGCATGGTTCAATCTCATTGTGCTCTATTTCTGGAGCAACTATTTATGGATTATATCATCACTGTGCACACATGATCCTTCCATTGACTCATTGTATTCTCATAATCCGTTAGGATTTCATTCTTCTCTAGAATTATTTAAAACTTCGGAGCGTCCTCCAGTATTGATTCATGGACATAGTCAGAGACAATCAAATGAGATGATTTCATTAATGATACAAATTAGGTTGTGCCTTACTCAACTACTTCCTTTCTGGGTGAGCATTGATCGAACCTGGTGGTTTCTCCATCTTCCTTTATGGATCCACGGCCTCAACTACACTTACACCAAGTGTAATTGGAACACCTTAGTCTATGGTGTACCCCATACTGAGGATTTCTAACCTTGCAGGAATATTTGCAGCTGGTATGTGTGATTTTGTCACTTTAGTGACATCAGTGTACATTCTGAAAATTGATTATTCTTTGTCTCTTTACTTTCTCCATATAATGGAGTATAAGAATCAATATGAGACATAGTTGGAACACACCAGGACAATTCATGTCGTTTCCTTAGAAAATACTTTTTCTTATCTCCCCCTAATGACGGGAAGACTGTCTCATTAAAATGACAACTCGCAAATCTAGCGGTAAGAGATCGCCTGCCAAAGGTTTTAAAATGCGGATAATCGTTGGGAACTCATTTCCAACATAACTACTTAACAGTTTTGAAGACCCATTATAGTACGATGTGGAGTCGTAATTGCACATATATAGTGCAACCAAAAATGCGTAAGAACACGAATGTCAGGCTTAAATCCAGTTACCAACTGGTACGCATAAAAGGTTGACTAATATTGGGTTCTAAAACGAATTAAGTAAAGATGCATCAATATTTCATATTCCCCAAGCAGTTAAAGGTAGGTTTGTACGCATAACCATACCTTAGGCACCATATGTAACCTTTAATGATAGCCTTTGCGAGACTTGAGGTATAGGATACTCTGAATTTGATCCTATTAAACATGCAATAACCATCAAGTCCTTTTGATGTACACTCGCTAGCATTTACAAGGGGTGGTGATTCCTTACATGTAAAATATGTGCTAGTAGTTTTCCAAACGCAAATTTCTTTGGAGCTATAATTAGTCCAAAATGTCAAAAAATTCACCAGATCCATCAGTCACATCAATGGTCTTCATTCTGCATGAATATTTTTCTAAATTTCACCTTGTTATCTTTGTAATATGGATTGTTTACCATTTGCATCTTAGGATGGTCTCGATCCTGTTTTACTGAAGACTTTGTAAAATAAGTGATATGCTCTCTTACTTAAAAGCATAATGGGAGGGAGAAGGAGGTTGTGCATCTGGTAATTTAGAAAACACTTATTGAGAGATATGCCGTGACTTCGCATTCTGTCAATCTTTCTTCCGTTTTTGTTCACTCAAATAAATTGATGTTCGTATGAGTCCTTTCAAAACAATCATCATGTCACAACCAAAGTGGATTTATGGTTATGTCAAAGCCTTTATGAGTCAATTCCCAATATTTCATCGTCGATGTCAATATGGATTCAATAATCCAAATATTATAGTGATTTACACTTCACTAGGTTGACTCATTAGTTTCTCTAATGTCCTTCCAAATATATTAGAGACTAAAAAGATGCAATCAAATTACATTCTCATCACTGTGAGTTACCACATGATATCCACTTGCATGGGTTTCTGTGGAATTTAACAAGGTGTGATTATCTCTTAGTTCCTATAGAGCTTATGTAACTTTTAATCGTTATACCAATTAGGCAACAAAGATTGAGCATTCCTTCGCTCAGCTATTACATGTAATGATCCAATCATCACATGGTATTATATAAGGAAACAATTCAACAAGCAGTTTAATATATTTCCTTAAGAGCTTCGTGTAATAAGTGGTGTGGCCTTATTATGTAACAAAAGAAAAATTATCTCATTTACTTTAGAGTGTTACAGTTCATGAAGATGATATACTTTACATCATAATGTACGAATGATCCTTTTAACTCAAGTACTTTTGAGTATATCTCAAGTGCTTTAGAGAATTTCAGTCTCATGGAAATGATATACTATTCATTCCGTAAGAGCATACAATGGATATAATTATTCGCAAAAAAAAAACTTTATTTAGCTAATATAATATCGGTCAAACTATCATGTAGACAATAGTTTAGGATCAAATCATGCAAAATATAGAATCTAACCATACGAATTCGATTGAGTAAAGATAAACAATAAGAAAAATTGGCAAAGTTCTTGTTGTCATTAATGTTGACGTCTAACTATGATATGAACTTCTCCAAGAATACAGTGAGTTCGTTTTCCTTTAAACTCCCTATAACTCTTATAGTTGACTACTAATATATGAAACTTGCATTACAACACTTGTACCATTCTCAGTAAAATGCTTATACCAATATTTTCAACTCTCATTCATATGAGTCAGAATTACATCTCTGTCCCATAATAGGTAGATACATTTACTTTGTATCATTATTACTGGATCCAGAATTACAACTCTGACTAAAGAAAACTTATGTGAGTTTCTTTTCACAAATAGTGAGGTTTGCTTTTAATTACAACATATCATTGTCGAAGTTATGGACTCATTATCGTCTAAAAAGTGGATTATATCCCACTGAACATTCAAGTTTGGGGGAAAATGAATGTTTCGACAAACTTCCTTCAAAGCATTACATCGTCTGAAGTTAATATGTCGCCTTGGAAATGTTGAAGGAATGACTTCCTCTTTGAAAGGTGTATCTTTACAAGTTGAAGATTTTTATGATGAAAGTATTGTACTTGTGCACACATACTTCCACATCATAGACTCTTTAATGGTGCTCAAGTACTTCTGAGTTCAAAAGGTCAAATTAGAGCCAAATTGGTTTAGTCAAAGTCTGGTCAACTATTTGGTCAAGACCCGATCCATTAGGTTGACATGGTCATGGCTAATGAATATAAACATATATGGTTCATTATATATGAAATATTCAGGCTCATTGAATAAGTTTGAAACTATTAGTATATGAGCCCAAAACATATCGTTAACCCTAAAAGTTGACAAAATTCTTCTTTCAACTGTTCTGATCGACAGACAAATGCATCGTCATCAGATCATGATATAGTTTTTACATTAAATTTATCACAATGTTTCGACAAACATATTAAAATTTCAAAGACATCCAACGGCTCGATAAAAATATATTTATGACGTCGTATGACTATTCCGATTCACGCTTCTATAGACACAGCAGAAAATATCACGTACTTTGGAGTACGTTTCATGGTTGGATCTTTAAGAAATTTTTAAATTGCTTTAAGGAGAACAATATGTAATACATACCAAAAATATAGCATAATCTAACGGTTGTAATTCCTAAAACATACGTTTTTATAATCTGTTATAAATTAGGGTTTTCCTGAACGTACACAGATTCATTAAAATCCAGTTTTGGAGATTGCATCTTATTCCGCTTTGATTGAAATTTTAACACACATAGTTTTGACTGATCGGGTTAAACATATTAAAATTTCATGGACATCTAACGGTGAAATCTCTAGGTTTTATAATCATACGTTTGTGGAACCCTAATATATATACTACGAAAACGAATTTTCTTTGTTCAAAAGAAATACCTGGTAACGCTTCCATGATGATAAACAAATAGGATCAGAACCACGCTAATCTTCAAGTAATAATCCATAACCAATTTTGAACGAAAAAAAAAATTGCACCAGTTGGTAGAGTCGTGCTGATAACGTGTTGCAGTGGAAAATATGGAGAAAGTAAAGAGACAAAGAGAGGTTTCTATTGATCAGGATAATAGGGTTACATGGATACAATATCCTTTATATATATGTAAAGGTAAACTCTAGGTAACTAGATGGACCGCACATCCATGGACCATAGGCCCTATAACAATAAGAATATTTTTTTGTGGTCCCTAGGATATTTTTATACAGAGGTTTTACTGTATTACCATATTTATTTGCCTACTTCTTCATCAAAATATCTTTTTCATCAAACAAAACCCATTATCAAGTTAGAAACCCCAAGTTAGATTCCAATGAATCATAAAAAATAAATAATACAATTAGGTTTAGATTTAATGTTTCCCACGTTTGGGGATTTTGCTTTAACATTTCTTACCATCTTTTAGGTACAAAACTAGAAGGAAATATGATTTTGCGTGCAAATATGTTCACAACTCCACGCCATTAATGGTGATATTTGTTTTTAGTTTTCCACCCTCGGAAAATAATGGCGTGGAGATGTGATCAGTGCCAATCTTTGTTTTTTCTGTGAACAATCCCATCCTCCACACGATGATCCCTCCAAAGATTGATCACGTGTCCCCTCGACAATGTTCAAATATAGTGAAATTAATTAACATACGCCGTTAATCGACAATGGATTGTTATTTTATTTGATAAACCCATTATAGTGGACAGATAGAGGATTTTAATTCATGGCTAATATAGTATTATAGTGGTATAATTGTTTTTTGTGATTGAAGGTGTAAAAACGTGTTCTGTGATGGGAGTGCCGATAATATATATCAAAACTATTGTTTTGGGGAGACGAAGTAGAAGCAGTGGTCGGTTGTAAAGATGAAGAAGAAGCCTTTTTCTTATCTTTTGTACAGTTGTTGATAGTTTCCTTATTGAGAGTAAATAAAATGTCAAACACGTGGTATTTAAGAAATTTTTTTTTTGAAGAAGAAGGTTATATTAAAAGGAAAAAGAGAAACAACAAATTGATCACTCACTCATGAGAGCTTCCCAATTGCTCCAAATGAGACTTGGGGGAACAAATTTAAAGGTACCGGAATCAAAAGACCAAAGAACAACTAGTTGTTTAACTAGATCAATGATCTCATTAATGTCTTTCCTACGCCCACCAAAGACTCTCCCATTTCTTTCCTTCCACAAAATCCAGCATATTGCATAGTGAATAATTTTCCAAATGGCTTTACCTTTTCCTTGTAGAACGTTCGTATCCCAAGCATCAAATAATTGTAACAGCGTTCTCGGCATTGGCCATGAGATCTTGAAGGCTTTAATGAAGTGGTCCCAAATCGAGAAAGAGAAGGTGCAATGCATAAACATATGATTTGTTGTTTCATCTTCCGTTCCACACAACACACACAAGGCACTTTCTATTTGCATACCTCTATGAGACAACATATCTCTAGTGGGAAGAGAATCATGGAAAGTCGCCTACGTAATAAAATTTACCTTGTTAGGAATATGATGCTTCCAAAGATGTCCTTCAAAATGGCACAGGTCTTGTACACCCGACAAAAGCTCATAGCACCCGTGAGTGCTAAAATTCTCTAAGATGTTCACCTCGTCATCACCATCTTCCAACGTCGGTACTTAGGATTTGATTGAAAACAAAAATATCTTGCAAACGACCCCTTTGCAACCATTTATCAAGTTTCTTTAGGAAATTTGAAAGAACATGTCGTTGGTACTTAGGATTATTGGGGATGGGATTTTACGTGGATGGGAAATAGGAAAAGTGATGATGGGAAATATGGAAAACCTATATGAAAGAGAAAAAATAGCAGGTAAAAATGGAGACCTAAAAAACCGTGCAGAAATTTGATTGAAAACAAAAAATTAAGAGTTTCATAAAAACCCAAACCAACATCACAAATATAGCAACAATTTGGGCTAATAGGAAGGCCGGAACGTGGGGTTCACAAATTTATAGCTTGTTTGGATGTTCAAATAAAAGTAACTTTTTGACTTCTGTAAGTCAAAAAGTAGAAGTAAGGATTCGAGGTGATGCATATGAGAAATGTCTACTTATAGTTGAAATAGAACGACTTATAGAAGTTACTTAAGAAGTGAAAAGAAGTGGAAAAAACAATGATCTAAAACTTTTTTTTAATTTCCCTAGTGTTTTTTTACTTTCTCTTGATAGTTTATACAAAATAAGAAGAAAAAACTCAACTCAATTTTATTAAGAAAAAATAATTGATTATAATAAATTATAAACAACTTTTTTCTATTTTTGAAAATAATGAATTTTTTCAATTATGAATAAAATAATCAATTATTATAATGGTTACCAAACAACTACATAATCTATTATGAACAATATAATGGATCATTATAATAATGGTTACCAAACATCCCTATAAGTTGAAAACGAGCTTCGCGGAGAAGCAATTTTTTTTTTTTTTTTGGCTTCTCTCACTTCTGCGAGAAGTAGCTTCTAGTGGGACCCGCTCTCATTTTATCGGTTTCTACTCTTCATCTCATTTCTTCTTCTATCTTCTTTCTCTCTTTCGTCCATCAGAAAACTTCATTTTTTAGAGAAATGAATGTTCAAATCTCATGCATAGTTTTTCATTTTACTGGTAGTCTTTGTATTTATCCTACAAGATTGCTATCATTTTTGTTGCCATACAAAAATTTGGATTTGTTTTTGAACCCTGTTTTTACAATCAGTTGATGTCGTTGCAACAAAAATCAGTGGGTTGATCGAAAAAAAATCAATGGGTTTGGGAAAATTACGACTACCAAACTAATTCCATTGTTTCTATATTAGTACTAGCAGTAAACTACAAAGAAAAGATTAAAAGTGAACGGGAGATGGAATGAGAACAGGAGAAGAAAAGAATGATGCTACAGAATTTCGATTGATTGTTTAAAGCTTTGAAAATGAGGTTAGTTGTCAATAAATCTTACATATATGATAACAATAATTTAATTTCATACATAATCAGATTATTGATCTTTAATATAGCTTGCTGTACTGATTACACATTGCTGCAACTTATCTTCATATGGGATTTGTTTGAGTAATTGCACACATGAGTTTGAGTTGCACTATGTATTTGCAAAATAAGGGATTTGGTTAATGAAACCTGACATTGTCACTACTCTTGGTTGTTTCACTTTTTTTTCTTCATTTTTCTCCTGTGAAATTTGATTGGAGACTTAAACAAGAAATTAGGTGATGATGCGAGATTTTGGAAAAAGGCTTGTATCTAGTTGCTCACATTTTGCTTCTGTTCTAACGTGTTCATTCTCCCACTGATTTTTGAAAATGGATTTGATTTTTTTTTTTTTTTTTGGGTTGATGTGAACTAAACCATAACCTGCTGTGGTTAAACCAAAAAAGAAGAACAAGTGAAACCTTGTTCTGATCTCTCATTAAACAACCTGCACAATCTATTAAACAACAATGATTGTTCAGTATATTGAGCTATTAAAACTGTGTTAAAAATTCTCTTTTGCAGTATCCAGAGTAGTGCCAGTCACTGTTATGGTTGATCATCATTGTATTGTCTTATCTGTACCTCGTACAAAACTACTTATATTTTTCCTAATTAAACAACACAATCTATTGTAGGCGTTAAAAATTCAGTGGGTATTTAGTTTGGTTAGACCTATTTATTCAACTGAATATAAATGAAAGAACGAATAAACATGTTTCTTTCTTAAGTTTAGTATCAGTGGCTAACAAGCTATATTTTTGATCAATTGCAGGTGAATTTCGTTGGTTGATGGCATCAGCTAATTCCTTCAAAGAAGTCATTTTACCACAAGATCTTAACGAAGCGCTACTTGGATATACACACAACACAATCTTTTTCCCTTGTTCTTGTTAAATTTGGATGTTTGATATATTTTGTTTTGGATTCCATGAACTTATATTACAGTAGTTATACTAAGTCCTTGTTATGTTGCCAAACTTGATTTTTGACTTTTTAACTTTTAAGTCAAGCAGTTGCCAAGCTTAACTATCTGCTTTTTTGCTTCTGAGAAGTCCAGAAGCACTTCTGGCTTCTGCTTTTGTATCCAAACAGGCTATAGAGAGCAGTAGGTCAAAAAAATCCTACGTGGATGTTATTGTTAGACCCCCATTTATTTAAATTTTATCCATGCATCTTAATAAGACCCTTTATACTAAAACTCATCTCCATTAATTAAGGTTATACAATGTATTTTAGATTTAGATAAACATTAAAAAAATAATATTTAACTTGATTCTATATTAAAAATTATTATTTTTTAAATAAAATTGATGACATTGAATTAGTTAAGGGTCATCCCGAAGATATAGGTAAGACTTTCTTTAACACCTTCGTATTTAGTATTTGATCCCTCCTAATTTGTAGGACTTAACTATTGGAAATGATTTTATACTAAATGAGGGTCTAAAATCCTACGTGTCATTTAAAAAAAAATATTTTCACCTTCTGCTGGAGATGTCCTTACTATTGGTGCGGTACACAAATTTATTGGCCCTACTTACTATTTCTCAAAGGAAAAGAAAAAAAAAATAATTTTTTGCCACATCCCAAACAAAATCTCTCTTTCTCTTTCTATTTCTTGGTTTCTCTCTCTATTTATGAGAAATGTTACAGACTCCATTTTTTCTCCCGCGTCATCAAATCCGCCCCTAACCAACACTTCATATATAGACGTGGACCGTGGTAGCGCACAATGAAAGTCGTCTTTCAACCCCTAAACATATTATTGAGTTACTCGCACAAAAAATAAACATGATTTTGTTTATCTTCTGGCGATACGAAGATCTCGGTACTGATACAGATGAGTTGTGATCAAATTAATCTTCATTTGAAAATACAATCGATATTCAACAAAATCAAAATAAAATCAGGTAATTAATCTTATTATATACTAACAAATATAGAAAGTTGCAAAAGAACAACTGTCGGTCATTATATATTCTCGAATGAAATCTTCTCGTATCTACACTAGTGCTATAAATATAAGCATACATATACAACCAATAAAGTGCAAATTCAGTTAGATTTAGAAAGTTGAAAATGGCCCAAAGCAGCATAAGCAAGATTTTCTCTACAACTTTTCTTCTTGTTCTCATGTTTATGATGTCCCATACTGCGGGTAAACTACATTTGATCTCCTTGTATTTTTCCATCAGCCACTGTTTTATTATCATCTTGTTTCTGACATCGATCGCTATATATATATATATATATATATATATGCATTTTCTTTTTCTTTTGCAGAGTCCCGTTTACTAACGGTCGATATAACCAAGGCCGATGTTGGGCATAACGGTAATATAGTCAAGGTCAAACCGACGCATGTTAGCGTTGCAAAGAAAGGTATGCGCTTTACAAGCAGTGTATGTATTATCCTTTTTTCTTTCTTTCTTGTGTCAATCTGTGAAAGTTGATTGACATCGTCTTCTTCATTGGGTGTTAGGTGAAGGCCTAGCGCGCGTCGACACGCAAGGAGTAAATGTGGGTAAACATGGTAATATAGCAAAAGTCGGAGAGGCAAACGTCTTTGTTGCACAAAAAGGTAGTACTACAAGCTTTTCCGGACTTGGTAAACCTATGCATATATATAGCTAATATATGGAAATTGGTCAATTTGTGGCGCGGTTAGGTCATGGTATAGCAGATGTCCACCATGATGATATCGATGTGGGTAAAGGCGGATCGATTGCACATGTCGAGAAAAATGAGATTAGTGTAGGCAAACAGGGTCATCCAGCAGTAGACCTCGGCAAAGTTCAGGCTCATGCTCTTAGGGGCCCTCGTCAGTGATCAGAACAAAATGCTCAAAGCCCCTTGTTTAATTAGCTCCTCACTACTATTGGGGAGCTGAAAAGGAAATGTTATTTCACCAAGTTTGGAAGCTGGTTTATCCTTTATTTATGTACTCCCTCCGTACCACATATATAGGCGGAGGGGGACAATTCTCTTAGATTAAGAAAATTGCATTGAATTCATAATTTCTCGTATATTTTCTTGTTTTACCCCTTGTCCTATTCATACTACAATTTTCCATGCACAATAAATAAGGGTATTTAGGAGAAAAATCACCTTAAAACTAGGACTCCGCCTATTTAGTGGGACAAATAAAAAGCAAAATTCCGGCTATATAATAGGTACGTAGAGAGTATCTTATTGTAATGTTTCTTGTGCTCTTTTCTTAAATTGTATTCTAGTATTAAAGAGTCATTAATATCTAACTTCTTGTCTTCAAATTTGATAAAATTGTCTTGAAATTTGAGTCAGTTGATAGTAGGTATCAAGTGTCTCATGTTTAATTGGGATTTGAAGTCTGATTTGTTCTCAGGTTTTTCTTTGTCTACTTTGTTATGTAGCTGGAATATTGTCATGCGTACTTCCATGTAATCTGTGTACCTGGTTTCACTATTTTGGTGATACTAGGTTTTTTCTATAAAATTTGTGCTTTCAAGTCAAATTATTATTTTTTATTAGAGTTGTAGCTATCTTGGAATGAAATTTTCATGGGGGACAAATAAGATGTTGACATGTATTGTTACATTTAATTGATTCTTACAGATTTTGTTTCCAAAAACAGAAAAGAAATATATTTTTGGAGGGGTGTAGATCCCATGTCCCCTTTTTTTCTGCATCAAAGTTACCATTTTTATCTTATCTCCCGAACCAAAATCTGTTTCACTCCTCTCTCTTCTTTTTTCTTTTCACTGCACTTTTAGATTACTGGAAGAATACACAATCTTTAACAAACTCTTTCTCGGGCATCATCATCTAACATGTTGAAGAAATGGGATTTACTTTTTCTCACACTAAATCCAAAATAGAATGCATATGTATTGTAAAAAGTGTAGGCTTTGCCAGCTGTTTCAAACTCCATTCCTAGTACTTGAATTTGTTCTTTTTTATTCTAGAGTGAATTGATTCAACAAATGCGACATTTTTCATTTTCAGCTGAGATATCATCAAAAGAAATATTTAAGTCGATGTCCTTACTGAAATTCAATTTGCGCCGCTCTTGGAGGTCGTCTTCTTTAAGTTGAGCACCGTTGTGTTAACCCTATAAAACCAAAAAATATATAAACTTTAAGCTCCTTTTAATAGTTTTGATTTTACGATTTAATCACATAAATTAAAGTCTTAATATAGGATTTCAGCAATAAGGACAATAATTGACTTAAAAATGATACGACCAAATTCACTAGAATACCTGTTGTGATTGCATCGTAGCTATCGAAAGATCATTAACCTATTAGATGTGCTTCCCTTTAATGAAAAAACTTTTTGATGCAAAAACTTTGTTATTCATAAGGAACCGTAAGCTTGGATTTTGGTTCGGGAGATAAAAAAGAACGCGCAATTGGGGGATACCGAATCTAATTGGGGGATACAGTTACAGGAAAAAAATGGTGTCCCAATAGCAATTCGTGGTTACCCCCTGTCCAAATATTTTTTTAATTCCTAATATACCCCTCATTAATCCTAATTAGTGTTTAATAATAATTAGTAAAAATGTTAAGTATTTTTTATAAGATTAATGTGTGTTTTTATTTGAATTTGGGTGAGTGTGGTGAGAGTAGAAGGAGGGAAAAAAATTTGGGAGGGAAGTTTTATTTGGGGAAAATGGAGGATGATTGTGAAGAGAGAATTGATGCTGATGACAACAACTCACAATTGCAACTCTTTGTTGAGCCAACACCATTGAATGATGATTTTTACAAGAAATGAGAGTTATTTGAAGAACCTACACAAGAAAGTAAACTTGCACAACATACAAGCATCCCAACACACAGGTAAAGCTGCTAAGAGATTGAAAATTTGTTTTTTGTTTTTTTTTTTGAAACAACCATTTTTTCATCTGAAAAACCTATGTACCGGCATTGAATAAGTATGAATACAATGCCGGAACACCCTTTACCGGCATAGTATTCATAGAACAATAATGCCGGTAGGACGATATCCCCCATTTTGAAGCCGATACCGGCATATAATTCAACCAAAAACTATGCCGGTACTGCATGAAAACATACAGGAAGCACTGCCTTCCAAAGTTAAAAACCGACATAGACAAATTAATTAAAATGAATGCCGGAACTGTAAGTCTTGTCAGAAATAAAAAAAAATTAAATCACCGGAAGTGATGAAGACCGTGCCGGAATTGATGAAGACCATGCCAAAAACTGGTACCGGCATGCTTGGTAACTAACATTCAATGCCGTAACTAAGTGCCGGCATGCTCGATAAAAATATATCAATGCCGGTACTCAAGTGATTTTTTTTTCTTCAAGTTTCTGGATACTTTACATCATGTGCCGGAATAGAAATTCAAGCAACATACCATGCCGGTAGCAGTACCGGCATGCTCGATAATTAAATGATACATAGCCGGGAGGGGCTATGCAACCCCCCCCAAGACCACCTGCGTAAAATACAACTTTTGTACCGGCATCGTATTCAACCTAAATTATATGTCGGTATTGATAACAAATTCCAAGGATTTTCCTGTGTACTTAAAGTGGATTACCGGCATACACGAATAAATTCAGATCAATGCCGTGACATAATACCGGCATTGAAGTCAACCTAAAATCAATGTCGGGACAAAACATTCATTTCCAGGTGATTCTGTAACTCAATACTGGCATAGCATTCATAATCTATCGGCTTTGGATTCAACCTAAATTCTATGCCGTTACTTTGTACCGGCATTGTATTCATACAAATGTCAATGCCGGAAATCACTGAAACTCAGCTGTTTGAGTTAGGGTTCGCGATTCTAAGTTAAACCCACTGCTGTAAACTAGTTCAAAATCACTAACCTTCTCACATAAGCCATGTTTACGAGAGGTTGATTTTCCGAGTTCTCATCTTCTTCTTCTCCTTCTCCTTCTTCGACAATCTGATTGATTATTTCTTGTTGTTTGTGTTGAACAATCGATTTTGAATTCGATTGGGCTTTTCATTTCTTTCGAGAAGGCATGATTAAACGGATGAAGAAGAAGATGGAAGAAAAAAATAAATTCAAAAACCTAAACCTAGGTGTAAATATGGGATAAATGATTTGGTTTTTAGAATTTATGTTTTAGGGAAAAGGGTATAACAGTCTTTTCATAAAGAATTTTAATTAACAAAAGGGTATTTTAGTACTTTCATATCAAATGGTCACCCCTTAGAAGAAATCATGGGTTGGGGGAAGTAATCAATATCCCCCAATTAGATTGGTCATCCCTCAATTGCGCGTTCATAAAATAGGTAACAATATATATGCTTTTATGTTTTTTTACTTATCTTTAACCGTAAATTAGAAAATTAATTATGGGAATAAAAGAAGCCACGTGTCAAAATCTAACTAGTGGGACACGAGGGCACATGGAAGGAGGGGATATGGGATCTGCACCCTTGAAGAGGATTATCTTAATTGATTATATTTTTGGAAACAATTATTAAAAATGACAGATTTCACCATGAAAAAATGTTAATTTCATTTATTCTTTGTATAATTCAGACTTTATAATATTAACTCATAGTTAATTAGTATTTATTATCTATCTAAAAAATTTACGAGGAAAAAAAATTGTTGGAATTTTTTTTTTTACAACAATTGACTATCTGAAAATTTTACGAGAAAAAAAATCTTTTCCCGTATCTAAAAACCTAGCGAGATTGGGGTATATCCAATTTTAAAGGGACTCTTTTGAAGGGTTTTAGGGGGAGTCCTAATGGGTAAGTTACAAAACTACCCTTTCCCATTATAATTCTAATTACCCTTAAATCAGTTTTCATTCTCTTCATTTCATCTTCTTCTCTTCTTCTTTTCCTCCTCAAACACATTAGCTGCTGACATATGTCACACTCTTGTACCATTTGGGTTATGCTGAGCTTCATTCCGTTCCAGTAAAAATAGAGCTTTTCCTTATAGTATCTAGCTATAGAGACAGAGAGTCCTCCCACTGAAGAGGCATGTACTGCTATCATAACTTTATGTCTTAGCCCTCCAGAATTTACAATATAAATTCTTCCTTTGTATTTAATGATACCTTGTTCTAGTGAAAACTCCCCAACATTATTACTTCCCAATATCATTTTTGGAAGTAGCTCTTGTGCTAAATCATCTTATAAGTATCTCTCTTGTACTTCCTTCAACCAAGCTGGCTGGAGTTGAGAGATATCCTTGCATGATGCATCTTCTGGAATTTTCACTCTAGATAGTACATCTGCCACCTTTTTATCACATCCCTTCTTATACTTCAGTTCATAATTGTAGCCTAGTAGTTTAGCTAACCACTTTTGTTGTAGAAGTGAATGAACCCTCTACTCTAAGAAGTATTTGATACTTTGGTGATCAGTTTAAATGGTGAATTTATTGTTAATCAGGTAAGGCTTCCAATTGTTAATATCCATGACTATATCCATAATCTCCTTCTCATAAGTTGACATTTCCAAGAATCTGGTACCCATTCCTTTGCTGTAAAAAGCAATTGGTCTATTTTCTTGCATCAACACAACTCCCACTCCCAAGTCACAGACATCTGTAACTAGATCAAATGGTATGTTAAAAGCAGGCAGAATGAGCACTGTGTAGTAGTCATAGCTTCTTTAAGCAACTCAAAAGCCTTGAGATCATATGCATTCCATTGACAATTTTCTTCTTCAATAGCATTATAAGGGGTTTAGCAATAATACCATAGTTCTGCACAAATTTTCTATAGTACCCACTTAACCCTAGAAATCCTCTCAACTCCTTCAAGGTTTTGGGTACTGGCCAGTTCATCATACACTCGACTTTAGCTGGGTCAGCAGAAACACCATCACCACTGATGATATGACCTACGTACTTAAGTGAGGTCTGACCAAAAGAAAACTTGCTCATCTTAGCAAAAAAATTATGCTCTTTGAGTAACTCCATGGTGAGCTCCAAGTGTTTAGCATGAATCTCCATGTTAGGGCCGTAAATTTGGATGTCATCAAAGAAAACTAATATGAATTTCCTTAAATGTGGTTTAAAGACATCATTCATTAATGCTTGGAAGCTTGCTGGAGCATTGGTTAGTCCAAATGGCATAACCAAAAACTCATAATGCCCTTCATGAGTCTTGAATGATGTCTTGTGACTATCTAGTGGATGCACTCTGATTTGGTGGTAACCAGCTCTCAAGTCAATTTTGGTGAAGACCTTGGCCCCATGCAATTCATCAAGTAACTTCTCTATCATTGGAATTGGATACTTATCCTTAATAGTGAGATCATTCAGTTTTCTGTAATACACATATAATCTCCAACTCTCGTCCTCCTTCTTAACTAACAATATTGGAGATGAGAAAGTGTTGTGACTAGGCATGATAACTCCGGGCTTGAGCATTTCTTGGACCAACTGTTCCACAACCTCTTTTCGCATATAAGAAATTATGTAGGGCCTATGGTTTGGAGGTGTAGAAAATGGTTTTAAGGGTATGTGATGATCATGAGCTCTCTTTTTTAGGGGGGTATGTGGGGGTGGGGGTAAGCTAGTGAGTTCTTGTAAGACTGAACTGTAGTTTTTTAGAATGGGTTGTAGAGGTTCAGGGGTATTGTCCTACACTTGAATAAATGTTATAGAGAAGAGTTGTCTCATGACTCCATCTTTGTTCTTCTTGAAATATTTGTGGCATTCTTTTGCTGACAATATATATTTTTTGGAGTCTCAGTACTCCCCTTCAGCATAACCTCCTCACTCCCTTTCTTGAAGATACAGGCATCTCCTCAAAATCAAATTTGAAAGGGATGATTTCTTTCATCCAGTCCACACCTAATACCAATCACACGCTCCCAAAGACAAGATTCTGACATCACATTGAAATTTATTCCCTTGCATGTTCCATGAAAAGTTAGGACATCAAGCATCACTAGTGAGTTTGTTACCATCTACCACAGCTACATGAAAAGTTGTTGTAGGCTCTATATAAGCACCATTGTATCTATCTATCTCATGGTCCAAAAAAAGTGTGTCTATTACCATTATCCTCTAATACGGTCATAGGTTTGTTGTTCCTAGTCATGCCTTGTATCCTTATATTATTGTGGGATATGTTACCTGATCATAGACACATTTTTGTGTCTGAATTTTCCTCAGTGTCTCTATTGTTAGTGCTTGATTTTGTACTTATTATGGTGTTTTTATGTTTGTGTAGGTGTTTTTGAAGAAATAACATTTTTGGAAAAATTCGGCTCGAAACGTTTCTCGGGGAACCCGGAGGACATTTGCTATACGGACCCCCACTTTTTCTAAGGGGAACCCACGGCTATGTGTAGACCATTTTTGTCATTAGCACCCACTGGTTATTCGGCACCCAAGATGTTGGATAAGGGCACACTTTCTTCTTCACGGGATGAACTCAGTTTTGGCGGGAAATAAAACTTCCAGATGCGAATCATTCTGGCATGATTTTTGGGCGAGATTTCTTCCAACTTCTTTGACCATTTGAATTGATATTTGCCTGACTTGAAAAAATAGGGGAGGTATGTGGTCCATGCACGTGAAAGGGGTAAGATTTCTTTTGATTATCGTTAAACAAAGAAAAAATATTCTCGGATTCTCTGTATTAATGTCTTGGCGTTATTTTGGGAAGCTTCGTGCACTTTAAGATAGTAATATTCCCGGGTTTATATTCTAATTATTAAGGGAGATTTTTGACAACCCAAAGATGCGTGGAAAAGATAAAAGGAGAAAGAACATTTCGGTGATTTGGCATAAGAGTAATGATGGTATTTATTGCTTTTAATCGAGATATTGAAGGTGTTGGTGGTGTATAAATAGTCTGTTGGAGTCATCAGATCGGGCATGGAGAGTTTGGGAGACATTTAGCACATTACAGAGCCAAAAATCAGAATTGCAGAGAATAGCCATTTTCTTCTGCTGTGAAGAACATAAGACGCACATGGAACCGTCGTTGTTACTACAGTGTCAACGACAGTACTCATTTATCTTTCTCTGTAATAGCTGGTTTGTAACATAATAAGTGTAACAAACCCGGTTTTTAATTTCTTTTCTCCCGTATTATCATCCTTGTAAGCACCTTTCGAGCAATAAATTATCTTTTTCAGTGTGTTTGCATCATGAGAAGATAAACCCATCACTGGGAAGATGGAGGAAGCCGAATGTTATACGTGGGTAATTTAAATTAATTCTTTTATGACTTTTGCACTAATTAAAATTGAATTATGATTTTGATTAATTAGTTGTCATTTCATTTGATGGGTCATGCTTGCTTAATCGTTTTTATGTCCCATGCTTAGGATTTACAATTGATATTTTGAGAATCTACCTTGGCAAAAATAAGAGTCCATGTTTTTATTTGTTGAGCGATAATTGTTAAAAGAATTAATATTTGAACATTTTGTTATGAGTTTGGCCGAATCCTGAGTCCCAGCACATCTCTTCATCTTGTGACAATATTTTTTGTATATATTTTTCTTTTAGTTTAGTTTATCAAATCCTAAAATCAATTTCAACTAGTCCTAGTGAACGACAACATTATTTACCACTACCTAGAATTCCATCAATTTTTGGCGCCGCCGACGCTGACTTGTGTATAGATTTGTTTTTAGGTTTTATTTTTACTATTTTTGTTCTTTTTTACGCGTTTTGGTATTTCTTGTTTGCTTTCAGATTTGGAGCTTAGCTAAAGAAAAAGAGAGAAAGTGCTGAAAAGAAAAGCGAAGCCAAAGAAGGAAACAAAAGAGGAATCCAGAAGGAGTAAAGAAGAAGATTTTATATATAATTACTTTATTTTATTTTTAGAAACTGTAAATAGGATTTTATTTTTGTAATTTTTCTTTTTATTTCTGGACTTTTTGTACTTGGACATTATTTTTAAAACCCTAAAGAAGGGTTAAAAATTAAATAAACTGCTTGCAGGGAAGGACGATAGTTACGATATTATCTCGGCCCCTCAGGTTCGTACACTGACATAGGAGTCGGTGGCCTGATTTGACTTCAACGGTTCTTTGCCCGTCTAGTACAGGAGGGTTTATTTTCTATTGAGAATGTCGAACTGGTATTACAATAGCCAATACAATGAATATACGACTAATTTTCAAAATGGACATTACTTTGACCATAGTGTGAATAGTGGTTGGAAACGCCAATCTTTTGAAGGTTATGGCCCATACCATGGTGAGCCCAATTACTATCCACATGCCCGCCGGTCATACGAGCAAAATTTCTATAATTCCTATTCTCTAGATGAGGCACGTATGATACTTGAGTCAACTCGTAAGTTACTTGAGTGGACACATAAGTTAGCGGACACATATGACTTAGTTATGGACGAAAGAACTATAATGGTAAGTGAAACTTCTTTAGAAGATAACCTCAGGAAGTTAGCTAAGTCAACATGTAAGTTAACTAAGTCAACACGTGAGTTTGCTGAGTCAACATGTAGGTTAGAGTTAGAGACGGAAGAAAGAATTGCTCGAATTACTTTGAATTACCAATACATTACTTCTAAAATTACCCTTGAAAATGAAGAAAATTTCTATTCACATAATCAAGATGACGAGGTTATAATTGGAAGCAATACTTTACATAAGGTTCGACCATTTTCATGTTATTTTGATGATTATGGTGAGGATAGTGTTGATGAAGAATTTGAAATAAATAGGCATATTGATCAGGAATTTGCTAATCCAATTGATCTTTATAATAATAAGGTTATTTCTAGTTCATATCCTAATAATTTTAACAATTATTCACCTATTCAAAAGGACGAGGATTTGACTAGAAATATTGTTTTATATGATGTAGAATTTCCTTTGTACGAAGCCGATGATGGTTTAGAGGAACGAGTTTATTCTGAGAATACTGTTTTAGAGTCTAGCGATTTAGAAACAATAGTCTTAGAAAAAGAAGATGATCTTGTAGAGCTTTTAAATATGAGTGAGGATGCATCACCTGAGTATAACCTACAAGAAGAAATTGACCATTTTCAGGATACCGATGATCTAGAAATTAGGAAAATTGTATCTAGTCTATCTAGAGACACCCAAAATTCTGAGTTTGGGGGTGATTATCATTCTCCATGTGCCTTACCTTTATCTCTTAAAAAGATCCCTCACTTGGGACTTGATATATGTGCCTCAACCATTGTGCCATATTACCTTCATACTAGCTCTCCCGAACCTAATAATGTCCAGGAAGAAGTTCAGTTGTTAGAAACCCATCCTCTGGTTGATATGGTTTACCCAGGCGATAATACCCAAATTGACTTTGTTTTCCCACCGAATATTTTTCAACCAATTGTGGCAATGTATAAGTTTCATATGTGTCAATTATTAAGTTTTGAGACTAAACCTAATTACTTTAGGAGATTAGGGTAGACACATTTGCTTAAGGAAGACCACATCTTTCATTGTGGTCAGTTGCGTGAGTCATATATAATTGAATTAGAGGATCCCCAGTTATTCAAGTTATTGTTATGCGCTTCTAAGTTCTTAGTTGAGTATTTCCAGACTCTTCAGCCTGATCTTCAGAAGGCCTTTGAGGAAATCCAACCGATGAAAACTTTTTATCTAGACCCTTTTATAGTACCTGAACCTGAACCTGAACCACAACTATATATAATTGTTTTACTTAAAAAATTAGATAAGGGTATGTTTGGTATCTTTATGGTCTGTTGTAATTTCCTCTTCCTTTGGATAACACTTTTTGATCCAGATGATCCACATTTATTTCGGCTACTGCTTTATGATTCTATGAGGTGACTAATTTCATTCGATGTCTGGCTGAAGACTTTAAACTTAGCACTTTTTGGGAGGTAACCCATGCTCATGCAACACGGTAATATCTTTCCTTAACTCTTTTCTTCAAGTGGTAACAGTTTCTCCTTGTTCATGCTTTTAATTTCATCTTTAGAACATTGAGGACAATGTTAAATTTAAGTTTGGGAATATGGGAGAAACTTTTTAGTTGCAATTTAAAATAAATAAACTCCAGAGTCTAGAAATTTATGCTTATTAAGGTTGGCACTAACCAATCTAAGTGGATGGGAACATCTTGGTTGTAGGAGTTGAGGAACCAATCTGATTAGATGGAAACATCTATAGAGTCTATTCATAAAAGCACAGAGCTCAGGTGTTAGAAAAAAAAACATGGTATAGTTTCGCCATATCTCGTTGAATCCCTTTTACCTTCTGTTTTTATTTTTCTTTTCTTATAAATGATTGGGTGAAATAGAGTGATTGGGATACCAAAAAAAAAAAAAGATTTAAGATCAGACCATCAGACCAACCAGAATAAATTCAATAAAGTCGACCACTGGTGCCCTTGTATATGCCATGCAGTTGTGTTGACCTAGAGTTAGGATTATCACCCGTTGGTTCCCTTGTATATGCCAGCTGTGTTGATATTAGTCATACCGATATCTCAGTCCATTAGGATAGGTTCACCTTAGTCAACATCAAAACCATCTACGTTTTCTCTACATCCATCTTCTTAATCTTTCCATGTGATTGGTTGACTCCGGTTATGATGAATAGAAACTATCTGAGTAGAGCTCTGTCAATTATATATGAATTTTAGTATGCTTGAGTGCAAACTCGTGTACAGTAATTGGAATTTTGCATCAGGGTACTTCCTCCTGTAGTCAATGATAGTATGTCAACCAATGAGATTCTTTAGTGCCTTCCAAGGTTCTGCGTAGATAGCCAGGGTCTGAAGTAATAGTTTTGTGGGTACACCTCTGGTAAACTCTCCCGAGATTAACTCGGTCACTGGGGCCACCTAGTGAGTTAGAATTTTATTTTCTAGATTAGTTTTGCACAAGGACTAGCAAATAATAAGTTTGGGGATATTTGATAGACACATTTTTGTGTCTGAATTTTCCTCAGTGTCTCTATTGTTAGTGCTTGATTTTGTACTTATTATGGTATTTTTATGTTTGTGTAGGTGTTTTTAATGAAATTAATAACATTTTTGGAAAAATTCGGCTCGAAAAATTGCTCGGGAAACCCAGGAGAACATTTGCTATATGGACCCCCACTTTTGCTAAGGGGAACCCACGGCTATGTGTAGCCCATTTTTGTCATTAGCACCCACTGGTTATTCGGAACCCAAGATGTTGGATAAGGGCGCACTTTCTTCTTCACGAGATGAACTCAGTTTTGGAGGGAAATAAAACTTTCAGATGCGAACCATTCTGGCAAGATTTTTGGGCGAGATTTCCTCCAACTTCTTTGACCATTTGGATTGATATTTGCCTGACTTAATAAAACAGGGGAGGTACATGGTCCATGCACGTGAAAGGGGAAAGATTTCTCTTGATTATCGTTAAACAAGGAAAAAATATTCTCGGATTCTCTGTATTAATCTCTTGGCGTTATTTAGGGAAGCTTCGTGCAGTTTAAGATAGTAATATTCCCGGGTTTATATTCTAATTATTAAGGGAGATTTTTGACAACCCAGATAAGCATGGAAAAGATAAAGGGAGAAAGAAAATCTCGTTGATTTGGCAGAAGACTAATGACGGGATTTATTGCTTTTAATCGAGAGATTGAAGGTGTATAAATAGTCTGTTGGAGTCATCAGATCGGGCTTGGAGAGTTTGGGAGACATTTAGCACATTACAGAGATAAAATCAGAATTGCAGAGAATAGCCATTTTCTGCCGCTGTGAAGAACATAAGACGCACATGGAACCGTCGTTGTTGCTACAGTGTCAACGACAATACTCATTTATCGTTCTCTGTAACAGCTGGTTTATAAAAGAAATAAGTGTAACAAACCCGGTTTTTAATTATTTTCTCCCGTATTATCATCCTTGTAAGCACCTTTCGAGCAATGAATTATCTTTTTTAGTGTGTTTGCATCATGAGAAGATAAACCCATCACTGGGACGACGGAGGAAGCCGAATGTTATACGTGGGTAATTTTAATTAATTCTTTTTATGACTTTTGCACTAATTAAAATTGAATTATGATTTTGATTAATTAGTTGTCATTTCATTTGATGGGTCATGCTTGCTTAATTGTTTTGATGCCCCATGCTTAGGATTTACAATTGATATTTTGAGAATCTACCTTGGAAAAAATAAGAGTCCATGTTTTTATTTGTTGAGCGATAATTGTTAAAAGAATTAATATTTGAACCTTTTGTTATGAGTTTGGCCGAATCCTGAGTCCCATCACATCTCTTCATCTTGTGACAATATTTTTTGTATATATTTTTCCTTTTAGTTTAGTTTATCAAATCCTAAAATGAATTTCAACTAGTCCGAGTGAACGACAACCTTATTTACCACTATCTAAAATTCGATCACCTGACATGGCATGCAGAGAAATCTCAACTTCCTCCTCCAATTCTTGAATTACTGGAGAGCTGACTGGTGATGCTTCTCCAGATGTGCATTGTTCTTCATCATCTCCCACTAGCATGAAAAAATGTTTCTTGGTGCATTTATGCCCATTAGTATACACTTCATCACAGTTATAACATTAGCATTTATCACGTCTAGACCTCATCTCTGCATATGTGAGTTTCCTAATGGGTGGTAATCTTGGAAAAGTGAAACCCTTTGGAGAAGCAGAGCTTTTTCTTGGAGATGTCACAAAACTCATGTGGTTGTTGTGGCTTGGAATGGAGATAGGTGGAAGTTTATAGATGTACTTAGCCTTCTTAACAGTCTTCTCCAATATAACTTCTTGCATCCTAGCTAAATACATTGCCTGTTTCAGACTGGTTGGTGAAAATATTTGTAGTGCAAGCCTTAACTCCTCCTTCAATCCACTCACATAGATGGAAGTAAAGTAGTCTTCAGTTAGATGTTTGTTCTTAGCAAGCATGAGAGACTGTAGTTCTTCAAATAATTGCTGATATTCCAGTACAATTCCTTCTTGACTCAACTTATTGAACTCCCCTACTATGTCATCATGTCCTATCTCTTGGAATCTAAAGTTAATGTCAACAACAAACTCTTCCCATAATATAACATCTCTTCCTTCTTGATAGTCTTGGAACCACACATCTGCTCTTCCATATAAGTATAATGAAGCTAACATGACTTTTTTTTTCTTCATCCATAACATGTAATTGGAAAACAATTCTACACTTGCGAATCCAAGACCTAGGGTTATTACCACCAAACCTGGGGAACTCAATTTTAGGATTGTGAGGATTAGTAATTTGATTCAAGATTTGATGATTACCTTGATTATCTCTACCCTCTCCTGACTTGTTTCGTGAGTGAGATCCTTTAGGTATTTCCAATATTTCATCGTTATTTTTAAGTATGCTTATGATTCTATCTTCCATGGATTTCATCTCAACATTTAACGAGTTTGAAATGTTACCCTGGGCTTCATCAAACTCCTTCAGAATTTCTTCATGACTCTTCATCAGAGTGTTGAACTTCTTATGAAGATCATCGAGGTCTTTCTGATTAACCATGGTTCACAGGTCACACAGATCGACTGTTGTTGATACCAATTGTAAGGACTTGCCTTAAATATTAGCACAAAAACGATGGAGAATCTCTAAGGATAGAGATTGGAGAGGAAGAACGGAATTATTGAGAGAGAAGAAAACTTTAGATTAACTTTTTTCTTGTCTTCCTCTCAGCCACGGAAGGGAATAAAAGGATAACACAAAACGTACACTTGTGCAACTCGCACAATTAAAACTAAATTAAAACTAACAAAGAGAAAATGCTACCGGGTGCCAATAACAATTGGACAGCCCTTAACAACAGTTCAAACTATTATATAAACTTGGGTCCTGACAGGTTCCCTCCTACAATTGCAATTTTGGCATTAATAGGTTAATCAGAAGAAAAGCCGCGAAGAAATGAAGAATTTCAAAAGACAATAGGAGAAATAAAGAAAATCACACCAATAGACGGGTGTGAACTAAAAACGTAAATCTTATATTTGTTATAGGTCGATAGTTTTTTTTTTTTTTTTTTTTGAAGCATGAAATTTTATTAGAGCTAGGTAGAAATTAGACGAGGGTACATAGTACCCATAAAGTCAATCATTATAATAGGTAGAAATTATAGGTCGATAGTTATAAGTAATGGTACCCACTATTAAAATTGTATAATAAAACCCAAGAGTATTTATGTAAATCCCTCTTTATGATAATATATTAGGTTTTTCTCGAAAAATAGAGTTATTATTGACTATTTAACATGTATTCTAGGATACAAGTTAAGAAGATCATTTTTTTTTAAAGTTTTGTACTCATGTTATCAAGAAATAGAGAAAAATTATGAATAAAAAATATGGTGTAAAAATAACCTATTATATGCAACGAAGAAATAACCACTGGTGCTAGACTTTCCACCGAGCGATATTGATTATCACACTAGCGATAAACTCTTTATCACCGGTGTTATATATTTTGTGGCTCAATAGAAAATATAGCTGAAAACGCATGGGTCTAACAACCACACCCACTATTTCGTTAGAAATCTGTATGGACAACTCCAATACAATTCCAAGAGAGACAACAAGACAGTCAGACTCAATCACGAAAAAAGTGTCCAAGAGTTATATCTCTATTTATCAATTCAATCTGCAATCGAACAAATAAGAATCTGTAAGCCTGATTGGTTATGATAAATAACTTAGAAGGTACCAAAGACCAATATCCAAGTGTCACCAATTTCAACCAACAACCAAAGGTTGGATTTACTAATTGATTGAACTATGCACAACCTGGGATATTTCAATTATATAAAAAAATATAATGCGGAAAAAAAATAACACAGTCACTATAAATTTTGTTTACGAGAAAACCTCAAATGAAGAAAAACCCCGAGACCTAGACCAGATTGAACACCACTTTGTATTAAGCCGCTACAGACACTATCTTACTACAAGATTAACTTCGGACTAGAATGTAGTTGAGCCCTAACAATATTCTCACATTGATTAAGGTAAAATCATGTTCCTTACCCCTCTGAATCCTAGCAGGATTCTACGCAATTGACTCCCTTAGCTGATCTCACCCGCAACTAAGAGTTTCTATGACCCAAAGTCAGACTTATACACCAATCTTTCTCCCACAGAAAAAACTATTAAGATAGATAAATTTGTCTCCCACAGAAATACCTATGAAGTTTTGTTCCATCTTATGGTAAATCAAGGTGCAAAAGAACCAAGTGATAATCCGGTCTTATATTCCCGAAGAACATCCTATAAATATCAATCACCTCACAATAACTTAATATATGGTAGTAGAACAAGTTATTGTGGAATCACAAAGAATGAGATGAAGAGATTTGTGATTACTTTTTATATGTTACCTATCAGAGATAATTCTCGAGTTAATCTTAGAGAAGATAGTACTCAATACGATAGAACAAGTAAGATCAGAATACGCAACTACAGAGAAAATAGTTGGATCTGGCTTCAGAATCCCAATAAAGTTTTGGAATAAACCCAAGGTTAAAGGAGAATCGAATCTATTTTCAACTAGTATCACACATGAGGTGTGGGGATTAGATTTCCCAGTTGCTAAAGTTATCCCTTATATATTCTTCAAATCAGGGTTTGCTTAGTTAGCTTAGAAAAAAATCATTCATTATTCACCGTTAGATGAAATCCTGATTTATGATGCAAACTAAGTTTTGCTTGAAACCAAAGCAATATCTCTCCACCATTAGATGGACTTAGCTTGTCACACACAAATAAAATATTCTTTATTTAGATATGGACAACCGTACCTAAACGTGTACATTTGTTGGTTCAACAATAGTTAACCATATAAACACTTTTGTCTAATCCACAGTCATCTAACACATCTAGATTAACTTATGATGTTCAAATATAATCAAAGGATCTAATTATGTTCTTTATAGAGTTGTTCAATTGTTCATTATCTTATAGTAAAATACATGAAAAAATCGAAGAAAAATCGGATTGCTTCCTTACAAAGATTATGTTCCTTATTATATAAATGTATTTTGTTCATGAGTATGAAAATATGCTTGATTTTAGATCTTGAACCAATCAAGTATGTGAATGGGTATGCATACTCAAGTTCCGGAAAGTTGGTCTTGACCAACAGTATGCGAAAGGGTATGCATATTGTAGCTCCAGACCCAACTTCAGGTAAAACTGTTTGTGAACGGGTACACATACTTGGTTCCCGAAATTTCACAGTTGAAACCGTATGAAAATGGGTACGCATACCTGGTTTGTGGACCTGAACCTTATCAAGACAGTTTGTACCTAAGTACGCTTCTGTGATGGTTTTTCCAGACAAAGGTTTCAGCTCTAAACTCCCAATTTAATCATTGAAATATTCTTAAAAGACGACAATGGATGTCTCACACAGACCATTAGCTAATAAGGAATTCTCAAGTGATTGAATGATCAATACGAAACTTTCCAAGTCGACATCAAATGATTGTCTCACACAAATCATGTAAGATGTTTTAAGGAAATTTGCACATGATCATATTTTGAAATAAAGTCAAGAATGATGATGAATGTAGCTAAGATAGAAATTTACCAACATACTTTGAGAAATAGATAAGCGAGATATACTCAACTCGAAATATCAAATGTGACTATATAATATACGACTTGTCTCAATAGGAGATATGTAAGAATAGAATAGACTTTCTGAGTGATAGAAAAGTTTTAGTCCCAACATACCTTTTGTTGATGAAGTTCCTCCGAGTTCTTTAGTAGATCTTTGTCTTCATTTGTAAGCGTCATGAAGTCTAAAGATCAACTACACAATCTATCCTAGTCCTAAACACCTATTGGTAGACTAGAAATCAAAACTATAGTTTAGATCAACTAAACTTGACAAAGAAGCTTGGGATAACAATGCTTGTGAGTTCGACCGAGCAATGCTCTAATAATAGCGTTGAATAATTTTTTCCTGATGGCTGGTTTGCGAGGCCACCTGGAACGGATATTGATTTTTTTTGGTATACGTCATAGGAATCGGCTTCATGAGGCTAGTTAGAACAATATACATTTGTAGAAAAAATAAGATAGGATCCATATACATTTACAAGAATCTACAAAAAATAATCCATCTTGTTTGCGTAAGCAATAAAGATGGTATAGTCACCAATTTTATATTTTTATCTCAAAATATTATCATTCCACCTGAATTTCCAGTAAAATATCAATCACCTTGTGATAACCTTTTATATCTTATTTATCGGAGATAAATCTCGAGCCAATCTTAGAGAAGATAGTACTCAATACGATAGAACAAGTAAGATTGGAACACGCAACTACAGAGAAAATAGTTGGGTCTAGATTCATAATCCCAATGAAGTTTTAAGTCGTTAACCTATACTGGTTTTAGGAAAAACCTAGGTTAAAGGATAATCGAATCTAGTACGCAACTAGTATCACACAGAAGTGCGAGGATTAGGATTTCCATTTTCTAGAGTTCTTCCTTATATAGTCTTGAAATCAGGGTTTGATAGCTTAGAAACAAAGCAATCAATATTCACCTTTAGATAAAAATCTGATTTAAGATTCAATCTAAGTTTTCTTAAAACCAAAGAAATATCTCTCCACCGTTAGATGGTCTTATCTTGTTGCACACAAATGAAATATACCTTCATTTAGATATGGGTAACCGTACCTAAACGTGTATATTGAGTTGTCTCAACAATAGTTAACCGAAGTTAGCCATATGTACACTTTTGCATTAACCACATTAATCTAACACTTCTAGATTAAATGATAATCAAATAAATCTAATTGTGTTACTCATAGAGTTTTTCAATTGTTTATATTCTCATAGAAGTATACAAGACACAATTGAAGCAAAATCGGATTTGATTCAAAAGAATCAATTCATGAACATTTAGCCACGGTTTACAAAGATTACATTCCTTAATATATATATATATATATGTATTTGTTTATGAGTATGAAGTCATACTTAACTAAATTTAGAACTTAACCAACTAAGTTTGCCAACGGGTACGCAAACTTAAGTTCCGGACTTTGGTCTTGTTCGACAGTTTGTGAACGGGTACGCATACTGTCATCCCGGACCTAACTCAGGTAAAACCGTTCACAAACGGGTATATGGAAACTTGGTTCCTGGACTTTGACAGTTAAAACCATTCACATACTGGTATGCAAACTTGGTTCCCATACCTGAATCATACCACTACGGTTTGCATACCGGTATGCATACCGTGCTATATCCAGACAATGGTTAATTGTTCTAAACTCCCATTTCAATCATTGAAACATCCTAAGAAGATGACAATAGCTGTCTCACACAAACTATTAGCTTATAAGTGATTTTCAAGTGATCGAATGATCAATACGAAATATTCTGAGTCGCCATCAAATGACTGTCTCACACAAATTAAGTAAGATGTTTCAAGGAAATTTCCGCACGATCATCTTTTGACTCATAATTTACTTTCCAACAAATAAATTTTTTCCAACTAAATATATTTATCTCCGATAGATAAGATATAAAAAGTAATCATAAGATGATTGATATTTTACTATAAGATATTGGTACATATGAACCTACCGAGATTCTCGATGCAAAGAAAAATTCCGACGGGTTAAATGCTATCATTTATGCCATTATCCCAGATCTTCAGCATCATGTGACTACTTGCACTACGTCTAAAGATGCTTGGGATATCTTAGAAACTGTATTTGAAGGAAATTCCTCTGAAAAAGAAGCTAGGCTTCAAAACCTAAATTCTGATTGGGAAAACCTTCGTATGGATGATAAAGAGTCTTTTGATAAGTTTAATCACAAAGTGTCTGAAATTGTAAATGCATCCTTTGCATTGGGTAAGATTATTCCTGAAAAGGACATTGTGCTGAAAATTCTCAGATCGCTACCAGTCACATACGTTTCTATGAAACATGCCCTCGTTGAAGGAAATAACCTTAATACTCTTTCCAGAAATATCAATCATATGTTGGAAGGTCCATCAAAAATTGATTTTTTCACAAATATGAGCAATATGAAAGTCTGGGCACGTCATCATTTTTAGTTCTTACAAGATGACAAAAGGTAGCTTGTATAACTGGATAACCTTCTTGCCAACAATTCTTCTAGAAATAGTGCACAAACCTCCTATATTCTAAGGTAGAATTTGGACATTCAATCATAACCAGTGGAACCCAATCCTTTTTGATTTGGTATTAGTCTTACCAACATTAGCAATTCGAATTCCAAGCTTTCTACATTCATATACCGGTTTAAATTGGAACCCAATCCTAGAGTTCATGTTGTACAGAATGTATTGACAATTTTGAACTCTAGATCTCTTCATCAATAAGGGAATGGTTAGATACTTCTATCCCAAACCCATAATCTGCATATTAAAAATATTTGAAATTTTGCTTCTTAGAGAAGGAGTGACATTGCTGCAGAAGGACATTGTTGACTTATGAAGATTGATAACTTGAATGGATGCAATTTCGCAGATATGTTGGAGAATCTTTTAAGAATAATAAACAATCATCAGAAAAGAACAAGTGACTGATTTTTGGGTTTGTTTTAAAAAATTTTATTCCTTTTGGATGACCCTTCATAATCTGAGATTGAATAATTCTGTAAATAACTTCCATAACAATGAGGATAATATATGGTGATAGTGGATCACCTTGTCGAATTACTCCATATGGAATGAAAAAAGCAAATGGACTACCATTAATCAGAAATGATACATTAGTAGTCGTGATACATTGCTGAACTAAATGAACCTAGTCATGATGAAAACCAAGTTTAATAAGAATATCAAACAAGAAGTTCCACTCTAATCTGTCAAAATATTTCGACATGTCCAACTTAAGGGAAATATAAGAAGTTTTACCTTTCCTTTTTTTTTCTTCATAAAATGGATCATCTCATGAGCAATTATAACATTGTTCTGAATATGTCTTCTAACAACATATGCACATTTAGTAGGAGCTATAAGTTTATCTAACAAAGTTTTTAACCTGTTGGCAATAAGCTTTGAGATTATTTTGTAACTAACATTGCATAAGCTTATGGGACGATAGTCGCTAGGTGTTCGGGGATAAAGCGTTTTAGGTTTCAGCACTTGATAGGTGTGATTGATTGATTTAAGCATATGTTTATGAGTGAAGAAATATTGAACTACAAAAGTTACCTCGGTGCCGATAATTGACCAACAATGTTGATAGAAAGCTACTTAAAACCCATCATTGCCTGGAGAATCCCATGGTTTACTTCGAAATATAACATCTTTAATTTCTTTCTCAGAAGGAAGGCTAAAAAGCATATCATTCTTTGCTTCAGAAATACAACTCTGAATTTATGATAAAATAGAAGTACCAGTGAGAGGTTTTGTAGTTTTCGAGATTGTAGAGATATCTCCAATGTCAGCCCTAAAATCATGCAAGATACTAATAGAATCTTGAATTGCAGAAATGTGATTTCTTCTTTTGTTGAAATTTGCCTTAATATGAAAATAAGAGGTGTTTCTGTCCATTTCAAGTGAATGATTTCCAGCTTTTTGCATAAAATAATCCTTCTGCAGAGTTAACGACCAATGTTGTTGATATTTGGTTAAATTGCAAACTACTGGATCAGTAGTTGGGATATTGCTATTATGAAAATGTTGAAGCTATTTTTGAATAGAATATATCTGCAATTCTATACTTCTGACAACCGTTTTCTTCCAAAGTTGTAGCTCATGCTTTGTTTATTTGGGTTCGATAAAAACTGATATGATGGAGAGGTCTTGAGACCAACAATGTTAATAACTTCAGAATATGAGGCAATAGAGAACCAATATCTTTTAATTCAGAAAGGGTCTTGCTTAATTTCCATTAAAGAAGTGGTAGAGAGAAGTATTAGAGAATGATCAGATGCAACTGGTGACAAATATTAAAGATGAACCGACGGGTAAGAGTTTAACCAATAAGCATTCACAAGTGCTCTGTCTAATCCGAGTGATATATATATATTCATTACCATTTCACTGGTTAGATCAGGTTGTAGAAGATCCTGAATACCCCAAATCAATTAGGCCTAATTGTTGAATTATTGGCCTAATCCATCTAGAATGCTGATGAGAAACATTATTAGAATTGTGGTATAATGAGCCTGACATGGTGAAGTTCAAGTCTCCAAATAAGAGCCAAGGAAGATCAACATACGGAAGCATGTCCAAAATATATTGCCACTAATCTTTATTTTCTTGTAAATTGTTTGATCCATGCATACATGTTAAAAGGAAATCTGGTTGATTGGTATGAGTATGAATGATGGCATGCACAACATGTCTAGTAGTATGCATTATTTCTAAGTGAATACCTTTTTTCTAGACAATAGCAATACCACCAGATAAGCCAACCGATGGACCATAACAGAAATTCGAGTAATTTTATCGTTGAAGATAAAAATGCATTTTAGAATTTAGTCTTTTGGTTTCAGATAAAAAGAAGATATCTGAATCAAATCTACTAATGAAAAAATGAAGATAATCCCTAGTAGAGTGATTGCTAAAACATTGGCAATTCCAAGCTAAAAGTTAAAAGAAAAGAAAACACAAGACAAAGAGAAAAACATGAAGAGAAGTTAAAAAAGAAGTACAAAGGAGATGAAAACGGATATGTTAAATACTTGTTGTGCAACATCGGGATCATTCTGAATGAACCTGGTTGTAGCATCAATGTCCCTTATTGTAGAAGGCATAGTAGAATTAGCTTGATGTTGACTTGTAGAAACATGAGCTGATTCATTAAATACTACCACAGTGTTTACCCGAGTTCTCTTACGATGAACAAATGTTCAACATATATTAGTACTTGTAACAGATTCTTGACGAAGAGTGCATGGAGCAGCTCTATGAACACGAGCTATAGATTGAGAATTTGTAGCTGGAAAGTACGAAATATGAATTTCTTCTAAAGGTCCAAGAGGATGAGAAGTAGATGGTTATCTCAAATTATACCTTCTTTGATGACCATGTTGCAGGAACAAATTAGCCAATTCTTCTGGATCTCTTTCAGGTGGAATAACTTGTTCAACTTCATCAGAACCAAAATTCCTCAATGTATTCTCCATATTTAGTCTTCTAATTGTTATGTACTTGCATAAATTTGTGTCATGGTCTGGAACTTTACGCTCTAGACATATTTTGTATGGTTGTTTTTTGAAGAAGAAACCAACATATCTCGAAACACCAGCATCATACATTCATCATGATCAAGGCTCGAAATTTAGAAGAAGTAGAAGCATGGATTCCATCAGGTTCAACTATATTACCAAAAAGTTTGAGTACATCTGGATAGGTAAATTCAGGAAGTAAATATCTATATTCAAGCTAGATAGGAAAGGTATCGAAGTTGAGTTTTTGATATGGAAAATTCGGATGCCAATCAGGTTGTACGATAAGATGTCCGTTAAAGTTCCAAGACCCACCAAACAATATAAATTCTTTATCCTTTGTAGAAGTGAATCTAATACCAAAGATATTTGGTTCTAAAGATCTTACCATGAGCTTCCACTGGTTATTGCGCTTAAGATGAGACCAAATAAACTTTGCAGATCTCTCAACTTCTTGACAGACCATGATCCCAGGTGTAAACAACTTACCAGCAAGACATATTTTCCAATCTTTAATACCTTGAGAGAGTGCACAAACAGAATGGGTAACAACTATAACTCTAGCAGGTTTATCCTCTAAATTAATATTCTCTATTTCAGTAGAGATATTTTTAATATGATCAGACATGGAGATAGTAATTAACAGATGCAAAGAAGAGGATTTTTGAGATGAAGAGAAACAGTTGAAAAGATACAGGTATTTAAACAAGGATATAAGAAGGTGTGTGGCATATTAAAAGTAAAGTTTCTGATGAGAATTGATTGCAGGAAAGTGACAATGTTTATACTATCACCAGTTGTATTAGGAACAGGGGGCAAGGTGTGATAATGCAATTTAAAGATCCTAAAGCCAATCTGAGAAGTCCATATATATATAATATGAGAAATACCCAGATAATATCATAATAATGATGCACCACTGCCTACAAAGGAAGCCAACTGAGAATTAACCAATGGAAGATGAGCCAAATAAAGATGTGGGGGGGGGACATTGCTATAACCACTGATGTTGACAACAAGTCTTCAAATATGCATAACACAGGAGAAAGAAACAAAAGTGCAACAAAAACAAGGCTGATAAGTATCAAATGTGATAAATAGTTTTAGGATAACATTAAACAGACACAGGAGAAACAAAATTATCGAATTCATAAAAAGAAGGAAAATTTTGAACACACACAAAAAAATTATGACCTAAAAGATAAGGATGAAAATTAGGGTAAAAGAAATAAAAAAAACCAAAGAAAACATAAATCAAAGAAAATGATAAATTTGGGATCGAAGATTAAACAGAGAGATTTGAGAAAAATGTAGCAAAATTGATCGAGTGAAAAGGGTTGACTTTGGTTTACTTATCTTTTGACTTTTTCGCACTTATCTCTTGGCAGAGTTGAGTTTAGTCACACTCTCTGATACATCGAAATTTTTTTTTTCCCGAAGGAATACTTCGAATCTGGGTTGCATAGACGCGGACACAATGCGACGCACACACTATAAAATTCTAAAAAAACTAGTACGCGGACACATATATACATATTATATTTATATATACAATCATGTATTTATACAATAAAGTCAGGTGTTTCGATCCAAAAAATTAGAAAATGATGTTACATGTGTATAAATTTCAAAAGAAAAGAAGATATTGTTTGCTTATACACGCCGAAGGTCAAATAATCAATTACTATTAAGCACATGGCACAATCAAAATGCAGTCTTAGATTTACACATGCCCAACTAAGGGTATACGCGATGTCATTTCCAATAACAAAACCCTAATAAAGACCTAGATGATTGATCTAAATGTTTGTCTTTTTTCATTTAGTTAATAATAGTAAAAATAAAGGAAAATGTTTAACTGAAAATGAAAAAAAAAAAGAAAAAACACGTCAAACCCGAGTTATTGGTGCGTCCAAACCAGACACGCGCATAATGCGCAAATTAGTATGCCGGACAAGCGTCGTGTCAGCATCCCACGCGTGTCCCGTGTCCGACACGAGACGGACACGGACACTGCTCAGAAAATGGAGCGTTCGTGCAACCTAGCTTCGAATGTTATTTAGCAAAGCTACCCAAACCCCATAATGGAAATCTTGGAAATCTTTAAGCTTACATAAAAATCTAGGTGGCCAAGGATTCAGGGATTTAAAAGTTCTTAATAAGGCACTCCTCATCAGAGAAGCTTGGAGAATTTGTATAAATTCTGAGGAGCAATGGGTCAAAGCTATACAATCCAAATATTTTCCAGACAAAAGTTTTCTTCACGCAACTATCAAAAAACATTGCTCCTGAGCATGGAGAGGTATTCAGAAACAACTTACTTTCATAAAACAACACTGCAGATGGATATTATGAAGAGGTAACAAGATCAAGATTTGGTTGGATGTATGGATATGTGGAATGAATACACCACCAGAACCAAAACATGGAGTGGTTGATATCGAATGATATATATGGGTCAAAGATCTTTTTATTCAAGGCAGCAATGTATGGAACTGTGAATTGCTTCATCATTTGTTCGACAACAACACAATGGATCTAATTTTGAATATGAGAATTCCTACTGCGGCTGAAGACAAGCTTATTTGGAGCTTAACACACAATGGAGTGTTCTCCCTAAAATCTGCATTCAACAAACTACATGAGTTAATTCTGGGTAATTTGCAAACTTCAGACAAAATATAAAACTCCTCCTTGAGATGGAAGAGGTTTTGGAGTATACAAACTTGGCCAAGAGTGAATCATTTTTTGTGGAAATATCTCTCAGATTCTCTTACCACTAAAGTCAGGCTCTCAAGAAACTACAGATACATAAATTGCCTCTGTCCATTGTGCAACCAGGTTGATGAATCTCTTATGCACATACTCCTCAACTGCCCGTTCTTTAGGGTTGTTTGGATGCAGATTCCTGGTGGTGATAGTGTCCTGACAGGGACTCACAACGACATCACTTCCATGTTCGAAAGTTGGATGACACAACCCCAGCATCAGTTTAACCAAACAGTCAAGCTGAACACTGCAATGATTGTTACTTGGTCCATCTGGAATGAGAGATGTGAAGTCCAGTTTCAGAATAAAACAGCTGACCCAATTGTGACTGTTAAAAGGGCTATCTTTTGTTATTTATATTGAGAAACCTAACTCCAGTGCTTCAGTTACTATTAGCACATGCCTTCCATCTAGGAGGGTGTTACCAAAATGGAAACCACCTGCATATCCTTTCTATGCTTTGAATTGTGATGCTTCATATGATGCTAATACAAGTCTAACTAGAGTTTCCATTGTCTTACGTGACTTTACAGGTAGATGATAGGGATGCAAATCCAAATGCTATACAAGAATAAGGAGCTTGGAACAAGCAAAATTCCTGGCTTTTCTCGACCCGATTAAGTGGGAAATTGAGCTAAGATATACACACATTGTTTTTGAAACAGATTTGAAAGGAATTGACAAGTAAATGAACTGCTCTACACCATCTATTGCATGGGAAAACGAAGACATTCTGTTAGATGCCATTGATTATCTGAAACATATCCCACAATGGAATTGTAAGTTTGTGTCTAGAGTCTGCAATAAACCTGTTGACAAACTATCAAAGTTCAGCAGGAAGAATGATATTACCAGAGAGTGGCGTACTGAGCCGCCTAGTGTCATTGAGAGATATCTCCTGTCAGACATTGAATCGTTTTCTTAATTAATAAAATTTCTTTGGCATCAAAAAAAAAAAAATGCACCCTAATACTTCCTCTTACAACAATTGTTATTTATGCACTCTAGAAAGTCTAGTCTCTAGACTACAAGGAGACAAAATTCCTAGCTTTTCCCCCCTACCAGTTAAATCACGTTCTGAAGTGTCGCCTCCCAATCAAAATCAAGGAAGACAAATCTAGAAATAATAATGAAATATTAATTCAATTTTGGGGAAGTATTTTTTGAGCAATCATCAGTGAAATCCTAAGGTTTCGGTCAACCCTCATAGATAGAAAAGTTACGAGTCATCCTTTATTGACGGACAAAACGATTTTGTCCTTCTGTGTTTTTTAAGTTTTATTTTTCCTGCCTTTTATACCCCTCAATCATAGTTAATAATCCAACCATAGTTAGTATTCATACGGGTTTTGAAATTGGTTCTTTTATGAGGACCCGGATTGTGTATGGACATGGACGGGTAATATGTTATGAAGAGATGTATTATGTCTCTAACAGAAGCTTCTCTACTTCTTCAAAAAAAATAATAATAATAATAAGAAGAAGAAGCTTCTCTACTCTACCTAGGTAAAACATCCAACAGAGCAGCATACTGATCCCCTTTTATAAAAAAACTCAAAAATGGTGTATCCTTAACAATTGGTGGAGAAGCACTATTTCAGTTTTTGTTATTGCAATCTTGGATAAACAAATGCCAGAGATGAGTTCTTACTTCATCCATTCCAAACCTCTGTTGTAAGATACCCAAAACACTTATGTCTAGTGCCTTAAACCCAAAGATTACAAAATTCATGTAGTTATTTCAATTTCATACCTAGATCATTACATGTATACAGTAAATATATTATTATTACTCCCTCACCAACATTTTTTTGAACAAGCTTTCCAATAACTCGGATGAAACATGCTTCATTTCTGTGGGCTATAACTCTAGCTAGTAGTGTTTTGCTAGTACCAGGTGGTCCATAGCGAAGAACACCCTTAGGAGGGTCAATTCACAGCTTGACAAATTTATCAGGATGAAGCAATGGCAGTTCAAACAACCTGAAGAAAAATTTACAAACAGAATGAACACCTCACAATATATAAGCATAAATTTGTTTCCGACATTCACAAATACTACAAGTTTGCTTCATCAGTACAAGTCTCTGAGAGATCACAAGCACTTCAAGGTTGAAAAAAACTTACAATCATAACTATATACCTCTCGCATATTCTAAATTTTCTCTTTACATCCACCAACATCAGCATAGGTTACATTAGGCTTTTCTTCGACAGTCATCGTAGTAACACTTGGATCAATTTTTTGGAGGTAGGGGGTCTGAATGTGATATTTATTTCTGTCAACACTGCATGCAGTAATACGTAGATGCAAAAGTAGTAATCTAGTAAAGGAAGTGAAAATTGACTTCAAATGTTCATATACAATTTCTAAAAGAGAAAACGGTCTAGATAATCATAGATTATTAATAATTGGGAGTCCCTAAAGAATATAACATACCAGCATCCTCAAACATGCTCCATAAGAAACTAAAACAGAAACTTACCTAGAACGCATTCCTTCTTCAATGTCAGTAGGTGAGACTTTGTTGCCCAATCCAACAACAAATTGCAAACAAGATTTTGATCCAGTAACACTACAAAATAGAGGGCCTTTAGTGACGGTTTATAAACCGTCACAAATAACAAATAACCGTCACAAATAATGAAAAGACCGTCACAAAAACACATTTGTGACGGTGGACAATCTGTCGTTACTACTGGGGTCACAAATGTTTTTTGTGACGGTTTGAGATCATTAGTGACGTTTAGTCAACCGTCACGAATACTTATTCTATTTGTGGCATTTGGTCAAACCGTCACAAAGTGTTTTCCTGCCGTCGTTAGAAATTTTCCGACTACGGACGTCGTCGCCGGTTTTTTCAATTGTGACGGTTTACAAACCCTCACTAATATATATTAATTATTGGCGCCAGTTTTATGCCGACGTTTTCCGGACGCCGATACCAGTCGCCGGTTGCTGTTCTCTGGCACCCGATATCAGTGCCGTTTACTGTTCTCCGACACCGGATTTTAGATTCTCGGAATTACACAAAAAATAAAAAAAGCTTATACCATTCACGCTGAACCATAAGCTTATGCCATTCATAACAAAGTTTTACATTAGTGCACCATACAAACTTACATATCCAACAGTAAGTAAGGTGTTTTAACTGTTTTAAAAATAATAATCTGGGCAACAACACAAGTCCCAGCGAGTTCAAAAAGCTGGTAACTAAGATTATCAACATCCAAATTGCATGTGGAAAGTTTGGGACATGATATGAACACACCTGATGGCATGAAAACAAAAAAAGATACCATCCCATTCCCTTATATTAAAAAAAACAAGCACCTGAGTCGCTAGAGTTATATATAATTAGTATATTAGTCAAGCACAATATCAGAACCTGGTTGACTAGCTTGGATCTCTACTTCCTCCATTTCCTTCTACAGAAATATCAAAAAGAAGTGGTATTGCAAAAAACGAAAGAAACTTTTTGCTGAGACTAGTTGTTTATATTGATCAGATGAAGATCCAAAGACCACCTCCCTTTTCAGCTTTTTTCCTGCTCATAAAACCACAAAAACACTTTTTAGTTATAGTGAGATAATTACATGGCCCATTTCTTACCTTATTGTAGTACTTCCATGAGAAGTACATTCGACCTCAAAGCTCCCTCTGAAAAAGAAATAAAAAACAAATCACATATTGTACTGCAGAATGAGTTCTCGCTACACATACACCATCCCAAGAAAGGGAAAAAAAAAGAAGCAAAATCCAAAAACTCAACCTCTTTGTAATATGTATAATGCCTAGTCGCCGAGGTAATAGTAAGATATAGAAGCTTTCTGTTCACTATCTTCATTGGATCCCAACTTGTTAATCCAGGGCCTGAAGTTGGTTGGATCCTGTCTAACTGTAATATCTAATTGTTATACATATTCAGACCAACCAAATACGTGAATGAGTAAAAACTACAATGGAAGAAGATGAGATATACTCTAAACAATGGCTGATTACTTGCCATGTATTGAGCTCTGAAAATGCATTTTTTATCTTGGTTCGAACAAGAGGGGAGAAAACAAAGCAAATTCACATGGGGAGAATTAGCGGAATGAATCCAGTGTTACTAATGGTTGTACAAAGGCTACCAAATTAAATATTCTTGTTTCTCTTTCAATCTAGAACATAACCTAAATGAAATTTTTACGGAATACAAACTTAAAAGCATGATGAAAACATCAATTCAAACTGAAGAAATGAACAAAATAATTGATTAGTTAAACTCACTTATAGATAGTGAAAGGTTCATTCCTGACAACATGGTTTGAGGAGCATTTGCAGTGCAGTCAACATAGGGTGTTCCCTCAAACACAATCACTCGATGAGCAAGATAAGTCGCCATTGTGATATCATGCTCGACACCAAAAGCACTCTTCTTCCCATGGTAGATAAACCCTTTAACGACTTTTATGGCAGTAATACACTGCTGAGAATCAAGATAAGCACTTGGTTCGTCTATCAGATATACATCCGCAGACTGCATTAAACATACACCAATTGTATAAAAGTGATGAATCCGTCTTGCTTTAATCACAAAATCAATTGGACACTCAAGTCATGATATCATTACCAATCAGTCACACAATACGACTTATGTGAAATTGTGTTACGACTATAATAATAACAGGTATCTTGAGATAATGCAAAGTGCAAACCTTCCCTAGGCAAATACATAATACAAGGCGAGAGTTCCACAACCAGATTTTCCATTAATTTATCAACTTGGAGTGGTTCCATGACAGCTCACACAAACTGAGGTTGCTTGTATGAGTTAGTAATTCTATTACGTACACAGCAAGGCTCTAATAGTAGGAGCAGAGAAAAATACTGGATACAAATTTTGTGGCTTGTGAGACACAATAATTGCAGGCATTGCAATGTCCAACTAAAAACAACAAGAGAGGGATCCAAAAAGGTATACCAGCGCGTGAAGAAATGTCGACTTCCCTGTCCCATTTTCATCGAGCATAACTACAATATGAGGATTAACAAACTCTCCCTCCATGACATGAAGCTTAAATGCTCCTGGAATCGACATGCCAAACATAAGGTACTTAAAACCTGCATGTGACTCTACACACTCGTGTGGGGTCTCAACAACCCTGAAATCAAGTGATTCTGGGAGAGGTTTTGTAGTCTTAGGAGGGAGAGATCCATCCATGTAAGCATTAATCCCATCTTTAACAGGATATGGATGGGTTACAACACCATAAGCTCCAGGTACCCCGTGTAAGCAGTAAATGACGTCGGATAAGTAACCTAAAACACTAAATACTACAGAAGCATCAAAAAAAAGATAACGAGGACCTCATGTACGATGAAAAATTGGGTAGTCCTAGTATACAGATTAAAAAGCATGGTCAAAACAACATGGACATGATGACAAGAAATATTAGACCGGCAACAATACCTTGGGAGGTTGCATCTCAGGGGATACAGCCCCAGCACAATACTGTAATACATGTGAGTTGCAGGTATTGATCCTTTCAGCAAACCTAATTACCTAAACTCCAGTAAATAAAACAAACTTAAAAGAATTTCTTGATTGGAAATGGGAAATTTTGGAAAATGGTAGATATACCTCCTGGAATACCTTCCAAATCTAGGACATCACCATAGGTGGCAACAGTATGCCAAACAAAATTTAAAGAATGCTACAAAAATCTAAGCCATAGTATAACATTAAAGAAAATAAGAAAACCAGTCTACAGGTTTATTTCAAGAGGCATCTCCAGAAAATGAAAAGCCATTTAAACGGGACACAAACCCACTAAATCTCGTTTTCTACCACAATACGTGTTGAGCCGTTCTCAACCTCTATTCCTTGCTTCCAATAGCAACTGAACAAAAAGTATACTGAGTGACGATATTAAACCTGCCAGCAGAAACTGCCAACACTGATAAGGTGAAAAACACCATGACTAGCATATGTTAATACCCTACACATCATAGTATACGATCTTCAATGAAGGACTATGCTATCCGTTACCTATATTTTAGTACAATATTATTTTAACTAGAAAATATGACAGTTCAAACTCAAGGACTAAATTACTAAAACCACCACTTGTATTAGTGCGTGATCTCTACTTAGAGAGAGAAAGTTGAGCTTCGCAATAAGGAAATATATACAGCTTAACAGTAGCCAGATGGTTCACTATGTCTTGAATATATGAACAAAAAAATACACAACTGTTTACTTTCACAAGAGGTAACACTGTAAAAGTCAATCATTCATAAGTTTTGATTTCAGCATATACTAGCAATCCAGTACTTGAAAATGTGCCGAAAGGGTATGCGATATCAACAGATGATAATACTAACAATAATACAAAACTTCAAGAGTGCAAGAAAAGATGATGAACTTGTGTTCTAATTCTCAACAATTGAGTGCAAGAAATGATTCCAAGTCACAGGACACAAGTCATATATCATTAAGTAAAAAAGTTTGACAAAGAATCCCATTAACAATTACCAGTATACAAAGTACAATAAAATCACAAACTTGAAACTAAAATTATACAAGAAAATCACAAAATTATTCCGTCAATACCCAAGTTTTGTTAACAGAAATATTCAATGATCTAAGTCTCTAAACGACACAAATGTTGAAACAAGGACCCTAAGAGAACCCAAAATTTGTAAGTATTTTATGTAAGGAACTTGTGCAGTCAAAAGAGAGAACACTCATATTGATTGAACCACTACAAGATTATTAAGAACTTTATTATGATCAAGATTATCAAAAGCTAACTCATTTTAATCGATATAATTACACTTAACAATTGCTCAATTGTATTCAAGAGAGTTGAAAAACTTGAAAAACCATAGTTTTGAATGAAAATATACTTAAGAGCATAGAAATCACCAAAAGGGTATGAGAAATTATGAAAGATAATTGAATTACATACCTTTTCTGCCATGAATCAAATTGAACTCTAAAAAATTAATCTATAGAGAGAGAAAAAAAAAACAGGGAGAAATAGAGAGGCGTGATGAATGAAATTGAGACAATACAAGAGGCAGCTAACGCATCTATTCAATCATGCACACAATCAGGACAACCCATATTTTAAAGCTTAACAGAGAAATTTGGGTAGAACATTTTTGCAATCATAAAAAAATATTCCAATAAGGCGTTACATAACCTCAATTACGAACTCTAGTATAGTATATTGATCCTATCAGCTAACAAGGATATGTACCGAGCTAAATATCTCACTACTATCCAATAATTTAGCTCAGGACACTAAACTAAAAAGGCTCTGCCTTTTGTCATGCTTTCCCATTCAACAGAAATTGAAGACAACGACACAAAGACAATGAGAAACTAAGAAATGTCACAAAACCCCAATATTTGTACAAAACAGATGAAATTCGAACCCCAATCAAAAATTCTAAGCTCAAATCTAAGAAATCTGATGCTCAAACCACAATATCATGTTCCATCAACAAAAACCCATATCCATATTTCGTTTCTATACCACCAATCCATAAAACAAACCCTAAGAAATTTAAAAAAAAAATGAAACTCATAACACAAACCGTCAAAACTCAGAAATTAAAAAAAAATCCAGTAAACCCTAAAAAATTGAAACTAAAAACTAAAGAAAAACAAATTTAATTTTTCTTAATCATAGTAGTGAATACAAAGAAAAAGCCTGGAAATATCACCTGAAAGTTTACTCCTTTAGATCTGCAGAAAAAAGAAATGGGAATTAAAAGTAATATTAAGCTCTTGAACAAAGTAACGAAAATCAAAAAAAAAGTGAAAAAATCACATTCGATTGACTACTTTAGATCCTGCAAAAACAAGAGAAACAAATAATTAAATTAATATTAAGCAAAAGAAGAAAAAAAAACCATTAATGGATGAGAGTAAGCTCAGTGATGGTTACAGACGAGATGTAGAGAAGGTAAGAGAAGCAAACCTCTACAAATTTCTTCGGCGGAGAAAACAAGAAGGTCAGAGAAGAAGAAAACCAGATCTATCCAAAGTTTGGTGAGAAGATAAAGAGAAAGAAATAAAGAAATATAAAGTCTGAAAATTTTGGCTGAAAATTTCAGTGGGAGAGATCGCCTTTCACCGCCTTTTCTGAAAAGTTCTCTACAGATTTGAGAACCGCAGGAATTGAAGAGGGTTTCTAAGATAGTTTCTTCTGTCGGAAACTTAAAATTGACGAAAAAATATGTCGGACTTTGACTAAGCTAACTATTTGCGGCGGTTTGTCCAAAACCCTCACAAATTTATTTTGTCGGACCCTTGGAACTGACAAAATTCTACATGACCTTGACTAACCTATGTATTTGTGGCGGTTGGTCATAAACCCTCACAAATAACCCGTATTTGTGATGCCTCTCTTTAAAAAACCCTCACGAATATGACCTATTTTTGTAGTGTAAATGATGACCAAATTCCATGTATTCCACAATAAAGAACAACAAGAGTATAAAAAAAAAAGATAACATATAAACATACCTTTGGTCTAAGTATTGGCCAGTTGTGTTGGACGTATCGCCAAACATAACGAAGGATTAGTGATATCATAATATTTCTTCATAAAACATTCTATCCAAACAACAAATGACTGATAGACGCATTTATGTGTCTAATTTGTCCTCAATATTTCGTATTGTTAGTACTCGTTTTTGTCCTTATCATGGTGTTTTGTGTGTTTGTAGGTATTTTTTGTAAATAAAGATTGTTGGAAAATTCATCTCGAAAAGTTGCTAGGAACACCCCCGGAGGACATTTGCTATTCGGACTCTCACTTTGGATAAGGGGCAACCACGACTATGTGTAACTCAAATTTGTCCTCAGCACCCACGGCTATATATAACCCATTTATCCATCGCACCCATCTTCCCCATTTGAATATAAATTTTGGCGGGAAAAGTTAACATGCTACGACAGAATTAGGGTTGGCATTTTGGACGGGATTGAAGGAGACTCAACGGCTGGTAATTGTTGGGATGACTTAACCGGTGTTAACAGGCATGGTATGGTTAATATTTTCGGTTGATATTGGCTAGAATCCCGGTGGAAGAAAAACAGAGGTGCGTGTACAAGGGAGGAGTTATTCACGGGATTACAGCGTGGATACGTGTGTTTGGATAGATATTGGCCGCTGCAGAAGCGTGAAGAAGTTAAATAAGGAAGATTCAGGACTATCAAGCACTCGTTGACAAAGTGGGAAGTTAATTCAGGGAAGAAATCTCGTGATATTCCGGAGTAATGAGCGAAGATTCTTGTCCCTGTTGGGTTATAAATAGTTGCTGGTATATCAAAGAGAGGGATGGAGAGATTGGGAGAGTTACAGAGCACCACAGAGTCGGGAAATCGAGTTGTAGCAAAAATTCTTTTCTGATGTTACTTACCTGAAGAACACCACGAAGAGACCATCCAAGACAGTCGTTTTCAAACAGTGATAATGACACATCTGTGTGGGTCGCAGAGACAACGTAACAGCGGCAATTCATCTTTATCGTTTTCTGTAACAGCGTTTGCAACAATTATAAATGTTGCAAACACCCGATTTTCATCATTTTCTCCATTTTCATCTTTGTAAACACCCTTTGAGCAATAATAATGATTTTTGAGCGTGTTTCCAACATGATGATGATATAACTCTCCCACAACCAAGGCAATGAGGAAGCTATTTGCGCATGAATAATTGGTAATTATTTATTTTCTCTAATTTATAATTTATAATTCACTCAATCACTGCTTTTGCAGAGTTTTTAATTGTTTGCATAATTTTCTTCATTAGTTGTGATTCAATTAGATAGGTTATGCTTTGTTTAGATAATCTATGCTTAGGGGATACAATTAATAGTTGAGAATTTGCCTGGTTATTTGTGAGTTAAGAAAATAAGGGACTTAAAGATAATTAGAGTTTTGGGTTATTTACCTCTATTCATTCATGTGTAATAGTGGAATCAGTGTCTTGGTAATTTTAATATCTTGAAATCAAATTTTGAGTTAAGTTTTGTTTGTTCTTAAGTTTTATTAGTCTAAAATCTATTGCTTTCACAAGTCTCAACGAACCTATTATCTACTAAAACATTATTGATTCACATCAATGACACGACAAAATAAACAGATAACACGTTTGAGATGATCATATGAAATCAGTCAGGTACCATACTAAGACGGTATTATAAAATAAATTGGGTATCATGTTTTATAGCCGTATAATTAAAATGGTTAGTTTATCCAGATGGTCATATAAATTAAATAAGGTATCTGCATAGTTTACCTTGAATTAGTTTCCCTAGTGGACCTTCATAAATCACCAGCCTTGAACCCTCATTAGCAACTGCATAAACAACCTAAAAACAAGAAAAGCATTCAAATTAAATTATTGTTCACTTTGATATCCTCCATTCAATTCCTTGCAACAGTTTAAGCTCCTATTGAAACCGTGGGCCATTGGTTAAAATTGACTGTTCCCTCAACCCTTTCTTCTTTTGTGCCTTCGCATTAGCATATTCCATATGCTACTAAGCTAAGGTTTTTTTTTAATTAAATCCCCAGGGAACTCAATATTCATGGAGGGCTTGGATATTCAAATACTCGCTCTTATGTTAACTTGCCTAATATATGTTGACACAATTTTCTATTGCTTCCTAAATTCCCATAATGAAACTATGAATTTTATATGTACATATCAAACTGAGTAAAATTATGTCGATCATAACACATGTTGTGAATTATCATCCAATAAAGAAATGAGGCACAGTTATATGGCTAATTGGTATCATTTTCTCTAGAATAAGAATATGGCATATTAGCCGCTACCTCATGAAGTCAGTGTTGTACTCAGATACATTGATGTCAAATGAGGTAGTAGAACTACATATGATTAATTTACCCATAAATTATAGCTAGCTCTTAGGTTTATGTTTGTGTTGTTACTACCAGAGTTATCACTCATATTTGAGTTTCTTCCTTCTGTTGAGCGGAAAGGTAGGAGCAAAGCTTCGAAGTGTGAGTTTGTAAATATACCTGCATGTATGCGATAGTTAGTTACTGAAACTAAAGCTTGAACCACACATTGAAAAGATCAATTTCTGTAATAGCATCCTGTAAGATTTACTCTGCAAAAAACATACCAAATTTTGAGTGACGTTATCAATTTAAGTAAATGGGTTAACTTAAGTCATTTCTATAATTTGACACACAGTGTCCGATAGTATCCGGTTCATGCCAAACACCATTGATCTTATCTGTGAGACCCAGTTGATGTCCCCATTGGCCACTGAAAGAACAAATGCACTCACCCTTTCTTCAAGGACAACAGTAATGGATTTTCTTTCTATAAAAAAAGTTAAATAAAAGAAAGTTAGTGAAAGCCACACGAAACTACATTTGATCAGTATTGTGTCATGTGCAAACCTGGCTGCATAAGAAGTAAAAATAGATATTTATGACTGAATTCGGTTTATCTATTCATACAATTTACACATATGATAAAAATACCACGAAAGACGTTAGACAAAGTTTTTTGCACATATATTCAATTTTTCGATAGTTAATATATTCACCATGCAACTGCTCACATGCTAGTTAATGTAGTATTATCCCATTTTGCAAATTTGATATGAGATCCAAAAGTTTAAGGGGAAGAATCAAAAATGAATTACCCCAATCCATATTACAATTCCTAATTGGTGAAAGTTCAGACTGATACTTTAATTAGTAATAGCTTGTCCCATTTTCGGAAATGTAAGGGTGTACCTAAGTTGAAGTAGCTTGGACAAGACAAGCTAGACCATAACTCCAACTCCATATCTTTTCCATGTTTGTTGAATAAAAATTTATTTTCTTGTCACTAGCAATGCCTAGGTTAAATACAAGGGAAGCTACATCTCCTGCGAAAATCGTTTAGTTCAACAACACTAAATACATTCTCTATGAGATGACAATTCAATTATCTGTAACAGTAAACATTGAACATTTATTCATTGAAAGGTACATAAGTCACTGACAGTAAATCCCACTTCCCGCAAAATGAAACAAGCACACAAATTAAGAAATAAAACTTTAAAAAAATTAGGCTAAACCATTTCATCTTAAAACAGTGTATGTCTTTACCTTCAAAACTGGTGGACTCCTAAAATGACTACATCATAATTTAGTACATCAAAAGTAGGATATATTGAATAAGAAGGAAAAAATCTAGGTTGAGCAAAGAATGGTCTAAATGCAAGTAAAACAACAATGCAACAACAAATGTTTTTGAATCGCCTAGATCAAATTCTACCAATCTGGTAAAAATCCTTACTCTTTTCTCCTCTTTCTCCACCATTACCTCCAGCACCACCACTATCATCACAACCATCCGATTTCAGCTTTGTTTCTTTTCCAGAATCTTTAACCCCATCACATTTAACTCTTCTAAGAAATCTACGGTTTTGAAATTGCTTGACGCTTGAGAAATTAGGGATTTAATTGATTAAAATTTAGGTGTCAGAAATAGGAAGATTGAAGTTATAAATTTGAATGGAAGAAGCTGATTTCAAATACTAATTTTGAATCAAAATTAGAAGTAGAAGGAAAAATATGTAATAAACTAATCTCTCCTCCTCCTTAGGGAATCACTAAACAGAGAAACAAAAAAGAAAACCTAAAACATGAGTTCTTTGTACTGGCAGTAGGAGTAGAAGAAGAAGCCAAGAAAGGTTGGGGCTAAAACGAACGAGGAGATACATAAAAATTGGGTATCGGATTCACATTAATAAACGGGTATGACTTTACCCATTTTAACTTGTTTGGTTAAGTTAACAGATAAAGGGATAGCATCGTAATTTAAACGTGAATCGGTCCCAACCAGAACGGACCTGTTTCACTATGTCCGTCAACTTAAGTTGACCGAAATGTTGATTGTCTGTAAGGAAAAAGCGAAAACGTAGGATTTCTGTGACGATTGGCCGTATTTTTTGCTTTTGATTTTGAGAAGTGGTCATTCTTTGTCTTTTTTTGACATTCTTTGTACATATAATTCTTCTTAAAGAATTCTTGACTCATGGGTTTTTTTTTTTTTTTGGGTAAAGTCAAAAATTAGGTGAGTTTGGGTTTATTTTAGCGCTGGAGTTCACCTAATTTTTCTCCATATTCAGAAAGAACCCCCAATTGGGGGATATGACTAGATGACAAAATAGGGATCCAAATATCCTAGGTGGGTTACCCCTTATAAAATTAATTTTTAATTCCTAATCTAACCCTCCATAATCAAGATTAGTTACTAATTAAGATTAGTAAAATGTTAATGATTTGGGGGATATAATTAGTGTTTTTAAGTTTTTTTGAATTTGTGTGGGTTATTTAAGAGTAGAAGGAGGGAAAAAAAATTGAGTAGAATTTTCTTTTTTTTGGAAATGGAAGATGATTGTGATGAGAGACTTGCAGCTGTTGAATCTTTAGCTCAATTACAACAACAATCATATCTTCAATCTTCGGTTAATGATAACAACTAAAAATTGTTGTATGATGAACCAACACCTTTGAATCATGATTTTCGTGACCATGAAGTGTTTTGTGAAGAACCAACTCAAGAAAGTAAACATGTTCAGCATACAAGCAACCCCAACACACAGGTAATGCTTCAAAGAGGTCGATTTTTTTTATTTTTTTTTGAAACCGCCATTTTTTTCTCTGCAAAAGCTTAGTACCGGCGTGGTCTTCAACCCAAATATGCATGCCGGTACCACAAGAAAAGTATCTAGAAAGTTAAAAAAAAATTTTACTTGACTACCGGCATGGTCTTCATATTCTCGAGCATGCCGGTACCTTTTCCGGCATAGTATTTTTCTTAAATTTCTATGCCGGTCCGGGATGAAAAGTATCCAGAATGTTGATTTTTTTTTTCACTACACTACCGGCATTGATAGGAAATTATCGGGCATGCCGGTACCGTGTTCCGGCATATGGTCTTCATAAATTCCGGCATGGTATTCATCACTTTCATTTTGAATTTTTCCTGGATTTAAAAAGCTTGGTGCCGGCATGGTCAGTTGATATGAAGACCATGCCGGTATTGTTTTCCGGCATAGTCTTCATATTTATTTCCTTTGCCGGGAAACAATACGGCATGGTCTTCATATCAACCGACCATGCTTAGGCATTGTGAAGATCAAAACCGAAAAATTCAAAGCGAAGTGATGAAGACCATGCCGGAATTGATGAAGACCATATGCCGGAACATGGTACCGACATGGTCTTCATCAATACCGGCCGGCATGGTCTTCATCACTTTCAGCATGATCTTCATCACTTCCGAATAAAAAAAAAATCATTTCCAAAGTGAGGAGAAGAGAATTTGATATAGAGTGGGGAGAGTTTAGAAGTTCAAAGGGAATGGGGAATATTTGAAGAACGATTAATCGTCGATGAAGAACGACGAAGAAGATGAAGGGAACAAAAAAATCAAAACCTAAAAATGTGCCGGTACCTCAAATGGAATTGGGGGATATTTGATTTTGATTTTTAGATTTTATGTTTTAGGGGAAAGGGCATAATAGTCTTTTCATAATGTTTTTTAATTAATGAAAGGGTGTTTTGGTATTTTCGCACCTAAAAAACACCCCTTAGCAGCCACCTTTAGTTGGGGGAAATAATTCATATCCCTCAATTAAAAGTCATATCCCCCAATTGGGGTTCTTCAGAAACCATGGGATTTTCTCCCAATAAATCTTGAACTACCGATAAAATGGCCCTCCATATAATTTTTTTTATTGCTTTTGATTTCTATAGAGTTTCTTCACTTACTTTCTGCGATATTTGTGCATTGAACTTGGTTCTATTTTCCTACAACGTCTGGTTCTTATCATTTTCCAAGTCAAGATTATTATTATTTTTTTTTTTTTTTGAAGCATACAAGTCAAGAAGTTAAGCAAATGAATCAAAAGCCTGGTGCCCGCGTATAAAGTTTGAGGTAAAACGCCTTAGTTAAAGTAGTTTCAAGTCCATTAAGGCGTCAACGCTAGACCAGTGAAACCCATCAGTGCCAAAACGTTTTCCACCAATTCAGTCAGCATCAGTGAGATCGATCAATTGGAGATCATTAGCAGAGATGAAGCTAATCAATCAATGAACATTACTAAAAAAAATAAAAAAATAGTCTCGTTTATTACAAAAAGTTTACTAACATTCTGAATTTGCCATGACCAAACCATAGAAATGATGGTTTGAGTCAATTAAGATGTCTCCGGTAGTCGGATGGAATCAAAAGCCAACATCATTGTCTTCTTGTGAATCTTTAAATCCTCCAGGTCAAGCTAGAGTAATGATGCAGGTGTTGAATCACATTACAAGGTCCTTAGAAGCTGACATCTTCTTCAATTAGCATTAACTCTAAAGCGCATGTAGCCCTACATCATTGGAAAAAATAACAAGTTATTAATTTACAACTGCAACAACAGGGAAGCAACCGAGAAAAGAGAAACAAAGACGAAACAAAAAGAAAATTAAAACAAGACAAATTAAAGCACACTAAGAAGGTTAGAACAAAAAGTTCTTCCAGTTAGAAATCACATTCTGAATCTGCAAAGGAGCCAAAGTAGGAGAGTCAGTAGCCAGCCCGATAAAAAGGGCTAATCTTTGAATTAACAATGGTTGCGTCGACTGATGTCTTCTTTCCCTAGAAACATCTAGCATTCCTCTCAATCCACACATTCCAGCAAATACTAGCTGGGATTTTCCTCCACACCTCCTCTCCCCTAGAAGTAGCAGTAAAGGATCTCCAACATCTGAAAATTTCCAGCATGGAAGAAAAGGATGGCGAAGGCATGTTAGCTTGTGCGCGAAAAACACAGAAACCTGCTTCGAGAAAAAATATTACTGCATTATTTATTGAATCTCAATAGTCTCTCCTTGCTTCCCAGACGATCCAATGATTCTTCGTTTTCATTTGTGACTACAAAGCAATCTCCCAAGTCAAAGATGGCTACTCAGTTTCCACTGATGATGAAATTATAACTGAAGTTCAGTAATATTTTAGAGCTAAATTGATGTAGATGATGGAGACCACTTTTCAATTAGAAAGCTCACCTTAGGTATCAAGTTTCTTGCTGGTAGGGACTTTGGACCTGTCATTGTATCAAGAAGGTCACAGTTGAAGTTAAAAAGTACTGTATTAATTGTTCTCTTCTCTTTGATTATAGCAATACATCTAGTATCCGAGCAAGACCGCAAATGATCCAAGTATTCAAATCTCTATAGCCCGTCTAAAGCGAAATCATCTGTAACAATCTTTGGGATGGTGCGGAATACACTGCTGACATAATAATATACAGTCTAAGAACTAGGAAGCTATCGCCCTAATGCAAATTTGTAGAGCTATGACCTACCCAAGATTGTAACGAGGAACAAATGTATCTGAGGCCAATGTGAATCCAACTTCTAAGTGACCGGAATGTAATTATCATCAGACCTACACAACATCAAAAGCTTATATTAAAAGAATTTCTTCAAGTCAAGCTTAGACTGCTAGTCAATGAATGATGTTGAAACTATAAACAGCTAAGCCATTATGACATATCGTTTATCAATAAAACTTTATATAACTGATCAAGTTAGTCATTTTCAGCTAGCCATGGATTCATTCAAGAGGAATACTCATATAACATCATTTCGTCTTCTCCATTTCTTATTTTTTTCTTTTATCAGCATCACTCAGTTTTCAGTAGTCTCTCATGGCTGCATTGAAGAGGAAAAAAGGGCTCTATTGCACTTCAAATCGTCTTTGCACGACCCTTCAAATCGCTTGTTTTCATGGCAAGAAGGCAAGCAACATGAGAACTGCTGTGATTGGCATGGAATTCAATGTTCCAATGAATCTTTTCATGTCACCTCCATCGACCTTCGAAACACAGAGCTCGAAATTTACATTCAACAACTTAGAAGCAAGGTTAGGTTTGACAGCTTCAGTCCACCAAATACAGCACTACAAGGTAAATCCTCTCCTTTGCGCCTTCCTAACATTACACATCTCAAGTACCTTGATCTTAGCTTCAATAATTTCCAAGAATCAGAAATCCAGATGCAGTTTTCTGATCTTAGGAAACTCGTTCATCTTGATCTCTCATATTCAAACCTTTCAGAATCAATATCGACACAGTTTATAAACCTATATTCTCTACGTTACCTCGATTTGTCTTGCGGCAGATACTTCTATTCTATTTACACCTCTTGCTTACAATCGCCATACATAAGATGGGTGAGGACTTTGGTGAATTTAAAGGTATTGAGGTTGAGTGGTATTGATCTATATGAGGCTACATCTCCACATGGGAATTTTGGGAAACATATATCATGTCTATCCAATCTTAGGCTTCTTGCTCTCTCTTTATGTAATATATCTGGCCCGGTTTTTCCCATCAATGAGTTTCACAACCTTTCCCAGCTATCTTATCTCAACATGAGCCGCAATCCTGACCTCAGTTCTCCATTCCCAGTACAACTAGCAAATTTAACTTCACTTTCTATTCTTGACTTGTCTTCTTGTGATCTACAAGGTTTACTTCCTTGTCTTCCCCAACTTCAAGAACTTGATGTGAGTTCGAATCTAAATCTTCGTGTTGATCTCACTGAGATGTTTAAACACCAATCCCCTAAACTGCAAAGCCTTTCAATATCATATACTCAAGTAAACGGATCAATACCAGTTTCAATATCGAATGCGCCACTGTTGGTCAGACTTTCTGCTTCATGGTGTTCAATTCAAGGATCTTTACCTTCTTCAATCTACAATCTTTTTCATTTGCAGATCCTAGACCTCTCTACTAATGACATTAGAGGTCACATCCATTCTTCAATCTCCAATCTAAAAGACCTCAAGTTTCTGGACTTGTCTATCAATAATATCCAAGGTCATATACCACAATCAGTTTGCAAGCTTCTTCATCTTCGACAACTTTCCTTAGGATATAATAATATATCAGGAACCTTGCCAAGTTGTGTCATGAAACTCCGAGACCTAACAGTCCTTAGTGTTTCTAGTAACTCTATTGAGGGAAAGGTTCCATTGATCTCATTGATTAACAAATTAAACCTAACGATCCTAGACTTGAGCTCAAATACACTAACTGTAGTTATAGATAAACACCTGAATTTGACTAAACTTAGACTAGAAAGTTTAGAGTTGCAATCATGCAAGCTGAAAGGATCAATTCCAACTTCCATTTGTCAATTAATTCATCTTCGAAGGTTGGATGTGTCTCATAATAACCTAACAGGAGATATCTACTCCTGCATCTCCGGGCTCAAAAATCTCCAGTACTTAGATCTATCAAACAACAAATTTCGTGGTCCTCTGCCTCTTCCACCTCAAGGTTTAATAGACAACTTTGATGTATCAAATAATAAGTTCAGTGGTGAAATCTCAATGGAAACCGGAAAGAGACTATGGAATGCTAGCATGATCAATCTATCTGGTAATGAACTTTCAGGTTCAATTCCATTTTCTATATGTTCAAGAACTTCGGAAACTATGTATCTCAATCTCTCCAACAACAAACTATCCGGACTTATACCTACTAGCATAGGGTATTGCAGTGTTCTTAATTATCTAAACCTTGGCACCAACAATCTCATTGGAAGCGTCCCAAATGAGCTTGAACAGACAAGAGTAACACTCGCATATCTTCAGTTAAATGCTAACAGTCTAAATGGTACGCTTCTTAACAGCTTCAGTAACTTTCAAGAATTGACGGTTCTCAACTTAGAGAATAACAATCTTGAAGGCAGTATACCTGCAACGTTTGGTTCACTCAATAAGCTTCATTTCCTCTCTTTAAGGTCAAACAAGTTCAATGGATCAATTCCAAATGAAATTTTCCATTTGCAGAAACTTCGAATACTAGACCTATCAATAAACAATTTCTCAGGCTATATTCCTAAGGAACTAGGGAACTTGAGCGGATTACTAAGAAAATCTTATGACCTCGGCCGCATGAATGATATTCAATTCCAATTGGTGATCAAAGGGATCTCGATACAGTTTGAGCGTTGGTACTTTTACACTACAGGAATTGATATATCTTGCAACAATCTTGAGGGAAACCTTCCAAAAGAGATCGGTTCACTAAAAGGACTTGCAATGCTTAATTTATCCTATAACCGTCTCTTGGGTGATATCCCAGAGAATGTCGGAAACATGTCTGCATTGGAGTCTTTGGATCTAAGTTTCAACAGACTGTCTGGACACATCCCACAGTCTTTGACATCAATCGATTCCCTTGGGTTTCTAAATTTATCTTATAACAAATTGAGTGGCAGGATTCCAAGAGGAACTCACTTTGAGACTCTGAGTGTGGATGGTTCTGCATTTCTTGGGAACAAGTTATTGTGTGGAATACCTACAAAGAAAGTCTGCGAGGGTGATCAGATTATCAATCCTGCAGAGACGATCCCTCCAAATAAACTTGAAGAAGATGATCAAGAGAAGGCAAAAGAGAAGTTGTTTTTCTTTGGTGCTGTTGCGCTGGGGTTTATAGTTGGATTCTGGGGTCTGTTTTTCATTCTACTTATAAAGAGAGAGACATGGTGGTTTGGGTACTGGAGATTCATTGATAATGTTGCAGCAAGATGTCTTTTGAAAAATTAATAAAAAGATATGACATTGTAGTTGTTAGAAAAAACAATGTTTTGTTTTAATCAAAAAATGCATGGACCATGTTTTGATCCCAAGACCTATTGCTCCCTAGATGTTTTTCATGTGAATGAATAAAACATTAGTCCCATATAGACTAAAACACTAAGAGTTTTAGACTTAAATAGCATTGGTTTAGCCTTAAGGGTATGGCCCTTTGGGTCTTTAGACCTTTGTGTATGGGGAAAGCCCTAGACTATGGCAAGGTTGCCTAAACCTTATTGCATTTCTTATTGCCTTTCCCGTTCGCGCGGTGCTTATGCATGAAAGCACGCACGCTCGGCGTGGGCGTGGTGGGTGTATCCGACCCATTCTTTTTCTTGAAATCTTCCACACGTTTCTCCCACACATGTAAAGAATTTTATTCTTTGCCTTCTCGGTTTTGGGTGTCCGACCCCGTGTAACACATGTGCACCTCGAGAAGAATCTCGAAAATTTTGAATTAACAAAAAAGCGTTTCTTTGTATTTTTAACGCCTTGCTTTTACCTTAAACTTTTGTAACGTTCGAGACGTGTTTTACTTGATGTTTTTTACTTGATCTTGTCTTTGCTTTGGATTCTCTTTAAACGTTCGAACTAATTTTTGCTATAAATACAAGATGAATTTCTTCATTTGAAACCATACCATTCAGAACTCTTATCTTCCTAATTTCTCCTTCTTCTCTAATTATTTTCTTTAAACTTAAGTTCTTATTATTATTTGTCTTAAAACTCGAAAACGTTCGGTTCTTTTCTCGAAAACAAGTTGTAGTTTACTGAAACATAATTTTGTATAACTACTTCTTGATTTACGACAATTTTAGTTCACGAAAATATAGTTTACTGAAAACATAAAATTGTTTTTACATTACTCGAAACAATTTGTATTTTCAATTTGTGTTTTTGTTTTTACTTTTCTTTGCCAAGTTCTAAGGGTTCTCTCGTGTATGCTACACATAGAGGAGAACTAACGATGGTTGTATCCTGGAGGTAATTTGTTAATTGTTATAGCATCTCAGAGGAGTAGCAGGCAATATTACCTTTAGCTCAGTGTATCTCATACGTGCCTCTACTAAGTTTATTGAGTTGTTTGTTACTACTATCAGTGTAATCTAAGTATTATTTCCCATTTGCATTCGATTATTGTAATTAATTACAACAGTAGTAATCATATCCAATTGCAAAATCTTGCAGCTCTGAGCTCAAATGATTTAATGTAATAGTCATTCCAATCATAAAGCTACAGATTACAGTTCAATTAAACTCTTAAACATTTCAAAACCAATCAGCATCAATGTGATCCATGATAGAATAGAAATATATATGGTTCATGAGCATGAGTATGATTAGACATTGGAGCTTTCCAAATTTTTAAATTCAAAGGATGAGTAGAATGAAACCATCATAATATAGACTTACCTCTTGAGATTAGTCGGATCCCTCGGGAGTTGGTTGCTGCATCCACAAATGCCTCAGTTGATTGCTCTGATCAGGCTAGTCGATGAGCTCTAAACACCATACTGACATTGTTGACAATGGAGCTACCATAACAAACATATGAATGGCGGCAATGCCCCAATTATCTTTTGGCTCTGGTATTAATTTTGACTTGAATGGATCAAAATGCCAAATTTCAGGTTTCTTAATTACATCCAAAGCCCTAATTACCAAACGAAACCCCTTTCTAAAATTAACCCTTCTCAGATTCGAAAGAATCCATTAAGACCCACGACTTGATACTGTTAGACTCGTTTTCAGCTCCAGTAGAGTGATAAATAAAAGAAGAAGTAGAGTTTTTTTCATAGGAACTGGACTGAACTTTCTTTTTTTCTGGTTTTAGTAATTTGAAGATGTGGCGGATCAGTATCGGTATTTAACTCAAAGTGGGTCATAAATACGGTGGATTCAATTTCTAGGGTAGTTAAAGTGGGAATGTAATAAAGACCCTGCTATCCATGGATCCTACACAAATATCCTTATCCATTATGTATATACCCTCTCCTTTTATAAGGAAATAAAAAAATAGTTTTATTCCAATTTTACCCATCAAACAAGATTAAGTTTATTTTGGTTTTCATTTCAGATCTCAAAACTTCGCATCTCTTCTCCGCTGCTAATATCACCACCACCAAAATCGATCAAACAAAACTCCACCCCCATCATCTTCATCGCCGCCAGCAGCACCAATACCATTTCGAAGAGAATATTCAGTTCTCTTATCTTCTTTCTTCTTCTTTCTTCCTTCTGTTATTTCATTCCTCTAATCGAATGATTTGTGAATCATGGATGTTAATCATGAGATATTAACAAGATAATCGAATCAAGATTGGTGTTAAGAAGATTGTAGAGATAAGCTAGTTATGGTTTGGTGTTAATTGAGAAAAGAAAAATTAGAGGAAATTACAGTTAGAATTTCTAGATTTGAATGAAGATTTCGAGTGAAATTGATGGTGAAATCAGGCAAGGAATCATGGGTATGTTGTGTTACGAGCAAGATAAAATAGGTTGACTTTGATTCTCCATTATCAGGAATGAATAAGTGAATTAGGGTTTTTAAAGTTTATTAGAAACTCAATTAGGGATGGATAACAAGAAAGTAAAGGATGGGTTTGCTTGATTTGAAGACCATGATTGATAATTTGAGCTCGAGTAAGAGAAAGAGGATTTGGGGATGTATTTTAGGATTTTTGAGAATCAGATATGGTGATGAATAATTTTATTGGATGTTGGTTGATTTGAATTGGAGGATTGTTAATAGTCCTGAGGAGGTTGCTGAATTAAATCGAAATAAAGAAGCAATTGATCTCAATTGACGGTGTAAAAACAAGCTAATATTGGGTAAGTCTTTATGTTGCATAGTTTTTGTATTTTGGAATTGCGTTATGTAAAATTGTTGTTGTGCAACATGGAAATGGAAGCAGAAGTTGGGAGTGATAGAACTGCAGTATGCTGAGAATGGTGGTGAAGATGAGGGCTGGGAGTTGTTATTACAGACAACAAGAATTAGAGGTGAGAGATGAGCCGGGTCTAAGGATGTAGGGATAAATTTCACAGTGTTGGGGAGGAACTTAGTGATTGTTTTCTGGCGATGAAGGTGGAGTTTATGAATGAAGAAGATAATTGACTTCAGGTGGTGGTTGGGATGTTATACAGGGTGCAGGTTGAGATTGCAGTTGATAGTGTTACTGTGCTTTGAGATCAAATGCAGAGAGGGTTGGATGTGTGTAGGTATGTGTTTGAATGGAGTTGCGAGTAAATGAGAACGGCAGGCGAGTGAAGCTACAAAATAATCTTAGATGAATGATTAGGGGCTGGAACTAAATAGAGAATGGGAATGAAATGTTGTGTGATGTTTTCGTTGGTTGAAATTTGCAGCAGCTGGTTCAATGACTGTTGCAGGGTTGATTCAGGTGCAAGTGCAACTGCAATTAGAAGATGTGCTGGGATGAATCAGGCAGTGATGCCAAATGTATTGCAGTTACAGCTATGCAGGTATGCTTGGGGACATATTTGTTTTGAAGAGATGCTATGCAGCTATGCAGGTATGAAGAGATGCTTGTGCTTTGAAATATATGATTTCAATTGGAAATATTTGTTTTGAAGCTACATTAACGATATAATGAAGTTGTATGTGTTTTTCCAACCATGACTCTGAAATGGAATTGGAGGAATAGGAAAAGATGCAGGATTGCAGTGATGGTGGTTGCAAGAGAAGGATTAAAGTTGTTTGCAGTTTTTTATATTGTGTTATGCATGAATATGTGGTGCAATGGTAGAACAACTGACTATATGTCAGTAGATGTGTGTTCGACTCACACTAGGTTCACTCATTTGTGAATCATTTTTTTTTTTTGAGATAACTTGGGCTAGTTGCTTTCGTTTTTGAAGACAACTTGGGCTAGTTGCCTCCATATATGGAGACAACTTGGGCTAGTTGCTTTCGTTTTTAAAGACAATTTTGGGTAGTTTCCTCCATATTTGGAGACAACTTAGACTAGTTGCCTCTGTATTTGGAGATAAATTGAGCTAGTTACCTTAGAATCGGAGACAACTTGAGGTATTAAACTGGAGACAACTTTTGTTAGTTGCCTTCAGTTTCGAAACAACTTGAGATAGTTGCCTTATATTTGAAAATAACTTCACCAAGTTGACTCCACATGGTGGCGGTTGGTGGCGGTGGCGGTGGTGGTGGCGTTGGTGGTGGTGGTCAGCAGTGGTAGACGACTGAGATGGTGGAAGAAAGTGGTGGTGGATGGCGGCGGTGGGAGGCGGTGGTGGTGGAGGAAAGTGGTGGTGGATGGTGGTGGCGGTAGACAAGGGTGGTGGATGGCGGCGTCGGTGGTGGACTGTGGTGGACAGTGGTCGTCGGTGGTGGTGGGCGGCGGCAGTGGTGTACAGTGTTGCTGCTTAACAGCGGTGGTGATTGGCGGTGTCAGTGGTGGTTGTCAGTGGTGGTTGGCGGCAGTGGAAGTGGAGATGTAGCGGTGGTGGACAATTGTTGTCGTCAGTGGTGGTGGTTGGTGGTCGTCGGTGGTGGTTGGCGGCGGTGGACAGTGGCGGTGGTGGTTGGCGGCGGTGGACAGTGGCGGTGGTAGTTGGCGGTGGACAGTGGTGGTGGGCAGTAGAGGTAATGTTTTTTTTGTGTTTTTTGTGTGTGTTTTTTTTTTAATAGTGGTAAGTAGTTTTGTGTATACACAATACAAAAGAGGGTATTTTAGTAATGTATTAAGCTTAGGGGTATTTGTAAAGTTCATAAGGATATTTTGCAAGGGCCTCTATAGTAGGGGTATATAGATAATATTCCCGTAGTTAAATCTGATAGGGTGGAGGAGAAGGTGAAATTAGAGCAAGTACTGTGGCAGTCATTTCCCATGTCAATGTAATTTTTGGAAATTTTAAAATCTAATACGAATAAAAAAAGTATAAATGTGGGGAAATGCATTTAATAAAATGTTTAAAAAATGTCTATGCGTTTTTGAAAATTAAAAAAATGCCCATAAATTAACCTTTTTCACCCCGTTTTTTTTTGAAAAAAACGGCTAACGACCATTACATGACATGGGGAACTAAATCTGTTATGTCAAATGACATTCTAGACCCTAAATCAGCTAAATCGTTCCGAGTTGAAATTGTGACTCAGCATGAACTCGACTCATGAGCGACAGCACGTTCTGTGCAAACTTTAGTAACGGTCAGCTGACACGTGTCACGATCTTGTAGGAAACAAACGATGGCCCAGATTTAATCCCCTTTTGTAACGGTCATATTCTCTTTCAGCCTGTATAAAAACCAATGATGATACCTAATTACACCCAAATCATCAAAAAGAAACCAACTACACACATAGACATGAGCAAAAGTCTGATACATTCTCCTAGTAGTAGTAGAAACAACAAGCTATTAAGGAGAACCAGCCAAATCTATGTTCAATTTGGGATGTAGGCAGCCATGAATCAAAGGTTTGTCCTTGGATGTATTCTAGGTGTAAACATATACCTTGTAACGGCATAAGGCAATTACTTAGATCAAAGACAAGTGAAACAGAAGGTGAAATGTTCTTCAAGTGCTAAAATCTTACCTACACATACTTTGAATGATTTTCTTTAGCCATTGATGTAGTCAGATGTGCTGATATCAAGCTGTCATTTAAGATATGTTGTTGTGCTTGTGGAGAAGCTGGTCACTCCTACAACAAATATCCACTGCACAATCTACAGTGCTTCAAAGGTCACTGCAAATCAGAAATGAAACTGAAATTATGTAAGAATAATCAAAACTTCAACATAGATTATCTTACCTGCACAGGTTGTGAAGCTTTTAGATGAGTTTCTGATCACATAGCATTGCTGCAAAAGAAAATGTTATGCATTCAAGTATATTCATGTCAAAGAAATATGTAAGGAAGTTAACAAAAAGCTTACAATGTAATCTGGAACTTTATATGTCTTTACATATTCAGCATAATATATCTCATCATCTTCATCACTATATCAAATATTACAGGGGCATATGGATCTTCAAATGGGTTACACTCATCTAACTCAATGTTCTCTAGCTACACATTTTCCTCATCTCATTCTCATCATTGTACATAGTGCTTCCTTGTGTTACAATAAACCAGTAATCATGATCAAAGTTCTCTTGACTTGGTTGATCAAACTTCTCTTGACATGGTTGACTGCTACCTGTGTTGTATAAGTTCCAACTCTACTAGCTTGACTCAAACATGACATACTCTCCACTTCATTCAACAAATCAACAAAACATAATTTCCTGGATGGTCCTCATGTTAAAATTTTGAACTTTAGTAGCTGCTTGTAACCTTGGTGACCTCCTAGATGGCTTAGTTTTTTCCTTTGAAACTGGCTTCTTATTTGTCTTCAAAATCTTCTTTGGTGTCTCATCATTTGTTATCACTGGAAGTTCCATTGCAGCATTCAAGAAGTCATCATCTCCAAATTCAAAATTAGTTATAGTCATTTGCAGATGTATAAAATCAGCTTCATCAGATACTGAAGTGTCCTAGAACTTAAAGAAGTCATCATTTGTTAACAAAGATTCAGGGGAATATGGAACATCAGGCGTGTGATACAAGTTCACTATTTCTTCATGCAACATGTTCTCAAACCTATTCAAATCTATTTCTTCTTTGTCTATATATGCAAGGGAATTATAGTGTCAACTTACTCATCTAAACATACACACTAATGTTCCTGTATGGATAATGAACATATCCCCTGCAACAGAACAACAATTACCTCAAATCAGTTTAATTGAAACCTTAATCCCTTACAAAAATCAACAAATTAAAACTCAAATTAAAAAAAAAAAACAAATTGAAACCTTAATTAAATCAAATACCCAAATTAAATCCATGATAACATAAGATCTTAAAATTCAAACCCTAATTACATATAAAATAGACAAAATATTTAAAAAACAAAATCCGATACTATATTTTTTTCTTCGGGATTCTTGGTTTTGTTTTTAAACAAAAAAACAAAAGAAAAAACCCATAAAATATCAATATTCACAGCACCCATCATTGATTTGATTCCCTTTTCAAACAAATAAAACAAACAGAAAAAAAAAAAAAAAAAGTTAGGATTTAGGTAAAAAAAATTACGGCTTAATGGACTTCGACTTCTCCTTTTTGCTTTTCATCTTCACGGTTACGGAAATAGAGATGTAATAAACCCTAAATACCAATACGAAGATCAAATCTTCGGTTTCAATCACTCATACTCTTGTTCTTCAGGTTACTTCAGACTTAGAGAGACAGATAGAGAGGCGGAGAAAAATGAGTGGAAATGAAGCAATGAAACCCTAACTCGTGTTTTGTTCTCATTATTATTTCCTAAACACGTGTTAGCTTCTGATAGTTTTAGTGCTTTAGCCGTCAATTAATATCACGCGTGGGCGGTACAGATTTTTGGATCTTTAGCCGTCAATTGAGCTGACGCATGGACGGTGGAAGATTAACATTTATATACCTTAGGCCAATGGTTATAGTTGTCATTATGTCCACCATTTTCTCATCTCGTGTGATGAGAAATTGACAAAGTAAACATGTTTTTACCAAAATGGTGGGGCCAGATAGAAAACGTAATGGCATGGGAATTTTTTTATTTTTCAAAAAAACATGGGCATTTTATTAAATGCATTTCCCCACATGGACATTTTCTTATTTTCCATTAAAAGAATTACCATTCGAAAAGAATCCTATGAATATGACCCATTTGGATTATGGGGCTTTAAAAGATTCTAGTAACCTAAAAATGGTTGGGGGAAACCTAATTTGTTTTAAATGTCAAATATGGCATTTAATCATTCTTATTAACTAAGGTTAAAACCATTCAAAACCCCAAAACCAAGAACCACTAATTTCTTTATCTCTTCTTTTAACAAAACCTATTTTTGGAGCATTGCTCGGTCGAATTTACAAGTGTTGATATATCAATCTTGTTGTCAAATTTAGTTGATCAAAACTATGTCTTGATTTCTAGTCGACAACTAGTTGAGTCTCGGATTAGGATAGAAGTACGTAGTTGATAATCAGAAATCACTCTGTTTTACCGTTTGAAGGCGAAGATCAACCGAAGTTTTGGAGAACTTCTTCAACAAAAGGTAAGTGAAGACTGAACCACTTATTTCTCAAGTTGTATTCATCATTTTATCTATGAGAAGATGTCGCATAACTAATTAGACTATTGCAAGTATATTAAGAATTTCGAGCCAAGTTTATCTTGATAATTAATTCTCGAAATATATATAACTAAACTTAATGAATATTTGTTCATACTTGATGTATTTCGGTTAAGAAAAATTTATTGTTCATAATCTAAATCGTGATTCAAGATTATCATTCGAAAATAGCCCGGAACAGTGATATGTGTCATTGATGTTGAAAAGACGACGATACCCAAATACACCATAATCTTTTATTTATCCACCTATAAGTCCTCTACCGAAAGTGATTGTTTATATACTGAGTCGAAATAATGCAACAAATCGGTATTTACACTTTGTGTGATTATCTTTGGATACAAGATCGAGACAATACGACTGACAAAGTGTGATACTTGATAGTAGGTTCTAAATTAACCAAACTCTATAGGATCATTATCAAGTATATCGGAGTTAACGTTTGTGTAATTTACTTTAAATTATATAAATAAATATAATTGCGGAAAACAAAAGTAAATCACACAGCAAGATTTTGTTAACGAGGAAAACTGCAAGTGCAGAAAAAACCCGGGACCTAGTCCAAAATTTAATACTCTCGGAATTAAGGCGTTATACAAAATCTACACCAACTTCGTATAGTTGAGACCAAGCAAACCCATAGTTCACTTAGTTTCCTCAGTATTCCTGCGCTTTCGACTTCAATGAGTGCACGCACTGGAATAATTCTTTTGGATCGTTTTTCAAACAGTAAAGGAACAAAAAATCTGTTTGGTAACAACTCTTTCGATTCTTTCAAGATAAAGATATCTTAAGTCATATGCAAAGGATCTTTTGTTTAATCTAATAAACTTCTTTGCCTAGTTAGATCAATTTATACAATAACTACCAAAGTAGTCAAGTTTAGATTTGCACTCAATCAAAATAAATCTCAAATAGATATACTGAGAATGCTGATCTCACACAACTAATCAATCGAATAAATTCGATTCTAGTTGGATCCCATCCGATCAAGGTTTGTGCACACACAAAGATATAACAACTAAATAAGAAATCTTCTTCGTCTTAAAATCTTCTTTAATCTTCAATGAAAAACCTGCACAACACCACTTGAATCCATTGTGATCAATAATCACACACGGGGTCTGTTAACAATGGATTATAACAAAATGTTCTTATATCTACAAACAGTTATAAAGATCCCGTCGATACTTCGATCTAGTTTGAGCGAATCTTATATCAGAAGAGAAGATTCTCAATAATAAACAAACTAGGTGTAATCAAACTTTCAACAACCGTTAGTCAATCAAATCAATTGAAAACTAATAACACTGCAATTATCTAGTTTCCCACCAACGGTACTCATAGAGCTTTTTGATCCCACAAAAGTCTTTAAACGAGCGGTCGTAAGAGATTTCACCTAATTAGGATACTTTCCTCTCCGAATAGACGGCTCCACCAGAAACAACAAGAATGAAGTTTGCCTGGCTCTTAGGATAGTTTGTTACAAATGAAAACTTAGGTATTTATAGACCAAGGATGTTTAGAAAACAAGGAATTTCCAAAACCGAAAATATTCTCAAGATATGCAATGAATAGCAAAATTCGGTTTTCCTAACTCTAATAAATGCTTGTCCAAAATTTCTGAAATCTCTCAATAGAAAATCTCCAATTAGTAAATGCACACTACTAATTTTTATTCTCTAGATATATGTATTTAGTTGCTGGTAACTAAAGCATATAAAACCAAAAACCTTGATTAAAAGATTCTCAATTTATTTCTGCACCGGATCTCCTTGAGTATTAAGGAATTTCTTTGAACAATAAATGATAAGAGTTACTGTATGTGTTCAAAGTATGTTAACATCTTTTCACTATAAATCCTTATTCTTATTTACATGGATTTACATTCTTGGAATCGGTTATATCACACTTCCAAACAAGTTTAGAATAGGTTCACTTGTATTCCAAGATTACTATGTGGTTGATCAAATACCATATTACATACATGAGTTAAATCGGTTCTACCAATCACTAGGATCGGTTATACTTCAATATGGAAATACTTTTGATTGGTCACACAAGTTACCAGGACAAGTTGCATCAATTACCAGAACCGATTACCATATTCTCATGGTATTGCTTTTTTTTCTGTCACACCAGTTACCAGGATCGGTTACACCACTTACCAGGACCAATAACCAATTACAATGATCGATTACACACACTCTGTGATCGGTCACACTAATTACAAATATCGATCATACCATATCATGGTGATTACTTATGATGGTTACACTAATTAATAAAAACTAGTCATACCAAATCATAAATCAGGCATTGTGATTAGTTATACCAAGATACATAACAAAGTTACGATCGGTTATACCATCTCACACATATCGGTATCCCAAATATTTGCAATGAATAGCCGTAACAATAAGCCTAATGGTTTCCCTTTCGACTCATAAAACAAGTTCATCAATGTACTTCCTTTAAACAAATGTAAAACATTAATATTTCCTTGGATGAAATCTTCACCATAACCCATTCACATAATCATAAAAGTATATACAAGATTATGTCGATGTCATTCAGCTTTAATTATTTATCAACATAATCGATCTTCTATTAGTTTTTGGTCCTTGAAATATTCTACCATATTTCTTCCTATTATTTTATTTTTGTAAGTATCCGGCCATTTTAAGAAACCCATTAATAGAAAATACTATATCCTATGTTGACCCGATATGCTTGGATCAGTTTTTTGTAAAATTATGTTCTAATTCAAACTCTATATATGTATATACCAGGTTAATGCTCTGATTGTTCTTTGACGATTCTGAGAAGAAGAAAACGATTTTTAACCCTTGGCATCATATTGATAAAAGATGCAATCTCTACCATTTATTTCTTTGATTTATGAGTGATGATCTTATATCTTCTTTGATCGGTTGATAACCTTATATATTGGGATTTTGGCATTGGAAATATCTGAACCCATTCCTTTATCATAAGACATGGTTTTAGAATTTTAATTAACTTCCTCTCAATGGGTTTGTCTCATATTCATTGTTTTGCTATATATCAAGCTTTTTAAAGTTTCTTTGTACTTGAATCACCTTATTGGGCTTGCTCAGGCAGTTTATAAAGCAATCGGCAATGTAATCCAATATGCAATTAAAAAATCAACAGAAGTCTTACTCTCAAAGTCGAAAACAATTTTTTTTGTTGATTAAAAGTCTCTGAACATGTCATCCAAGCAATTTTTTAATCAATAGTAATTAGTGCCCTAATTAAGGAACGCCCTATTTTAAGAGGGGTATGGATATAAAAAAATCTTTAACATTTCAACAATTTTCATGTTAAATAAACTATAACTAACTTAACTTATTATTGAGGGTATCGTTAGTATTTCTACGAGTATATAAAGGAATGTCCATAATAAAAGCCAATAAGGCAACTAGCTCATACCTATTTATGTATGCTTTAAGGGGTCTCTACTAACATGGTAATGATGGTGATGTAAACCAATTAATCTGATTGATTATTATCAGATAATTCAATACCCAAACAAAAGTTATAATAACATCTTTTTTACCGAAGATGATACACTTCCCCACGCGCTTCCGCCACTCCCTTCCAGCATTACATGGAACAATCTAGACCCTTCATTTCACTAACTTTGATCACATGGGGAAGCAAAGGGTCCCACTATCATTGGCTTTGGCCAATATCTATACAGACCATAGATGACAACTAAATAACAGCTTAGAGACATTACACACGTACAAGATACATGGGTGACATAACAGAAATATAAACCTCACGTGCAACTCATATTACTCCTTAACCTCCATTGCTTGAGTCCTTAACCTTCACTGCGGCATTCCAACTGCCTGGTACACAGTATAGATTGTCTTTAGTCTTAATACGAAATACGATCCAAGCCCAACACAAAAAGAAGGTCGACATGAAAGACGAAACTGTTGGTTGTTTGTGGAGTAAATTGATAACCCTTTTTTTTTCACAAAATAAGAGATCCTCATTCATTAGATAAATATAATCCACTCATCCCATGAGGAGAAGAGTAGATATTAGTTACATTAGAGTTCCAAGATTGGATGTTTAAATAAGTTAAAATAGACCAAAGGTTTTCACCTGCCCAATTATGTTTAATGGAAAATCTATTAAAAAATGTTGATATCTTAGCTGCCGAAATCATATCTACTCTACTTAGAAGTATAAATTCTTGAACTTTAAAGTTTATAGCAAATTGAGTATTGTTCCCAAAGTCTGTACTCAATTTGTATCTTTGTTCCCTTGCCTTTTCATACATTCCTATCAACAGTAGAAGGATTGGTTGCGAATCACTTTGAAAGATTATATTATGTCCACTCCATTCTTCCGCCCAGCATCAGCAACTACCACTTCTAATTGTTCCCTGGTAGTATAATTTGCAAACATTCCCCTAGCTTCAATTGTATTTCCTGTATAATCACATAAAGTTAGTCCAACTCCAGAACTGGATATAGGATCCAACTCAAGCATAGATAAATCTACATTAATCCTCATAGCCATGAATCCTACACTTTCTTCAGGTTGATGAGTAGTAATTTTCAAAGCTTCATCATTCATTGGTTATAATAAAAAGTTTGCATCAAGTTATAATCCAATTTATTCACGTTCATGAAACTATTTATGTACTTCTCTATTTTGATTTTCTTTCCTAAAACCCATATTGCATCTAGCTTTCCATATGTGCCAAGTTATTATGCTACAAAATACCCTTCAGTCCATGGCATAACTTCCTCTATCAGTATCATCGAACCAAGAATTCAACCATTCATGGAAAGTGTTAGCATCATTAGTTACATAGCCCATATCAAAATTTAATTGCATTCATACCTGAGTGGCGAAATTACATTGAAGAAATAAATGAGTGAGAGATTATTCACCTTCACTACACAAGGTACAAGTAGTATTTATATCTGGGATTTTTGCATCAACTCTCATGCTATTGGGAAGTATGGAGTGAGCTTCTTTCCATACAAAAGTTTTTACGGAGGGGTGATATTCATTTTCCATATTCTACTCCAGTCCATAGTTGTAGCACCATTTGAATTAATGTGAGTATAAATAGAGTTTACAGAGAAAGTGCCTGAATCACTGAAATCCCAATGAGGCACATCATCCATCCCATTTGCTGGAATGTGGATCTTCCTAATGATATCAATAGTATATTTATCAAAACAAATGGCTAGCTTTGCATAATCCCATTGCTAGTAAAAACATGATTGACCTTTGTTATGCCGTTAGTAGCCGACAAACGCTTACTGATTGGAGGTTTTGTATTCAGAATCCAAAAATCTTCCCAAACGTCAATATTATCCCCATTACCTATCTCCCAAAAACAGACAACATACCTTTCCAGATCCAACTGTCTCCCTGTTTTGGTTTTGTCTTAACGTGAAGGATGTCACTTTTAGGGTAATACTTAACCTTAAGGATTCTAGCACATAGAGAATCATGATTTTCCTTAAGTCTCCAACCCATCTTGGCCAACATAGCTAAATTAAAATTCTTTATGTTTTGAAAGCCTAAACCTCCTTCTTCTAGAGATGTGCAAAAAGAGTCTCAGGATTTCAAGTAGACTCCTTTCTTACCATTTTCATTCAAACCTTTTTCATTCTTACCCCACCAATAATCTCTCTGGAGTTTAGTAAGAGTGTTGCAAATTTTAACGGGAATTTTAAAACAATTCATTTGATACACACAAACAGAGGAAGAAACATTCTTAATCATAATAGACCTCCCAGCAGGGTTGAGACCATTCCAACTAAGAAGTATAGTTTCATTTTATCAACCATGGGTTCGAAACATTTTATTTTGGACCTATTAGTAAACAAGGGGGATCCTAGATACTTATCATTGAGAGGAATAACATTAACACCCAAACCATGCTTAATATCATTCATAATAGTATGATCGTTTTTAGGATTAAAGAAAACCCCTGATTTATTCAGATTGATTAACTGACCGGAGGCAGATCCAAACTCCACAAACAACTTAATAAGATTTTGAGAGGTTTTAACATTAGCATCCCAGAACATAAGACAATCATCAGCGAAAAGTAAATGACTAACAGAAGGAGCATGGTGTGCTATTTTTATTCCTCTAATCAAGCAAGTGTTTTCAGCATGAAATATCATTCTAGATAAGGCCTTCATATTAAAATATATATATGGGGAAATTGGATCTCCTTGTCTCAATCTTCTGGTAGGTTTGAAGAAATCAGTTGGTGAACCATTAATAAGGATAGCAAGAGTAGTAGTTGAAATACACTGGTGCACTAAGTTGCACCAATTCTCATTAAACCCAAGTGTTTTCATTATTTTTGTTAAGAAATTCCATTCTACCATATCAAAAACCTTAGAATATCAATTTTTAAACCCATTAATCCATATTTTTTCCTTTTTTCTTCTTTCTCATTTTATGAATAATTTCATGTGCAATGGTTATGTTATCAGATATCTTCCTTCCAGGGATGAAGGCAGATTGAAAAGGGGAAATAATTTTATTTTGGAGGCCCTTCATTCTATTAGCCATTAATTTTGATATGATCTTATAAGAAGTGTTGGCCAAAGCAATTGGTCTAAATTCAGCTGGGGTAACAGGGTTCAGAGTCTTAGGTATAAGAGAAATGAAAGAGGCATTCATTTCTTTAGAGATATGGCAACTTTCAAAGAAAGTTTGAACCATTTTTGTTAAATCAGGGCCTATAGTGTCCTAATGTCATTGAAAGAATATAAGGGGAAACCATCAGGTCCCGGTCTTTTATTAGGTTCCATTGAAAACAAAGTTTTCCTAATCTCAATCATGGTTGGGATACAACAGAGCATTTCATTATCATACATAGTTATGCATGCAGGAATTAAGTCAATCATGTTTTGAACAACAAGGGTTAACAATAGTGGCTATGTTATGGAAATGACCAATAATACAATAGGCAATTTTCGTCTTGTTGTTTAACCAAATATCAATGTCATTTTTTATAGTTTCTATTCTATTTCTTCTAAATCTTTGTTGAGATCTACTATGAAAATACCTAGTGTTTTTATTACTCAAAGCTATATTATCCCAGATTTTATGTTTTCTTTGTTTTCAAGAATAAATACTTGTCCCTAAAGCTTTTGTCTTTCCAAAAAAAACCGTTTCTTTAATATTGTACCAAAAAGAATTAATTTGGTAAGATAGTCACTCCAAATGATCACAAATGACAATTTTAGAGAGATCTTTGTCAAGGTCAATAGACTTAACAAGGTTTGGTGAACGAGGTGTGGGGTCAAATGAGTGGTTTCTCATGAGCTAAGAAATCGAGAAGAAATTGAGAACGTGAAGTGATGATGGAGCTTTAACTATTCAAATTTTTACAAAGATGGCATGCACGTGAAGAAACACAAGAAGGTGGGAAGAAAAGCTAATGTTGAGCTGTTTGTTCGAAAAGAAAATAAAGAAAGAAGAGATGATGGAGCTCCACGTGAAGGTGTCGATGAAATAAAGTGGGAATAAAAGGGACAGAAAGAAGACAAGAGCTGACACAAAGTCGTGGGAAGTGGAAGAAAAACAGGCGTGTGGAGAAAAGAATATTATGGGAGCAGCGTGGGCGTGTCATAGGCATGTGCAGCAAATTAAAGAATACTAAATTTCGCTTAACACTAGGGGTTCTCTCGAGACCAGTTTTTCCATTTTCAGTTGTTCTAAAACTCTTTGCTAGTAAAAGCTGATATGTCATTCATACTTTGTGAGTTGTTCTTGAATGTTTGAAATTGTTTAAGATATAATTTAATCCAAGTTTGTCAATATTTTGCTCTCACAATGTATGCCATTATCCATTGTAGTTAGAATATCACTATGTTGATTATGCTCATGCTTAAAAATATTATTGATCCTTAGATTAGTTGTGCCAGAATTAGACAAGAATTTTGGAGAAATATTTTAGTTGTGATTAATTTATCCATTGAGAAACACCTTAGATACATGAATTTCTATAAGGACAAGAATAACATCATAAATTAAATGCATATTGTAGGTTAGTAGTGGATTTGAAAGCTCTAGTATCCTCATTCAAAACATTTAAATTCTTCTATTTACTTTTATTATTTCAGGAGGTTACTTTTATTTAAATCAGGAAAGAGCCAACTTACACTCACCAAGTTCCGACTCAGTATTGTTATGAGTATAGTAGAGACAAATTTTTGGCGCCGAACATGGTTTCGGAAAAAAATATTATAAAAATTATACAAAATAAAAAAATAATTTTTTTTTTTTATAATTACATGGCCAAAGTTTGGAATTCAGAGCCCAAAGCTTTTGGTGAATATTTAAAAGCTAACGCTAGAATTGGGAAAACTAGTATTCCACTTTGAGTTAGCCAGAGCACGGTCAAGTTGCTTCTCAATAACATTGTTGTCAGTTTTATGATTATTCCAGGTAAAGGTGTAGCCAATTAACCTAAGGTCCATAAGCCCACAATTATCAATAAGTTTGTTAAAAATTCTTGCTTCCCTTTCATTGAAAGGGAATCTACTGTTTTGTTTCTCAACATGAAGGACCACATTGAGATCTCCTATAATAATCCAAGGTTTATCCATATCACTTGACATATGCTTAATGATATTCCAAGATTCTAGTTTTAAGGGTCTGTAAGGGCTACCATAAAAGCATGTAAGGATCCATCTAACGTCATTAGTTTGAGATTAAACAATATCATTTATATGATTATACACATGATATTGTATAGTAATGTTTATGTTGTTTTCCCAAAGTAGACACAAACCACCAACAAAACCTATTGGGGGAACAAGCCAGTAGTTAAACACATTCATTTTTCTCATAATATTGTGCATTTCCTTATTGTGTTGTTTAGTTTCAAAAATGAACAAGATGTCAGGGTTAACCTTGTTTAGGGTGTCTAAGAGGTTGTTCATGGTTGGGATGTTACCTTGTCCTTGGAAATTCCAAGCTAGAACACTAATGAACTTCCAGAAATATGAAAAGATTGGGTATTCTAAATTTCGCAACACAAGACTAGCAACTATATCATGTTCCAAAACAGTGTTAACAGAGAAGTTCCACAGAAAGAACAAAATCCTATGCATGTTACAAAAGTTATTCTTACAACAATTATAGCAGTTGTTATCAAGCCAAACATAATTGTTACATAGCACAACCAAAGGAATCAGGGCATCATATAAACCCTAGACAAATGAGACATTTACATCGACACAAATCAAGGAGTTGCAATCGAAAGTAAAATTAATATTTTATGAGAATGTTTTACCTCAGTGAAGTCCAAAATAAGAGCCATACGAAGAATTTCGCCAGTAGATGTAAAAACTGAACTATTGCAGTTGATTGAAGTCTTTAGAGATCCAAGAGAAGCGAAGATTACCTTATATTTCATCGATAGATCACCAATCGGATCATATTCCATTGAAATTTCAAAACTAGACAAAGTGTAAATTCTTGTTTTGTCACTAATCTCATGAATCGTAAGAGGTACAACAAAGTTTCTGTATAACAAAAATTTGGTTATTTTGTTTTTGTCTTCCTCACTTTTTATCAATCGATTCTTCTTGCTAGAAGAATCCTTGGATTTAGTAAAATATGATGTCTCAATTAAATTGAGATGTTTCGAGAATAAAGTGTGAACAAGACGAATTTTGGGTTTTTTCAGATGGATTAGGGAAGATCAGAGGGAAAAGGGTAATGAAGTAAATGGATATCCGACTACGTGGTGGGTTCTTGAATTGCCATGTTTTGTTAAAAATAGAAACCTATTATTGGGGCTTCACATTCTAATAGAGGGGATTCACCTAATATGACAAAAATGGGTCACCAATTAGTAATTCCAAAAGTACCATATCCAAATATTTTTTATAATGTCTAAATTATCTAAACTATCCCTGTTTTATTAGAGATAATTTTAATTTAGTTAGATAATCGTTAAGTTAGATTTTCGATTTTGATTTTGATAAGATTACTAGTTAGATTTCTGATTTTGATTTAGATTACTGGTTTTAAACTAGATTACTCATTTTTTGGTTAGAATTCATGTGAGTGATTGATGTGCTATGTATATGTTCTTTGTATATCTGTAGGTCATTAATGTTGATGAGTAAAGAACAAGGGAACAAGAGAAAGATAATGAGACCAAGAAAACAAGAGCAAATGATCCCTAATGGTGTGATTTATGTTTGCATGTAATTGCAATGAAATATCTTAAAGAAGGAGGAACTGAAAATTCGAGCATTGACTACCTAAATTATGGAACTCAACTCTAACTAAAACAGTCGGACATTTTCTATACCTAACTTAATGCCATGTAAGTTTTGAAAGAATGTAAAATAAAATCTATGATCCCAATTATTAGAAACCTAGTTCCAACCTTATATAGTCATGTATATCATAGATTTTGTCATTAATACATAAAGATATGTTTGAATGTTAAATTACCGGCCCCAATATATCAGTTAATGCGTGCTTAAGGGTGCACAGGAACCGAGCCGTACCGACGGACCGAACCGGAACCGTACCTGATTTTGGACCGAACCAAGGTATAAGGTACAGGTACCAGTCCAAAAAATAGGAACCGAGGTCTGGGGGTACAGGTACACGGTCCAATACAAGTGTTGTGCCATACCGGACCGAAAGTCCCAAATAATAAAAACCGTTAGATTTAGGGGATAAGGGATCAGTATTAGCCGTTAGATTAAAGGGGGTATATAAACTAACATAATATGGTTAGGGTTTCAGTTCCCTTTCTTTCTTTCTTTTCTCGTCTCCTCTCTCTGAGAAGGAGAAGAACTTCTTCTCTGTTAACTCAATCTCTACCAAAGTTAAGTAAAAAAAAATCCTCAAATCTTCGTTTCTTCATCAAACTGAGTTCGTATCTCTTTGTACTACAATTTTTGCATGTTTTCTAATTCCAGTGTGAAAAAAATAAGAAGAAAAATTTCAGAATCTTAATCACGGGGTAAGTAATCTTTACTGAAAATTCTTTATTTCTTTATTTCTTAATCACCTGATTTGTTTCATCTTTTTTGTTCAATTTGTTTTTAATTTTTGTATGCCTGTGATTGAGATTGACGGATTTCTGTTTTTAATTTTTTTTTAATTTTTTTTCTTCAGAATACTGGGTGTAGAGTTTCAGAGGAGAAGCCTGAAGAACTGATCCAGTTGAGGGGTATGTGTTTTTCTTTGTTTATTGCTTAGATTTGATTTTGGGAAACTTGATTGTTTCTGTTAGGTTCAATAGAATGATTTAATGATGGGTGTGGTGTGGATGCAATCAAAATCTTTTATCATTTGGGTTTGCAATGTTTAAGCATCAAAATCTTCTAAGGGTTTGCAATGTTTAAGCATCTGTAATTTTTTGAATGCACTAATAGTGTTTGATAAAATTTCTCATCAAAATGATTTTTCTTAGATATGTAAAGATGTTTTAGACTTTTAGTAAATTCCTCATCTGATTTTTTAGGTAAATGCAATGTTTTAGTATCTTTCTCTATGTTATGAGTGGTTTTGTTGCAGTCATTATAGTATCTTCGGTGGAAGAGAATACTTGTGTTTCATTTGTCATATGTATATGTAAATATCTTTATCTATGTTTATTGAATGTTATTGAATATGTGAACTTCTTTAAATGACTGTTCTTTTGGGACCAAACTCAATTGTGTTATCATATTTGGAAATTGTAGTAGTAGTCATGAGAATTATGTCTACAAGTTTGTTCAAGTTTGTATCAGATTTGGAAATTTCTTTGGCTCTGGTATTTATCAACTTGTTGATTAAGGTTGTTGCTTTTTATTAGGTGATTACTGGATTGTGGGTTTTGTTTCCTCTGAGTCTACTTTTAGCACAGGAAAGCAAGTCTTAAGTCCTTGTAGAAGCTCTTTATCCACAAGGACATTTGAGGCATTGCTTTGCACATAAAGCTGTCTAAGGAAGCCAATACAACTTGATCTTCTATCCGATTACATACCATATGATGATGTTGAAATTGAAAAAGGTAACATATTACATTATTACTTGTGTTTGGCAGTAATAGATATAGTCTAATAGTTACTAACTGCTATTATTTGTTTTTGCAGCGTTACTTGGTCCTATCAACACTGATGACACCACAAGTGCTGCTGACATGGATTAGAAGATCAAGATTCAAGACTACTGCAGCACTAGATGCACTGCTAGTTGTTCTTTTTCCAGATTTTCTCATTTTCAAGACTTAGTGTGTATGTGTGTCTGTAGATACTGCCTAATGCTACTTGTTCTTTTTTCGGATTTTCCAGAATTTAGTGTGTGTGTTTGTCAGTTTGTGTGCTACAGTACTGCCTACTGCTATATCTTTTTTCAGATTTTCAAGACATTGTTTGTTTGGTTTGCTAGTAATATTTCTACTTATTAGTTGTTGATTTGAATGAGAATTTGAGATATTAGTATTACTTAATATATTGAAAAATAGGTAAAAAATAGGTACTTAGATTGTCATAGAAAAAAACATATATTTCTGTCTGGAAAAGTACCGACTGGTACCGGAACCGTACCTGGTACTGGACATGTACCGAATGGTACCGGAACCGAGGTACAAGGTACAAGTACCGGTCCAAAATTTTGGAACCGAGGCTAGGGAGGTACCGGTACTCGGTCTCGTCAAGAACCGAACCGTACCGTACCGTGTGCACCCTTATGCGTGCTACAAAAATGATGGTTTTGAAAAAGTGGGGGTACAACAACCTCACCCAATAATTCGCCTAGTAATTTTTATGGACTATCTCCAATATAATTTTAAGAAAATCAACTAGACAGTCAGATTCAATCTTAATAAAAAGTATATCAAAGAGTTATATCTCAATTTCTCGATTCAATCCTTACTCAAGCAAATAAAAATCTGCGAGTCTAATTGAATACACGAGAAATTAACTTGAACGGTACCAAAAACCAATGTTCAAGTATTAATCAATTTCAATTAACAACCAAAGGTCGGATTTCCTAATTGATTGATTCAACACACAACTTGTGATATTTCAATTATATAACAAAATATAATGCGGAAACAAATCACATAGACACCAGAAGTTTTGTTAACGAGGAAACCTCAAATACGGAAAATCCTCGGGACCTAGTCTAGATTGAACACACACTGTATTAAGTCACTACAGACACTAGCCTACTACAAACTAACTTCGTTATGGACTGTAGTTGAACCCCAATCAATATCACACTGATCCAAGGTAAAATTACGCTTCTTACGTCTCTGATCCTAGCGGGATACTACGCACTCGATTCCCTTAGTTGATCTCACACACAACTAAGAGTTGCTACGACCCAAAGTCGAAGACTTTAATAAACAAATCTGTCTCACACAGAAAAGTCTAAAAGAATAGATAAATCTGTCTCCCACAGAAATACCTATGAGTTTTTGTTCCGTCTTTTGAAAAATTAAGGTGAACAGGAACAAATCCATAACCGGGACTTATATTCCCGAAGAACAGCCTAGAATTATCAATCACCTCATAATAATCTAAATCGTATTATGGCGAAACTATATACTGTGGAATCACAAACGATGAGAAGAAGATGTTTGTGATTTCTTTTATCTTGCCTATCAAATAAATTAATCTCGAGTCAATTATTTAAAATGTACTCAATACGATAGAATCAGTAGGATCAGATCATGCAACTACAGAGAAAATAGTTGGGTTTGGCTTCACAATCCCAATGAAGTCTTCAAATCGTTAACCTATAGGGTCTCGGTAGAAACCTAAGGTTAAAGGAGAATCGACTCTAGCTTATACAACTAGTATCACACAAGAGCTGTAAGGATTACCTTTCCCAGTTGCTAGAGTTCACCTTTATAAAGTCTCCAAATCAGGGTTTGCAATCTAAGTTCCCTTGGTAACAAAGCATTCAATATTCACCGTTAGATGAAAACCTGGTTAGATTCAAGCTAATATCTTTCAACCGTTAGATCGAACTTAGCTTATTATACACAAATAAAATATACGTCATTTAGGTTTGTGTAACCGTACCTAAACGTGTACAAGTCGTTGCTTCAACAGTAGTTAACCAAAATGTTAGCCATATGATCACTTTCATATCAACCTTATTCATCTTCACAATAACTAGTCCAAATGACTCAAATGAACTAGTTCAAGAGTTGTTCAATTGCTTAGATCTCATAGAAGTATACTAGACACAATTGAAACAAAATTGGTTTTGATTCACTCGAATTGATTCATGAACTTTATATCCATGGTTTGCAAATATGCATTCCTTAGTTTATATAAATTTAAGTTCACGAATTAACCAATTTTAGAAAGTAACACACTTAAGTATGCATACGGGTATGCGTACTTAAGTAACCAGATTTGAGTTTGTTTTAGTTTCCAAACTCATCATAAATTCACGGATGTGGACTTTCCACCAGTATGTGTATAGATACGCGTACTTAGGTAACCGAATGAGTTGGTTTTTATTTCCAAACTCAGCAGAAATTCACGGACGTGAACTTCCGCCAGTATGCATACGGGTTCGCATACTTACCCAGTCTCCATCAACCAATTAGTATACACACAAGTATGCATACATTTGGTTCCCGGTTTTGGAATTATAAACTAATGTGCGAACACACTGTATATGCTTATATCCAAGGATGGTTACATATTCTAACTCTTTATTTCAATCATTGAAACATTTTTAGAAGATGTTATATATAGAGGTTAGTCACACTCTATTTTGCATCAAAGCAATTTTCAAGATGTTGAAATAATCAACATGACTTTCGTCACTTGTAAAGATGAACTTGGCCAAAGCAAAAGCTTACCAACACATATTTCGAGAGCGAGATAAACTCAACTGAAATAGAAAATGTGTTTAATCGAAGTCTATATAGTAATACGACTTTTGTCTCAAGATAGAAGATAGAGTAGATATACTTTTTGAGTGATAGATAAGTTCAAGTCTCCACATACATTTTAGTCGATGAAGTTCCACCAGTTCCTTGAGTAGTTCTTCTTCTTTGTATGATGAACGTCGTGGATTCTAGAGCTCAACTACACTTGCTATCCTAGTCCGAGACTTAGCTATAAGTAGACTAGAAATCAAGACTTGTAGTTTTGGAAACTAAACTTGACAACAAGCTTGAGATAGAAACGCTTGCGAGTTCGACCAAGAAGTTCTCTAACAATCTCCCCCTTTGTTATTTTTAGTGACAAAACTATCAATACATATGGAATACAAAAAATAAACTATACAGCTTCTCTTCCACATACTTGATCTCCTTGGTTCTTCAACATTACTCGAAATCTTCGTCACTTCCAAGTATTCCAATGATTCCAAAGGTTGTAAGTTTAGCATCACCGTTGTTGAAAATCCGTAGCCATAACAATGGGGGAAAAAAAAAGCTCTCAATCATTGTTACACAGTGTCATATATAGTATTATTACACAACATCAAATTAAGTTCAGTTGTATCACAACTTTGACAATAATACTATGGTGATATGTATCGCTCCCCCTTAGTCAATACTCCATCTCACATGGAAACCACTCCCCTTATATAATGATTCGAAAACCATATGTATTTGTAGTGTGAACTACACATTAATTCTCCCCCTTTTTGTCAATAAAATTGGCAAAGATATGAAAACTAATGGGTAACTAATGAAATTTCCATAGAGACATTTCATGACAAAAATACAGCACATATCAAATTTTTAGATGCAATCATATAGCCGAAACTAAATGCATTCACAAAGGAGTTTATAAAGATACAAGATAACCCCTATAATATTCCACAACCGCACTCCCCACAAAGGTTTGGTAATAAAGCAGATGTTCAAATAATAACTCCCCCTCATATTATGTTATTACCGAAAGAACAACAAGGGTGACCTTACTTTCACAAGAAAAGAAGGATTTCTTTGGACAACAACAAATCATATAATAATATGAAATTGTATCCAAAATACTCAGTTGAATTAACCACAAGTGAACCCATGATTAATTCAATCGGAATACTCAACTAAACTAACCACAAGAGAACCCATGATTAATCTAATTGGAAATGCTCAACATAAGAGAACTTATGGATCCACACAATATATGCATAAAAGATATGGATCAGGGAAGATCAATATTGTTGAATAGACAAAGATTCATTTTATCTTCCATCACTATTTGCATAGTGACGTACAATAAACTTAATCTTTGTAAACAAAAGCTCATCCTTTCTTCCATCAATATTTGCATAATGACATAAAAGGCTTAACTTTTGTTTTTGTCAAAAGTTCATTCATTCTTTTATCAATACTTGCATATCGACATACGAAGGACTTAACTTTTGACAACGTATGGGACAATCATAGTTCACGAACGCAAATACACATATCCCATAACAAATTACAATATATAAAACCATAAAGATTAATATTGCAAAAATCATCTTCCAAATAAAGGACTTAACTTGCATATCGACATACGAAGGACTTAACTTTTGACAATGTATAGGACAATCATAGTTCGCGAACGCAAACACACATATCCCATAACAAATTACAATATATAAAACCATAAAGATTAATACTGCAAAAATCATCTTCCAAACAAAAATAATTTAGAATTTAAACAAATAAATCTAAAAACATTGAAGATGAAAACGTTGGACATAGCTATGTGTAATCACAATAATGTCTATTCTAAACTCTAGTTATTCTTCTTAAAAACACAAGAATAAAATTCTCATAAGAAGATTTCCTAGATAAAATCAAAACAGAACTCCTATGAAGCATATACTTTGAATACTCTTCTCATATTCCATGTATTCATCAAGCTCATCTTCGATCGGATCAATCCTGGATTCAAGGTTATCCATCGTTTCTTCAAGTCTTTTGGAAGAGACTTCAAGTTCATTTTTCAGGGAGCACACTTGTTCCAAGACAAGATCCATGGTTAAAGAGAGATTATCAAAATGAGAGATAGAGGGATTCCCATCAAGGGAGGAATCACGCTTTTCAGAGCACATCTCACCATCAGAAGAGACAAAATGAACCTTCTTAGAAGGAAAAAGAATAATCCAAACATCACTTTCTTTGCTTGGAAGACTTGATGAGGACATGATAGAAGAGAAAAAATTAAATGCTCTCACCAAGGAGAAATCTTCATCTTTAAAAAAGGAATGAAGATAGGGGATAAATTTCCAAAAAGTCCTTTGACCAAAACCCTAACATAATTTGGTTACCCCCCAGAAAAAGTCTTTACAGGAACAAAAACGTTCACGAATACAAAAGGTTCTTGACAAAACAACAAATTTTTTTGAAGAGCAACAGAAAGAACCAAAATAGGGAATCAACAGAAATATTTCATCACAACCCTCTTGAAGATTATGATTCTTTCCCAAGAGAGATAAACAAGAATCATTTTGATCAAAATTACAGAATGTAATTTCTCCAATCCATAACAGGACTGGGAGTTTTCTTACGAGGGGATGAGGTGTTTGTTATTCCTTGTTTCTGTTTTGCCTTCAAGAAAGAAAAGTTATGCACATCATTCTTTCCACTTTGTAGCACAGTTTTGAAAACCTTGTTTGTTGATTTTCGCAAACTATGAATGGTTTTGGAGATCTCTTTTGAAAGGAATGAGGATTTCCTAGGAGATTTCCTTTTCATCTTCTGAAAGCAAGGTTTAACAGAGGACAAATATTCTTGACCTTTAGTGCTTACAATTTCAAGATGATCCTAATTTTCACACAAGTAGACCAAACAGTTTGGTAAGTATTTGTGGTTCTTCATATCATCCTCTTCATGGTGATTTGAGACAGGCATGGAATCATGAGTAGTTTTCTGATAATGTTTACAAGAATAAATCAGGAAAGTATGATGTTTCTTATTATAATCACATATGCAAGTGATAGCAACCTCCTGTTTTAATTTAAACAGTTGACATTCCAGATCTTCAATCCTTTTAATCAAGGCTTCCTTTTCCAATTGGAATACTTCTGGAGAAGTAAGATTGTTCATCGCGGAATATCCAGGACTGTTAGGAGGACAATTGTGATTATCTGCAAAGAGATTAAGAGAACTTTCACATATATCAAGATCAGGACAATAGTCGAGAGTTTCCATCCATGATTTATTTATCTCACTTAACTCTTCACCAGAATTTCTGGAAGTATCATGGACACCTCTATAGCACTTAAAACAAGTTTCATAGCTTTCCTAAACTTTTCTATTCCTTTTATTGATTGACTGAACATTCTTTTGATACTTTATTTTACTTTGTCTAAGAGTTTTATTAAGCTGTTGTACAAACAGTGACAAGGTTCAATTAAAGCAATTCTCATCCCTCGTATCAATCAATTTAGTACGTCGAGACTTTTTATCAGATGTAGCAACATGGTTACTAAACAAGTGACGTTTTTCTCTTTGACTAAGTTCAAGATCGAAAATCTTAAGATTTCCAGCAAGAATATTTCTGGAAAAAGTATCAAGGTTATTTCCCTCAACGATGGCATGCTTCTTAGAATCGTATCTAGATGACAGTGATCTAAGAATTTTCATCACAGTGTCCTTTTCAGGAATAGTCTTACCCAATGCAAAAGATATATTAACAATTTCAAACACTTTGTGATTAAACTCATCAAATGAATCTTCATCTGCCATACGAAGGTTTTCCCAATCGGAATTTAGGTTTTGAAGCCAGGCTTCCTTTTCACTGGTATTCCATTCAAATACGGTTTCTAAGATATCCCAAGCAACTTTAGACCGAGTGCACGTAGTCACATGGAGATGAAGATCTGGGATAATGACGTTCAAACCTTCGTAATTTTGCTTGGCAGCAAGTATCTCAACAACTTCATATGCACCAATATCTTTCGGTACGGTTGCATCTCCTACTGCCACAACGGAAGCATCATAGCCATTAACTACATAACCCATGATTGAAAATCACGCGCTTAAAGAAAGGCATGCACAACAATTATCCACCATAAGTAATTTGAGTCATCGAAGACTGGTGGTACGTTTATAGAGATAAAATTTCTATCCATAGAGTCAGATCACTACAAACAAAGACTTATAAGGTCTTAAACGTGTTTGCCCGCTCTGATACCAATTAAAAAAGTGTGGGTACAACAACCTCACCCAATAATTCGCTTAGCAATATGTATGGACTAACTCCAATATACTTTTAAGAGAATCAACTAGACAGTCATACTCAAACTTAATAAAAAAAGTATATCAAAGAGTTATATCTCAATTTCTCAATTCAATCCTTAATCAAGCAAATAGAAATTTGCGAGTCTAATTGAATACAAGAGAAATTACCTTGAACGGTACCAAAAACCAATGTTCAAGTATCAATCAATTTCAATCAACAACCAAAGGTCAGATTTTCCAATTGATTGATTCAACGCACAACCTGTGCTATTTCAATTATATAACAAAATATAATGCGGAAAAGAAATAAAACAGACACCAGAAGTTTTGTTAACGAGGAAACCGCAAATGCAGAAAAATCCCGGGACCTAGTACAAATTAAACACACACTGTATTAAGCCGTTATAGATGCTATCCAACTACAAACTAACTTCGGTCTGGACTGTAGTTGAACCCCAATCAATCTCACACTGATCCAAGGTACATTTGTGCTTCTTACGTATCTGATCCCAGTAGGATACTACACACTTGATTCCCTTAGTTGATCTCACCCACAACTAAGAGTTTCTACGACCCAAAGTCGAAGACTTTAATAACATTTCTACCTCACACAGAAAAGTCTACAAGAATAGATAAATCTGTCTCCCACGGAAATACCTACGAGTTTTTGTTCCGTCTTTTGATAAATCAAGGTGAACAAGAACCAATCGATAACCCGGACTTATATTCCCGATGAACATCCTAGAATTATCAATCAGCTCACAATAATCTAAATCATATGATGGCGAAACTAGATATTGTGGAATCACAAACAATGAGACGAAGATGTTTGTGATTTATTTTATCTTTCCTATCAGAGAAATTAATCTCGAGAGAATTATTTCAATTGTACTCAATGCGATAGAATCAACAAGATCAGATCATACAACAACATAGAAAATAGTTGGGTCTGGCTTCACAATCCCAATGGAGTCTTCAAGTCGTTAACCTATAGGGTCTCAGTAGAAACCTAAGGTTAAAGGAGAATATACCTTTCCCAGTTGCTAGAGTTCTCCTTTATATAGTCTCCAAATCATGGTTTGCAATCTAAGTTACCTTGGTAACAAAGCATTCAATATTCACTGTTAGATGAATACCTGATTAGATTCAAGATAATATCTTTCAACCATTATATCTAATTTAGATTGTTATATACAAATGAAATATACGTCATTTAGGTTTGTGTAACCGTACCTAAACATGTACAAGTAGTTGGTTCAACAGTAGTTAACCAAAAGGTAATCCATATGAGCACTTTCATATCAACCTTATTCATCTTCACCATAACTAGTTCAAATGACTTAAATGAACTAGGTCAAGAGTTGTCAATTTCTTAGATCTCATAGAAGTATACAAGACACAATCGAAGAAAAATTGGTTTTGATTCACTCGAATCGATGCATGAACTTTATAGCCATGGTTTGCAAATATGCATTCCTTAGTTTATATAAATTTAAGTTCACGAATAAACTAATTTTAGAAAGTACCAACTTAAGTATGCGTACTTAAGTAACCGGATTTGAGTTTGTTTTAGTTTCCAAACTCAGCATAAATTCACGAACGTGAACATTCCGTCAGTATGCGTATGGGTACGCGTACTTAGGTAACCAAATGAGTTGGTTTTGATTTCCAAAATCAGCAGAAATTCACGGACGTGAGCTTGCGCCAGTATGCGTATGGGTACGCATACTTACCCACTCTCCATCAACCATTTAGTATACACACAAGTATGCACACATTTGGTTCCTGGTTTTGGACTTATACACTAATGTGGGAACACACTATATATTCTTATATCCATGTTGATATATTCATATTCTGAACTCTTTATTTCAATCATTGAAACATTCTTAGAAGATGTTATATATAAAAGTTAGTCACGCTCTATTTTTCATCAAAGCAATTTTCAAGATATTGAAATAATCAACATGACTTTCGTCACTTGTAAAGATGAACTTGGCCAAATCGAAAGCTTACCAACACATATTTCGAGAGTGAGATAAACTCGATTGAAATAGCAAATGTGTATAATCAAAGTCTATATAGTAATACGACTTTTGTCTCAAGATAGGAGATAAAGAAGATAGACTTTTTGAGTGATAGATAAGTTCAAGTCTCCACATACCTTTTAGTCGATGAAGTTCCACCAGTTCCTTGAGTAGTTCTTCGTCTTTGTATGATGAACGTCATGGAGTCTAGAGCTCAACTACACTTTCTATACTAGTTCGAGGCTTAGCTATAAGTAGACTAGAAATCAAGACTTTGGTTCAAATGTATCTGAACGATATCCTCCTTTCTGGTTTGAGCTTTGGACGATGGCCAGTGACTTTGTTCTCATAGTTCGGGATCTGCGCATATTCCTATGTCTCCACAGGACTACCTTGATTTCCAGCCTCGACATCCTCTCTCATTCTTAAAGTTAAATTTCCTCGACATCCTCTCTGCAAATCCTCAAATGAGTGAAATTTTGAAGGAGGAGACTAGTCTGCTATTTTATTGAGCATATGGCTAGTTTCAAGATTTGAACATGATCGTTTCAGCATGGGTGTAGCCAAAAATTCACCCCTTCAATTCCACGATCACTAATATGTCCACTTTGAACCATCAATCTGTCAACTCCAGCTTCCCTAAAAGGCTAAGTTTTATGTAGATTATTATGGCTAAGCTTGTAAACTCAGAACTAACCGTAAAAGTAGTTTGACCGAATTTGTGTACCCGTTTTTTTTTTACGGTCAGGTATAAAGAAAACCTAAAGAAAACCAACCCAACCGTATATCTCTTACGGTTTGTTCTTTAAATCTCAAAACTAGCCGTAACTAAACTTGAAAAAATAGAGTAGTTCCAGGATTTTTTACGGTTAGGTTTTTCAAACTCGAGACCAACCGTAAAACTTTTACGGCTACAAACCCTAACCGTAATTAGATATTCAATTCATACTTATTTAGACATTTACGGTTAGGATTATTTGATTTGCTAACTGTAACAGCATCAGAGAAATAACTTTTTCTCTTAATTGAGTGAATATAACATATCAAATCTATGATTTTCGATTGAAAAAGGAGACGAAGTTTAGAAGAATAAGAAGAAAATGAGCAGATTTTTGGATTAAAATTAGGTTTTGATTTTAGTTTTTCAGTTTTTGTTTTAGTTGAAGGCTATTTAGACAATTGGTATTAAATCAAGAGTATCCCATAACCAATTTTTTGGTCACTAAGTCCAAAAAAAGCCCCTCAATTGGAATGTGAAGCCCTAATAATAGGTTTCTAAAAATAAATGGTTTGTTATGCGTCGCTATAGGGAACAGCAGGGCAGCATTCCTTAAAGGGCAAAAAAGTAAAAACATGAGAAAATTAGAGAACCAGAGAAAAAAAAAATAGATCTAAAAAAAAAGGGAAGAACAGCGATCTCAAGTAGAAGACCAAGAAGATAATAAAACACTTATCAATTTGGGTTTAAAATGAGAATCCTGAATTAAAAACCTTCTAATTAAAACAAACCCAAGGGCTAGAGAGAAATTGGATGGATACCATTCTTAAGAAGAGACTGACACTGGAGTTGTCTGATGAATACCATTCTTAAGAGAGAAAAAGTTGATAACCCTAGACGTTATACTTTAAGCTTGAAATGAGAAACAGACAGAAGAGACTGACACTGGAGTTTTGCTTTTACATATATAAGGCATGATTAGCGATCAGAAACCTCTGAATCACCTCAAGGGTGCACTTCAAGTACACATCGAAGACAACCTCCTTCATGCATCAGGTCGAAGGCCTTATTGATCTCACCAAGGGTCAGACTGTGAGTTATGTACTCATCAACCTTGATTTCCTGTAGCAAATTATAATCATATTAAATTCCATTTTTTTAGCACCAAAGCAGACAGTACACTCGTGCCCTTTTGGCAACAAGAAGCCATGGGAGATGGGGAGAAAAAAAAAAACCAAAGGAGAGCTGGGAAAAAGGAGCTTGTGGAATTTAGTACCTTCCTCATGTACTTTTCAACAAGCCATGGTACTTGAGAACGACTCTTGAATCCACCAAAGGCAGTTCCCTTCCAAACACGACCAGTGACCAACTGAAAAGGGCGAGTAGATATCTCTTGACCTGATGCCGCAACACCCACGATAACTGATGTCCCCCAGCCCTAAAAGTTTAAGCCAAACAGAAAGTGTCAGTCTCGTATAGTTGCCTGCACTAAGTTGGTGTGATGGGGCCACTGAGAACTCTGAGCCGGACCTACCTTATGACAACACTCCAGAGCAGCTCTCATCACGGACACGTTACCTATGCACTCGAAACTGTAGTCAACTCCACCGTCCGTCATGTCAACAAGGACTTGCTGAATAGGTTTATCATGGTCCTTTGGGTTCACAAATTCTGTAACCCCAAAATTCTTTGCTGCAAACCCCAGAGTTGAAAAACACACCGTATACACAATTCATTAGCTGTTTCGAGAGATAAAACTCACTTCGTGATAATACATTGGAACATTGTATTTTGGGTATAAAGATAAGACAACCACAAAACTAGCGCACATAACAATGATGAAAAGCAAATATAAACTTCAAAAAAAGTTGAAAATCGGCAAGTATAATAGCTACACTAACAATAGTGTATCCAGTACTGTACCTGTATCAAACTTTTTGCTGTCGATGTCAACGCCAATTATACGTGATGCGCCAGCTGCTTTTGCACCCTCGGCAACCTATTGAATGATAAAAAAGCAAAGTAGATACACATTGGTGAGCCCTCCCCTTACGCTATCTACCATTCCAGACTATTAGGTGTAAGTTCAGTACGTACAGCTAGGCCAACTGTCCCAAGACCAAAGACAGCAACATTTGAACCTGCCTCAACTTTAGCTGTATTCCAAACTGCCCCAAGACCTGCAATAAAAATTGACTTAGAAATGAAAAAAAAAAAAAAAAAACAAACAAACATCAAGGTAGGCTACTAAGAACTGAGGGAAGTAGTAGATAATATTCAGAAATACAAATACATATTGGGTTTTAGATGTTTCAAGGTGACAACACAATAATAATTCTATAAACTGGATTATGGAACCTATCTATACTCACAAGGTAAAAAGAGAAAGGCAGTCGTGTGTTAGGACTAAAGATTGATGAGTCTAGTAATTACTGAAGCAAAAAGAAATCAAGAATATGCTTATTCAGTGAAACAAAATATGAAGATTATAACGTAGTTGGGAATTTTCTGATGATCCCCTTCATCCACTATCCAACATTGAAGAGAGCCACTTGTTGTTTAAGCTCAAGCGTAACGTATGGTAGTAGAAAAATATCAATTAAAAGGATGTAAAGGATTATAATTTAGAACTACAAGCATTAGCATCATGACAGTTTCAATATAGACCTACCATGTACAGAAAGTGGCATTCAACTAACAGCTAAAAAAGCTACATACAGATACATGACTTTCTATAATTTGTGCATGTATATCAGGCTCATAAGACTCACCAGTGGGAACACCACAACCTAGCAGACATACTTTATCCAGAGGTGCACTTGGGTCAATCTTTGCAACACTGACATCATGTACAACAGTGTACTGGCTAAATGTTGAGGTTCCCATAAAATGATAGATGGGTTTTCCATTCACTGAAAAACGACTCTGGCGATCACTCATCATAACGCCAACTCCAGTAGCAGACCGGACTTTGCCACAGAGATTTGTCTTTCCCGATTTACAGAACTTGCATTCCTTGCATTCTGCTTGGTAACAAGGGATAACATGGTCCCCAGGTTGAACTTCACTAACTCCTTCACCAACACTCTCAACAACCCTGTCCATGTAAATTTTTTACACAAACAAGTTCCAGTAAGTAATTTTAGTCTCAGTATAGGATTGTATATATCATATATAAGACACGTACCCAGCGGCCTCATGACCAAGAATGCAAGGGAAGAGTCCCTCAGGATCCTGCGTGCATATTTATTGGAGTCAATACACATAATGACAAAGACAAAATGTTAACAAGCTTCATTTACAGTGTATGGTATTTTGTGATAATTCTTACTAATATAGAACATATCATTCTTCACATGGTCGAAGTTCACCAGCAAGCTATAAGGAACTACTCCTATTCGCAGTGACCCTTGTTTGAAAATCAGTGATATTCAGAATGGTTCTAAATTTATACATAGATCCTGGAAACACTCATCTCGTAATATGCCCGCGGCACTCATTTGTGCCAACAGATAATACCATTGCACTATGATTCTTGCCATATTCTGATTTTGCTTTGAGTAGTGAACTATTAATGATAAGAAAAGAAAAAAATAAAACTCAAACTGAATAACCACACGCCACCAAGACATACGTCGTAACTCGTAAATGCGGCAAGAACTTAATCAAGCATATGCGCAAAAGACAAAATCAATGGCTTCTATGTTGGTGCTTGTGGTTGTTGTGCAGAACAATTATATGAAATCAATAGGTTAAAAGTCGAAGGCGACACACCATAAACCCACAGTATGCTTCAAAATTAAATAAACCATCAGTAACTTAAGCTCATAAAGCATTTTAAGAAACTGTGAATTTCAGCAAAGACTAATTCAAACCACTTCCCTACCTACCAAACCTCAAATCCAATTACACTTACAGCATGTTCGTTTCAAGTAATTGGATTTCAGGGTTCAGGGAATCCAATTCCTTGAAACGAACGGTGCAAATGAACTTTTTGTAATCAAGAATTTTGATTCCTAGGAATCCAATTCCCTCCAAAATGGTAGAATTCCATTGCATTCCGGGGTAAAAACAAAGATAATTGAATTACCTCAACCGAACATGAATTTTTAGGATTTAAATTGCATTCCTTGGAATCCAATTCATCTTAGGTTTCCAATTCTCCCAACCGAACGGGCTATTAAAGAAACGATAGCACAAATACATCATATGAAAATTTCCTCCCATGGTGGCTCCATTAAGTCAAGGAACTGAAGCAATTTTTGGTAATTACAAAATCTAACTTAGATTATATTACAACAAACCATCTGGATATGTTTGAATCTTTCGGTTAGATTTTACAAGAAAGGGGAAATTAAGTTGCTTTAATCCTATAAAATCCAATAAATTTTCAAGAAATTAACACAATAAGCTTAAACGCATTGCCCCATATTGAAATTGAATAGGAAGTTATACCTTGCCACTCCATGTATAAGCATCAGTGTGACAAAGAGCAGTATATAATATCTTGATTCGAACTTCACCAGCTTGTGGTGGAGCTACCTGAACATCTTCAATCACTAATGGTTTGTTGGGTTCCCAGGCCACCGCAGCTTCACATTTCAATTAAATACAACCAAACGCAACATATAATCAATAATCAAAACCCCCAAATCGCGGATTACAAAGAGAGAGAGAGAGAGAGATCCGGATATTACCTTTGCAGGTGATGACTTGACCTTGAGTAGCCATGAATACAGAGTGATGATTCAACGCACGACTATCGGTTCCTTTATCACACCAAAAGATTTGTAGAGATAGAGAAGTGAAAAATGTGAGACTGCTGGTCAGTCCGTATCGGAAACAAACAACAAAAGACTGATGGATGTTAGGCTCCACCTAAAGCTTTTTGTCCATAATTGGGGGCCTGTCTACATTTTATTAAAATTTTATGGGCTTGTTTGAAAAACATTTCTGTTTTGAGGTTTTTTTTTTTTTTTTTTTTTTTGTGGCATACTAAATGATGATACCATCTAGGGTATGTATGCTAATAAGGGCATCTTAGCAATGGGTAGATTACTAAGTTACCCTTAATTATTTTAAATTACTTAAATCTAAACTAATAAAAATTAAAATCAAAAACATAAATTAACCTGTTCAAAATCAATTGAATTATTCTTCTCTTATTCTCCCTCTCAAACCGCTTGAATTTTTATCGTCGTCGATTAATCGTTCGCTCATAAATTTGTGATCCTTGGTTAAAGTCACAACTGCAAAATTAGTAAAACAAAGTGTTGCACTAGAGATACCAAATTGTCGCAAAATCCCTAATTGAGCTTACCTTCGTTCTCATTTTTTTTTTCTTTTTCAGAAGAATAGTTCGGCTGATCCACAAATATCAATTTTGAGCCGAACCTAGTTTATAGTTTAGAAAAACATTAAGTTCCACTGATTCGATTTTGCTATATTTTCAGCCGAATTTTTGAATTGAATAGGTTCAGAGATTTGTTGATGTTCATATGATTTTGGTATTGCTAAATTTTGAGATGAACATTATACCGTAAGTCGCCTCTTAAACTACAAAGAATAAACTTAAGGTTCGGCTAACTATTACTTGAACTCATCTATCACTCAAAAGTCTATTTCTACTTTATCTCCTATTTGAGACAAAAGTCGTATAGCTATATATACACATTTGATATTTCGAGATGAGTTTAACTCACTTATATATTTCTCGAAATATGTGTTGGTAAGCTTTCGCTTTAACCAAGTTCATCTTATATTCTTGACGAAAGTCAAAAGATGATCATGTGAAAATTGCTTGGTAACATCTTATATGATTTGTGTGAGACAGTCTTTTGGTGTAGACTCGGAATGTTTCGTATTGATCATTTGATCACTTGAAAATTGCTTTGAAGCTAATAGTTTGTGTAAGACGGATATTGTCGTCTTCTAAGAATGTTTCAATGATTGAAATGGGAGTTTAGAATAATTAACCATGATTGGATATTGCACAATATGCGTACTTGTATGCTAGCTGTTGCAAGTTATTCCAAGTCCGGGAACCATAGTATGCATACCCATATGCGTATTAGTTTGTTAATTGAAGTCCGAGAACCTAGTATGCATACCCATATGTGTACCAGCGTAAAGTTCAAGTTCGAGAATTCAACTGAGTTTGGTGGTGTACGGAAGTATGCGTACCAGTTCGCATACTGGTGAACCCAGACCAAGTCTGGCTACTTAGGTATGCATACCCCATTTGCATACTTGAGTGGGTTATGTTCTAAAATCGGTTTGTTCATGAACTAATACATTTATAAAATAAGGAATGAAATCTTTTGCAAACCGTGGTTATAATGTTCATGAATTGATTCGAATGAATCAAAATCGATTTTGCTTCAATTGTGTCTTGTACACTTCTATGAGAATATAAACAATTGAACAACTCTAGAACTAGTTTCATTTGAGTCATTTGAACTAGTTTTGTTAAGATGAACAAGGTTGATATGAAAGTGTTCATATGGATAACTTCGGTTAACTATTATTGAGCCAACAAGATGTACACATTTAGGTATGGTTACCCATATCTAAATGAAGTCACTTTTCATTTGTGTGTAAAATACTAAGTTCGGTCTAACATTTGAAAGATATTATCTTAAGTCTAATCATGTTTTCATCTAACGGTGAATATTGAATACTTTGTTACCAAGGTAACATTGATTGCAAACCATGATTTGAAGACTATATAAGGGACAACTCTAGCAACTGGGAAACCTAATCCCCACACCTCCTCTGTGATACTAGTTGCGACTAAAGTCGATTCCCCTTTAACCTAGGTTTTTCCTAAAACCATTATAGGTAAACGAATTAAAGACTTCATTGGTATTGTGAAGCCAAACCCAACTATTTTCTCTATAGTTACGTGTTCTGATCTTTCTTTATTCTATCGTATTGGGTACTATCTTCTCTAAGATTTGCGAGAGATTTAATCTCCGATAGGCAATATAAAAAGTAGCCACAAACATCTTCATTTATGTGACTCCACAATATCTTGTTTCACTACCATATGATTAATATTACTATGAGGTGATTGATATTACTAGGATGTTCTTCGGGAATATAAATCTGGTGTATCAATTGGTTCCTATTCACATTGATTTATAAAAAAACGGAACAAAAACTCGTAGGTATTTTTATGGGAGATAGATTTATCTATCCAATAGACTTTATTGTGTGAGACAGATTTGTTTATCAAGTCTTCGACTTTGGGTCGTATCAACTTTTAGTTGTGGGTGAGATCAGCTAAGGGAATCAAGTTTGTAGAGTCCTGCTGGGATTCATAGGCATACGGAACGCGACTATACCTTGATCAGTGTGAGATTGGTTAGGGCTCAACTATATTCTGGTACGAAGTTAACTTGTAGTAGTCTAGTGTCTGTAGCGTATTAATACATTGTGATGGTCAAATCTGGTATAGGTCCTCGGGTTTTTCTTCATTTTCGGTTTCCTCGTTAACAAAATTTTTGGTGTATGTGTTATTTCTTTTCCGCATTATATTTGTTTATATAATTAAAATATCACAGGTTGTGCATAGTTCAATCAATTAGATAATCCAACCTTTGGTTATTGATATAAATTGATTGACACTTACACATTGGTCTTTGGTATCATTCAAGTTGTTTCTCATAATAATCAGTCTCACGGATTTTATCTGTTTGATTTGCTGATTACATTGAGAAACAGAGATACAACTCTTGGATATATTTTCATTGATTGGGTATGACTGTCTAGTTGATTCTCTTGGAATTATATTGGAGTTTGTCCTTACAAGTTGCCTAAACGAAATATTGGGTGTGGTTGTTTGACCCCCTCTTTTTTAGTATTATTAGCATAAAGTTCCTCATCACCCATTTTGAATCACAAACTAAAACCTAGGTTTTTTTTTCACTTCTTCTTCCTCTCAAAACCCCAAACTCTGTCACAAAAAATAAATTTTTTCTACTAATTACTTAACTTTAATCGATCTTTAACAACACTAATTAATTGCAATCATTAGCATCAAATTATTATCATTAACACTAATTAAATAAGGGCATACTTGCCATTATTAAAAATTGGTGGATAAGGGGTGATGGTCTTTTTTATCTAGTGACTCTATTTTGTCACCATTTGGTATGCCTAAAAAAAAACCCAATATGCCTTAAAACAGGTTTCTGGAAAAAGAAGGAAAAGAAGAATCATGTCTTGAGGTATACACAAGGCTAAGTAGAAATTAACGTTATAGTTCCATTTTTGCTGGGCTTTAGACATTCCAGTAATGTCCTTCCAAGCCTAGTACTAAGAGGTATAGATTTACACAATCAAAAAACGAGTTTGTTTTTTTATCAACGATTCAGTGCAAACTCTTTTTCTTCATCCCCAAAATGACCCTCGAATAAAAATAGTCTATTCATTTGTGCAGTGAGAATCGAATTTATTACCCCTTTCAATTACAAGGATTTTTGTTTTCATCTTTTGTTCCTCTCATTGTAGTTTGTCTATGATATTATATATCAAAATAAATCAACGGTGAGGTATATGTACAGATCAGAAAAAAAGGAGGAGATTCAGATCTTCTTCATGTGAGAATCAAGATTCAATTATCAATTAGTTTTCAGGTTAGTATTTGAACTACTTTGATTACTATTTATCTTATTCAATTTCATTTTTTGTTCGATTTTTTATCGGTTTCAGTGTTTACTGTTTTGAACAACCAAAAATATGTTCGACCTTCTATCACTATTTCTTTCAATTTATTTGATCAAAACATTGGTTGTTTTTGTACCTTAATGATTCAACTGTTTTTTTTGAATTATTTCGATTTGATTTTAGGTTTTTTGATTTTGATAAAACTTTGATATTTCTATTATTATTATGTTTATTAATTTTTTTAAGGTTAACTCGATTATTAGGGAATGGAATTCTTATATGTAATTGAGATCCTTTATTTCAGTAATGTGTTCTATTGAGTTTTAGATCTAATTATTTTATTTCTCAGGTGGAACTCGAATAGCAATATTTTGTGTAAATTTAATGTGACGAAAAAAAAGAGATTGGAAATTTTTTGTAAACACAAAAGGTCAGAGCCGATCCTATGTCCATAAGGGCCCTGTGCGATTTTTTTTTTGTTGGGCCTTTTGATAGTGTAGAATAATTTATAACAATCGTAACAAGAAAAACCGTCAATATAATTTATTTTTTTAATTTGAAAAATTATAGACGAATGCGCTAGACATTTTTTTTTTACATTGGACTAGTATAGTAATGTGTATTTTTGAATACAAAGAAAATTATTCAATTGGAACCTTTTATTTGTTAGTGTCCACCTACAGTAATAACAATATGCAAGGAAAATTCAAATGATATAGCCGCATGTATTATATCTATGGTCTTGGGAGTACTATAAATAGAATGATGTCTGATATAAAGAACAACAAAGTGATATAAAACAATAAAAGAGAGCATCTCAGTGGATGGATGAATTAACCAACACTCCAAAAATCAGTCGTTCGAATCACTACAACCGACAAAGAAGTTTTTTTTCCCTAAATAAACAGTTGGGCTAAGGAAAAAAAAGGCCCTCGACAGAGCTGGGCCCTGTGCGGTCGCACGGCCTTAGGCCCGACTCTGCCAAATGTACCAAAGATTCGAAGAATAACAATAGAAACTCCGTTATCTTATTTAGAATTCCTTTCAACATAGGTACATAAAGTTTCCTACCACCGTGTAATCATTGAATTCAACTAGATAATCGAAGTATCGAAATACGATACATTAATTATATATCTTAATTTATATATGAATGCTTTGGTGACTACCAAGTTAAAGATATTTGTTAGGAATATAGGTTTGGACATTTCATCCATTTCAAATGATATTTCAGCTATATATATATATATATACACCATAAAAATTATTTTTATAACTTCTGTCTATTATCAAAGTTTGATATATATAAAGTGAACTCAATTCCTTAGAGAGAAACAAAGAGATGGCGAAGATGACAAATGGTGAAGAAGGCATGAAAATCCAAAAATCAAGTTCACTAAACTTTTCATTAACGATAAGTTCGTTGACTCTCTTTCAGGAACCATTCTTATATATATACTCGTTTTCGTTTCTTTATGCTTTTCTCAAAGACTTTTTTTTTCATCTTGTTTTCTAATAAAAATGACTTAATCCTTCATTTGTCAACTTATCTATTTAATTTCTTAAGAATTTCACCAACATCTTAGAAATTGAGAACACTTAACATATTTGATATTACTGCTAATTAACATGTCAGGTGTTAAAACTAATAGGTTGACTAGGTGAAGAGCGTTAAACTTTAGATTATTCCCGGCTGTTAATCCCATACAGCGTAATCTTGCAATGGTTTTATTATTTTTATAAACGAGATTTATAGCTAGCGATACACTACTTAGCATGATTATTTTTATAATCTTGCATATACTTCAGGCACATTCTAGTATTTTAACTTTGATTTCTTGTTACGGGAGAGTAAAGTGAGATCTAAGATTAAAAAAAATTAAAGTCATTGATCGTATTAAAATAACCTAACTATAAAATAATTACTATATACAATAATAAGAGAAATAAATTGTATCTAATAAAAGTCAATGGTTATGTGAATAAATTATATGCACAAGTACTTAATCTTACATGTATGCACTAACAAGTGCACCACGAGCCTCATTCATTAACATTCATAATACCACGACTCCAAGGTGGGAAAATTATAGTTCATATCATAGAGGTTACAATTGACTCAAAGAAATGAAAACATATCACATAGTCTTGCAAGACACTTGACATCATAGTATCACAACAATTTTTGAAAATTGAATTGAACCATACTAATTCCTTAGTAACATGACATGTTTAAATGGAATTGTTTGGAATAAATGTAACACTTCCAATCAATTAAAAAGTATACTTATAGTAGGGATGTTAATTAGGATCCAACCAGTTCTCAAGGGTTTTTTCATAAACATATTAATACGCGTGACTAAGGCATAAATGGATCCATAAACCCCAACCATTTATCATAAAAAAATTTTAAATAACATTGACAAACATAATTGTAATTGGTTATCTTTAGGCGGAAGAAATACGAATTTTATTCGGAATCGGTATGTTGTATCGATGTTTTGCTGGTGTCTTTGGAACTAGTGAGTCTTTGGTGTTATTTCCGGAGTCTTTGGTGAAGTATTTGATCCTTTTTGAGTAGTTTTTTTTATTGTTTATGTTCTCTTATACAGAACTTGATCATTTGCGTGTAGTAACTTCATCAAGATCGATTTCAAAACCAAATTAAAAGCGATAGAAGATAAACTAAGCCATAGTTTATGAACCTAAAAAAGACCGAGACAGATGATAAACTAAATTTAAATAGAGAATCACGAAAATTTTGGTTTGAATCCAAGAGCAAACTTGAAATAAAGCAAACCAACAACTTTGATTTGTACCCAAATATCAAAAAGATGCAAACCTACTACGGAATTTAAAAGCAAAAACTATATAGTCTATACCACAGTCACTTAATGAAATCAATATAAAACCCTAGTAAGAAAAATCCAAATCTATAAAACAAAATTAATATCAAAAGGTAATACTAAATACTAATAAAGATAAAGATTATTCAGAGAGATCAATACAAATGAATAGAAAGAACATTCTGATGAATTTGTTATATACTTAAAAAAATCAATCTATGAAGAAAAAACTAACCGAAAAATTAAAACCAAAGCTAAACAAATAGAAAAAGAAATAAAAGAAGGCAAAATAAGATTAGTATTGGAAAGTCTGCTCCGATCTACGCCCATGGGATCAGATCAGATCAGGCGGTGGTTTTAGGTTTGAGAGTTTTATAATGCTTTAGGTTTGAGAGAGAAGATGAATGAGCCTAACAACTCTTAAAGCATTGAAATCTTTTGTTTTTTGGTTTTTTTATCTCTTAATGCATCCCATATTACTTTACAAGCTTATATAATGCATCAAACTCACAAGATTAGCAAAATAATTTGAAACACCCAGAAGCTATAAATATGAAATATCATTGATTGGGAAATTTCCAGATGATCAACTTGAAACAAAAAGTAGTTCTTGAATAATAAATTGTTCTTAACTAAGATTGCTAAGGATTTATGAACATCCATTTCTTAAATCATATTTTGAGATGTTTAACATGACAAGTTGGACTTGAAATTTCTTCTTTGCAATATTAAATCTACTAAAAATCATACGACATAGTCTCATAAAGATAGAATGGTAATGTCACGAGTAAATAGGATGGTTCGGTCTTCACATACCTCTTTGTCGATGAAGTTCACCAAATGTCTTCATTTAATCTCCAGTCTTCAATCTTCGAGCGTTATTCAGTGATGTCTGATATTTAACTACCGTACTCTAATCCTAGTCCATGACTTGTCTATAATAGACGATAAATCAAGATATGGTTTTGTCCAACTAACTTTGACAATAAGCTTGAGAAAAAAAAAACTTGCGAGTTCGACTGAGCAATTATTTAACAACCAGGTAGTCAGAATAATATTTTATTAGACTTGGTAAAAATGGATGAAATAACTTAGTTCGTGTCTGTTGTCCAGTATTTCTAGCAGTATAATTTTAATTTAAATGTAAAAATAATATATTTGTCTGACAATAAAGCAATATCCAGGCCTTGAATATAAATTATGTGAATAGTGGGAAATGCAAATGTATCTATCATTAAAAATGTCATTTTTTAAACGACTGTTAGAGCACTGCTCGGTCGAACTCGCAAGTGTTGCTATCTCAAGCTTGTTTGTAATGTTTAGTTGATCAAAACTATTTACTTGATTTCTAATATACTTATAACTATGTCTCGGATTAGGATAGAATATTTGGTTGAACTTTAGACTTCACGGCGTTCACCAGTTGAAGACGAAGATCTATTGAGGAGCTTGGAGGAACTTCATCAACAAAAGGTATGCGGAGACTAAAACTTATCTATCACTCAGAAGTCTATTATATTATATCTTCTAATGAGATTAAGTCATATAGCTATATATACTTTTACATTATACACATTTGATATTTCGAGTTGAGTTTATCTCGCTTATCTTTTTTTCGAAATATGTGTTGGAAGCTTTTTGCTTTATCTATGTTCATCACATTCTTGACGAATTTAGTTGGAAACAATCTATTTGTTGGAAACTAAATATAATGTCAAAAGATGATCATGTAAAAATTACCTTGAACATCTTATATGATTTGTGTGAGACAATCATTTGGTGTTAACTTGGGAAGTTTCATATTGATCATTCAATCACTTGAAAATTACTTGAAGCTAGTGGTTTGTGTGTGACAACCATTATCATCTTCCAAGGATGTTTCAATGATTGAAATGAGAGTTTAGAATGATTACCCATGTCTGGATACAAAATGGTACGCATACCTAGTATGCGAACTGTGTTGTGATGATTCAGGTCTGGAACTCTTGTTTGCGTACCTAGTATGCGAACGGTTTTACCTGAGTTGGGTTCGGAACGGTTGTTCGTGAACCGGGTTTGCGAATGGCTTGACTAGGCCAAGGTACGGAGTTGTTGTCCGCGTACCTGGTTGACAAACATAGTGGTAAGGTTCTAGAATTGGTCATATATGATTCTCATACTCATGAACTAAAACATTTATGATCTAAGGAATGGAATATTTGAAAACCGTGGCTTAATTTTCATGAATTGATTCTTGCGTAAGTACTTTGTACGATTACGAATCAAACCAATGTCGATTCAATTCGTTCATATATATATATATATCTATAAGATAGTGAACAATTGAACAACTCTATTTGAAACACAATTAGATTTATTTGATTATCTTTCATGATTTATTGATCTAGAAGTGTTAGATGAATACGTCTAAGACAAAAGTGTTCATATGGCTAACTTAGGTTAACTATTATTAAGCCAACTAAATATATACGTTTAGGTATGGTAACCCATATCTAATTAAAGGTATATTTCATTTGTGTCTAACAAGATAAGACCATATATCGGTGGAGATTGATTGCTTTATTTTTAAGCAGGCCTATCTTGAATTTTAAATCGAGATTTCATCTAACAGTAAGTATAAGGGAGAACTTTATCAAATGGAAAACATAATGCCCACACTTCTGTGTTCATAGTTGCGTACTAGAGTCGATTGTCCTTTAACCTAGGTTTTTCCAAAACAATTATAGGTTAACGACTTGAAGTCTTTATTTCGATTCGTGAAGCCATATTCAACTATTTTTTCTGTAGATAGTGGGTTGCAGTTAAGATTTATGTTAGATGGGATTCTAATTAAGATAAAATGTATGCTGAGCATAGAAAGGACTATGGTGATTGAAAATTGAACTGGGTTTAGTGAATGTAGTGTTGCTAGTGAGAAGTTCGGCTGAGATGAAACTGAACAGAGTTGAGTTATTGCAGTTGAGGATAAGTATAAAACTTGGAATTGAGATGGATAGACTTGATATGTGACTGTAGTTTAGTGTTGATGTTAATTACAGGAAGGGGGAAGATGGTGTTGTTGATGAAGACAGAGAGGATGATTCTGGTGTTACAGGTAGAAATAAAGTTATGGGGTGTTGGACTGAGAATTGAAATGGGGATATAAGGGAAGATTTTTTAGTATTCTTTGAACTGATGGATGTTCATACTTCCATTATTTATTATAAAATCACGGTTGTAGTTTGGTTTATGTATTCGGTTTAGGGATTTGGTGTTGGTGATGTTGAGATGGTGGAAGTTCAGATAGTTTTGCTAGGTGTGGATGTAGAGTGATTGTGTCGCACCACTATGGTGCAGCATATTAATCCATAGACTAAGGCCTTTGCAATGGCATGTACCTAGTCATCCCAGTCAACTATTTGACTTTACAAGACTCAGTCTTTCTGACTAACTTGAATTGGTTCAACTCGGAACTAAATCGATGGATTATTAACCGTCTAGTTGACCATATAGACCGGATTTGACCTTGACCTTTGACTGGATCAGACCATTGACTTTTACTTTGACCTTGATTAGGCGTTGACCATTAGTTGGAACTGTTTGACTGTTAGCGACCGTCCGTTGACCCTGATGTACCAAGCCTATGATTAACGGGCTGGTTCATTGGACTTGGGCTTAAGTATAGTTTTACCATTTTGATGATTTGGACCCCCTATGGTCCGAGTTAGCCTTTGGTTCCTTCTATAGAGTTGTAAATCTTTTTAAGATTTATCAAAATGGACTATCAAACCAACCCAATTGGACTAGCAAACTCTTGGATATTCTAAAGGTAGAGAATGAAAAGGTGTAAACCATAAAGGGGTTTAAAACCCTTAAATAGTTTACTTGGCCATTAATTGTGAACTTGTAATATTATTGTATGAGCCCTTTTGGCTAAGAAAAATAGGAGATATCTCTATTGTCTACTAGTTAATGAAACAAACTCCATTGAAATATATTGTTTCTTCTTATTATAAAGTTTCAAAAGAACCAAACTCCTGTTCTTATTCCACCTCAAACCAATAACTTATGAGCTACAAAGAAATATAAAAAATGCCTTTTATAACTTAAAAGAAATCAATATGATTTAATGACAATACATTCGATCACACATAAATCCTCTCACCAGCTACAAAGAAAATGGTAAAAATACAATCACTTATTTAATAAAATCAATTGAGAATAAGTAATTACCTTAAATTCGTTTCGAGATCTAAGTTAAGAACGGCTAAAATAAGTTTATGAATCACCGGACCACCTAAATCCCTACTTTCAGACTAATGTAGTATATATACGGTATGTATACCCTAGTGGAAATACATGAGGTTGGACTTACATATCTATTATGTGGGAGCCCAAAATACCATCATAATAAAGCTATGTTTTTAAATACATACTCCAACAACTTTATAACAAAAATAATCAGGATGTGTAATAAATTCATAATAATTATTATTTTTATATCGGATTCACTCCTATTTTATTTTCCGGTTTTCATATGAATTATGTAAGATTACGTGTGTTTTCTGTTTTTCTTTCAATAGGTTGAACTATCCAAAAGGAATGAATTGGATTTAAAATGAGCCAAGAAATGAGTTACTTCAAATAAACGAGGACCACAAAAATATTTAGGGGTGAAACTAGGATTTGGAACTAGAAGTGGCTTAAAAAAAATTCCATCCAGGATTGCATTCGAGTTTATTCCTAAGAACAAGCCATACTACACTAAAAAAAACATAGTGGGTCTAGTGCACCCACTTTCTTGTCTCGATTTGTCTCCATCATCACGAGTTTATTCTACCCCGTATCATGCATGGAAATTCGATACACATAAATGTTGGGGGCACTTATACATACGCAAGAAAATGCCAGTAATAAGATTTAACATGAAAGTTCATTGCTGTCTATGATGATTTCATTGGATATATATGCTCATGAATAAAATTTAAGGTATGTCTCTAGGTTCTCTTATTAAAGCATGCCAGTAACAAAATATAACTACTCTTTACATTAATCAAAATCAAAATAATCAAAATCACCAAAACTAGTAGTACATAAATATACATATCTGTATGATCTAACTACTTGAGAAAAGGATAATGCTCTCCCGAATTTCTGCCCAAGAATACACCTCCTGAGTGTGGATACTCTTCTGGCGTCTTCTTCGAAACTAACTCTTTATAAACATCATGTTATAACAAATGGCTCTTCCAAGAACAATCAATCAATAATTGAAATAAAAATGAAATCAAAGTAAATCTAGCACACACAACACCAGGATTTATAGTGGTTAGATCAAGATGATCTACATCCACTAGCGAAGACAACGATAACGATTTCACTATGTATCCAACAAGATTACAAGGTATTTCCACTCAATCCCCTCTCAAGAACCCTAGCCCCCTTTTTGGTGCCTCACACTCTCTTCACATGAGTTTCTCTCTCTATTAAGAAGATAAGGGAAAAACAAAAGGACCCTTATCTTTTTATCTAACCTAAAAGTTTCTGATGCCTTTTTGGTTATGTGTAAACTAAGTTTCTCACCTGGGATCTAAAGGGGACAAGCCCAACTGAATACAAACCGTATTCAAGGCATAATACAACAAATCTCCACCTTGACTTGAATACCATCACCACTCATCATCATCATTTTCGCTCAGACCCTCAAGGGCTTTCAACACCTGTTGACACCAACCAAGTCCAAGCAATGCTTGAACTTGATACTTGGAACCGTCTTTGTAAACATGTCTGCAGGGTTATCCGCTGTAGGAAACTTTAGCATCGCTATCCTACCTTCCTCAACTGCATCCTTGATAAAATGATACCTGACATTGATATACTTCGTTCTCTCATGATACATCTAGTTCTTGGAAAAATGAATGGCACTTTGATTATCACAAAACAAAAAAACACTCTCTTGCTTGAACCCCAGATCACCAACCAAACCCATCAACCATATCCCTTCCTTCACTGCTTCCGCGACTGCCATGTACCCTGCCTCAGTAGTAGACAATGCAACTGTGCTTTGCTAAACCGACCTCTAACCGATACTACTACCAGACAATGTAAAAGTATAACCTGTCAATGACCTTCTTCTATCAAGATCACTTGCATAATCAGAATCAACATAACCCACAATATTTGTTGAATCACCATAGTGTTTATAAAACACTAAACCAACATCTGGACTGCCACTTAGATACCTCAAAATCCACTTTACAGCTTGCAATGAGCGTTCCCTGGATTTCCCATGTATCTACTTACCACACTCATAACTTGTGCAATATCCGGCCTTGTATAAACCATAACATACATGATGCCACCAACTGCACTTGCATATGGAACTCGAGACATATACTCTGCCTCATCTGCAGTTTGAGGTGATTGCCTTCTAGAGAGTTTAAAATGAGATGCCAAAGGAGTACTGATAGACACATTTTTGTGTCTAAGTTGTCATCAATTTTCTGTATTATTGGTACTCGATTTTGTACTTATTATGGTGTTTTGTGTGTTTGTAGGTATTTTTGGGAAATAAACATTTTTGAAAAAATTGGCTCGAAAAATTATGCAGAGCACCCCCGGAGGATATTTGCTATGCGGACTCTCACTTTAGTTAAGGTGCACCTAAATTACTAAGGGCACCTTAATTACTATTTACACTCCAAAGGCGTCAGCTGCTATTCGCACCCCCATCTATGTTAGGGGGAGGTCGTCCCCTTTATTTGAATTATCAGTTTTGGCGGGAGGACATTTCACGCAGTCGTGAAAATTTTGTTCGATATTGTAGTGATGTTTTAGAGAGATTCAATGGATGATATTCACTGGGGTGACTTGATTGAGCGTAACAGGCGTGGTGTGGTCGATTGTTTCAGTTAAAATTGACTAGATAACTCGCGAGGAGAAAATAGGGAAACACGTACGCCGGAAGAGAAATTCACGGGATTACATCGAGTTAGACATGTGTTGATCGTGTTTGGATAGAACTTGGTCTCTGCAGAAGCGTGGAGAAGTTAAATAAGGAAGATTCAGCAGCTGCAGATGCATGGATGAAGCAAGGAAGGAAAGGAGATATCCGAAGATAATATTTTTAAGTACCAAGCTTTGGAAAGATTTTCTGGAGTAATGAGGGGATATTCTTGGTCCTGTCGAGTATATAAAGGATGTTTGGGTGTCATAGAAGGGTTACGAAGTGATTGGAGAGACAACAGAGCAAAAAAACGTGAGTCAGAGAAATATTTTTCTGCGGCCATTGAAGAGAACACGAAGAACATAAGACCCTCAGTGACAGTCGTTCATGCTAAAGTGACAACGACTGTATATTTTTATCGTTCTTTGTAACAGTATTTTGCAACAATTATAAGCGTTGAAAATACCCGGTTTTTACCATTTTCTCTATATTTCATCTTTGTGTTGATGGTGGTTTTTAGCTTAGGGTTAAAATCGTAAAACACTAAACCCTAGCAGACAGTGATGTTACAACATTTAAAGTAACAAGCATTTACTAGGAACATTTACTGAAGCCTTTAATGTGTCTCTAAATAATTATGGGGGTATAATTTTCAAATTAGAGTTACGACAAGCCAAACCCTAATTCCCACGTGTGCCAATGGAAAATCATGCCAACCACACCGACCGCGCCAAAGCATGCCAACCATGCTAGCCGCAACTCTGTGCCAATGGCAAATCATGCCAGCTACACCGACCGCGCCAAAGCATGCCAACCATGCTAGCCGCACCTCTGTGCCAATGGAAAATCATGCCAGCCACACTAACCGCGCCAAAGCATGCCAACCATGCTAGATGCACCTCCGTGCCAATGGAAAATCATTCCATCCATACCTACCGCGCCATGCCTAACGCACCACGCCATGGCCCCATGCCGCGCCACCATACAGGCCTTCACTACGTGGTTATCAAAACGAAGGAATGCAATAATCAACGGTTTTCCTTCAATCCCAGGAGAAAATCCTAGTCGTCTAAGGTTACCAAACGACCTTTGCCCCAAAACCCTAGCTTGGTCACGCACCTAGACCAAGATAGTCACGCCATGCGCCTATGGAAAACCCTTGGCCCAACATGCCAAACCAAAACCACACCTAGCCCAAGCTAGTCATGCCATGCGCCTATGGGAACCCCTTGGCCCCACATGCCAAGCCAAAACCGCACCTAGCCCAAGCTAGCCGCGCCACTCCAAACGCACTCTGCCTTGACCTTAGCTATGCTAGTCATACCATGCCAAGCCAAAGGCCCTTGCCTTGGCCCTAGCCACGCCATGCGCCCATGACAAACCCTTGGCCCCACATGCCAAGCCAAACCAAACCTAGCCAAGCTAGCCGCGCCATGCCAAACACACATTGCCTTGGCCCTAGCCATGCTAGTCATATCATTCCAAGCCAAACGCCCTTGCCTTTGTCCTAGCCACACCATGCGCCCATGGCAAACCATTGGCCCCATATGCCAAGCCAAACCGAACCTAGCCAATCTAGTCGCGCCATGCCAAACACACTTTGCCTTGGTCCTAGCCATGCTAGTCACATCATGCTAAACACCCTTGCCTTGGCCTAGCCACGCCATACGCCTATGGAAAACCCTTGGCCCCACATGCCAAGCTAAAATCGTACCTAGCCAAAGATAGCCACGCCCAAGGCAAACCCTTGGACCCACATGCCAAGCCTAACCATACCCTAGCCGCGCCACCGTGTTGGCCTGCCTTATGATGAGTGCCAAATATTGCATATTCATACACCTTTTCATTGGCACTTAACTCATCTTTCGCGCTTCAAAGTCATATATTATTCCAAAATTCTGCATTCTTACCATCTTCAAGAATAAATATTTGTATTAATTAATTTTGTGTTTTTAAGTACTAAATAAAGCTTGGAAGAATTGAGAAGACAAAAGAGAAGAAAGTTGGAAGCATTGCAACCCTCTCGCGCATCAGTGGCAACCTGTTTACAAATTCATGGGATTAAACAACCCATGATCCAAAACCCATGATCCAAAACCCAATACCCAAATCCATTTCCACCTCACCCCCATTGGATTCTTTCCAAAACATCCACCTCACCCCCATTGGATTCTTTCCAAAACATCCACCTCACCCCCATTGTATTCCATTCTATCCATCAATTAAGAAAACATGTTTTGTTTAATTGTTGAGTGGTTTCTACAGTAAATTTCGAATCCCAAGTGTGAGAGAATTTTTGTGTATAAATAGAGAGGGTTGTTGTGTTGAAAACTCATCCAAGAATAGCTTGTTCATGTTAGTTTATCAAATTTAAGTCTTTTTGTAATGTTCTTCATGTTCTAGTTTCATTTGCTAGGGTTTAAATGAAGCCGTAACTCATTGGTATGTATTCATATCTTGTATCTTGTTCTTGAAAGTTTATAATTGTTTAAAGATATAATTTAATCCAAGTTTGTCAACATCTTGCTCTCACAATGTATGCCATGTATCCATTGTAGTTAGAATATCTCTATGTTGATTATGCTATAACTCATGCTTAACCAAATATTGATCCTCAGATTAGTTGTGCTTTAATTAGACAGTTAATGCTTTGGATAAATACTTTAGTTGTGATTAAATTATCCATTGGAGAAACACCTTAGATATACGGTAGACTTGAATCTGCTGTAAGGACAAGAATAATATTACAAGTTGAATGCATATCATAGGTTAGTGGTGGATTTGAATACCCTAGTATCCATATTCTCAATATTTACACCTTGATTTAATTGCATATTTTAATTCAAATTACTTTCTGTTTAAGTCTTTGCCAATATCTCGTCGTATCGACAAAAACAAACCCCCTTTGGTTACTCTCTGAATCAGTTCTTAGTAAGGATTTAGAACAAACTTCTACACTCTCCAAGTCTCTGTGGTTAGACCTGTGCTTGCCCTGTGTTGCTTGTCGACACTGTGCACTTGCAGTATACACAACAGTAGGTATCTTTCCGATCCTACCAAGTTTTTGGCGCCGTTGTCGGGGAATCGGTAGTGGTGTAGTTCATTTTTCATCTTCTGTCACTATTCATTTTTCATCTCCTGGAACTGTTCACATATCACTGTAGCATAATCGTTGTAGCAGCGCAACTATTCACAATCAATTTTACACTTATTTTTGTTATTTTTTTTTTATTTTTTGCTTTTGCTTTAAAACTTCGAAACCCTAACTACCTCTTTTGAGCTCAACAGGTGCCGGAGTAGCTGTTGTAAAGGCGAAGGAAAGGAAGCGAAAGAAGTTTTTATTTTAAATAAAAAAAAAGAGTTTATTTTATTTATTTTTAGATTGTATTAGGATTCCTCTACTCTTGTAATTTTCTTTTTCTTTTGCACTTTATTTTGGACTTTGGACTTGGACATTCTATTTTTATTTTTATTTTTAAACCCTACGGAAGGGTATTATTAAATATCAACTGTTTGCAGAGAAGGACGGTGATTACAATATCACCTCGGCCCCTCGGGTTCGTTCATGACATAGGAGTCGTGGCCCGAGTCGACAACAACGGTTCATCCCCCGTCTAGAACGGGAGGTAAGTTTGTCGAAACACTCGCGAATCCCTTGTTAGAGAGTTACTGTATTCCTTCGTTTGCATATATGTTGAGGAATTGAATACGGCTGTTTTATTTTCCTAGTAAAGGGCAAGGACTGGCCATACAAGATAAGAGTTCGGATTTCATCACCGTTCTCTTCTTGCCCGCCTTAGGAAAACGATACCTAACGTGAACCTAAGCTTTAAAATTTGGAATATAACGATACCTATAAGGTAACGAGCTTAGTAGGAAAGTCGTTCGAAAAATATTGGTTACTCTTTAAGCATACTTCGAAGTTCATGATAGTTTCTGTAAGTTGAATGCGTGACTGAGCCGCCTTGTAATACGGTGAGGCCTTGGGTATCAAAGCTCTAGCAGCTTCCCTCGCCTCTATTCAATTTACTTAAACTCAGATTGATTCCAGAAGGGTTTGCTCAGATTGTAACGAATTCCCTTTCGAAGGATTAGAAGCTGGTCTAGAAAACAATCTAAGTGGATCCATCATGCTTTTTGTTTGCTAGAAATCAATAAGTTTACTATGGTGGAGTCAGCCTTGTTTGCGGTTGCATAGAACTTCCCTTCCGTTTATGATTTTTCTTCTTTTATTTTGTTTGTCTAATGTATGCCCGAGGTAATTAGAGAATGGGCTTGTCAAAAAAAAAAAAAAAACCAATAATGAAAAAAATAAATTTGGTCTGTTTTCAGTGTGTACATCCCAATCTCTGCAACAAGCCTAGTGCTAGTTAGAGATCATGTCAGGATTCTGGTCTGCATGTGGGGATGGAAACAAATCCATCAGAGAGCTTGCTTATGGGCATGCTTCATATTATGAGCCTCCAACAGACCATGATGTCAATAGTTATATGGAGTTTTATGGACATTTTCACAGTCCTGAGCATCAATACATGGACCCTAATAACTACTCACACATGTATCATCCACCACAGGGTGAAAATGAACATCTTTACAGTGCCCAACTCTCACAATCATCACTTTTGGACCAGTTAGAAGCTAGAACTGCAGCTTTAGAAATGCAAATGCATGAATCTGTCGCATATAATTCTTCTAGGCAATCGGAAATCTATGCTTGTACCTTATGTGGAGGCTTAGGCCATCCTGCTGAGAATTGCTATATTTTGCATGATTTTAGGCAATCTAGAGAATATCATGAAAATCCAAAATATGAAATTCCAACAGATTACAAAGCTGATAGTCATTAGGACCATAATCAACCTTTCGAAGGTTGCGATCAGTATTTTATAGACCCTAATGACCCTGCACATATGTATCATCCACCACAGTGGGAAGTTGAACAATTTTGTACTTCTCAATCTGTGGAGGAAAATCTCAGACTCATCGAACAAAATAATGCTAGGAGTGTATTGCATGATAAACCATATAGCATTGATTATGAATTTCCTACTGTTGAAGACTCTCATTCCATCGAACAACTTAATGCATTATTAAAAATGAATTTGATTCGTTTACAAAATGTAGGAAGGGAGGAATTTCAGGATGAAATGTTTGTTTGTCCTAATGAAATAAAATGTGAAAATAGTAGGCCTAGTCTTACTCGTGCAACTGATATTGCATATGAACCTGTTTTAAATGAAGGGACTAGAAATACTACGATTTTGAATAGGGAAAAACATTTCTGTGATGATAATGATGATGATGTTATGTTAGAAGAACATGTTTTTACTGAAAATATTGTCGAAACTTTGGGTTCAGAGACAATAGGCTTCTCTGCCTCGACCTTAATGAGTGATGTTTCTTCTAATGTTCCATATACATGGGATGTTGATACTGATCTTGAGCCTGTGCAATTTTCCTGTGAACAAGAGCATGACACATTTCTTATGTCTGACTTAGAAAATGTTGAATCTCCTGTCGACACTAATGATCTTAAGCATGAAAATATAATTGACGTGTCTGATTCTATACCTAGGTCACAACATGATGTCTCTTTGGATCTGTCCATGCATGAGAATAAAACTTTGGATGATGATGATTATGAACTAGGTCTTGATGAATTGTTCTATGAATGTGAGCATGCTGCGACATTGGCAAATGATTTAGGAATTATAGATGTGACTAATAATGATGTGCCTACCTCCCTGCCCATGTCACAAACTGGTAATCTTGCACCCAACCTAGATTTGATTTGTAAAGTTATTGTTAAACCTTTTTTTTTAAGAGTACCTAATCTAGGAATGGAACTGTGTGCCTCTCAAGTCCTCTTGGACTATTTTGAAGCTAAATATAATACCTTTGATGAGCCACGGTTGGAGTTTACTCATGTATCTCCATCCATCCCTGACAAAATCCACTTTGAACTAGATCTTGTGCATGATGCACCCTTGAAATTGTTAGATTTTGTACCCAAAAGTTTATCTATTGAAAAATCTAGGTTTGGGGGTAACTCATTCACATATGCAGTCTCACTTGCATTGTTGTCCTGTTATAAATATGTAAGGCTGTTGATGTTTCCGCATTCCGTCTTTTGGGTTGATCCTCAACATTTTAGATTGTTGGTGTTTGGGGAGTCATCATTGTATAATCTAGTAGGTAAATTTTGAATCTTGTTGATATATTTGTGTGCTAACCGAACTTTTTGTCTTGCACTCATATTGTTTGCTTTCATAGCATTCATTCAATTATGGTTAGCACCAACCTTTTTTCATCTGGTATTCTCTTTCATTTGAATCTGTTTTGTTCTCATGTTTTGTTGTTGTTTCTGTTATCTTTTGAAACATTGAGGACAATGTTAGATTTAGGTTTGGGGGAGTATTTGCATTTAGCATTGTGAGTCTTTTTATGACCAGCTGTGGAGCGGGTCTTTTGTAGGATCCTTTGTAGTCTTTTGCATTTTCTTATGACCAGCTGTGTAGCGGGTCTTTTGTAGGATCTTTTATAGTCTTTTGCATTTTTTGTTATCTGATGACCAGCTGTGGAGCGGGTCTTTTGTAGTGTGTTATCTGATGACCAGCTGTGTAGCGGGTCACTAAAAAAAAATGATGATCAGCTGTGTAGCGGGTCTTAAAAAAAAAAATTGGTTACAAATTTTCATGGTTCTACGAAATTCCGAAGTTCATCATCTACAGTTGAAGACCGAAGACGAAGACATTTCTATAGATGCTCTGAAATTGGAGAAGGTTTTGTGGGTACATATTTGGTAGGCCCTCACGAGACTACAACTCGTCCACTAGGGACACCTAGGGGTTTAAAGGCTTAATGCATACGCTAAATGCATTCGAGAGACCAGCGACAGTGGTATAGTTAGGATTTCTTAAGTTCTGTTTCACTTGAGGACAAGTAAAATTCAGGTTTGGGGGTATTTGATGAGTGCCAAATATTGCATATTCATACACCTTTTCATTGGCACTTAACTCATCTTTCGCGCTTCAAAGTCATATATTATCCCAAAATTCTGCATTCTTACCATCTTCAAGAATAAATATTTGTATTAATTAATTTTGTGTTTTTAAGTACTAAATAAAGCTTGGAAGAATTGAGAAGACAAAAGAGAAGAAATTTGGAAGCATTGCAACCCGCTCGCGCATCAGTGGCAACCTGTTTACAAATTCATGGGATTAAACAACCCATGATCCAAAACCCAAGACCCAAATCCATTTCCACCTCACCCCCATTGGATTCTTTCCAAAACATTCACCTCACCCATATTGGATTCTTTCCAAAACATCCACCTCACCCCCATTGTATTCCATTCTATCCATCAATTAAGAAAACATGTTTTGTTTAATTGTTGAGTGGTTTCTACAGTAAATTTCGAATCCCAAGTGTGAGAGAATTTTTGTGTATAAATAGAGAGGGTTGTTGTGTTGAAAACTCATCCAAGAATAGCTTGTTCATGTTAGTTTATCAAATTTATGTCTTGTTGTAATGTTCTTCATATTCTAGTTTCATTTGCTAGGGTTTAAATGAAGCCGTAACTCATTGGTATGTATTCATATCTTGTATCTTGTTCTTGAAAGTTTAGAATTGTTTAAAGATATAATTTAATCCAAGTTTGTCAACATCTTGCTCTCACAATGTATGCCATGTATCCATTGTAGTTAGAATATCTCTATGTTGATTATGCTACAACTCATGCTTAACCAAATATTGATCCTCAGATTAGTTGTGCTTTAATTAGACAGTTAATGCTTTGGATAAATACTTTAGTTGTGATTAAATTATCCATTGGAGAAACACCTTAGATATACGGTAGACTTGAATCTGCTGTAAGGACAAGAATAATATTACAAGTTGAATGCATATCATAGGTTAGTGGTGGATTTGAATACCCTAGTATCCATATTCTCAATATTTACACCTTGATTTAATTTCATATTTTAATTCAAATTACTTTCTGTTTAAGTATTTGCCAATATCTCGTCGTATCGACAAAAACAAACCCCCTTTGGTTACTCTCTGAATCAGTTCTTAGTAAGGATTTAGAACAAACTTCTACACTCTCCAAGTCTCTGTGGTTCGACCTGTGCTTTCCATGTGTTGCTTGTCTACACTGTGCACTTGCAGTATACACAACAATAGGTATCTTTCCGATCCTACCACCTTACGCGACCACCAAAACGAAGGCGTGAAACAATCAACGGTTTCCCTTCAATCCCATGAGAAAATCCGATCCCTCCAAGGTTACAAGACGACACATGGTAACCTTTGGCCCGAAAACCTAAGTTAGGCCACGCCAAACCATGCCATGCCAACCTAGCCGCGCCACCACATTGGCCCTCACTAGGCGTCTACCAAAACGAAGGCGTGCAACAATCAACGGTTTCCCTTCAATCCCAGGAGCAAATCCTAGGAATCCAACGTTACCAGATGACACATGGTAACCTTTGGCCAGAAATCCTAAGTTTGGCCACGCCAAACCATGCCATGCCAACGGCATGCCTACCTAGCCGCGCCACCACGTTGGCCTCACTACGCGGCTACCAAAACGAAGGCGTGCAACGATCAACGGTTTCCCTTTAATCCCAGGAGAAAATCCTAGCCATCAAAGGTTACCAGTTGACACATGGTAACCTTTGGACCGAAAACCTAAGTTTGGCCACGACAAACCATGCTATGCCAACGACATGCCAACCTAGCCGCGCCACCACGTTGGCCCTCACTACGCGGTTACCAAAATGAAGGCATGCAGCGATCAATGGTTTCCCTTCCTCTCAAGATGCAAAATCTCGACCGTCGAAGGTCGTCAGGCTAGCAAGTTTCCCGAGATTGACTTGCCAAGCCACAACAACATGATACATGTCTCCAAAAACATTCAAGACATCAACACAAACTGGGGGATCCTCTCTGGGTATTGGTTTGGCGGTTTACAACGTGTGGCGTACACTACGCCCGTCATAAGGAAGTGTCATAAGGGTGAGGCGGTTAGTAAATACGGGAAGTTATGTGTGAAACGTTCATGGGACATAAAGCACATGCATTAACGATTTTATGGGACATCAATTCCATAACGTCAGCAGTTTCATGAAAACCAGTTTCATGCGTTAACCACTTTATGGAACATCAATTCCATGCATACAGTTACCACCTCCTCCCATTTACTTCCCCACTCCTTAATGAGACCAGGGTACGTTTTTACTCCGACTTGTATAAATAGGTCTTACCTATTTCCATTGAACAACAAGATCATATGGGAGATACAACACTAAGAAATACTTACTTGCTAGCTCACCTTGTTAGCTCTCTCACTTTTCTGATAACAAGTCGTAGTAACCCAACTACTCTTCTAGAATCAACTATTCTGGTCTCACCACTTTCCTTGCTTCCCTCCACAAAACCAACCCATTCTTATCCACTTTGTGACCGAAGAAAGTCTGGAATGACCATTTCTTGGTTTAGGTCGGACTTGTACAAATTGATCTCTCGAATCTAAAGTACTCCCTTGCAGTACATTGTTTAGGGTTTAAATTGTTTCTCACCTGCACACCCGCAATTACTGAAATTAGCAGAAACCATTTTCACCTACAAACAATTGGCAACCACAGTGGAAGATCGGTCTATCGGTCCCAATATCAGTCTCTGAATACGTTTCTCTAACAAGGAAGTATGGTTGGTCTTTGGACTGAATTTGTGTCCTCGTATTCCACTCGGGAAAACGACAACGTTTCAACGCCCAAAAACACAGCCAACGAAGGAGTTCCAAGGGTGTTTGACCTAGTACGGGTCCAAGGGATTCATACCAAAAACATGGATTTGATGAGAGATGCAATCAATGCCAAACTGGATTTCCTCATCGACCTGACGGCAGAGATGAGCGATTTGCCTTCCTCGTAAACTTCAGAGCTGGGGACTGACTTCCCGAATGATCACTCTCAAACCAACAGCTTCACTACCAATCAGAAACCCGTAAGCCAAGAAGCGGCCTTGCTGGTGGAAAACTTATGTGAACTATTACATCTTTCAAGGGATCAACAGATGGAGACGTTCACCACCATCAATTGGATAACGTTAAGCGTGCCCTTGGTTCCTCCACGCTCGGAAACAACAAAAACGTAGGATTCGTGCGTTAATAATATCACGTTCACCGACGATGACATGATGGCAGAGAAAGGCCATAACCGCGCCCTACACGTCATAGCTCGAATCAGAAACGTTGAATTCAAAAGGGCCCTCGTCGACACAGGAGCTTCCTCCAATGTTGTCACCCTTAGGACGCCCAGGACGACCAAAGTACGACCAAGCGAGGTTACACGACAACCTACTACCATGACCGATTTCGAAGGTAACCAAACCAATACATATGGGTACGTCAATTTGAATCTATCGGTAGGACCTGTCCAGTCAAAAGTAATATTCGAGGTAATTTAAAAGGAGCCAGACTACCACATGATACTGGAGATACCATGGCTCCATGAAAACAGGATCATTCCTTCGACATATCACCAGTGCTTGAAAACCACGCTAAACGGAGAAGTCATTCGTATCGCAACGTCATCATCTCCTTATGCGCCAATCTGTGGCATGAAAATATTTGAGCCAAGACATGGGCCGTAAGTCACAACCAACAAGGCTCACCACACTCCACTGCCGAAATGGACGACCATTGCATAAATCGATAGTCCTACACAACCCCGCGGAGAAACTCGACCTCACATCATACCTTCAGAAGAGAGGCGCACTCACCTCCATATACAGGACCAGAGTCTGGTTCCAACCAAGCGAGGATGAGTTTTCATTACGGGTCACGACGAAAAAGGGAAAACCGTATATCCACGAAGTTGTTAGCGATTAACAGGGGAGACTACCATACAGTCTCTATGCCCAATGGAATACCAGCCTGGTGACAAGCCACGAGAGGATATACCTGACGCACCACAACAGCTACAAACGACACCAATTCAACCACGGACGAGATTGAAATTGTTAATATCGGGAATGAGGAATCTCCACGACCCATCTTCATAAGCTCGACTCTACATACAGACGAATGCACAAAGTTGGTAGACCTCCTCAAGGAATATCAAGAAGTGTTCGCATGGACATACGAGGAAATACCTGTCCTGGACGAGAAGATGGTTACTCACAACTTACATGTGATATCCGGATCCAAGCCGATCAAGCAGACCCCAAGACAATTCCGGCATGATATTGAAGAACCGATTAAGGCGGAGGTTCAAAAGTTATTAGTGGATGGTTTCATCAAACTAATCCATCACCCCACCTGGTTGGCAAACATAGTTCCGGTAAAAAAGAAGAGTGGTCAAATCAGGTGATGTGTCGATTTTAGGTATCTAAATAAATGTTGCCATAAAGATGATTTTCCGCTCCCCAACATCGACATGTTGGTAGATGCCACCAGTGGACATCGCATATTTTCTTTCATGGACGGGTACATCGGCTACAACCAGATAAAGATGTACGAGCATGATGCAAGCAAGACGGCTTTTAGAACTCCTCTCGGAAACTTTTACTATACTGTGATGCCCTTCGGTTTGAAGAACGCTGGCGCCACATACCAACGCGCCATGACCACCATTTTTCACGACATACATGATTCACAAGAAAGTTGAGGATTATGTAGATGACATAGTGGTCAAGTCAAAAACTCGGGCAGATCATACAGGGATTCTACAGCAGGTGTTCGAAAGATGCCGTGAATACATGCTAAAAATGAATCCGTTAGTGCTTTCGGTGTCTCCTCGGGCAAGTTCCTAGGCTTCCAAGTAACCGCTGAGGGGATCAAAGTTGACCCAACCAAAATGCAACCCATCCTCAAAATTCCACCACCACGGAACGTGAAGGAACTCCAGAGTTTCATGGGCCGAATAAACTACATCCCCCGCTTCATACCCGGATTGGCTCAACTTATTGCTTCGTTTACCCCCTTACTAAATAAAGGAGCAAGCTTTGTCTGGACCATATTACAACAGGAAGCGTTCCGGAAGATTCAACGAACATTATCTTCCCCGGCCGTCATGAGATCACCCGTGCAAGGAAGACCCCTACACCTCTACACCGCTTTCAGTGACATTGCTGTGGGATCTCTCCTCGCCCAAGAAGATGGCGAAGGGATTGAATATCCCATATACTATTTCAGTCGGACTTTGAGAGATGCAGAACTCAGGTATCCCAATAATCATAAAAACATAATAATCATAATTTCTTATTTAGCCTTTTCTAGCTTTGGTCTACTCCATCCAGAAATTCAGGCACTACATGTTGTCCAATAAAGTGGTGCTAATATCCATATACGATCATGTGAAGTTCCTCCTCTCAAAACCTGCTCTGATAGGAAGGCCGGCCAAATGGCTCATCCAAATGTTAGAATTCGACATAATATGTGCTTCCCCGAGGGCCATCAAAGGACAGGCAGTTGTTTATTTGTTGGCGGCATTTCCAGGAGAAAATGCTGTAACATTACGCGAAGACCTCCCTGGGACTTTCCGGAAATATCTTTCATCCAAGAGGAAACCTGGATATTGTTTTTCGACAGCTCCGCCACCCCTAACAACGGCACGGGAGGAGCCGGCGTGGTTTTAGTATCCCCAACTGGTGAAGTTTTCTCACACTCCTTGAAGCTTGACTTCCCCCTGCACCAACAATTCAACAGAGTATGAAGCATTCCTCAGTGGGTTGTCCTTGGCAAAACAAGCCGGAGCCACACGTCTGGAAATAAGATGGGACTCTAAACTACTGGTCAACCAAGTAAACGAAGTATATGGGATGAAGGAGGTAACCTTAGCCCCATATAGAGCCGAAGCGCAAAAATTGCTTAACTACTTCGCCGACGCAACAGTAGACCATATCGGGCGCGGCAGCAACCAACATGCCGACTGCCTAGCAACGTTAGCATCGAAACTGCGATTTGAAGGCCTTGAGGAAACTCTGACGGTGAAAAGAAGGACCGTGGCTTTCACAACCTGAAAAATATAAAGTTGATGACTAGAGAACACCGATTATCCAAGAGCTTAGAAGTTCACTCTTTCAAGGAAAGGTAAGTCTTAAAACCTTGCGTGATTTATTCATGCTTCGAGGGGTACTCTATCATCAAAATCCAGACGGCTCTTTGTCAAGATGCCTCGGAGAAGAGGAAACAAAAAAAAATCTCAATCACATCCATGGTGAGGTCTGGGGATAGACATTGGTGGCAACCCTCTATCGTCGTTTACAACGCCTTGGCTATTATTGGCCAGAGATGTAGGTCCAAGCTTGGTTACTTCAAAGAACCTGTTACAACTGTCAAGCGTCGTCGCATCAATTAGAAATTTTCAACATTGGTCACACCGGGGACTGGTTAAAGCCGTACATCAGTTACCTTCGCGACGGGATACTCCCCACCAATGAGAAGGAGGCATCCAAAATAAAACAAATGTCCAAGAGGTTCGTATTCCACGAAGGGATCTTATATCGTAAAATATTTGGAGGGAGTCTTCTGTGATGTTTGAACGAGGTAGAGGTCCCAATCATGCTGAAGGAGATGCACGAAGGAGAACACCAAGGAAAGCGGAAGTTATTTCTCCAAATACACGAGAAGTACTACTGGCCGACCATGGAGGACGACGCAACTATTTTCGTACAGAGGTGCAAGGAGTGTCAGGTCCACGAGAATATTATTCATGTACCGGCAACCACCCTGCATTCAATAAGTAGTCCATGTCCCTTTCATAGCTGGGGACTCGACATCATTGGAAAGATCAACCCACCATCCTCAAAACATCAGGAGTATGTAATAAAAACAACCGAATACTTTACCAAATGGGTCGAAGCCATAGCTTTACGAGGAACGAATGGAACCACGATTGCGACATTCATTAAGGAGTACATTATTTGCCGTTTTGGCGTGCCTAAACATATCGTCACCGACAATGGCACCTGTTTCATGAATAGGCAAGTACGAGAGTTGCTCGAGGAATATGGGATTAAACAAGTCTTCTCCACCGTATACTACCCTCAAGGGAACGGGAAGGCTGAAAGGAACAACAAAACTCTGATTCGAATCCTCAGTCGGACAGTGCACGATAATCCTCGAACATGGCATGAGCAACTACCCATGGATCTCTGGGCGTACCGGACGTCACCAAGAAGTTCCACTGGGGTCTCTCCTTATTCTCTTATTTATGGCGCAGTCGATATCCTCCCGGGGGAAATTAATATCCCATCACCTAGGATTACTGAAGCAAGAAGATTTCGACAGAATGAAGCTGAAGCCTTAAGTTCCAGGGTTGTAGAATTGGACACTGTAGACTCCATGAGGGCCAAAGCTGAAGAACACGCACATGCATACAGAAACAGGGTTTCCAGAGCATACAACAAGACCGTGAAACCTCGAATTTTTCAAATAGGAGACTCGGTACTGAAGGCTGCTAAACACATCTGAAAAGACGCATCAACACCAAAATTCTCCACAAAATGGGAAGGTCCTTATATAGTCACGAAAGCATACAACAGTGGGTACTACAAAGTCATTAAGGAGGACGGGGGAAAACTGGAAGCGGTCATCAACGGGAAATAACTAAAGGCATACTACGCCTGAACACCGCCTCACCCCACCGTATCACAAGCACAGATATCCAGGAATCTTTCCACTTTCTTCCATAACCGTATTGAGTTTTTATTTCAATTGATTGAAGAAAATCAATAAAGTTCTCTTGTTCTTTCAAAAAAAAAATGTTAAAAAAGAAGAAGTTCAAAACTCAGAAAGAAACCCAAACATATCACAACCAAATAACTCAGAAAAGCCCGTCCAAAAGATGGTAATCTCTAGAAAGCATCATCCTCAAATGACTTTGATACCTCTCAGTCTTGCTCTTCAAATTCCGAATTTACTCTTCCACCTTCTGCGACTCCACGGCCAAGGATTTATTCTCTTTCAGAATAGATTTTGTAGCAGGGACCACGCCAGCAAGAATGCCAGCCCTGTCGACCTTCACAATTTCAAGACGATGCTCCAACCAACTAACGTTGAACTTCAGAGATTCACAGGTAGACACCATGTTCTCCCACTTTTGAATAAATTCTTCCGCGACGACACGGATATACATATTCTCCATTTCAAGAGGGTTCCGAATAACAAGCATGCATTGGGAAACTCATGGCAAGAAATTCCTAAGTCAGCGTTCTCCAGATCTGCAGCGGCTGGAAAGATCGAGCTCGAAGAAAAAGGGGTAACCAAGTCATCTTCATCAATATCGGTAACACATGCTCTAACAGGATACCTCTACACAGAAGGAAAACTTCCATTATTCATCGGTAAATAAAATAGCGTATGTTGATTAATGAGGACATACCGGTATGACCTACTTAACCCGAATGACTCGGATGGAGGAATTATCGCGAGAATCAAGCCTAGCACGTTTGGATGGAGAACCTGGTCGACTCGAGGTGTAGGTACCGAATATCGCAAGACATTAGCTTACGAACATCATAATAAATATAAGAAGAAAGAGTTACAAAAAAATGCGATGATAGAGGAAGCACGGGGAAGTATGAACGATTTGCGAGATAAAATAATCTTGCGAAGATATGTTGCGATACTTCGCAACACATATACAGTTGTGCAAATTTTACTATAAAAAGGAGTTCAAATGTAAAATTCAAGAGGTTCTTTTAATGAGTGTTAGAAAATATCTTAGGAAAGAGAATAGAGAAAGTTGTAACTATTCTAGTTCCATTTAGATACTTCTTTGTAATCAATTGAGAGAATTAATAAGAAAATTGTCATTCATCATCAAGAACTTCTTAAGTTTTACAAATTCTACTGAGGGTGTAGTTGTAGGTTATTCTGCAACTACATAATTGGCGCTAGAAACAGGGAAAATTGGCGCTACATAATTGAGAGAATTAATAAGAAAATTGTCATTCATCATCAAGAACTTCTTAAGTTTTACAAATTCTACTGAGGGTGTAGTTGTAGGTTATTCTGCAACTACATAATTGGCGCTAGAAACAGGGACATGAGGATTGTGATAGCTAAAATTTGAATGAATTGTGGAAAATTTGAAGATCAAATGGAGTCAGTAGATAGAGATTGCAAAAAAGAAGAATGTAATATGATCACAAAGACAATGATTGATGAATTTCATAATAACATGAAGGGAAAGATATACAAGCGAGATTGTAGAGGAAGAAAGATCATGGAGGTGGAGAAAATAACAACTTTGGAAGAATGGGAAAAAACAGAAAATCACATTTTCAGTAGCAGAAATTCCAAATGAAGACTTGAACCACACTTCACCATTGGTGGTCACAATTCCGGTCATGCGAGAAGAGAAGAAAGCTGCAAAATCTATAGAAAAATGGAAATTAAACCGAATTTTGATCGATACAGGGAGTTCTATTAATATCATATTCTATCATGCACTTAAGGGGATGGGAATTAAAGATGAAGATATCACAAATTCAAAATGTATTATTCATGGATTGGGAAAATCTACAACAAAATCCAAAGGGGAAATAGCATTACGAGTATTGCTAGGAAAAATCGAAACACATATAGTCTTATGTGTGATAGATATGGAATCTCCATATAATATGCTGATAGGAAGGTCATGGATTCATGCGATCAAAGCTGTTACTTCAACATTACATCAGAAAATCAAATTTCCTATACCAAATGGAATACAGGAAATAAAAGGAGATCTTGATAGTGCAAAATTTTGTTATCAGATTGAAGTAAAATAGTGTGGAGGGAGAGCAAGAAAGAAACAGTTTCGTAGAAAACTTGCGAAGGAAGCAAAAAAGGAAGAAGAATTTAGAGTGTATACAATAAGAGCAAAGGAAGGGAGAGGAATACCAAGTGAGATTCCAGAAAAATAATGGGAACCAGTGAAAATAATCAAAGAACCAACACCTACGGGGGAGCAAAGTCCCAGCTATGTCGCAGCTGAACCAACCAAAGAAGTAAAGAGGAGCCTTTATTCTTGCGAATTGGAACTAAGATGGATGAAGAAGAAGAGAAGAGAAGAGAACTATTGATATCTTGCGAGAATATAAAGATATATTCGCAGGAAGTGTAGATGAGATACCAGGAATTGATCCATCAGTGGCGTGTCATAAATTGAACATAGATAAAAACATAAGACCATTCAAAAAAAGAATTAGGAAGATCTCACAAAATTATCATGCACAGATAGAAGAAGAATTACAAAAGATGCTGGATGCAGGAATCATATGGGAAGCAAAATACCCAAAATGGATTGCGAATAAAGGGATAAGAATTTGTATAGATTTCACTGATCTAAACAAAGCCTGTCCCAAAGACAGCTTTCCATTACCAGACATACCACAAATGGTGGAATCAGCTGCAAGACATGATAGAGTCACTTCACTTGATGGATATAAAGGGTATAATCAAATATCACTCGCAGAAGAAGATCAAGAACATACAGCCTTTTTTTGCTCCAAGAGGTTTATATTGTTATGTGAAGATGCCATTTGGTTTGCGAAATGCGGGTGCTACATATCAACGAATGGTTGAAAAGGTGTTCGCAAAGTGGATACATAAAACTTTGGAAGTATATGTAGATGATATGTTGATAAAAAGCAAAGAAGCTAAAGATCATGTGCAAGATTTGAAGGAAATATTTGAACAAATGAGAAAGTTCAACATCAAATTAAATCCTGAAAAATGTATAATTGGAGTTGCGTCTGGGAAATTCTTGGGATATATAGTATCAAATGAGGGAATACAAGTTGATCCATAAAAAGTACAAGCATTTCGTGACATGCCAACACCTGCAACGGTAAAAGAAGTACAAAAGCTAAACGGACTCTTGGCTTCACTTGGAAGATTTATTTCGCGAATGTCAGATAAGTGCAAACATTTTTTCAACATACTTAAGAAGGGAGCAAAATTCAAGTGGACTGATGAATGTGAAAAAGCTTTTAAAGGAATCAAAGAATATCTCACAAATACATCCATATTACAGAAACCAGAGAAATATGAAGAATTATTGGTATACCTCGCAACAACTCCATATGCTCTAAGCGCAGTTCTGTTGCGAACAGACGCAGGAATAGAAAGGCCCATTTACTACATTAGTAAAACTTTTAACGCAGCAGAGAAAAATTATTCTAAAATGGAGAAGTTAATCTTAGCCCTGGTTTATGCATCATTCAAGTTACGAATATACTTCCAAGCACATGTGATAAAAGTGGTAACCAAAGTTCCAATTGAATCAATCATGAAGAACACAAAAAGGTCAGGTAGAATAGAAAGGTGGAATGCACAAGTAAACCATTACAAGATAAAATACGAAGTATTATCATCGCAAAAATCACAAGTCGTCGCAGATTTCTTAGCATAATTTCCTTTGGAAGAAGATGAAGCAGTAGAAGAAATGATGGATGTTGAAGAAGAATTTGGGAATCCAAAAGACCTGTTAACATAACCAAATAGATGGGAAATTTTAGTAGACGGATCATCCAACAACGAGGGGAATGGAATAGGAGTTGTGTTAATTTCACCAGAAGGAGAGAGAACAACATTCTCATTCAGACTAGAATTTGCATCCACGAACAATGAAACAGAGTACGAAGCTGTAGTGCATGCATTGAAGATCGCAATAGAAAAGAAGCTTGAAAATATAAGGATAACAAGTGATTCGCAGTTGGTAATTTGTCAAATTAAAGGGGATTATACCACAAATGAGCCTTCTTTGAAGAAATACAAGGAACTCGTTGATGAATTATCTGCGAAGATACCAAAATTAAAATGGAGACATATAACAAGGAAATACAATCGACTCACAGATGCTTTTGCATTCATTCCAAGTATGATGACAAATCCTAATACAAGAAATATCAAAATCCAGACAATTCAACACCCATCAGTGAACAAAGAAAAAGAAATTGAGGAGGCAGTTGCGATGGAAGTAGAAAGGGAATTACCAAACAACATCGCAGATTGGAGAAAGGAAATTCATGCATATCTCGCAACAGGAGAAATATCCAGGAACAAACTAGAAGCACATAAATTAAAGAGTCGTGCAACAAACTATGAGCTGCGAGAAGGAATTTTATACATAAAATCTTTCAGTGGACCACCTCTCAGGTGTTTAACTCGTGAAGAAGGAGAAAACATATTGAAGATGTTACATGGAGGAGAAGCTGGTAATCATAGTGGGGGAAGATCTCTAGCGTATAGAGCAAAGATACAAGGATATTATTGGCCTTATATGCATACAGACGCAAAATTGTTAGTACGAAGATGCAAGGAATATCAACGACATGGTAAAAGAATTCATGCACCAGGGGAAACATTAAATTCTTCAACAAGTTGCTGGCCTTTTGGGAAATGGGAGTTGGATATTGTTGGACCATTACTACCTGGATCCGGACAAAGATGATACTTGATAGTCGCAACAGATTATTTCACGAAGCTCGCAGAAGTAAAAGAAGTACAGCTGGTAGGATCGGAAGGATACCTACTATTGTGTATACTGCAAGTGCACAGTGTTGACAAGCAACAAAGGGCAAGCACAGGTCGAACCACAGAGACTTGGAGAGTGTAGAAGTTGATTCTAAATCCTTACTTAGAATTGATTCAGAGAGTAACCAAAAGGGGTTTGATTTTGTCGATACGACGAGATATTGGCAAAGACTTAAACAGAAAGTAATTTGAATTAAAGTAAGCAATTAAATCAAGGTGTAAAAACTGAGAATATGGATACTAGGGTATTCAAATCCACCACTAACTTATGATATGCATTCTACTTGTAATATTATTCTTGTCCTCATAGCAGATTCAAGTCTACCGTATATCTAAGGTGTTTCTCCGATGAATAATTTAATCACAACTAAAGTATTTCTCCAAAGCATTAACTGTCTAATTAAATCACAACTAATCCGAGGATCAATATTTGGTTAAGCATGAGTTGTAGCATAATCAACATAGAGATATTCTAACTACAATGGATACATGGCATACATTTTGAGATCAAGATGTTGACAAACTTGGATTAAATTATATCTTTAAACAATTCTAAACTTTCAAGAACAAGATACAAGATATGAATACATACCAATGAGTTACGGCTTCATTTAAACCCTAGCAAATGAAATTAGAACATGAAGAACATTACAACAAAATTGAAATTTGATAAACTAACATGAACAAGCTATTCTTGGATGAGTTTTCAACACAACAACCCTCTCTATTTATACACAAAAATTCTCTCACACTTGGGATTCAAAATTTATCAGAAGAACCACTCAACAATTAAACAAAACATGTTTTCTTAATTGATGGATAGAATGGAATACAATGGGGGTGAGGTGGATGTTTTGGAAAGAATCCAATGGGGGTGAGGTGGATGTTTTGGAAAGAATCCAATGGGGGTGAGGTGGAAATGGATTTGGGTCTTGGGTTTTGGATCATGGATTTTGGATCATGGGTTGTTTAATCCCATGAATTTGTAAACAGATTGCCACTGATGCGCGAGCGGGTTGCAACTCTTCCAACTTTCTTCTCTTTTGTCTTCTCAATTCTTCCAAGCTTTATTTAGTACTTAAAAACACAAAATTAATTAATACAAATATTTATTCTTGAAGATGGTAAGAATGCAGAATTTGGGATAATATATGACTTTGAAGCGCGAAAGATGAGTTAAGTGCCAATGAAAAGGTGTATGAATATGCAATATTTGGCACTCATCAACATCATATTCATGATAAAGATGTTTTTACGTTCATATTTGAGAACATCATTTGCAGGTACGGAGTTCCAGCACAGTTAGTATCTGATAACGGAAAACAATTTGAAGGGCAGAATATAGAGATGTTACTCAGTGCTTTTAGGATAAAATGTGGGAAGTCAACTCCGTTATATCCGCAAGCTAATGGGCAGGCAGATGCAAAAAAATAAAACAATCGCAGATACAATCAAAAAGAAATTAGAAGGACATCTCAAAGGGTGGTGCGAGCAAGTACCTAGTGCAGTTTGGGAATACAATACAACTAGAAGAGAGGCAACTGGAATGTCTCCTTATTGCTTAACATATGGAGTAGAAGCAGTATTACCAACAGAGGTTGTAATTCCGACAACAAAGAAAGAAGCTTGGGAAAGAAATTTAAGTGCAGGGGTGATATTAAGTGAACTGGATGATTTGGAAGAAAAAAAGAGAAAAGGTGTTGCACAATATGAAAATTTATCAGGAACGATTAGCTCGAGAGTATAACAAGAGAGTCATTGAACGTGAATATCAACCAAGTGATTTGGTCATGCGAGAAACACCTCCATATCAGAAAGAAAATGGAGGAAAATTAGAACCAAAATGGGATGGACCATATGTTATTAAAGAGGTTGTGGGAAGTGGAGCTTATCGGCTGATGGATCCAGAAGGGAGAGACATGGGTTTGAGACTTGGTAGACCTTGGAATAGACTGTATTTGAAAATTTATTATCCATAAAACTCATGATAAATTTTACGAATATTGTTTGCTCGCAGGAAATTTGCAAAAGTTACAAATTTCAAAATTTTTATTGCGATTAACTTTCATTAAAGAAAGACGCACACATTAATTTGCGAATAAAAGACCGCAATCTGTGATCAGCTTTCAAAAAAGAAAGAAAGCCGCAGAAATATTACACAAGCAAACCTTTGTGGCGTACAACCTAGTTCGCGAAGCAAAATTTCGTAAGAGGCAAAGTCCTAAAGTGCGTCATTTAAGGGGGTACCTATAAACATGGCTCAGGGACACCGGAACATCACCAAGGAACCTGAGTACATGGAACTTTACGGGGTATAACCCAATAACGGGGTACCTATCCGGGTTAGACACCTTGGATTCTCAACCTAATCATGCGATGTAACATGATTTAGGTTGGGCGACTAAGGCATACTGTCTTTCTCAAGAAGTGCAGAAAACGATCAAGGCGCTGAGGTACACGGTTGAATCAAGAGTGCCGGGTGGGATTGAAGCACATCTACCATTCTTGACAAGTCTTGGCAAATGATGCACTTGGCCCAAAGATACCCCATAGGGTGCAACCTCGTAACTATAAGCCCTATAGGCAAAAAGGATAAGAGGTTTCGATCAAAAGCTGGTTGTTTGCAGAACCGGATGGGAAGATCTAACCTTGTATGGTCGATGTACGCTTCCTTGAAGAGGCAACCAAGGGGAAGATAAAGGGCAGCACCCTCCATTAGGGAGCTGATACGTGCTATAAGACGCAAATGTCACGAGGCTTTTTGTTTGTAAAAACATAAAGGCTTGTCATATTTGTGCAACAATTGAATTTCTGCGAGCATTCTAAAAAAAAAAAAAAAGAAGAGAGAGAAAGAAAATATACAGAAAAAGAGAACTCGCAGAACATAACAAAGAAGTTAAGATGAGATCAATGGGTTATTACATGAAAGTGTAAAAACGTCCTGAGATTTCATCGCAAGACGATAATTTCACGAGGTTGTATATTCGCAAGAATGTTCAGACTCGTCATATTATCGCAAATACAAAAATATTATCACAAAAGAGGTGGCAAAATAAGACCTTTACTTAGGAAGGCATGATAAGACCACAACAATTAATGAAACTTATTCCATCAGTATCATTGAAGATTTTTTACAAGAATATATATCATGAAGTCCTAATAAAGAAGGCAATTCCATCAATATCATTGAAGAATTTTTACAAGAGTATATATCATGAAGTCCTAACAAAGAAGGCAATCCCATCAATATCATTGAAGAATTTTTACAAGAATATATATATCACGAAGACATAACAAAAGATGCGATTTTATTCGCAATCAAAAATAGATAGTTCGTATTCATTAAATTTTACGATAATTACATACTTCTTATACTTCTTCATATATTGAATATTTCTCCACAATTTGAATACTTCTTATAATTCTTCAAGAACGTCTCATATTTATTATACTTCTTCAACGGATATTTCATGTTTATTAAGTTTTGCGAAGGTTAAATACTTGTTATACTTATTCATACATTGAATAATTCTTCACGGGTTAAATAATTATTATACTTCTTCATACATTGAATAATTCTTCATGGATTGAATACTTCTAATACTTCTTCAAAGATATTTTATACTTCTTATACTTCTTAAGGATATTTCATACCTCGTATTTCTTATATTTCAAAGGCAGGATTTCTTATTCACAATCGCAACAAGCTGAAGCTTCGTAAGTTAAATTGGGGCAGATATTCTAATACTTCCAACAATGTTTAATCATCTGAAGAGAAATAATATGGGGAAAGGAGATACTAAGCTAAGTCTTTAAGCTATATTATTTTTCTTCATATGATCAAATGATGCAAATAAGTAAAGCATTCAATTTAAGAAAGGTCAAATCATTTTTGCAAAATATCAAATGTACTTCTTAAAAGAACAAAAACATTAGGCAGAATTGTTTGTAAAAAGATAACTAACAGTAGCTAAGAGAAAGAGTTCAAAGGAAAGGAAAACAAGAGAATCAATGATAATTTAAGAAAGAATATTATTATGCTTCATCAACACTCTGTGCTGGGTCTTTAAGATGAGCAGGGTCATTAGCAGCATTCGACTTTTGCGAAATATCATCCTTTGTAGAGTCTGCAACAGGAACATCTCCTTGAGGAATAGATTCTTTTTCATCATCAAGTCCTTCATCATCGCTCCCATAATCAAAATCACTATCAGGATCACGAGCAACTTCATCATCAGATATTTTCAGAGGAGTAATTTTCACAGGAGGAAAGGATCTTGATAGGAGAATGTTATTCACAAAGACTTGAGCTTTCAGATGACTTTCACGAAGTATAGCTTTCTGATGGTTGGTATCTTCGATATCTTTGACATAAGCAAGATAGTTGAATCTCCGAATGGCACGATCACGAGAGTTGATTAAGTGAGTAGAAAGCAAAGCATTTTTCTTGCGAAGCTCAGAACATGAGGTTTATAATCCAGCCTTAGCATTGCGAAGGTTGTTCTCAGATTCTGCGAGTAAAACAAAATTCAAAGATTCAAATTTGTGAATATTGATAACCATTTAAAGGTACACCAGAGGCAGTCAAATTTTAATGACTACCTTCTCTTTGTGAAGTAAGAAATTGAGCTAAAGATAGACAACAATTCTTCATCTGATCCATCGCATTATCAAAACCATCACCAACTAATCCTTTAAGTCTAGATTGAAGCTTTTGATCTTTAGAAAGAAAAAAAAATTTATCCTTCGCAAGTTTGGCATTAAGACTTTCTAGTTCAGAGTAATCTTCTTCAAGTTGATTCTTCTTAGTACTTAAGATTATATTCTTATTAAGAAGAGACTTCTTCTCAACGGCAAAAGAACTTCTCTCTGCATCTGAAGACTTCTTTAATTCCTCAAGTTCACCTTTTAACAAAGAAAGAAGATTTTCTTGATCGCAACATTTATTCTGAAGAGTGTTTAATTTTTGCGAAGAAACGGTCATTGTATTCAAATACAAGCATTTATCTTCTAATAAGGTTTCGTTCTCTTCTAATAAGGTTTCTATTCTCAAGCCGGCTTTAGTTAAAGAAGAAGTAAGTTGAGATATTTCATCATTCAAAAAATTTCGGTCGTAAATCAGTTGGGTATTCTCTTGAAAAATGGCATCAAAATTATCAAGAGCACACGAATGAAGATTAGATAAGTGGGAGAATTGGTTCAAGAGGATTGCATGCTTGGATTGATATTCTGTCGCATATGATTCATGGCGAAGTACCAACATTCTACATTTCTGGATGGATTCTATAAAGGGGAATGGGTTTTAACGGGTGTTTCAAACATATGAAGAATATAAGTAAACAAAAGGGGAAAATATGAAGATAATAATCATACCTTTTAATTCATTATTCCTTTTGCGAAGAATATCACAATCAAGAGAATCATTTTGAAGCTGATGATTCTCTTTACGGAGATTCTCACATTATGCTCTTGAAGACTTCAGATATTGGCGAAGCAACTCAACTTCTTTTTCCAAGGATTGATGTGAAATAAAAATATCAGGATTGATGAAACTATTTAACGCTTCGTAAAACTCATACTGCGAACGAGCATTAGTAGACTTCGCAGTACTATTCAAAACCTCAGATAACATTCAGAAAGTTGAGTAAATTCCATCTCGAATTTCTTGAGGAAGAGGAGAAGAATTTGAAGGAATAAGAGCAAGTTGTAAATTGTTTGGAGCAACAACACTCAAAGGATTGGGAGTTAAGATAGGTTTTTCAAGAGAAGAGGTTGAAAAAATATTTTGCGAGGGTTGATCCTGAAGAAGTGTTGATAAATTTACATTAGTGGGAGACTTAAAACTGGGTAATGGAGTAGAGGCAGGAGTTTGCGAAGAAGTTCTTTCACGAGGAGGAGAGGGAAATTCCTTATCAACCTCAGGAAGGAAGTCATCAATTGACATTATTGGTGTGGGTTTAGTCACTTGAGATCTCTTGTTGGGGTTTGATTTTTCACCAACCTACGAATCAAAATGTAGATTAAAAACTGAGGCAACAATATATTGTTTAAAAAATAAGACAGAGTATTTTAACTACCTTTTGATTCTCGGATTTTCTTCTTCGAAGATTAGGGCTTGAATTTCTGGTTGGAGGTTTCACCTGAGGAATAGTTTTGCTGAAACAAACCAAAATCAAACAATAAATTAGACAGAAATCAAAAAGGAAAACAAGTGAAAGACGCAGAAGATAGAAGAAAATTACCTTGGAGAACTCATGATGATATAAACAGGAACAGAAAATGGTAACGGAGAGTGTGATAAGAAGATAAAATTGCAGAAGTAAAAAGAAAAAGTAAGAAAAAGATAAGAAAGAGAATATAAAAGAGTTTATATAAGGGAATAGCTAGAAAAGGACGGTTACAAAAGACGTGTCCAAATTCTAAAAGAATAAGTAACGGTTATGTTCTCACGATCATTTCTTCTTCGCAGAATTGACATGAGAAGAGGCAAGATGTAGGTACCGAATATCGCAAGACATTAGCTTACAAACATCGTAATAAATATAAGAAGAAAGAGTTACAAAACAATGCGATGATAGAGGAAGCACGGGGAAGTATGAAAGATTTGCGAGATAAAATAATCTTGCGAAGATATGTTGCGATACTTCGCAACACATATACAGTTGTGCAAATTTTACTATAAATAGGAGTTCAAATGTAAAATTCAAGAGGTTCTTTTAATGAGTGTTAGAAAATATCTTAGGAAAGAGAATAGAGAAAGTTGTAACTATTCTAGTTCCATTTAGATACTTCTTTGTAATCAATTGAGAGAATTAATAAGAAAATTGTCATTCATCATCAAGAACTTCTTAAGTTTTACAAATTCTACTGAGGGTGTAGTTGTAGGTTATTCTGCAACTACACGAGGAAGATTCGCTTCTGATCAACATAATGAAAGTTGGACTTGACGAGAAGAAATCTTTGTTGAAAACCGAGAAGACGACAAAACTTTACCAGGCGTAAATACTATGGAAGCCCTAAAGGAAGAAGGAGAAACGCATGATGAACATGCCGGAATCACGGCTGGAGACCAGCCTCAAAATAAAACTCCTCATCAAAAACCCCAATGAAAGATGAGCGGGATGGGAGGGCGTGGCTCACCTCATCAAACAGCGCCTCACCTTTCCACGGCCACGGCCAAGCCCTTGGTCCATCATCACGTCCCCACGCCTATCCGCCCTTGCGCGTTCCAGCATGTCATTTCCGCGGCCCTACCATGCCTAGTCGTCCATGTACGTATCGTCTTGCCAAGGACACACTATGCCAAGCCGCCTGCTCCACTGTCGCGACCCTATTGGCCCCTCGAGCCAAGCCGTTCACTTGAGTCGCCTTCCAAGACCTCGCCCCCTTTTCCTTGGAAATGTACGACCAGACCAAGCAGGTAACTTTTATCTCACCACTCCACGGTCTGCATTCCCAGTACAACTTACGCAGCGCCGCCAACACGGGAAGCCAAAACTATCTTTACCACTCAAAAAGGTTAGTCAAATTCTCCTGACCATTTTTGCAATGATTTACACCTCGATTCCGTCCTTGTCTATCACCATCATATGCTTACCTCGCAACAAGGCACCTGTTTCGAGCTAAGCAGGGGACTTAATGTTGATGGTGGTTTTTAGCTTAGGTTTAAAATCGTAAAACACTAAACCCTAGCAGACAGTGATGCCACAACATTTAAAGTAATAAGAATTTACTAGGCACATTTACTGAAGCCTTTAATGTGTCTCTAAATAATTAGGGGGATATCATTTTCAAATTAGGATTACGACAAGCCTTACCCTAATTCCCACGTGTGCCAATGGAAAATCATGCCAGCCACACCGAACACGCCAAAGTATGCTAGTCGCACCTCTGTGCTAATGGCAAATCATGCCAGCCACACCGACCGCGCCAAACATCGTAATAAATATAAGAAGAAAGAGTTACAAAACAATGGTAATAAATATAAGAAGAAAGAAAGTTACAAAACAATGCGATGATAGAGGAAGCAAATGTAAAATTCAAGAGGAATGTATGAAAGATTTATAACTAGATAAAATAATCTTGCGAAGATATGTTTCATCATCAAGAACTTCTTAAGTTTTACAACACATATACATTACACGAGGAAAATTTTACTATAAATAGGAGTTCAAATGTAAAATTCAAGAGGTTCTTTTAATGAGTGTTAGAAAATATCTTAGGAAAGAGAATAGAGAAAGTTATAACTATTCTAGTTCCATTTAGATACTTCTTTGTAATCAATTGAGAGAATTAATAAGAAAATTGTCATTCATCATCAAGAACTTCTTAAGTTTTACAAATTCTACTGAGGGTGTAGTTGTAGGTTATTCTGCAACTACACGAGGAAGATTCTCTTCTGATCAACATAATGAAAGTTGGACTTGACGAGAAGAAATCTTTGTTGAAAACCGGGAAGACGACAAAACTTTACCAGGCGTAAATACTATGGAAGCCCTAAAGGAAGAAGGAGAAACACATGATGAACATGCCAGAATCACGGCTGGGAGACCAGCCTCAAAATAAAACTCCTCATCAAAAACCCCAATGAAAGATGAGCGGGATGGGAAGGCGTGGCTCACCTCATCAAACAGCGCCTCACCTTGCCACGGCCACGGCCCCGACCAAGCCCTTTCTCCATCATCACGGCCCCACGCCTAGCCGCCCTTGCGCGTTCCAGCATGTCATTACCGCGGCCCTACCACGCCTAGTCGTCCATGTACGTATCGTCTTGCCAAGGACACACTATGCCAAGCCGCCTGCTCCACTGTCGCGACCCTATTGGCCCCTCGAGCCAAGACGTTCACTTGAGTCGCCTTCCAAGACCTCGCTCCATTTTCCTTGGAAATGTACGACCAGACCAAGCAGGTAACTTTTATCTCACCACTCCACGGTCTGCATTCCCAGTACAACTTACGCAGGGCCGCCAACACGGGAAGCCAAAACTCTCTTTACCACTCAAAAAGGTTAGTCGGATTCTCCTGACCATCTTTGCAATGATTTACACCTCGATTCCGTCCTTGTCTATCACCATCATATGCTTACCTCGCAACAAGGCACCTGTTTCGAGCTAAGTAGGGGACTTAATGTTGATGGTGGTTTTTAGCTTAGGTTTAAAATCGTAAAACACTAAACCCTAGCAGACAGTGATGTCACAACATTTAAAGTAATAAGCATTTACTAGGCACATTTACTGAAGCCTTTAATGTGTCTCTAAATAATTACGGGGATATCATTTTCAAATTAGGGTTACGACAAGCCAAACCCTAATTCCCACGTGTGCCAATGGAAAATCATGCCAGCCACACCGACCACGCCAAAGTATGCTAGTCGCACCTCTGTGCTAATGGAAAATCATGCCAGCCACACCGACCGCGCCAAAGCATGCCAACATGCTAGCCGCACCTCCTTTCCAATGAAAAATCATGCCAGCCACACCGACCGTGCCAAAGCATGCCAAACATGCGAGCCGAACCTCTGTGCCAATGGAAAATCATACCAGCCACACTGACCACGCCAAAACATGCCAAACATGCTAGCCGTACCTCTTTGCCATTGGAATATCATGCCAACCACACCAACCGCGTCAAAGCATGCCAACCATGATAGCCGCACCTCCGTGCCAATGTAAAATCATGCCATACACACCTAGCGCGCCATGTCTAAAGCACCTCTCCATGGCTCCATGCCGCGCCACCATACTGGCCTTCACTACGCGGCTATCAAAATGAAGGCGTGCAACAATCAATGGTTGCCCTTCAATCCCAGGAGCAAATCCTGGTCGTCTAAGGTTACCAAACGACCTTTTCCCCGAAACCCTAGCTTGGTCACGCACCTAGCCCAAGCTAGTCACGCCATGCGCCTATGGCAAACCCTTGGCCCCACATGCCAAGCCAAAACCACACCTAGCCTAATCTAGCCGCGCCACGCCAAACGCACTCAGCCTTGGCCCTAGCTATGCTAGTCACACCATGCCAAGCCAAATTCCCTTGCCTTGGCCCAAGCCACGCCATGTGCCCATGGAAAACCATTGGCCCCACATGCCAAGCCAAACCAAACCTAGCCAAGCTAGCCGCGCCATGCCAAACACACTTTTCCTTGGCCCTAACCATGCTAGTCATATTATGCCAAGAAAAACGCCCTTGCCTTGGCCCTAACCACTCCATGCGCCCATGGCAAACCCTTGGCCCCATATGCCAAGCCAAACCGAACCTAGCCAAGCTAGTCGCGCCATGCCAAACGCACTTTGCCTTGGCCCTATCCAAGCTAGTCACGTCATGACAAACGCCATTTCCTTGGCCCTAGCCACGCCATACGCCCATGACATACCCTTGGCCCCACATACGAAGCCAAAATCGCACTTAGCCAAAGCAAGCCACGCCCAAGGAGAACTCTTGGCCCCACATGCCAAGCCTATCCACACCCTAGTCGCGCCACCCTGTTGGCCTTCCCTACGCGGCCACCCAAACGAAGGCGTGCAAAAATAAACGGTTTCCCTTCAATCCCAGGAGCAAATACTAGCCATCCAAGGTTACCAGACGACACATGGTAACCTTTGGCCCAAAAACATAAGTTTGGCCACGCCAAACCATGCCATGCCAACGACGTGCCAACCTAGCCACACCACCACATTGGACCTCACTATGCGTCTTCCAAAACGAAGGCGTGCAACAACCAACGGTTGCCCTTCAAACCCAGGAGCAAATCCTAGCCATCCAAGGTTACCAGATGAAACATGGTAACCTTTGGATCGAAAACCCAAGTTTGGCCACGCCAAACCATGTCATGCCAATGGCATTCCAATCTAGCCGCGCCACCACGTTGGCCCTCACTATGCGGCTACCAAAACGAAGGCGTGCAACAATCAACGGTTCCCCTTCAATCCCAGGTGCAAATCCTAGCCATCCAAGGTTACCAGATGACACATGGTAACCTTTGGCCCGAAAACCTAAGTTTGGCCACGGCAAACCATGCCATGCTAACGGCATGCCAACCTAGCTGCGCCACCACGTTGGCCCTCACTTCTCGGATACCAAAACGAAGGCGTGCAATGATCAACGGTTTCCCCTCCTCTCAAGATGAAAAATCTCGACCGTCGAAGGTCACCAGGCTAGCAAGTTTCCCGAGCTTGACTTGCCAAGCCACAACAACATGCTACATGTTTCCAAAAACATTTGATACATGAACACAAACTGGGGGATCCTCTTTGGGTATTGGTTTGGCGGTTTACATCGTGCGACGTACACTACGCCCGTCATAAGGAAGTGTCATAAGGTTGAGGCGGTTAGTAAATATGGGAAGTTATGTGTGAAACGTTCATGGGACATAAAGCACATGCGTTAACGATTTTATGGGACATCAATTCCATAACGTCAGCAGTTTCATGAAAACCAGTTTCATGCATTAACCACGTTATGGAACATCAATTCCATGCATACGGTTACCACCTCCTCCAATTTACTTCCCCACTCCTTAATGAGACCATGGTACGTTTTTACTCCAACTTGTATAAATAGGTATTACATATTTCCATTGGATAACAAGTTCATACGGGGGATACAACACTCATAAATACTTACTTACTAGCTCACCTTGTTATCTCTCTCACTTTTCTGATAACAAGTCGTAGTAACTCAACTACTCTTCCAGAATCAACTATTCTGGTCTCACCACTTTCCTTTCTTCTGTCCCGAAAACCAACCCATTCTCCTCCACTTTGTGACCGAAGCAAGTCTGGAATGGCCATTTCTTGGTTTAGGCCGGACTTGTACAGATTGATCTCTCGAATCTAAAGTACTCCCTTGCAGTACATTATTTAGGGTTTAAATTATTTCTCACCTGCACACCCGCAATTACCGAAATCAGCAGAAACCATTTTCACCTACAAACACTTTGTAAACACCTATTTGAGCAATGAAATCAACTTTTGAGCGTGTTTCCAACATGATGAGAGGCTAAATTCTCCCCCAACCAAGGCAATGAGGAAGATATTTACGCATGAACAATTGATAATTATTTTATTTTCTCTAATTTATAATTTATAATTTACTCAATCACTGCTTTTGCAGAGTTCTAAATTGTTTGCATAATTTTCTTAATTAGTTGTGATTTAATTTGATATGTTATATTTTGTTTAGTCAATTGATAATCTATGCTTAGGGAATACAATTAATATTTGAGAATATACCTGATTATTTGTGAATTAGGAAACAAGGGTCTTAAAAGATAATTAGCGTTTTGGATTATTTACCATCATTCATTCATGTGTAATAGTGGAATCAATGTCTTGGTTATTTTTAATATCTTGAAATCAATTTTGCATTAAGTTTTCTTTATTTTTTAAGTTTTATACGTCTAAAATCTATTTATTTCACAAGTCTCAACGAACCTTTTACTACAACAACATTATTGAGAACACATCAATTTTTGGCGCCACCGACGCGGACTTGTCTTTAGGCTAGAGTTTTTAGATTTTTTTTTTTTTTTTTTAGGTTTTTGTTTTAATTTTATTTGTTCTACTTTACGTTTTTGGGTTTTTGTCTTTGCATTACAGATTTTGGAATTTGGAGCAAAAGAAAAAATTTGCCAAAGCTTTTGGTGAATACTTAAAGATTTGGAGTCAAAGACAAAGTGAAAGAAAAGGGAAAAAAAGAGTTTTTTTTTTTTTTTTTAGATTGTAATAGGATATCTTATATTCTTGTAATTTCCTTTTTCTTTTGCACTTTATTTTTGGACTTTGGACTTTAAACTTTGGGAAATTATTTTTATTGATTTTTTTAAAACCCTACGGGAGGGTAGTTTTAAATATAAACTGTTTGCAGAGAAGGACGGCGATTACGATATCGCATCGGCCCCTCGAGTTTGTACATGACATAGGAGTCGTGGATCGAGTCGACTACAACGGTTCTTCGCCCTTCTGGTATGAGAGGTAATTTTTTTGAAACACTCGCGAGTCCCCTGTCAGCGGGTTACTGTATTCCTTTATTTGCATATATGTCGAGGAAATGAATACGACTGCTTTAATTTCCTAGTAAAGGGAAAGGCCTGGCCATACAAGGTAAGGGTTCAGATTTCATCACCGTTCTCTTCTTGCCCGCCTTAGGAAAACGATACCGAACGCGAACCCAAGCTTAAAATACTGACTAGAACGAGACCGATATGGTAACGAGCTTAATATGAACGTCATTCGAAAAATATTGGTTAATCTTTTAAGCATACTTCGAAGTTCATGATGGTTTCTGTAAGTTGAATGCGACGCCTTGTAATGCCGGTGAGGCGTTGGTTAACAAAGCTCTACTGAGCTTCCCTCGTCTCTATTCAACTTACTTTAACTCAGATTGATTCCCGAGGGGTTTGCTTAAATTATAACGAATTCCCTTTTGAAGGATTAGAAGCTGGTCTATAAACAATCTAAGTGGATCCATCATGCCTTTTGTTTGCTAGAAATCAATAGGTTTGTCGTGGTGGAATCAACCTTGTTTGTGTTTGCATAGAACTTCCCTTCCTTTTAGGATTTTTTTCTTTTTAATTTTGTTTTTAAAGTGTATGCCGAGGTTATTAGAGAGATGTTCTGGAAAAGAGACAATCTAGGTCGATTGATTAGTAAAAAACCTAGAAATTCTTCTTGTGGAAGCGGGGAGCTCGAAGACTCTTCTTTTGAGAACCCCATTTTTGGAAACTTCAGTTTTGAGAATCTGTCTCTTCATGAGGAAAGTACCCCTAGTACTTCAGCTATGCCAGCAATGGCTACTTTGAAATATTACATGTACCCAACTAGGACCAACCAATCATCTTGCATTAAATTGCCAGCCTCTACGGCTAATTATGAGTTGAAACCTAGTATCCTTCAGATGGTCCCTATATTCTTAGGAAAAGATGATGAAACCCCTTACTTTCATGTTAGGGACTTTGAAGAAGTTTGTGGAAAAATTAAGATTAATTACCTTAGTGATGAAGTCTTGAAACTTAGGATGTTCACATTTTCCTTGAGAGATAAAGCCAAGTCCTGGTTGCATAACCTACTATCAGAGTCTATAGAAACATAGGACCAACTTACTGCTACTTTCTACTTAAAGTTTTACCCTAAGTATAGGACCACTTCTGCTAGGAATAAAATTAGTTCCAGTGTACAACAAGAAGGAGAATCTCTTTATAGGTTTTTAGAGAGATTTAGTGATCTCTTGTCGTAATGTCCTCACCATGGGTTTGAGAAAATGAAACTAGTTGAAATTATTTATGACGGTTTAGACTATTCAACTAAATCCATGGTCGAGCCTATGTACGCTGGTAGGTTCAAGAGTAAAAACACCGATGAGGCATTCTCCATCTTAAAAGATGTAGCTGAAAAATCCCAACACTGGGAGTCTTGTGTTAACCCCCTAAAAGACTCTTAGTTAATAGAAGTAGCACCAATGTGGTAGATACAAGCTTTGGGTCAGATGCTAAGTGTTAGAGAACTGCTCGGTTGAACCCACTAGCGTTGGTATGTCAAGTTATTTGTCAATTTTAGTTGTCAAAATGCATTCTTGATTTAGCATACTAAAGATAGTTTCGGATTAAATTAGGTCTAAGAAGGTGAATCGAAGCTATCCTTAAAGGTTGAAGATTGGAGGTTAAAGACTACAAGAAGACATCAACAAGTACTTCATCAACAAAGGTATGTGATTGATTTCATTTGGATTCTTGTTTAATTCTACCTTTCTAATCTATCAACATATATGCTCACTCTATGGAACAATTCCAATGACGGTAAATGTACATTTATGTATATATACTTGAGGTTATTTGAGCCATGACCTTTGTGAAAATAACATTTGTCCTTGGAAAGGATCTCATGTTATAGTGAATGAGCTTGCGAATCCATTGAGCCAAGAATCAATCAATTCCGAGTTGTAACGATCAAGTTATGAGTGATTTAAGTTCATTAGTAGGAAACATTCCATGGGCCTTTGAGTCCGCGAACTTGGGCCCAGTACGTGACTGAAAGGCATTTTTGGTCATGTTGGTGATGTTTCCTTATCTAGGCAAGTTAGCTATTAGTCCAAACACTTTTGATTACCATATTAAAGTGTTTGTGATTCCTGCCTAAGTTAAAATGTGGTTTATTCACTTCAGGGAAAATTAGGTTAAGGCCCAACCCATGGATAACCCATAATGTGAGACCCTTAATTAAAAGAAGTTTAAATCTAGGCCCCAAATTATTAAAAGACCTTGATACCCTTATGCATATGGTCAAGCCCATAATTAAATAAAATTTAAATTTAGGCCCCAAATTATTAAAATATTATGTGATGATGTTCCAACCACCTCCAACCACCTCCGACCACCACAACCACCTCCGACCACCACCGCCGACAACCACCTCCGACCACCACAACCACCTACGACCACCATCGCCGGAAACAACCTCCAACCACCACCTCCGACCACCACCGCCGTCAACCACCTCCGACCACCACTGCCAGCAACCACCTCCGACCACCACCACCGGCAACCACCTCCGACCACCACCTCCGACGACCACCAACCACCATAGCCACCGCCCACCACTGCCAGTAACCGCCACCGACCACCACCAACCACCACCGCCGTCGATAACCACCACCGTCGACCGACCACCGCTCACCACCACCTTCGGCCACATTGATATTGCAAGTGTAACCGGAAGTTACACATGTATAAAAAATTACACATTCATGTTGTGTATTAAATAGTGTGTAACTTAAAGTTACACATCCATATGACATGTGTAATAAGAAGTTACACATATATATGACAAGTGTATCCACAAGTTACACATGCATATGGCATGTGTAGTCAACAGTTACACAACATAAAAAAAAATATAAAAAAAATACATCTATCACATTAATATTAATTTACAATAATAACTCTGTTTACCAGCTATAGTAATCGGTTGTTACTGAACACAATAAATGAGTTAAAACACTAGAAATAAGCCACTGAAACCTATACTAGAAGTTTTACCTTTCTTTCTTGTCTTCCTCATTCCAAAATGCTTGCATATCTGCAACGAAATAAACATCCATGGATTAGGTTGGATGAATAAAAAGCAAAAAAAAAAGTATTATAGGAGAATTGTAAGGAAAAATTATAGAACAAAGATCACAGAAAAGACACATGATAACCCATATTAGCATGTGTAACTTGGAGTTACACATGCATCTATCATGTGTAATTGGCAGTTACACATGCATATGACTTGGATACCTAGCATCTGTCTAGTGTAAAGAGGAGTTACACATGCATATAATATGTGTAACTGAGAGTTACATATGCACCTGACTGTGTAACTAAGAGTTACACATCCATAAAAGATTGTGTAACTGGCATGTGTAATTTTTTGGTTACAAGGTTTGTTCATAATCTGTCCAGTGTAATTCATAGTTACACAAGCACATCACATGTGTAACTAGAAGTTACACAAGCACATCACATGTGTAACTAGAAGTTACACATGCATCCTACTTGTGTAATGTGAATAAATGTGCAGTCTAGACATAGAATTTGAAACTAAAAACAACAAGAGAGGGATCTAAAAAGGTGTACCAGCAAGCAAAGAATTTGAGTGCATTGAATAGTTTTTTCCAGCACCACCATTGGCTCCATATCCTCCTCTAAAAGATGCACCTCCACCACCAACACCTCCTAGAATCACAAAACTCAATAGAATAGTTTCACCACTTTGCAATTCCACCACCACAAATTAATGTGACACCTCCAGTTATTTCTCCACAACTCGCACCACAACTCCAACAGTACCACCACCCGCACCACCATCGGCTACAACTTTCACCATCACATATCTATGAGTGGACGAGTAAAGCACAATGAACAACTATCGATTAGATACACGTTTCATATCATACAATCATTCACATATATGTAAATTACTATATATATATGTAAGAATGCAACATTTTCAATCAGTAACAACCATTACTATATGTAAGTAAAATCTGTGTAACCAAAAGTTACACATTCAATAAGTATGTGTAAGTAAAAGTTACACATCTAATTAGCATGTGTAACTGGAAGTTACACATCCACTTAGCTTGTGTAAATAGAAGTTACACATCCACTTAGCTTGTGTAACTAGAAGGTAAACTTCTAGTCGTCAGCAGGGTCTTGTGGCATATCCTCTTCCTTGCGCTTGATGGTGATAATGGGGCACTCTACATGTTTCTGACAGAATTCGCTCACTGTTCCAACGAACACCCTGATATGAAACAAATCGACGTGTAAGTTTCCTGGCAATTTTCAAACAATTAACCGTCGAAGAACAAAAATGAATTTCTCAAACAAATTTATCTCTTAGAGAACATCCAAGACATATTGATTGAAATGATAAATATACATACAGCCGAGAAATTGAGATATCAGTCAATGGAGTACTTTAAATGTAGTAGAAAGAGTACTGCCATCTCTTACATGAAACATATATAAATACTAGGAAAAAACTTAGTTACGTAGCAGTAACAGTAGTACTGCCAATCTGCCATTCTCTTGCAAGTAACATATTTAAGTACTAAGAAATGAGTGAATGGTTGACTGAGAAAGGTGACCTCAAAACTGCCGACTCAAAGCCTTCACAATTTTGTTAAGATCGTTCTCGCACATACAAGTCCAACTCGAAAGATAAACTAACCATGTATCATTCGAAGTATTTGAATTTTGTTTGGATTGTTTTCACACATATAAGTCCACCAAGAATAGAGCTCGAAAGTTGAAATAATTAAGCATGTATCACAAACGAATATGAAAGGAGAGAATGCATTATTTCTATGAATAAATTAAGAGGCATAGAATAAGGTACGTTTCAACATGAATACAGATAGATACTAAAAAAATACAGTCAACATTACTAAGGTGAACATCAAATTTCATTACCTCTGGAAAGGACCAAGACCACGACATCCCACAACCAGCAGATCTGGTCGAACTCTCCTCACCTCGTTGCAAATCACTTCTTTAGCATCACCACTCTTGATCCATGCTTCACAGGAATCTAAAACATGAAGCAATAAATTTCGTGTTACATAAAAGAATAATGGACATGTTTAAATGTCTTGTGTGTGTGGTGATGAGAGAGGTTAAAACAAGGAGATTATACCTCCAATCTGATGACATCTTTCTACAAAGTGTTCCAGCAAATGAAGCCCTCTTTTCCTGTCCCTACTCTTCAGGGCTTGAAAGTCTGCGGGAGATGCAAAAATGCTGTCCATATCATCGAACCCTAGCATAAGTACGATGCAAAAGGCCTATTAGTCATTTCCCTCGATATTACCAGGTATAATCAACAAGAGAAACATAGTTGGTAGTCGTATACATAAAATTGGTCATCTCCAAAAAATTTGAACAAAAATGAGTAATAAAGCATCAGAACAGGACTTTTCATGCAAATGTATCAGTGAAGCAGAAGAAGAGATCTAACTATAAATAGAGTAAAAAACTTGCAAAATCGTAGAAGCGAGACACTCAACCCACCAGTTCTAGTTCGTAATCCAACACCCTCAACAGTGAACGAAAAAGACCCACATAAAGATAGTATTTCGAAACGACCCTGCATTGTAAGAGAACGGTCAAAGTAATTACATGTCCTTCCAAAATGTTGTTTGTCAACCTAAATTGTTCAACTAAACTACATAGTAAGGTCTCCAAACACTTTCGTGCTAAAGATGCAATCAAATTCAATGAATTCCCAAGAAGAGTAAAAAGAGAGACTAGTTGGAGATTGATCATTATTTACCTCATATGTCAACATACCACCAGACGTACATGGCTGCCGAATCGTAACATTTGAAAATACTGCATTTGCTGAGAGAATGCAAATTGCCCGAGGACTCTTTTGTGAAAACGCAAATATCTTTCCAGCAACATCCTAAAACAGAAACAGAAACACACCCACCAGATCAGGTCCCTTTAAAATTCTCTTCCAGACTGATTATGAAAACGCAAAAATAAATTTCATCAAGAAAAGATTTAGCTGTACAGTTGCACGGAAGAGCTTCATGACAAAAAAACATGTCAGATTTCTTGGGCATTCCAATATCCCCTCAGGATCATTCCTTTGTCGTTCATCTATAGTTTAACTGAAATAAGAGGTATTCATACAAAGTATACAATTTGTAAGAGTGTACACAAAAACATTACTGGTATTATATGATTAACATGTCTCAAGCTTCAAATTATAAGTTTGCCATTTCATATTCTCCATTCTCAAGGCACCTCTCTGATCAGGCCTGATCCTCGAGTCTGTCGTTGGAAACTTTTCCTACACAAATGGAGTAAGTTGTACATCAAAAATCACCAGTACAAATAACTAAATCGATTGGAGATAACACAACAAACATATCGCTAGTTTTGTGGATATCAAACCTTTAATCCAGGAGCGTGTTCATTGAGTGCAATAGAAAAGCCGTCAAGTTATATGGAGGTGAGAATTTTGGTGGCTTACTCTTCTTCCAAAGCATCCGTGAATCAGGAAACGACTCTGAACCTTTTCCCTTGCCTAAACAGTGTCCAAGTACATAATGTATACTGCCATCCCATTTACCAAAAACTGTTGCTACTGTTTGATAGCCCGATCTTGAACCACGCCTTGTACCTAAAAGATATCAGTACATATGCATCATTTAGAAATTCCCACCGAATGATTCATGCACACTTTATTTGATATTACTCCAGTAATGACAAATGACTGCAACCAACCTGATGAGGATTTCGGTTTGTTGAATTGCTTTGAATTTCAGATTTCATGAATACTCATGATTTCCTTCTCTACGTAGTCATCGACAGTCATGGACGACATAGATATTCATCACCTCCACTTAATTTTCCACCACTCGCACTACCTCCAGCTCAATTGCCACCACCAACATCACCAACTGCTCAAAATCCATTAAACAATATATAAGTAAAACACAAAACTTATATCATATCACAAAACTTTTTGGTTTCAATATCATCAATCAACATTATAAAAAAAACAGTAAAATAAAAACAATTTACTAGCTACCACAACAATAACCAGCAAAAAGGAACTGACAAATTCATTCCAACTGCATACTTTCATCATGATTAGGTTTAGATAACAATTTTAATCAACTATACGTTAGAAACATAAGGTTAATTTCTCCAATTATGAAAAGTTGCCGAAATGAGATCAGAATTCAATAGTTAATGAAATTCAAATCGACTAAATGGGTGATATAAATCAAAGTATGCTTAGTTCAAATCTGAACATATTTTTCTGATCAGAATTATAGATTCTGAGATAAATCAAATCTCACTCAAGAACCCTAGAAAAAACATTGTTGATTTTTTTTTTCGAAATTTCCAGCTCAAAAAAGAGATTAAGATGAGATAATATTAGATCTAAACTCCATTCATGATTTGAACAAGGTTATCAAGATGAAATCGAAATAAATAGGTTTCTGAAACCAAAAATTTAAAAGTTATGATGAAATTAAAATTAATAGATTAACTTATCTGTTGGATCACTTATGAAGAGCGAATCTTCGTTCTCAGTTCTTGTTAAGGATTTTTATCGATTTTTCATCCTCTATTGGAAATAGATCTTGAAGAACATATACTGCTGATGTTGATTATAGATTACAAAGATGCTAAAAACGAATCGAAATAACAATCTTCGTTCTCTTCGGAGATAAAAACTAATAAATAAGATCTCTGCAAAAAGAAAACGAAAACAGATCTGAAAATATTTCTCCAGAGCCGAGAGAAAAATTGAGATATTAAAAATTGATAACCTCTGCTCAAAATCAATCGATTTTCTCTGCTCAAATAAATTTAAAACCCTAGATTGTGTTTCTTTGAGAATTGGAGAGAGAGAAAACCAGAAATGAAAATCTCTCGAGTGGGAAGAGAATGAAGAGAGAGAAATAAAATAGAGAAATGAAAAGAATCTTCTGGGATTCCTTTTGTATAAATAGTAAAGGGTAGTTTTGTCATTATTAAAATTCCTAATAATTAATTGTGGGCCAAATCTGAAGAAATATTGATATTCCGGGCCTAGTAATATCATTTTATGAAAGTATGGAGTGGACAGTGGATGATCCATTTGGTGGGGCTTCAAAATATTGAACCCATATAGTAGGGGGATTCTAGTATTTTTCACTTCACATAAATATAATTTTTGCTAAATAAGTTATTTATTTAATTATTTTGGCAAGAGTTTTAACTTGGGAAAGACTCCCTTATTTGGAGAGTCTTGTAAAAGGAAAATATTTTTGCTTAGCTTCCAAGCTATTGTTCATTATATATAAGGAGTTCACGAGCTTACACGTTTTTTTATCCCCTTTGGATCATTAGCGTAAGATCTGCAGGTTGTTTTCCATGTCTTCTGTTCTTTGTGAACAAGAGTGAGATAAAAGTCTTTGTATTGGGGATCACAAAGCCAAGTTGGATTAAATCTTCATGATTGATTATACAACTTGTAATCTAGGCTTTTCACCTCTTGTCTATTCTAAGGTTTTCTCTTCTGATATAAAACCGTTCAAGAGTGTTGATCTTAAACCCTAGGTTTTGATAGATTTTAGTTTCCGATCGTATACCAACACTTGTTAGTCGAAATCAGAGACTAGAAAGAAAAACTTTTATTGAGGCATCTCGTAAAAATTCTTCAGAAGGTTTAAACAAGATATCTCTAGATTTATCTAGTTGTTCTTGTTGTTGAATTATTAGGGTTTTCTTAACTTGGAAATTGATCTTTGGAATCACCCAAGTTCAGTTACGAAAATCAGGTTCACGGATTTCTTGTGAGTACGCATACTGATTATAAGATAAAACCCAAATCTACAAGATTTACAAAACCTTGATTTATATCTAAAGGGAACTCAAACTGGTGTTTTGTGCAAACAAAATATCAAATCGTATCAATCGTGTTGTTGAATCTTCTTAAGAGAGCCTTGGGTTATGCTAGAAGATTAAGGAGAAGAATTCCTAAAGAGAATCAGTGTTCTGCTAGGAGTTCTATTTGTGCTGAAAAAGTTATTACATCTAGTCCGAATAGGTAGTAGGAAATTGGTTTAACAGCTTATAATCAGTGTGTGTTTATTCTGGACTAGGTCCTGGGGTTTTTCTGCATTTGCGGTTTCCTCGTTAACAAAATTCTGGTGTCTTTATTATTTCATTTTCCGCATTATATTGCTTATCTTTATAATTGAAATAATATAGGTTTTACATTAATCAATCATAGTTGTTAAATCTGACCTTGTTTGTTGGATAAGACTTGATTGATCTTGAACAATTGATTTTGTTATTTTCACATTGTTAGACCAGTTCGGACTAACCATGTTTCAAGTGGACACTGTGTTGAAATATTCCTTTAGTGATTGTTGCTTAAAGAGGTTTATACACGGTGAATATTGAATAGGTTGTGATTATCACAAAAGACTGTTTCAAGTAACCTCACGCTAAAATCAGGTTTACGAACTTGCTTCTGTATAATTAACTATTGATTGTGTTGAGAAGGAGATAAATCTCTTTAATATTATTTCTCAATTGAGTTTTTATTCTTGAGATTATATTGAAGTTTTTTCCATACAGATTTCCAAACGAATTATTGGGTGTGCTTGTTAGACCCCCGCTTTTTCAATTGGTATCAGAGCAGGCAAACACGCCAAGACCTTATAAGTCTGTGTTTGAAGCAATCTGATTGTTATGGATAGAAGTGATATCTCTATAAACGTACCGCCAGTCTTTGATGGCACGAACTATTTATGGTGGAAAATTGTTATGCATTGGTTTATACAAGCACGAGATTTTAAATCATGGGTTCATATTGCAAATGGAAATGATCCTCCATCAGTTACAGTAGACGGTGTAACTATTGAAAATGATATTGGTGATTATAATGATCTTGAGATGCTCGCTGCAAAGCAAAATTATGAAGGATTAAATGCTATCATCCATGCCATTACCACAGATCTTCAGCACCACGTTACTACGTGTAATAAGTCTAAAGATGCTTTGGATATCTTAAAAACCGTATTTGAAGGGAATGCCGCAGAGAAAGAAGCAAGGCTTCAAAATCTAGCATCTAACTGGGAAAACCTTCGCATGTCTGATGATGAAACCTTTGATGAGTTTAACCAAAGACTTTCTCAAATAGGTAACGCCTCATTTTCATTGGGAAGAACTATTCCATAGAAAGTTATTGTGTGCAAAATTCTCAGGTCTCTACCGTCAAGATACGATTCTAAGAAACATGCCATTGAAGAAGCAAATGATCTTTCTACAGTATCCAGAAATACTCTTGTTGGAAAGTTAAAGATCTTTGATAATGAACACGCATCTAAAAAAGAGGTAATTTCTCTCAAAGCTGCAAACAATTCTGAATCCTCTTAAGATAAATCTGGTTTAACTGTCGTGGATTCGGGCACTTGTCTTCAGTATGTCCTAGCTAGAGCCGTAGACAATCGGCATGTGCAGCAACAACCGCTCTTGATGATGGACCTAAATTCTATAATCCCCAAGAGTTGGCAGGCGAGGTATCATTAACTTCTGAAAAAATTCTTTCGGATACTGATTCTGATTCTAACGAAGAAATGTTCCATGATGATCCAATTGCTAATAATCTTCTTAAGGAATGTCATAAGAAACTCTCGGAAGCTGAAATCACCATTTTCAGTGAGAAAGTTAAATATGAAAGACTTCGTAGTCGGAATAAAGACTTGCAAGACCAACTTTATTCAAGTGGTGCAAGAGATTATCTCAACGAAATATAAATGCTTAAAGAACAAATTGCCGAAGGCCGAGATCGGGAAATCATTCTTCAAGAAAAGCTAGATAACTTGGAGAACATTGAGATGAGCTTCTTATTTGATTCAGAACGAGAAGATCTCAAAGTTCACTGTGAATCATCCAATAATGATCTAGTTATTGCACTTGAAAAGGTCAAAAGGTTGGAAGAAGAAATCTCGAGCTTAAAAGAGAGTTTGTCTAGAAATAGCAGCTCAGATAAATTAACCTCGATATTGGGAGCATGTAGAATTCATCGTGATACACGAGGATTGGTCTATGAAGGAATAGACGCTCCTAGTATTTGTAAAGAGGTAAAATTTGTCCAAGCTAAAGATTCTTCTCAACCAAAACCTTCCACGGTTGACAAAAATAAAATATCTCCATCAACAGCTGGTAATGAAAAGAGGATATCTTGTCAAGTTCCAAAGCAAGCACATATACATTCAGGTAATACTAAACATAACTTTTTCCATTCAACTAAATATTGTTTTTATTGTGGAAAACCAGGTCACTAGCAAAGGAATTGCAGATTTCTTAAATGAGATAAATCCATATCTGATTTTGTTAAGAAGACAAGATCTGATGTTCCAAACTGGAGAAAAACTGAGTCTCATAATATCAGTTCTTCTATTATTCCCCCGAAGAAATTTTATAACTACATGGGGAGAAAAAGAAATATGTTGCTCCAAAAGTTACTCAGAAATGGGTACTAAAGAAGATAAATAAAACAACAAGTACTATTAAGAAGGATCTCCCAGATAAGAGTTCGACAAGGGATAACATCTTAAAAAGGTATGAAACAGTTATTAAAAGTTTCAAGGGAGTTATTAAATTCCTAGAGTCCATGCATGATTTTGTTTCGAATACCTGTGGTGAGCAAGATTTTGTTCACCTCAACACAACCTAATTGTGTTGAAAGTGCATCCTCACCAAGAATCCCTTGTAAATACGGTGAAGATTGCAAAATAATTGGGGAGCACAAATTATGTTAGTAAGCTTTAGTTTTAGCCAAGTTCATCTTTACCTAGTGACGAAAGTCATGTTATGTTTCAATCACTTTGGAAATTGCTCTGAAGAAAACTAGTTCGTGAATAACAACTATATGACATCCTCTGAGAATGATTCAATGGTTGAAATGAGAGTTTAGACAATATAACCACTTAGGGATATAAACATTGTTGTGGTAACACATATATGTATAAGTCCTTAGAACTTGAACCGAAGTTTGCAAACTATGTTGATCAAGTGAAAACCGGAACTTGAGCAGTCAACCCAGTCCGCGAACTCAGTCCGCGAACGTGCGTAGTTCTCGACCCCGAGAATTTCTGTTGGAGTTGTAGCTCGGTTTCAATCCGCGAACTTACGGAAGTTCTCGAACCCGAGAATTTTTGCTGGAGTTTGTGAACTCCAACCCGTTAACTTGAGTCTGCGAACCCATTCCTCGAACTTGAGTGGTTATGTCTAAAAACAATTCTCGCTAACTTATCTAAATTATCTAAGGAATGCTATTGCAAACCATGGCTTTATAGTTCATGAATCGATTCGAGTGAATCACATCATTTTTGCTTCAATTGTGTCTTGTTTAGTACATGAGATCTCATAGCAATTGAAAAACTCTCTAACTAGTTCATTTGAGTCGTTTGAACTAGTGATGGTGAAGAAGAATAAGGTTGATATGAAAGTACTCGTACCACGCGTATGATTCTTAATTATTGAACTTGATTTGTGATTGAAATTCTTAAGGTTAGAAGCAATAATCAAAGACATTGGATGTTTGTTTTTATTGTAAAAGAAATCTTTTCATACACTTATGGTAACCATCTTTAGTGTAAATACTTGTGGTAAAGGTTATTCTTCCTTCTAAGCATGTCAACTCTTGTTTATACAAGTTTGTATCTTAGAAAAGATGATCACAATAATTGATCTTTATGATTACATATTGTGTACTGTTACCATGAGATAGTTCTAATTTTTTAGTAACACAATCTCATGAGAGATTTTCAATGATTGGTTCTTAAATCATATCTCCTTGTAGGATTTCTAAAATCCAATATAAATCCTTCTCCCTGGAGAAAGGTCACTCTTGTTGTTCTTTCGGGAATGACATTTTATATGGAAGAGTTCCTCAATGAACTTGTGCTTAATTGTTATATATTTGATGAGATAAGCGGTTGTGGAACATGTAGGGGTTAACTTGTATCTTAATAAACTCCTTGATGAAGTCACTAAGTTCCGACTTTGTGATATCGTCTAAACAAAGTTGATATGTTTCTTTATTTTGGTCATGAAGTGTCTCCGTGAAAATTTCATGAGGAACCCACAAGTTTTCGTACCTTTGCCAATTTATATTGACAAAAAGAGGGAGAATTAATGTGTAGTTCATACTACAAATACATATGGCTTACAGATCATTATGTAAGGGGGAGTGGTTTTCATGTTGAGATGGAGTAGTGACTAAGGGGGAATGATACATATCACCGTAGTATTATTGTCAAAGTTGTGATACAATAAAACTTTGATGCTGTGTAATAATACTATGATGGATCTTCAACACGTTCCGGATGAACACATGAAGAGTTGGAGAACCAAAGAAATCAAGCATGTAGGATTTTGGTTATGTCAAGTACAATCCATATGCAAAATGGTTTTGTCACTAAAATTGACAAAGGGGGAGATTTTTAGAGCACTTCTCGGTTGAACCCACTAGTGTTGGTATGTCAAGTTAGTTGTCAATTTTAGTTGCCAAAATGTATTCTTGATTTAGCATACTAAAGATAGTTTCAGACTAGATTTGGTCTAAGAAGGTGAATCGAAGCTATCCTTAAAGGTTGAAGATTAGAGGTTGAAGACTACAAGAAGACATCAACAAGTACTTCATCAACAAAGGTATGTGATTGATTTCATTTGTATTCTTGTTCAATTCTACCTTTATAATCTATCAACATATATGCTCACTCTATGGAACAATTCCAATGACGGTAAATGTACATTTATGTATATATACTTGAGGTTATTTGAGCCACGACCTTTGTGACAATAACCTTTGTCCTTGGAAAATATCTCATGTTATAGTGAATGAGCCAAGAATCACTCAATTCCAAGTTGTAACGATCAAGTTATGAGTGATTTAAGTTCATTAGTAGGAAACATTCCATGGGCCTTTGAGTTCGCGAACTTGGGCCCAATACGTGACTAAAAAAGAATTTTTGGTCATGTTGGTGATGTTTCCTTATCTAGGAAAGTTATATATTGGTCCAAATACTTTTGATTACCATATTAAAGTGTTTGTGATTCCTGCCTAAGTTAAAATGTGGTTTATTCACATAAATATAATTTTTGCTAAATAAGTTATTTATTTAATTATTTTGGCAAGAGTTTTAACTTGGGAAAGACTCCCTTATTTAGGAGAGTCTTGTAAAAGGAAAATATTTTTGCTTAGCTTCCAACCTATTGTTCATTATAAATAAGGAGTTCGCGAGCTTACACGTTTTTTTATCCCCTTTGGAAAATTGGCATAAGCTCTACAGGTTGTTTTCCACGTCTTATGTTCTTCGTGAACAAGAGTGAGATAAAAGTCTTTGTATTGGGGATCACAAAGCCAAGTTGGATTAAATCTTTGTGATTGATTATACAACTTGTAATCTAGGTTTTTCACCTCTTATCCATTCTAAGGTTTTCCCTTATGATATAAAACCATTCAAGAGTTGTTGATCATAAACCCTAGGTTTTGATAGATTTCAGTTTCCGATCGTATACCAACACTTGTTAGTCGAAATCGGAGATTAGAAAGAAAAACTTCTATTGAGGCATCTCGTAAAAATCCTTGAGAAGTTTTAAACAAGATATCTCTAGATTTATCTAGTTGTTCTTATTGTAGAATTATTAGGGTTTTCTTAACCTGGAAATTGATCTTTGGAATCACCCAAGTTCAGTTACGAAAATTAGGTTCACGGACTTCTTGTAAGTTCGCATACTGAATGTAAGATAAAACTCTAATCTACAAGATTTCCAAAACCTTGGTTTATATCTAAAGGGAAATCAAAATGGTGTTTTGTGCAAACATAATATCAAATCGTATGAATCGTGTTATTGTATCTTCTAAAGAAAGCCATGGGTTCTGCTAGAAGATTAAGGAGAAGAATTCCTAAAGAGAATCAGTGTTCTGCTAGGAGTTCTATTTGTGCTGAAGAAGTTATTACATCTAGTCCGAATAGGTAGTAGGAAATTGATGTAACAACTTATAATTAGTCTGTGTTTATTTCGGACTAGGTCCCTGTGTTTTTATGCATTTGCGGTTTCCTCGTTAACAAAATTCTGGTGTCTGTGTTATTTCATTTTCCGCATTATATTGCTTATCTTTATAATTGAAATAATACAGGTTGTACGTTAATCAATCATAGTTGTTAAATCCGACCTTGTTTTTTGGATAAGACTTGATTGATCTTGAACAATTGATTTTGTTATTTTCACATTCTTAGACCAGTCGGACTAACCCTATTTCAAGTGGAAACCGTGTTGAAATATTCCTTTAGTGATTGTTGCTTAAATAGGTTTATACACGGTGGATATTGAATAGGTTGTGATTATCACAAAAGACAGTTTCAAGTAACCTCACACTAAAATCAGGTGTACGGAGTTGCTTCTGTTTAACTATTGATTGTGTTGAGAAGGAGATAAATCTTTTTAATATTATTTCTCAATTGAGTTTTTATTCTTGAGACTATATTGAAGTTTGTTCCATACAGATTGCCAAACGAATTATTGGGTGTGCTTGTTAGACCCCCGCTTTTTCACTAGGTTTACTTCTTTGTCTAGAAGGTTAGAAACTTTGAAAATGAATCAGTCTAAACATGGGTCTCTTGTTGAACCTAATGCTAGGAATAAAGCCTCTCAAGTCTCTAGTTATGGAGTAGAACCCGATAACTCGTTTTGGAAAGGTTAGGTTAGTGAAGAGCAAGCCCATGCTGTTTATAACAACTCTAGGTTTGAAAACTGTCAGAAGTTTGACCCATACTTAGAGACCTACAACCCTGGTTGGAGAAACCAACCTAATTTCTCTTGGTCTAAGGGCCAGAATCAAGGTCAGTCTAGTAATTCTCAGCCTCCCCCAGGCTTTGGTTTTAATAAGAACCCTTCAGGTCAAGCCCAGTTTCAGAACCCTTCTGAGAAAAAGATCTATACCTTAGAAGAAACTCTTACTATGTTAGCAAAGAACCATGAAATGTTATCAAATAACCACCTTAGCTTTCAACAAGAAACCGGGCATAATTTGAAAAGTAATTCCCGGACTCTTGCTAAATTAGAACTTCAAGTCGGCCAAATAGCTAAGTTTATAAGTGAGAGAGAATATGGAAGGTTCCCTAGTCATATTGATCCTAACCCCAAAGGAGTGAAATTGTACAATCATGTGAATTCAATTACAACCCATAGGAGTGGAAATAAAGTTGACAATAAGGTCGCCATGCCTGAGAGTGAAGATGATATAGTTCACCCTTCTGAGCCAAAAAATGAGGAGACTGATAGAGTCTATAAAGAGACAACTGAGGGTCCTAATGAGTCCGGATTTGTTCCTAGAGCCCCATTCCCACAACTGCTAGTTCCAACTAAGAGGGAGTCCAACTTTAATGATATATTGGAGGTTTTTAAGCAGGTAACTATCAACCTTCCATTATTAAATGAAATTAAGCAGATTCCCGCTTATGCCAAGTTTCTTAAGGATATGTGTACGCGAAAACGAAAGCTTAGTGTCTAGAAGAAAGCCTTTATAGCTAGTCACGTGAGTTCTATTATTCAGAATACCACTACTCCTAAGTATAAAGACCCAGGGTCCCCTACCATTTCTTGAAAAATAGGTAAATACAGTGTTGATAAAGCATTGTTTGACATAGGATCCAGTGTGAACTTACTCCCATACCATAGGTACCTTAAGCTAGGACTTGGTGAGATGAAACCTACCCAGATGACACTTCAGTTAACTGATAGGTCCATTAAAATTCCTCGTGGTGTGATCGAGGATGTTCTTATAGAGGTCGACAAGTTTATATATCCAGTGGATTTTGTTATCCTAAATACCCAACATGTCCCTCACCCAGAGAACCAAATACCAGTGATTTTAGTTCGCCCATTTTTAGCTACATCTAATGCGATCATTAACTGTCGAAACGGTATTATGAATTTGTCTTTTGGTAATATGACTATTGAGATGAATATTTTTAATATTAGTTAGCTACCCTCTGAACTAGATAACTCGAGCATAGAAGAGGTGAACATGATAGGAACATTAGTCGAGGAGTCTTTACCAAACACTTTGTTAGATGATCCATCAGAGAAATGCCTATCTCACTTTGGGATTGATTTTGATGATGATAATGTGATTAATGAGGTGAATGCTTTGTTAGATTCAACTTCTTTGTTAGACACTAGTAATGGATGGAAACCTAAGTTCGAACCACTACTAGTTTCTAAGTCTACCCTAGTTCTTTCGTTATAAGAGCCTCCTAAGTTGGACCTTAAACCATTACCAGATACCCTGAAGTATGTGTTTTTAGGCCCATCTGAAACTTTACTTGTAATTATAGCATCCGACTTGGATAGTAATCAGGAAAGTAGGATATTAAACGTCCTTCAAAATAACAAGGAAGCTTTAGGGTAGACCATAGCAGAAATTAAGGGTATAAGTCCTACTATTTGTATGCATTAGATTTATTTAGAGGAAGATACCAAACCTTCTAGGGAGATGCATTGTAGACTAAACCCTAATATGAAAGAAGTAGTTCGAACCGAGGTTCTTAAGTTGTTGGATGCAGGCATTATCTATCCCATTTCAGATAGTAAGTGGGTCAGCCCCGTTCTGGTTGTTCTCAAGAAATTCGGTATTACTGTAGTCCAGAATGATAACAATGAATTAATCCCAACCCGAGTGACCACGGGTTGGTGTTTTTGTATTGACTATGGGAAATTGAACAAGGTCACTAGGAAGGATCAATTTCCCCTTCCTTCATAGACAAAATGCTAGAGCGATAATCAGGTCATAGTCACTATTGCTTTTGAGATGGCTACTCTGGTTATAATCAGATTGTTATTGCCCCATAAGACTAAGATAAAACCACTTTTACCCGTCCCTTTAGTACCTTTGCGTATAGACGCATGCCTTTCTGGCTACACAATGCCCCGATGACTTTTTAACGTTGTATGATAATCATATTCTGACATGGTAGAACGGGTCTTAGAGGTCTTTATGGATGAATTTTCAGTGTTTAGTTCGTATTTCGATGAGTGTTGCATCATTTGTCATTAGTTTTGACTAGTTGTAAGGAAAATAACTTAGTGCTTAATTGGGAGAAATGTCACTTCATGGTTCGTTCAGGAATTATTTTAGGGCATATCGTATCTTCTAAGGGTATAGAGGTAGATAAAGTCAAAGTTGACCTTATTAAGACTTTATAGGTCCCAAAAACCGTAAGATATATTAGGTCATTCTTAGGGCATGCGGGTTTTTATCACCGATTCATTAAGGATTTTAGCTTGATTTATAGACCTTTTTGCAATTTGCTTGCAAAAGATGTTAAGTTTGTCTTTAATGATGCTTGTTTAGAGGCTTTTGAGAAGCTTCGGATTATGTTATTGGTGTTGTGCTAGGTCAGCGTGAAAAAAAATTACTTCATGTGATTTACTATGATAACAAAACTCTGAATGATGCCTAGTTGAACTATACCACTATGGAGAAGGAACTGTTAGCCACTGTGTTTGCCTTAGACAAATTTAGGCCCTATCTCTTAGGTTCTAAGGTCATAATCTTCACCGATCATGCTTCTTTGAAGTATCTTCTTTCCATGAAGAACAATAAACCTAGATTGATTAGATGGATCCTCTTGTTGCATGAATTTTCCGTAAACATTAGAGACAAAAAAGGTGCATAAAATGTAGTAGAAAACCACTTGTCTAGGCTTGTTGTGGATACCCCTGATGACTCTCCTCCTGTTAGGGATAGTTTTCCTGATGAACAACGGTTCTTTGTTTCCCAATTACCTTGGTACGCAAATATAGTGAACTCTCTTGGTACTGGTCGAATTTCCTAACATTGGGGTAAACAAGATCGTTCTAGGTTTTTAGCCGAGGTTAAGCACTTCTTTTGGGATGATCCTCATTTGTTTAAGTATTATCCAGACTAGATTATTAGGATATGTATACCTGAGAATGACCAGTCCAGTATTATTTCCTTTTGTCATGATCATACTTGTGGGGGTCACTTTAGTGCTAAGAAGACTGCTGCTAAGATTTTGCAGTGTGGATTCTATTGGCCTTCGTTGTTTAAAGACTCCAACAGTTACTGTGTTACTTGTGAACGTTTCCAGAAATTAGGAAGCATTTCCCGTAGGAACATGATGGCCTTGAACCCTATTTTAGTTGTTGAGGTATTTGAAGTGTGGGGTATTGACTTTATGGGTCTGCTTCCTAATTCTTTCGGTAACTTATACATCCTTTTCACTGTAGACTATGTCTATAAGTGGATTGAGGCGGTTGCATGTAAGACTAATGACCATAGGGTTGTGATTGAGTTTTTGAAAGATAACATACTTACACGTTTTGGTACACTGCGAGCTATAATTAGTGACAGAGGGTCGCACTTTTGTAATGGACCTTCTAGGATTTTGATGAAGAAATATGGTATTACACATAAGGTAGCTACCCCGTATCATCCACAAAATAGTGGTCAAGTATAGGTTTCCAATAGGGAGATAAAGTGTATATTAGAAAAAACAGTTAATCATAATCGGACTAGGCTTACTGATGCCTTATGGACTTAATGTACTGCGTTTAAGACCCCCATTGGAATGTCACCTTATTGACTTGTGTATGGAAAGGAATATCACTTACCTGTTGAGTTAGAACATAGAGCATATTGGGTTGTTAAGCAACTAAACTTTTCACTTGACAAGGAAGGAGCCCATATGGAACTCCAGCTCAATAAGTTGGAAGAGATTCGTAGAGATGCATACGATAGTGCTAAGGAGTATAAGAACAAAATGAAATTTGTGCATGATATAAATATTTAAAGAAAGTCAATTATCCAGGTCAAAAAGTTCTTCTGTATGATACCCAATTGCATCTTTTCCTTGGGAAGTTACGTTCTCGGTGGACGGGTCCTTTTATTGTTCACACTGTCTTTCCTCATGAATCTATTGAGATCGAGACACTTGATGGTAGTAGTTCTTCAAAGGTCAACGGTCAGAGATTTAAACCCTTTTTAGATCCCTTTCCTACATGTGATGTTGAGGAGGTCCCTCTGGAGGACCCTGTTTACCCTTGATTGACCATCAAGGCGGTTTGTATGTTGTATATTAGTTTTTGAGTTCTCTATTCTCACCCAAGTACTATCTTTCTGACTTCTCTCTTTACTGATTCCTCGTGGTACTTCTTTTTGGTATTGCTCTTTCATTAGAAACATTGAGGACAATGTTAGATTTAAGTTTGGGGGTGGGGAAGAACTTTTAGTTAGTTGCATTTTTGAAACTTCTAGCATCACATAGTATTCGGTTAGCTAAGTTTACATATTGTTTCGCACCGAAAAGATGGAAATTAGAATTTCTAGGGATAACATTATAGTGAGACATTAGAGATCATTGACAATCAGGAGAGAACTTGTACCTTTTAGAGGGTAATCGTGATGGACCTAACCATCCATGATAGAAAGACAATCCAGTCAGAAGAAAATTCCAGAAAGACAAAGCAACCTCACAATGTAGTCTTAGTTACTGGATTACGACTCTCTCTCAGTAGAAACTTATCATCATCAACAAATGGAGCGGCATCAAAATCTTTGAAGAAAGTTGAAGACCTTCAAGGTTTAGAAGCAACAATAGAAAATTAGAATTCAAAATTAAAGTTTAAGACTTAGTTACAAGAAGTTATAAGAGAAAGAAATAAGTTGTTGAAGTTGTTGAAGTTCATGATACTAAGACATTACAAGTTGCGAAGATCCAAGTGATAAAGTCCTTCTGTCATGGCCATGTAAATTTTTGTCTTGTTATTACTCTATTAAAAAAAAAATGAATGAAAAAAAAAAAACGAAAAAAAATGAATGAAAAAAAAAAAGATCATCAAAAAAAAAAAAGTTTAAATTTTGTTCAATAAGGCCACAGGTAAGTAGAAATCTATAAGGAAGTTTCAAGCGAAGAATTGAAGAGAAGAGTTAATTGTCAAGGTTTTACGAGGTTCGAGAATTTATCATCAACAGTTGAAGCCGAAGAATACGTTGTTTCTACTGATCACTATGAGAGAGTCAAAGAGAGATGCATATTGGTTGCTTTGTTAGTCCGCTTTCCATCCGGCACAAGATCTTTCTAACACTGGTTCAACTCATCACACGTAATTAGTCTAGCTATGTAGCATATGTCCCTCTCATCTTTATCTATCTTCTAATCTTATTCAGCTGTAAAACGAATGCATCTCATAATGTTTATCTAGTTGTGTAGCGGATATCTGTTTATCTAGCAGTATAACGTATGTGTCTCCCCTTTTCTTTATTCTGCTCTAGAGCAGGATACCTTTAATTTCTTTGGCATTCTGGTTACTTGGCGATAGGTTGAGAATATGTATGTCCTCATAACTCTTTGGATAATGGGGACCAATTAGAAGTCAAGGTTTTGTGGGTACACCTCGTGTAACCCCTCCCGAGACAACACTCGGCCGCTGGGGCCACCTAGCGGTTTAATAGCTTGCTGCACGTGCTAAGTATAGCCGTGATGCCCGCGAAAGTGAGTTAGGATTTTATTTTCTAGATTAGTTTTGCTCGAGGACTAGAAAATAATAAGTTTGGGGGTATTTGATAGACACATTTTTGTGTATAAGTTGTCCTCAATTTTCTGTATTGTTGGTACTCAATTTTGTACTTATTATGGTGTTTTGTGTGTTTGTAGGTATTTTTGGGAAATAAACATTTTTGGAAAAATTGGCTCGTAAAATTATGCGGAGCACCCCCGGAGGACATTTGCTATGCGGACTCTCACTTTGGTAAAGGGGCACCTCAATTACTATTTACACCCAAGGGGATCCAACTGCTATACGCACCCCCATCTATTTTAGGGGGAGGTCGTCCCCTTCATTTGAATTCTCAGTTTTGGCGGGAGGACATTGCATGCAGTCGTGAAAATTTTGTTCGATATTTTAGTGAAGTTTTAGAGAATTCAATGACTTATATTCATTGGGGTAAGTTGATTGAGCGTAACAGGCATGGTGTGGTTGATTGTTTTGGTTAAAATTGACTAGATAACTTGTGAGGAGAAAAAAGGGAAACATGTATGCCGGAAGAGATATTCACGAGATTACATCGAGTTAGACGTGTGCTGCTCGTGGTTGGATAGAACTTGGTCTCTGCAGAAGTGTGTAGAAGTTAAATAAGGAAGATTCAGCAGCTGCAAATGCATGGATGAAGCAAGGAAGGAAAGGAAATATCCGGAGATAATATATTTTACTGCCGAGCTTTGGAAATATTTTCTGGAGTAATGAGGGGATATTCTTGGTCCTGCCAAGTATATAAAGGGTGTTTGGGTGTCAGAGAAGGGTTACGAAGTGATTGGAGAGACAACATAGCAAAGAAACATGAGTTGGATAAATCTGCTGCTACTTCCATTGAAGAGAACACGAAGAACATAAGAGCCTCTATGACAGTCGTTCATGCTACAATGAAATCGACTGTACCTTTTTATCGTTCTTTGTAACAGTGTTTTGCAACAATCATAAGCTTTGCAAATACCCGGTTTTAACCATTTTCTCGTTTTAACCATTTTCTCTATATTTCATCTTTGTAAACACCCATTTGAGCAATGAAATCAACTTTTGAGCATGTTTACAACATGATCAGAGGCTAAATTCTCCCACAACCAAGGCAACGAGGAAGCTATTTACGTATGAGTAATTGGTAATTAATTAATTTTCTCTAATTTATAATTTATAATTCACTCAATCACTGCTTTTGCAGAGTTTTAAATTGTTTGCATAATTTTCTTAATTAGTTGTGATTCAATTTGATAGGTTATACTTTGTTTAGTCAATTAACAATCTATGCTTTGGGAATACAATTAATATTTGAGAATATGCCTGATTATTTGTGAATTAAGAAACAAGGGTCTTAAAAGATAATTAGAGTTTTGGATTATTTACCATCATTCATTCATGTGTAATAGTGGAATCAGTATCTTGGTTATTTTTCATATCTTGAAATCAATTTTGCATTAAGTTTTCTTTATTTTTTAAGTCTTATAAGTCTAAAATCTACTGCTTTCACAAGTCTCAACGAACCTTTTGCTACAATAACATTATTGAGAACACATCAAGTACTTACTGGTTTTGCATCTTTCATACCAAACCGCTCCAACACCTTCTCGATGTAATCCTTCTGGGACAAATACAACTTGCCTTCAGCTCGGTTTATATGAATCTCCATGCCCAATATCTTCTTTGCTGCACCCAAGTCATTTATCTCAAACTCACTACTTAACTGCACCTTCATCCTTTGTATTTCTGACATGTCTTTGCAAGCAATCAACATATAAAAGCAAATACACAAATGAACCATCTTGGAGTTTCCTGTGATATACACAACTTGCATACTTACTCCTATGATATACATTTGACAACATAAACATATCAAAATGTTTATACCACTTCCTTGGAGATTGCTTCAAACCATACAAAGATTTATTCAACATACATACATGGTCTTATTTTCTAGGAACTTCAAATCCTTTTAGTTGTTGGATATAAATACGCTCTTCCAAATCTCCATGAAGGAAAGTTGTCTTAACATCTAGTTGTTCCAATTATAGATCTTTTAAAGCAACTATAACAAGCAATATTCTAATAGAACTATGTTTAACAACAAGAGAAAATACCTCATTGTAGTCAATGTCTTCTCTTTGTGTAAACCCCTTTGCTACAAGCCTTGCCTTGTACCTTGTTCCTTCATCATCTGAAGTACCTTGTTTCTTCTTGAAAACCCTTTTTTTCCACAATCTTTTGTCCTTTAGGTCTTGCAACTATCTCCCAAGTGCCATTCTTGTCAAGAGGCTCAATTTCTTCAATTGCAGAAGCTCCCCATTCTGCTGATTCTTTACCACTGATTTATTATTCATAGGTTCTTGGCTCATCCCTATCAATGCTCTCACCAACTGCAAGCGCATTCACAACCAAATCAGCATGGCCATATATCTGAGGTGGTCTAACTTGCCTCCTCTCTCTGTCTCTTACAATATTGTACTGATGATCTTGTGCTTCATCTTCCTGGGCATGTTCTTGCAAAATATATTGATCATCATCATCATCAAATACAACAGTCTCATTATTTCCTTGAACTTGCATCTCAAGTTCCACCTGGTCACTAAGCTCCACCTTATCACTATATCCTCTTCAACTCTTCCATATAGTTCTCCATTCTTTGGCTTCAACATCGATTGCTAGCTCATCAAATTTCACATCTCTGATGATAAGAAACTTGTTTGATCTTTATTCAGGAAAATATAACCTGTAGCCTTTCACACCCTTTGCATACCCAAGAAATATACACTTCTTTGCTCTAGGTTCAAGCTTCCCCTCATTCACATGAGCATAGGCTGGACATCCAAAAATCTTCAAGTCTTTATAGTTAGCATGTGAACCTGTCCAAACTTCATTTGGAGTTTTACACTTAATGGAAGTCGATGGAGATCTGTTCACTAATTAAGCTGATGTGTTTGCTACTTCTTCCCAAAACTACTTTGGTAAACCGGTATTGGAGAGCATACATCTTGCCTTCTCCATAATGGTTCTGTTCATCCTTTCCACAAAACCATTTTGATGTGGTGTCTTTCTAACTGTGCGGTGTCTCACAATCCCTTGCTCCTTGCAGAACTCATTGAACTCACCCCCACAAAATTCCAAACCATTGTCTGTCCTCAAGCACTTGATTTGTCTGTTTGTTTGCTTCTCAACCATAGTCTTCCATTGCTTGAACTTAACAAAAGTTTCATATTTGTGTTTAAGTATGAATACCCATACTTTTATTGAAAAATCATCAATGAATATCAACATATATCTACCACCACCATGTGAATCAACCAGAGAAGGACCCCAAAGATCAGAATGAATATAATCTAAAATACCCTTGGTGTTATGAATATTTGTACTAAACTTAACTCTACACTGCTTCCCAAAGACACAATGTTCACAGAAATCAATCTTACATGTTTTATGACCACAAAGCAATCTCTGCTTTCTCAAAACATCCAACCCCCTCTCACTCATATGCCCTAACCACATATGCCGCAACTTAGCAGTATCAACTTCGGAACTTGAAGAACATACAATTAACATCACCTGTCACAGTAGTACCTTGTAGCGTATAAAGCCCGTTAATTCTCTCGCCCTTAATAATTGTAAGACTTCCCCTTGAGACATGAATAACTCCACCTTCACCTAGATACTTGCATCCATTTGAATAAAGTGTACCAAAGAATATCAGATTTCTTCTCAAGTCCGGAACATTCCTAACCTTAGTTAAAGTCCTCACCATACCGTCATTGTACATACACACCCCACTTTACAAGTGACATTTTTTCCCATAAGAACTTTACCACATTCTCTAGCTTGATAAGTATTAAACCACTCTCTATGAGGACACATGTGAAAAGTACACCCCGAATCAAGAATCCACCCATTCTCCGAGCTTTCGGTATAAACCGTGAGAACCGTTCTATCATCACTTTCTACTCCAACATTTGCTGCGGTGCCTTGGTTAATATTCTTCTCAACATTCTTCCTTTTTGGACAATCCTTCTTAAAGTTCCCTTGTTCCTTACAATGAAAACAATAGAATTTACATGATTTAGATTAAGACCTTGACTTTGATCTACTCCTATCTAATCCACCCTTTTGGTTTCCTCTTCCTCTTACAAACAACCTATCTCCCGAATTATCTTTACCATCAATACCTGTCTTCTTTAACTCCTTAGAGTTCAAAGCCGCCTTAACGTCTTCCATGTAAATTGTGGTTTTTCCATACATAATGGTATCAACAAAATTATCATAAGATGGTGGTAAGGAACAAAGCAAACCCTATACTTGGTCTTCATCTTCAATTTTGACATCAATATTTGTCAAATCTAATAGAATTTTATTATAATCATCAATATGATCTATAATAGACATTCCTTCATGCATTCTAAGAGTATGTAATTTCTTCTTAAGATATAAACGATTAGTTACGGATTTAGTCATATACCTCTTTTCCAACTTGTTTCATAGCCCGTCCGAAGTCGTTTCCATCGCCACTTCTCTCAAGACCTCATTAATCAAACACAATAAAATTAATCCATGTGCTTTCTCCATGAGTTCATCTTTTTCATCATCCTTCAATGTTGCTCCTAGACCCGTTTTTCCCTTCAAAGTTTTCACCAAACCTTGTTGTACCAAAACATCCCTCATCTCTAGACTCCATAAATTGAAATCATTCCTTCCATTAAATTTCTCAATCTCATATTTTGTTGCCATAACAAATGGCTCTTCCAAGCACAATCAATAAAGAATTGAAATAGAAATGAAATCAAAGTAAATCAAGCACACACAACACAAGGATTTATAATGGTTCGATCAAGATGATCTACATCCACTTGCGAAGACAACGATAATGATTTCACTATGTATCCAACAAGATTACAAGGTATTTCCACTCAATACCTTCTCAAGAACCCTAGCCCCCTTTTTGGTGCCTCACACTCTCTTCACATGAGTTTCTCTCTCTATAAAGAAGATAAAGGAAAAACAAAAGGACCCTTATCCTTTTATCTAACCTAAAAGTTTATGATGCCTTTTTGGTTATGTGCAAACAAAGTTTCTCACCTGGGCTCTAAAGGGAACAAGCCCAACTGAATACAAACCATATTCAAGGCATAATACAACACATCAGAATCAACTCTTTCCACTCCTTCAGGTATGAAGGCTTCTAGAGAAAGAAAAATCTCCCCTTGACAATGCAACTGATAATCCATATTGGAGCACTAAGTATTATCATCATCACCGTCTTCGAACATGCGTGGTGGTGGTTTTAGCATCTTATCTACAAAGAAATTGTGTTCTAAATAATAAGATATCATAAGGTTAAATTCTTCGGAACACATGTCGAAAATTTGAAGATACATCCCATCGAACCAATACAGTAAAATATGATCAGAGAAACTCAAGATGCGAGTAGCAGATGTAGTAGTACTTCCAAAGAAAAAACAGCAGGGATCTGGTGCCCTTCCCGAAAGCTCGAGAGAAGAACATTTCACCCTAACATTGAAACACTCATTCTTAACCCACACTGGATTGACTTTAACCTTCAATATGTATAAATGAACCTTACAACATCAGCAACAACTACTACTATCGTGAATATTATCATGACGCTGACGATGATGATAACCACTTCCATTCCCTAGTTTTTTGTCTAAACGGGCAATACAAGGAGGAGATCCTTTGAAATCCAAGAGATGAGGATAATCAACAAGCAACTGCTTCTGCTGTAAACACTTCCATGGGATGTATCTTCAACTTGTGACTCTCTCCTTGACTTTGGCCTGGCGATGATGATAACCACTTCCATTCTACTGTAAACACTCTGTACTGTTGTGACTCTCTCTTTGACTTTGTCCTGGCGATTTTGACCACTGTCGGAGAGTTTGAGCTTGAGTTTCCACAGGATTCTTCATGAATCCCGATCCATTACAACCAGATCCTGGTATCACTGTTGTATCTGTACCTCTAAATCATCAAACAACCCCCATCCATCACTCTAGATCCCCTTACGAAAATATGGATTCTCCTATTCCCAACTGGAGTGGTGTAGCCAACCGATCAAAGCAGATCCCATCTAGCTCTTCTGAAGGACTAAGTTATCGCCTACCTACAATGATCGATGGAACAACAGTAGCGGCGATTAAAGATAGTGATATTGATAATCACTTGGAGGATTATGGTAAGCTAATAGTGGGAGGATTTGTGGGACGCAAGTTCCCATACACTTATGTCAAAAACACGATTGAAAAGGCTTGGAAAATTAAAGGTAATTTATCTATGACCCTTCACGGTGATAAAGCATTCATTCTGAAATTTTTGCTTGATGAAGATCAATTAACAACATTAGATTTTGGACCGGTGTTTATTTCTGGTAGCCCTTTCTTTGTTCGACCATGGATCCCATTTATTGAAGAGGAATTAGAATCCATCCAAACAGTTCCAATTTGGATGACAATTAGAGGAGTTCCTCTTCATGCTTTTAACCCGGAAGGGCTTAGTGTCATTGCTAGTGTTGTTGGAAAACCAATACTTCTTGATGGACCGACTGCTGCCCGCACAAGGATGACTTATGCTAGAGTTTGTGTGGAGATCAACCCAAAATCTGAGATAAAGAATACAATACCGGTTGTTTTTGAGAATGGGAAGAAGTGTAATGTTACCGTGGATTACGTGTGGAAACCCCCACAGTACTCGTTGTGTTCGACGTTTTTCCACAACGAAATCAAGTGCCCAAAGAAATTGATGTCTCAACCGCCTACTGTGGAGCGCAATTCCAAACTAAAAGAGAAGATACGAAAAGCTACTGCTGGTCATTAGGATGCTGGGCTACAAGAGGATCCTACTGCTGAGGAGTGGTCAACAATCACACATAAAAGAAAGGCGATGAAGACAGGGAATGACTCAACATCCAAAGACTATATGTTCACAGTGTAGGATTCGCCAGTGTACCCCCCAGGTTTTGAACCAGAAGGGACTACTATGGATCCTGGGATAATACATACACTGCGGAACTCGTTATCAATGCTACAAGAGGATGTTATAATACAGGAGGTGGAACAAGCTTCTAACTCCGACAAAATCACTGAAGCTATCAACACATGTGGGGGCAGCACCTCCTATGCGGGATTGGCTGGGATTGAACAGACTAGAAACGCAGCTAAAAACAGTTATCAAGAACCTGCTAGAAAAATTGTGGGTAGCTCATTTATGGGTGTAAGAGGTACTGACCTTAAGAAAACAGGTCGAGTTAGACAGTCCCCTCCAAAACTAGTTATCCATGATTAATTTAGGAGAATGGAATACTAGAGGGCTAAATGACCCTCTCAAGCATGTGGAGGTAAGAAATCTTATTCATATCAATAACATTAAGATTTGTGGTTTGGTTGAGACTAGGGTGCATGCTAGTAATAAGGATAATGTTAGGAGTAATCTGCTTCCTAATTGGTCTTATTTAGATAATTATGAACATCATCATCTTGGGCGTATTTTGCTTATGTGGGATCCAAATTGGGCTAGAGTTTATCATTTGTTTAGCTCTGACCAATGTATCTTTGCTAGAGTATCGATCCAAAATGGTCCTTGTGTTATTGTAACTATTGTTTATGGGCACAATGCGGCAGACAAGAGGGAAGATCTCTGGAATATAGTTTCAAGGTTTTCTATATCTAATAAACTTCCGTGGTGCCTTTTAGGGGATTTTAATGCGTGCCTGTATAATAATGAAAAAACAGGGGGGATTGAACTGGAGCCTTCTTCTCTTAGCAGTTTCCAAGAGTGCTTACAAGATGCTCAGATTTTCGATTGCCCGTTTGTAGGATGCTTTTATACTTGGTCCAACAAGCAAGACGCTGCTTCCAGAATTACTTGCAAGTTGGACAGAGTTCTGATCAATCTTCAGTGGTTGAATATCTTTCCAGATTCGTCTGCAGATTTTCTAACTTGTGGGATTTCTGATCATTCTCCCATGACCTTAAGTATTTTCCAGGGCAGAGGTAACGGCCCAAAGGTGTTTAGATACTTCAACACTTGGGCGGAAGAGGATGACTTCTTACTTATTGTGAATCAGGCTTGGAGCTTGGAGATCCGGGGTACTCCTATGTATCGCTTTGTGACAAAATTAAAGAATGTTAAAAAGTTCCTGATTGCTTGGCAAAAGAGTAGATTTAACAACTTCAGTGCTCAAGTGGAGGCAGCTAAATCTCATCTTGACACGGTGCAAAAAGACCTTCAGGTGACTCCTAATTGTCCTGTTACAATCTCAAGTGAGAGGGAAGAAGTCCATGTCTATGCTAAGAAGGTGCGTCATGAGGAGTCAATGAAGAAGCATCAGTCCAGGTTTCAGTGGCTGAAGTTAGGGGACAACAACACCAACTTCTTCCACAAAACGATTATTGAGAGAAGATCTAGGAACATGATTCTCACCCTCTATGACTCGGGAGGCAACAAGCTTACTACAGATGCAGATATTGCTAAGGAATGTGTTTCTTTCTACACTGACTTATTCGGCAATCAGTCTGATTACCCTTTTGACTCTGCGGCTTGGGACCAGATTGATCTTACCAATCAGGTTGCCTTGGAGGAGGCCAATATCTTAACTAGTCCTGTTTATGCGGATGAAATCATACTCTCCTTATCCTCTATTGATTCGGACAAAGCTCCGGGGCCGGATGGGGTTTCTTCTCATTTCTTCAAGCACTGTTGGCGTATAATTGGCTCTGATTTCATCAAGGCCGTCAAGAGCAGCTTCTCGAGTACAAAATTACTAGGTGAGGTTAATGCTACTATTGTGTCTTTGATTCCAAAAATTAAAAATGCAACCACTCTAAATGATTTTAGGCCAATTGCTTGATGCAATGTTATGTATAAGTGAATCTCCAAGATTCTAATAATCAGGCTTAAGAATGTGGTAAAGAAGGTGGTAATTCCTTGCCAGTCTGCTTTTATTTCAGGACGTTCTATCCAGTATAATATCATGTTAGCCCATGAACTGCTGAGAAACTATCATAGGAACAATGGGAAACCAAAGTGCGCCCTTAAGATTGACTTGAGGAAAGCGTATGACTGCATCAGGTGGGATGCTGTGATCAGCACGCTAAGGAAAATTGGTATCCCTAATAAGTTTATTGATTGGATAAGCATGTGTATGACTAAACCTAAATTCTCTATCATGGTGAATGGGACTTCGCATGGCTATATTGAGGGGAAAAGGGGCATTAGGAAGGGATGCCCTTTGTCGCCTTATCTATTTGTTCTTGTTATGGAAGTTTTTAACTCGCTTATGCTGAGGCAGGTAGACATGGGTTTATTTTCTCTCCATCCAGGATGCAAAGATCCTATCATTACGCACCTCTGTTTTGCAGACGATTTATTGGTATTCATGAAGGGAGATGTTCATTATGCAACGGCACTGGCTCACACTCTAAACACCTTCTCGAACATGACTGGCCTGGTTGTGAATAAATCAAAGAGCAACATCTTCATCTCCTCTGTCGATGAGAATTCTGCTGCTAATATTAAAGCTGTTTTGGGGTTTGAAGTAGGCGTTTTACCAGTGAGGTACCTTGGCATTCCTCTTCTTTCTACAAGACTTACTCATGAGGACTGCTCTCCTTTATTGGACCATATCATCGCCAGAATAAAGTCGTGGAAATCTAGAACTCTATCCTTTGCTGGTAGGGCTCTCCTGATCAAGGTAATATTAAGTGGGATGTTAATTTTTTGGTTATCTTGCTTCGTTCTCCCTAAGAAGACTGTGAACCTAATAAACTCTACCTTTCGAAAGTTTCTTTGGTCTGGAATCGATCTTATGTATAAACAGCCTGCAGTTAAGTGGGAAACTACTTGTCTCTCGTATAGTGAAGGTGGTCTAGGCATTAGGTGTATAGAAACAAATAACATTGCTTCTAACCTTCGCCATATTTGGGATATCGTGGAGAATAAACCTACAATCTGGGTTGATTGGGTTAGGAAAAATTTGATAAAAGGAAAGGATTTTTGGCACATTAATGTTCCCTCTGACGCTTCATGGTGTTGGAGACGAATTATAGACCACAGAGAGGTGGCTAAGCCTTTTGTGCTGCACCTGCTAGGCAATGGCGAGAATACAAAGCTTTGGAAGGACAACTGGCTTCCACAAGGTAACCTTTTTAGCGACTTTCCTCCGCACCTAAAGTATGATTCTATACATCATTTAGAGGCACTTGTGAGTAGCTTACTGTGTAATGGAGAGTGGAGTATTTCCCCAAACTTGATGAATGCTATAGGGAACCATTATGATGACATTCTTAAGGTCAAAATAGATATCATGATTGAGGATATAATTGTTTGGACAGCGGGGGACTCTGGTGATTATACTCTTAGAGATACTTACAATGCTTTGAGGGGTAACGTCTCGAAGGTCTTTTGGCAGTCTCTTGTGTGGTTCTCTAATTGCATCCCGAAACACTGCTTCATTGTCTGGGTTACTCTGAATAGAGGCTTAAAGACTAGATCTAAACTCCTCTCTTGGGGTATGGAAGTGGATCCTGTGTGTGTTATGTGCAATCACATGATAGAGGATGACTTCCATATTCTGTTTAATTGTCATTACTCGGTTTCTGTATGGGATAACCTCTACCTTTTACTGGGATTAAAAACTATAAGACACAATGATTGGGACGATCAGATACGCTGGTGTGTGAACAATATCTCAGGGAACAAGGCTATAGGCACTTTGAGGAAACTAGCATTCAACGCTTCCATTTATCATATCTGGGGTGAAAGAAACCGTAGAATCTTCTCCAACAAGTTTCTCCAACCAGTGATCTTGATGCATCTTATCTATGACGATGTCAGGATGAAGCTGTCTTCTTTTGATACTTGTATGGTGGATACTATTGATCACAGGAACCTCGCTGCCTTGTGGGATTTTATGCCTAGACTTATTACTCCCAAGAAGACCCCTGTAACCTGGATAAAATTAGGGAATGGTGAAGTGTCTATTAACACAGATGGAGCTTTAAATGATAATGGAGCTGGTTTTGGTGCAATCATAAGGGATGACGCAGGTGAACCTCTTAGTGCAGCAACTGGAAGTTCTCCCCAGGGTCAATTTCCTTGCATGAGCTTCAAGGGGTTGAAGCAGGATTAAAGCTCGCTATTAAGAATGGCTGCAGGAAAGTTTCTTTACGTTCGGACTCCAAGACTGTTATATCATATCTCTCCAAGGAAAACCCGAAGCCGCCGTGGTCTTGCCATCATGTTTGGGAATCGATTAGAAGACTCCGTAGACAGATTTAGATATGCAGTGCTGTGCATACTCTGCGTGAAGCAAACAGAGCAGCTGACCTTATTGCTAGCTACCTTCCTAGTGGAGAATTTGTGGAGCTTATTCCAAGCTCCTTTGCTGAGGATTTGAAGAAAATCATCAAGGATGATGCAGAGGGTAAAGTCTATACCAGAAACGCCTAAGTAGAGTTTGTTCTACCCCGTGTTCTATGAGGGGTTTTTTTTCTCCTTTATCTTTAGTTTCTTTGTTCCTTTTTTCCTTTTCTTTGTAGGTTGGGGTCTCCTTAACCCCCTCACCTTTCCAAAAAAAAAAAAAAAAAAAAAAAAACTGCTTCTGCTGTTCATAAGTTGTATTCTTTGGCGGGGGTTGAATGAACTGAAACTTCTCTTCGTAGAGATTGAACAATAACAACATCTCCACCTCGTCACCCCCCTCAGTTTTTATTATTACCTTCCAAGCCACATCCACCACCTAAACTACAAAAGGCCGATGTATGGTTGCAAAACTGTGTAAGCACCACAACCAACATATGACATACAAGGTAAACCATTGCAGTAACCAACCAGTTCATTTATACGTTTATGATAAAGATGAGCATGTAAATACTTTAAGTGTAGAAGATTCTCAATAAAACAGTGAGTACTTTCTCTGGGAGCAACTTCGAAAAACTGACCGTTAAAGTAATTAGTAACCCCGACCTTAACATTTGCAAGACTAAAGATTAGTTTATGTTGTTTTTGTGATTGGAAAAAGTGCGAATAGGCTAAGAGTTTATCGTTATGAATCGAGTAATACCAGGATTTCGAGACTGCAGCACAACGCATCAGTGTCATACTTGGTTTTTACTTTTGTTACTACCACAAGCAACTTTAACTTTTTTGCTCGTCGTCATAACTTAAATAATTTAATAAACAACTTATTGCTAAAACTAACTGATATTGGTACATATATACTGCAAAAAAATGATGGCTTGACAAGCAAGATAACACTCAGAATAAGGAAACCAAGAGTACGTATACCTTCCTTTTATGGGTCTTTCCTATAAATACAATTTCTCTCTCTTTTGATTTTCTCAGAGTTGAGAAACCAAAATCATCGTCATGGAGAACCTTCCCGCAGATATCATAGAAGACGTATTTTCTCGCTTACCCATTGAACCAACAATATTACAGTGCAAACGCGTATCCAAAACTTGGAGAGAGCTCCTCAGGAATTATAAAACTGGTGTGCTGTTCGCATATAAATCAGAAGGAAAAATACAACTTTACTATGGAGATCAGGATGAAGTAACTTTTGAGTCATACCACCCCAAAAAAGCACTTACGAGGCTTGAGCATGTCGAGTACAGTTCCGATGATGATAATTACATGGTTGGTTCAATCAACGGTTTGGTTTGTCTTTGCTATGGTATTTATGTTGGAAATGGTAATTTGTAATCTAGAGTTGTCTAGATTAGTTTAGAAGAGTGTAAAAGTCAAATGTTTGGAATTAGCTAGTTAGTCTAATTAGTTTAGAAAACTCTAGAAGTAGCTAGAGTAGGTAAAGATCAAGAGAAGTTGGTCAAATAACATAATGTAAAATATGTGAAAAAAATGTTAGTGGTTGAAGTTGGTAGTCAAATTAGTTGACATTTTGGAAAACTCTAGATATAACTAGAGTAGTCTTGTAAGCCTATAAATAGGCATTTGTAGTATCATTTGTAAGTTGTAATAGAAGCAAGAAGTGATTAATAAGATTAAGAGTTTGTGAGAGTTTAAGTGTTAGTCTTGCTTCCTAGGAGCTCTATACGAGCAACACAATTATGCTCGTATATCTCCGAAGTTTCATTTCCAAATTCGAACATGGTATCAGAGCGGAGGTTCGATCCATATGGGGTGTGTAAGCTGCGCGAATCAAAATATTTGTGGAGTTTAAAGCAAACGCGATAGTGAAGGTATGATTCTCAACTATACAAAGTGTTGAGTTTTCATTGTTTGTTTTAGATCCCGTATGAAAGTTATCACCCATGTCTAAATAAAATGAGTTTTGAGAGAAGAAGAAGAAGAAGAAAAAAAACTAAAAAAAAAAGAGAGAAAGAAAAGATGTTGCTCGTGAAGTTTAAGTTAAATAGTTTTGATATGCAAAACGTCTCCAAAAAATAATAAATGAAAGCTAAAAAGAGAAATGAGAAATTGTAGGGAGTGCATGTGGAAAAGAGTGCACTTTCTGACATGGCATGGGAAAATCCATGTTGTCACGAGATTTTAATCCTCTACTCGTGACGAAAGGTAGCCGAGTGAAGGCTTGAAAGGCCGCGTAAAGGCCGGGCCAAGTGAAGGATGAGATAGTGGGAACGCACCCACTGAGAGGCTAGCAGAGTGATAAGCTAGCTGGAAGAAAAGAGGATGGAGAAAAGAAGCTTTGGAGACACTAGAGAAGATGAGACGATGTCGATGCGAAGAAATGTTGGACTTGAGAAAAAGAGAAATTACACCACGATAAGGAGAAGTAAAAGATGAATGATATTGGGTGAAGATCGAACTACGAAATGGAGATTACAAATTAGGAGGGGATGTTGGAAATGGTAATTTGTAATCTACAGTTGTCTAGATTAGTTTAGAAGAGTGTAGAAGTCAAATGTTTGGAATTAGCTAGTTAGTCTAATTAGTTTAGAAAACTCTAGAAGTAGCTAGAGTAGGTAAAGATCAAGAGAAGTTGGTCAAGTAACATAATGTAAAATATGTGAAAAAAATGTTAGTGGTTGAAGTTGGTAGTCAAATTAGTTGACATTTTGGAAAACTCTAGATATAACTAGAGTAGTCTTGTAAGCCTATAAATAGGCATTTGTAGTATCATTTGTAAGTTATAACAGAAGCAAGAAGTGATTAATAAGATTAAGAGTTTGTGAGAGTTTAAGTGTTAGTCTTGCTTCCTAGGAGCTCTATACGAGAAACACAATTATGCTCGTATATCTCCGAAGTTTCATTTCCAAATTCTATCAATTTGTAATCCCGTAACCGGAGAATTCTTTCGTTTCTCATACAGAGAACTAGAATTTCATGGGTGCCCTCAAGGAATGGGATTTGGATACCTTCCTTCTACCAATGAGTATAAAGTTGTCAGAACTGGGTTCTCAAACCAAAGGCCGCAGGGACAGGAACATGTTGAGGTATATACTCTTGGCTCTCAATATGGGTGGAGAAGGAAAAAAAATATCCCTTACAGATTCTCTAAGACATGCATCTTTGCTAATGGAGCAATTCATTGGATGTGGAACACATATGAAAAAGGCAGAGGCGAACAATATAATATTCTCTAAGCCAGGCATCTTCAAGGACGTCCCATAACCACCTGTATATGATCCTTATGGTTATGTTTATGCTGAACTCATGCTCTTGGGGGGTAACTTGTGTGTTATTCATAACAGACACTATATTATAGATGTATGGGCATTTAAAATAAACACTATAAGATTATGGACGCCCACAGTAGAACACGAAAAGTACTACGACGACAATTGGAGTTGGACTAGAGATTTAAAACTCCCATCGATGTTATCAAGGACATTCGCAATTACGAAAAGAAAAGAAGTTATAACATGGCGACATCACCAACAACTATACTGCTATAATGCTGATACATCAACTGTAACTAAATCTTGGGATGGCGGTCATATAGGTGTTTCATGACTTCAAGCTATTCCTCACATCAACACCCTTGTTTCTTCAAAAGAATTAGTAGAATGCTTTATTCATTATGGTGAGTGTCAAAAGTATCAGGGGTTGAGACAACGTTGAAGCTGCAATGTTAGCTTGTTAGTCCAAGAACAGATATTCTGTTGATTAAAAATGCTTATTGTCTAATATCAAAGAGTTTCAAATTTTCTTTTTCCTTTATTATAATGTTTTACAAAAGAGCACCTTGTGAAAAACACTTTCTGAATAAGCCATTCTAATTATTTTAGTACTGAAATTAGGCATTTTTCTAGTCTTGCCTGTTAGAAATTCATCATGGGATTAAAACAATTCTAGCATGATCAATAAAATCTAGGACAATCATGTTTACTACCAAATTAATAGGGACATAAGTTCGAATCATACCTGGAGCTTTAGCCATAGTTTTCTTCTAGAACATTTACTTATGATGCTGATGCTTGGGAGTGTATGTCGATGGATATTTTTCAGAGAATCAATGATATTCCTCTTACCAATTCTTAATAGTTACTAGATTTAGTGATGATGCTATTAGTAACCTCTATTATTTGGAAAAGGATTAACCATTATGTATCTCAAGGTTGGTATTTATAGATAAGTTTCCTTATCATCAAAGGAACTTATGAGATAAGATCATACTACAAACCTCCCTGCTAGACCTTTCTTTCTAGAATTTTATGGAATTCACGGAATGGAGGTTTGTTGGTAATGGTTTCTCTCTTGGACCAAGCCCAGTTACGTCGGGTCATTGGGCCACAAAATCCAACATTCTCCCACTTGGCCCATAAGACCCGTCGCAGAACCAATACATTACAGAAGGGCTTGATATAGCATATGCGCGCGACCTTTATTGAGAGTCTTCGATCCATTACCATAAGTCATAATATCATTATATAGCAATGTGTTAATGCGAGTCATAGCGGTCATACATCAATTAGCGACATACTTCCTTCCATGTACTACAACATTAACACATTACAAAATAATGAAAACATAATTTCTTTCCGTTCATAAGGCTAGACACCATAAGAGCCTTAAAAACATCAGTTTTAATAACCAAAGATTCCTGTAATATTCATTCCATCAAAAATTGTGTGCACATATGGAATAACAGGAAATACAGAAACAACACATTACATGAGATCTCAAAAGGTGTTGTAGAAAGTAATACTTTATCCATATCTCAACTATCATAAATGGTCAATACATTACGATGCAATTTATTCTTCAAGGAATCAAGTGGAAATCCTCGTTTTCATTAATGGATGTGCATTAATTCACAAGCTTTTGTACTTGCATTTTCGACATTAACTTGTTGTTTCTGATCCTCTTTATATATAATGGGAAACTCTATCTTTATATGCTTATTAGCATACATGATTTCACCATTTATAGCTTAAGAGAAAGAGATTGTTGTGCACAATAAATACTCAACCACTTGGATATAATGTTGACATAATCCAAGTCTTGAGATAGAGTTACACAACTTCAAATTATGGTATTGTCATATACCACATATCAATTCAGATTCCAAAGTAAATGAGGCAGCTACAGTTTCCTTATGCTTCATTTAGTTACACCTCTACATTAGCATAGAGTCGTATGATATGACTCTATGAATCATAAACTTAAAAATGAATCTGAACAGTTCACCTTCGACTAATCAATTATATGAAGGCACATACATTTACTTTAATGTTCTATAATAAGTTATATTCCTGGGTTACTTTGACGAAAACCAAGAATACATATTATAGAACTCCATAAATATCATGTGAAACACATAATACATGAAAATCCTCAATTGAGGAAGCACAAGGTATTCCTTGCATTTTCTTTAGATTTATAGACTACCATTATATAGGACTGATATCTGTTACTCTTATGTGTAATTTCAACAATAACAGAGAAACTGTCCATGCCATAAATCTTAGGACTTTGCTTTACTGGAATTTTATTCACTCCACAAATGCAAGATTCCCCTCATTAATTTAGAAGTTATTTAACAAGGATTTTATTGGTTTAAACAAAACACAAAGATTTCCAAAAGAAATGGCGACTAACATGTCATCAACATACAAAACAGTATATAAGTACTTACTCCCACTAATCTTCAGATTTATAGCTTAATCGAGAAATAATTTCTCAAAGCTGAAGATTACTACTAAGATGGGTCTTTAGAAGTCCATATACTGATTCCTCAAGATGACATGCTAAAATTCCAATTTTCTATTTAGAGAAACCTTTCAGTTCCTTTATCCTCTAAGTTTCTATTGGACATAATTGTTCTAATGTTTGTTTGATGAAGATCCAAGCAGTTATGAGACATCAAATTTAATAATATATGACCTGACACTTGTTTGATCCAAAAATTTAGTTCCTCAATATATCCCATACTATCAGACAAAACATCAAATTTCTTTTCATTCTGAAATTTGAATAACTCAACTGATTATGTCTCTTCATAAATTGGATCATATAAAATCATTACGGGAATAATAAATCAATTATTGAAAAAATTTCATAGTTTACAACTCCCACTAGATTAACCATTATCAAGTGTCTAATTTCAAATAGCTTTGTACTATAATTAAGACAATCAAATACACATATCCCTTGTATTAGTTGTCTTTATTAATACAATTCTTTCATGTAGGTGGAAAAATCTGGTCTTCGTTGCTCAACGTGATCATCCTATACTAGGTTTCCATATACTCAAAAACTGATAAGATTCTTGAGATAAACTTACCAGAAACTAAGTTTATGATGTCTGCAACAACTTTATAAGTTTTCACCCACAATATAACATGCAGGTATTAACTATGTCCAACACATAGCACAATTATTCTTAACAGAAACAATTATGTGCCTTGGGCATTGTGCATTTCACACAATACAAAAATTCTTGGAATTCGGCTATAAGACAAAAATGTTACCTTTAACTCATCATATTTAGAATATATTCATCATTTCGTTCAAACTTAATACATTCACCTTTCCATCTGATAAGAATTCAAGCCCTAGTAACAAAACACTACTATCCATGTTTATTACCTGTAGCTAATTATCAAACAAATGTAACTATAATGTGAAAACCATTGATAAATAGGATGACATTCACTTTACCGAAAGTCCCTAACAATTATCATGAAAATCTCAAGAAATTATGGAATCACAATATTCGCAAATATATTTCCTTGTTGCTTAAATCCTGATTTCTCTCGAACCAAAAATGTTATATGGTCCGAATCACAGATTTGCATTAACCTAAAATAACAAGGAACTATCACTTTGCCACTGCATCCATAATGTGACTATGTTACCACAATATCACTCAATATGCTTATGCATCCTCCCACTCTTATCATATTTCATGATAGGATCTAAGTGACCTTTAATGTGCTAACTAAAATCATTCAGTTGCACCACGATTTACCGATCACCAAGAGAAAAGATATGACGATATCATGATGCTATCGACAATAATTAACATAAATTTTCAAGAAAAATCATACTTCCGAAACTTCTCCTTTGGGATGAAATTCCGACCTACACAACATTCATTTCTATGCCATTCTATTAGCTATAGTTTCCAATGTACCATACATCCCCAAAACTAAAAGGTCTTAACATATCTGTGTTTGTCAAAGCCATGAGAATAACATATACTAATTACTTCACATAGTGATATCTTTGGACAAATCACTAATACCATAATTAATTAGAATATGTAATAGAAAACAACGTTTACACATCTCTTACCGAGTTCACCATACTTCAAGGGTTATCTTTGCAACCCAATTTATTGATTGAACTCGATGCGATTCAGATGACATTAACATGCAACTAATATGCCAACATTATGTGCAGAACAATTAAATGCAACCAATACGGTGGCAAAATAAATATCAGCTTGTCATGTAATCTCCATGGCATAAGCTTGACACCTTTGGGTATCAAATTACTCTAATTAGGAGAGACACCTAATTACTTCAACCAATGAAGTCTTTGGGCAAGTAATCAATTTCTGTAATTAGAATATGCAAGCGATCCTGTCACCATAATTCTTAAGAAAGTTTATCCCTTTCAATTGGACACTTTGGCAGCACAATTTAACTGATAAACTTCATATACTATTTAGGTCACATTCATAATATATATGCACCGAAGATGGATAAACTGAGACATCAAAATTATTCCTTTGGGAGGAATTATACATAAATTGTATCCAATATATGACCCAAAATGTCAGTTTGCTATATATAGTATTCTTAAATATTTCATATTATATGGTACCTTTGGGTACCAAAATAGCCTTCGTATAAGAATACGTGATCTAATTATTTCACTAATGGTATCATCATATTTTTATTTTTTTTATTCGAGATATACCAAATTAGCTCGGAATCAAACAACTAGTTTATCATACATGAGTCTAACCCATATGGGTGGTTACTTTGGTAATCCAATCAAATGGTTAAACTCCATAATCATTACAGGGTCATATATAATACATACATGGCATATTTTTAATCATTTCAAATGGTACATAATTAATTATTATAGGGTCATTCATGGCATATTTAATCATTTCAAAAGACCATATGCATAGTGATATAGGCAGACGTAAGGCATACTAAATATAATCATAGCTACACTAGCAATATTCTTGATTCTTTAATAGTGTCACATTAGCTAGTGTATACGGTTGGTCGGAAAGAGTGTCAACTTAATAACTACGTACAAAGGATGGATCCCAGCAAATCATCGCGTTAGCAACATTTACATAAAGTCATCGGCATATAAGATCTACAAACAATTCATGATCTTATCCTTATCACCTTATCATCCCTATAGATTAACTTTAACTCATCATTATAGGTCGGCTAACAAGGATGATCCAATTAAATTAGTCAACGTGGAAAGCAATTTTATACTAAATCAAATTTTAAAAAGAATAATCAAGACGGCCAAAAAAAAAAAAAAAATCCAGATAAACACGTTGACCATTAAAAATATACCACGTTATAATGTGAACCCAATTTTTTTTTTTTTTTTTTAATCTATTGGGAGTTTTTCCTTACATGGCATTCATGCCTCGTTAACCTCCTGAGAGCCAAGTTAAAAATAAACTCCGGACCCACGCAATCATTTAAATTTAGGGCTTTTTGATAAAGTACCCCTACACTTCACTTTACACTAAAAAAATGCCCCAGTTTTTTTAACATTTGTTAAAGTACCCTTGCCTTGACCGTTTTATTCAAAAAACGGTAAACATCAGTTAGCAGTTGTTAACGCTTAGGTGGCGGGGTCAAAATGTCCAAAAAGCCCTTCCTCCTTAGTAGAGTTGGATTTTCTTGAATCGCCGAGTCGAGTCAACTCCATTTCTTCTACTGCTCCATGAATACTAATCTGATCCAACAGAAATTTATACCACACATTCATAGATATATCACAGGCATTGTATCAAAATTTCATAGAAATGTAACGGTTAAAACCTAATTTACCATTGATTCTATAAGTTCATCTCAAACTGAATTTGTACAAGTTCACATGTAAAACTCAGTTGGTTGGGGTACTTCTCTAACTCATATTTGAGTGAAATGTTTACAGCAACCTCATAGACTAAATAGGTTACTCCCATTAAAATTTCAGGTCATTATACACTGTACACCATCTATTTTCATAGGTTTATATCGCTGGACAATGATCTGAAATTTGTAGGAATGTAATCTGAATCTGGTTGGTTTTATCACATCTCCATCACCGATCGGACTAAATTTTTAACGAGGTTTCATAATACTGTAACAAACAACATATATGAAAATTACATAGATCCAATGGTTTGATTTAAAACTAAGATACAAACAAGAGCTATGGATTTTGGTGCCAACTTTCTTTATTCTTAGATTTAGTGTAGGGGTTTATGGTAATTTTATCAATTTGCTTGACTAAGTAAACGACCGTGGACTCAATATGTGGGCCCAAAACGTGATAATAGATGGTAAGGGAAATTTAACAAATGTTAAAAAAATGGGGGCATTTTTTTAGTATGTGTTTTCATACGAGGGTACTTTATCAAAATTCCCTTTAATTTATTGCCTTAAATCATTCATGTTCCCATTTTTGACGGTGGTGGTTCAAACAAATTTTTAGGTGGAACTTATGATCATTGTTTTGCATCATTGAGTCATATATAATAGCATATTTTATCATTATAATTGCAAAGTAATCAAGACATGAATAGTAATGGAAAGCCATGTCATATGGAAGATATTAAACAAATGCAATTTTGTTCCGGAGCCAACAATACGTCCCATGTTCACATTATTTACCCCATGAGCATTTGACAATAAAAAATATGTGAACTATAGTGGACAACTAATCATGATGTTCATAATTTTATTGACCGCCAAGTCTACCATCGTAACAAGGCATCATTAACAGTAATGAGTTTGCAAGCAAAAGAATTACCGTTGACCGATTCATTTTATCACCGCCATAATGTGAACTTGAACAGTTGAATTCTCAGCACCTCTATTTGCTGGCTATCAAAACAGAAAATAAGCCAGTGCAAAGTTGACACGATCTCAACCATATATTCACGCTTAAGCAGTTTAAAGGGAAAAACATTGATCCTAACATCATGTACATACTTGATCGGTCTATGATCACTAAAAATAGTTCTGCCTGAAAATGAACACTGGATATTAAACATGAATTTTTGTTTTCTTCTAGGGCCTTCCTATATCCACCTTTGAGTCGGCTGAAAAACTGCTAACCTTAAATAGCTTGCCACGTCAAGAGAAGTGTCATAATGGTAAAACTCAACTCCATGAAAGTTAACCAAATAGGTATATGCGCGACATTATAGCAAAATAATTACAGTATCTTGATAAAACGAAAAAGTTTTATTCACATTTAGTCGGTCAAAATCTAAAATTCAAGATAACTAAATATGGTTCTATAGACACGTCATCATCTTCTCGAGAAGAAAATACGGTGATATTTTCAGATGCAATTAATCTCTTATAACATAGTATAAAATCAGCCAACATTTTACTATTTCATAATGAATTGAATCAACCACTGTTATTTAACCATTTTATAACATTAGTACTCTGTGTTTGAATTCAAATCATCACCAACGCAATACATTTAGCATGCTTTGACAGAGACCAAAAAATCATCCAATCAATCATTAATTCTTAAAACATGAATACCCAGAATTTATGATTATAGCAATACCAACGTCATCATCACGGAAAAATCACCCAAATGATTATTGCTTTTATAAGGATTAAAACTGACAACAATTAACTATTTCTTAAAATTACTATTATGAGCAAACAAGAAAATCCAACCTTGCTCTGATACCAACTGTTAGAAATTCATCATGGGATTAAAACAATTCTAGCATGATCAATAAGATCTAGGACAATCATGTTTACTACCAAATTAATAGGGACATGAGTTCGAATCATACCTTGAGCTTTAGCCAAAGTTTTCTTCGAGAACATTTACTTATGCTGCTGATGCTTGGGAGTGTATGTCGATGGATATTTTTCAGAGAATCAATGATATTCCTTTTACCAATTCTTAATAGTTACTAGCTTTAGTGATGGTGCTATTAGTAACCTCTATTATTTGGCAAAGGATTAACCATTATGTATCTCAAGGTTGGTATTTATAGATAAGTTTCCTTACCATCAAAGGAACTTATGAGATAAGATCATACTACAAACCTCCCCGCTAGACCTTTCTTTCTATAATTTTCTGGAATTCACGGAATGGCGGTTTGTTGGTAATGGTTTCTCTCTTGGACCAAGCCCAGTTACGTCGGGTCATTGGGCCACAAAATCCAACATCGCAAAAGAAAGATAAATAAATAGAACCCTATTTTGGGGCAGCCTCAAAATTTTTGGGGCATTCATATAGGACAAAAAATGGGTGCCAATAGTAATTCAATGGTTGCCCTTATCCTAATGGTTGTTAAGTTACTATAATATCCCTTCCCAATTTAAATTACATTACTACCCTTCCACTTAATTAAATTCTAATCCTAAAACAATCCCACTAATTAACCCATCCCACTAATTAACCACCCACTAATTAACCTCCCACTAATTAACACACTAATCCGTTACTTATAAAAAAAAATAAAAATTAAGTTTTAAAAACAAAAACCCCTCTCTTTCCCTCTTCTTCCCATCTTCTTCTCCAAAATTTCAGAAAAAATTTTCTTTGATTTCGTTGTTGATTGCAGTTGTAAATAGCACCTCGTGTTAAGCGATGCCCTAGAAATACGGTGCCGAATCCTGGTTTATCTTCCGTAGCATCTCAATCTAGGGATTTTGAGAAAGATGGAGATGAAGTGGATACCGGATCGATTGGTGTTGGAGAGGGAGAGATAGAGGCCGATTCTTTAAAAGTGCACATAGAAAGGTATTTCCCACAAACCCATTATTTATTTTTGCGTATTTCGTTGATTTATGACCTGAAATCGATGATTCGGCCTCGTTTTTTTTAGTATCAGGTTCATGTTCGGCAGCACAGTCCCTGCCGAATTTGTTTTTTTTACCCAGATGAAGAATGGTTCGGCTAATAATATTTCATTCGGCTTATTGCGATAAAGTTCTAATGTTCTGAACCTTTCTCTGACAAAGGATATAACTGTAGTACATTTTATTCGGCTCATATTGATAAAACTCGTATGTGCCGAACTTTAATCTGTTTATGGCCAATAGATTCCTCTAAAGTTATCCAGTTATAGGTGAGTTATGAAAATGTGTGGTATAATGATATTTATTTAATTTGAAAAACTAATTAAGGTTTGTCATTTGTTTTAGAACCCATCCCGGAAAATACAAGGACAAGCTTAAAAGGAGAACAATGGAAGTGACTCCTTCTAACTCAAAAACTCCCAAACCTCGAGGTGGTGGCATAAAGAACTTACATGCAGGCAAAAGTGGTATTGACACGACTTTCTCTTTGCCCGTAGAACAAGAGGATCACAATGATGAAGAAGGTCAAGAAGAAGAAGAACTAGAATAAGAAGAAGAACAAGGACAAGAGAAATTTGTTAAATCAAGGGAGACAGGTAAGCACATTCCTCATCCGGATAATGTTATACGTCCTCGGAGGGATGGTTTTCCCCATGGTCTCCCTGAAGATGGTGGAAGAGTGTTGATTGGATATAAGGAGTCATGGGCCAAGAGAATTTATGAGACTCCAGATCACAGGGATGCAGTCCGCGTACTTAGACACCAAACCGCTACACACTGGGATATTTTCAACGAGGCTCCTGAGGTGGTGGATTTAGTACAAGGCTCTGGTTTATGGCCTGCTATTTTCTATGCACAAGATGGTTTTGATGCAGTTACAAACTCAGCCTTTTGTGAGAGATTTTTTCCGGAGACTTACACATTTCATCTCCCCTTTGGCGAGATGTCAATTACTCCAGACGATGTACAGAAGATTAGTGGTCTTAGAACGCATGGGAAAAATGTGTACTCAGCGGTTTATGAAATGACTTGGGACGAGTTGTATGTACTTGCTGAGGAAACTCTTGGTTGGCCAAAAGACAAAACAGAATTGGAGTTTGCCTGCGCTGCTAAAGAGGTGAAGTTTGTGGATTCTTGCACATAGAAGTTGAAGAAAATCAAGTTGACCGCTTTGAAAAAGTGTTTTGGAGACACAAAGGAGAAAATTTCAAAGGGGGAGTTGGTTATGGACGAGGTCATAGCTAATCGCACTACTACCGCATATTTATTGTATACTTTAGGAAGTGTTATATTTCCCGATAACAATGGAAACAAGGTTAATGCTCAATACCTCCAATTGTTAAGGGATTTGAAAAGATGCCACAAGTACTCTTGGGGAACCGCAGCCCTTTCTTTCTTATTTGAGCAACTTGGGACTGCGTCTAGGTTAACAAGTAGAAACATTGGAGGTTATTTCACAATGCTTCAGGTAAGTTTACACATTGTAGTTCCATTTTTTAGAAAAACTCGGATTTCAATTTTGATTCTTATGTATGCCGAACCTTTTTTTCAAAGGTTCGGCTGTGTATAATATAGTTCACATATCCGAACTTTCGTGATTCGGCCTGAAATAGGTTTTTACATTAAGCCGAAATTTATTCTGTTTCCCAGAGTTATCAACCTCCATGATCCAATTCTAGGGATCCTAATAAATAAGTTATTTGTTTTGTTTTTTATATTGTTGGTGCAGGTATGGATATATGACCATTTCCTGGATTTGAATTTAGCCGAGGAAGATGCTAAATGGGTGGACACATTCCCTTCCTCGGGAAAATGGATTTTCAAGGAAAATAAGAAGAGGAATAAAAAGCAAATCTTGATAGCGTTGTGAGAAAAGTTAGACTATTTGAATGTTGAACAAGTTGTATTTCAACCATACAAAAAGGATGAAGAAGATGATGAAGTTGTTGAGGATGAAGATATGCCGTTGGGGATGTACTATGGGCCATTGTTTTATCCCGAAGGCTTTATATTATTTGATCCCCGTCGAGTACTCCGTCAATATGGATTTATCCAAACGATTCCGGTGCCTGAGGAATCAAAGTTCAAGTTGTTGCCCAAGTGTTCTAAGGGAACAAAGAGTAAGGAAAGTTCATGGAATGGCGAATATGATCCCGATCCTACCATTGATTGTTGGAATAAATTGGAAGATAACAAATTAAGTTGGGTTGACTTAGAAGAGTTGCGTGAGGATCCTTGTGAAGTCGACCCGGCTTATATAGATTGGTATAACCAAATCTCACATCCTTTAATCATTAATAGGGAAAGTCAAGCTTTGGTAGATGGTAATAGGGGAAAGCAAACACAAAATGAAGTCGATCCGAAGACGAGGAAGAACACCAAGGGCATGGTTGAAGATGTTTCGAAGTCTTACCGAACTATGGTATATTGACTGCATACTTTTAAACTTGTTTTCACTATTTTGGTCTAGTGTTGCTTATATGTTTTAACTATATTTTATCAGATTGCTGGGGGTAACGACGTGTTGAAGGCTATGAAGAAGAAAATTGATTGCAATGTGGATATGGCGGTGGAAGAGATAGAATATATGTACAGTCGTTGGGATGGAGTAATCAACAAAGGTGAAGGTGAGAGTGGAAGGGGTGATAAAAAAAGGGCGTGGTGGTGGAAGAGGCGGTCGTCCTCAATAGAGTATTATGTTAAATGGAAGTACACTAGGTTTTAATGCTTTAGTTTTAAGTAATGTTTGATTTTAGAACATATTTATTTACTTGAAGAAAACAATGTTATGTGTTTGGTTTTAGATTCAATGTTTTGATGTTTAACTACAATGTTATGCTTTTATGTTTAAGTGAAATACTAAGCTTTGAGTGCACTGCGATATGCAAGTTACAGGTCCAAGTTCGGCTTATTAATATGTTATCGTATTTGCCGAACCTGATACTGACCTTGAACAGTTTGGTTAGTTAAAAGCTCGGCTTATTGGTAATTAACGCGTATCCGCCGAACCTTATACTGTTACATTCCATAACTGTCTCAAGAGTAAGTTCGGCAGTAATTTCCATGTTACTAAATAGCCGAACCTAATAGCAAAGTATTAGAATTTTATAGAAACTTGTAAATTACTATACTATGTTGGAAAATATGGGTAAAAACAGAGGATGATAACACTAAAAGAAATTGTTGTTGTACTCAAAAGCTTTCAAGGCTCGGGTGATTTCTTTTAGACGATTATTTCTACCCTCCCAATATAAATTGGTGATTGCAACAGGTATGCGAAATAATGCCTTCAGGATACAATGAAAGCCCTACAACAGGAAATTGGATTCAAGGTTTGCACCCCTTGACCCAACCAAGAACACATGAGAGAGATTTCTGATGATGCTTTAGATGGAGAGAAAACAGGTTGAATTCATTCTCAAGAATGGGAGAATTCCTTCACTACTTATAGGGTTATTCATGCCTATTGGAGATGCCTCTTCACTTCCAAAAGACACATAAGGTGTCTGTTGGGAATGGTTGAGTCCTTTATGAACCATCACACCTATTAGAGGTGTCCCTTCATCTCCAAATAACATCCATTGTGTTTATCCAACACAGAACACTTCCCCATCATAGTGACAAACCAAAAACGAAAACAGTTTTATTTTCTAAGTTATTGAAAATATCCAACAATCTCCCCCTATTTTCAAAAACCAAAAACATAAAATAAAATAAAACTTATAAAACCGGAGTGGCTGTATCACTCAAGTGACTGCCTACGTACCCGAGTGGGATCAAGCCAACGTAGTTCAAGCACAATTGGGACTAAGCATCATCGCTGAAATCAATACATAAATGATAGGTACCTTCTGGGTTTGAACCTTCACTTAGTGTAAGAAACTCAAAGCCTTATCGAGATTCTATGGTGAAACCAGTCTTGAACCAAGTATCCCTTATGATAAAACCGGAGTCTCCACACATATTGATTCCATAAATCATGTGTTCTGTAGCCAAGCACTATAAAGGCCTTGTGCTTATATCCTTATTCATGAGTCTTCTTTAGAGAACGGTCTTCTTCTCTTAGGAAACGACCCACATTTCCATACTCATATAGGTAAGTCTCGAAGGTGTTTCTGCGAGACACCTTTTACTAATCACAGACTCATTAAGGATTTACATCCATCCTATTTTCTTGCAGAAAAACCAGCACTAACTTGAAATGGGAAGTTTTATGTTAGTGCTCCATAATCTACAGCCATAACTTGTTGGTACCACATTGAACCTTGTTTATCTTTTTCAAAACATAGGTTGGGTTTCTGCTATGGGAGATCAACCTTCCTTCACAGACCTTAGTCCCATTTCTATATACTTCATTGAAATTAATTCCTTTGGGAGACTCTTCATAAGTAGGTCTACCAAGCTTTTCTCCGTTTCAATGGTTAACTGCAATTACTCCTTTCTTGAGTAATTGACTTACCGTTCCTTGTCTAAGACTTGTATGTCTTGACTTTTCATTATAAGTCTTGTTAAAGACGTTATAGATCATATCCTGATTCACAATTAATCAAGACCTCCTGAGATGGCTTCTTCCAAAATAGGATCTCTACAAGTTAGGTTTTAAGCCATTTCTTCTCATGAATTGAATCTACTAATGTAATCAATTCTGAAAACATTACTAAAAATGTTCCTCTTTGATTTTACAAAATAATTGTAACTTCTCTAGTGATCCTAATTAACATTTACGGTTAATTCACAAGAAGTCATTATAGACTTGCATACACTAGAGGCATAGAAAATTTGTAGGCAACTTATATATTTGCTATCTCAACAAATATAATACCTTGATGAGTAACTCTTTTACTCATTCCAAATCCTCTACAAATTCATACCCAAAAAACATAGACAATGTCTATTTAACATTCTACATTATGTAATGCAAATGTTCATAATTTATGCATCGGTAATATCGTAACACCTTATCGTTGGATATTTGGTCGGCCGCCCAATCTTCCAATACGTTACATATTCACCGGTATTCCACTTTCCTTTTCAATGTCATTTAAGACATGCCAATTTCCAAAATTTGGAACCTATAATTCTTATGTAAGAATTATGCTCATGTCGTAAAATTGTTTTCTCAACAACTTTTGACAAATTACCATCCATAATAAAAGTATACATGACACTTTCATATAGTGTCTTCCCCTTCCATTTCATAACAATTCCCAAGTGCAATTAAGTGTCATGAAATGGGCTTACATACTTACCGTTGAGTAATTTCCAACGGTAAGTATCATGTATACTGAAATTTTCCAGAATTGTCACCCTTCAGAATTTTCCAGGAAGAAAAAACTCACCATTGAGTAATTTCCAAAAAATATTTCCACAGGTCCAAAAAATCTGATATTTGGCGTGGAGTATCTCCGAGATGTCTCTTATACTCGGTTAAAAGGATTAGTCCAAAATCATTTTCAACAGGGAGATACACCCATTTTCTATATCACATGTTCATAAAACATTTAAAACCATGCTTAGATTCTTTTACTTGGCCGAATCCAAAACCCTCACATGTGTTCTAGTTACGCTTCATTAACTTCTTTCCACTAAGACTCTCGATGGATTCAGAGCAAGATCACGGCATGTGATCACGTCTTCTCAAAGAGGTGATTCAAAGCATAGATCATGTCCAACATGTGACTCAAGGCATAGATCATGTCTTCTCAAAGAGGGACTTTGATCCCTGGTTTGGAAGCACACACATCACAAATACAATGGATTTCCAAAAACCGTCCATTACATTTATCCCCACATTTCATGACTATCTCCAATTGTAACGACACCACAAGTGCTACTAGAGGGAAATACTTTCCCTTCCTTCAGAACCACTTGCATCTTTTGAACCCAAAGTTTATATTTCAAGTTCAAGGATATAAACTGTCTTCATTAGTCCGTCTAATCAACGTACCATCATTGATCTATCAGAGGAATCTTAGGAATTGAACACCAATCCAAAATATATTATTTTGGAATAATTCACTAATTAACTCTTGACAAGAGTTACTAGGATCTATGGAAGCAACTTAGTTGGGAACTCAACTGTGGGTTCTTGTATCGAACAGATTTTATTACTGCAGATAAAATCATTCACTCCCAATACTGCACCATTTACTGATGCCTATTCACCATTAAAAGAATGGTGACGTTTCACAGAAAAGAAAACCTTCCGACGGAATATACCGTTACACAAAACTTAATGTGTTCATATTTAAAATGAACCGACACATTTAGGTTTGCAGGTTTTTGAACAACCCGCCAGATGTCGTAGAACTTGTATATACATACCAATCTGGAAGTTTCTAAATTATTAGAAACGGCACAATGAAAACAGCACTAAACCTTAAAACATATGTAACAACATATACGAGAAGTTATCAAGAGCAATTTGGATATATGCTTGATAATAAATCACATGAGAGGCGGTTATCGTGATCAGCCACTAAGAACGGCAAGAATTCTCAACATACGAACAGACCTACCAAGCATATCTTACTGTATAAAACGAAAACATCATAAAATGATAACCACGAATTGTATGATCAACAGATATCAACCGTCATTTTACAGTAAGGGACGTTCCTATGCAAAAACTATAAAGTGAAGTGCCACATGGCGGAGACTAAGTTCTCCGCTCTAAAGAGACAGTATCAATTCATTTCTTGCATAGAGAGCATGTTATGTTGACAAACAAAACGATGAATATAAAATTTCCAGAGATACCGAAACAAATGTCGAAAACGAATTGTCTTTAAGATTGTTGGAAATATTATACTTATCTCCGAAACGTGCTCTTTATATCGCTGTAACCATCTGTTAACGCAGAAATTTCACCCTCTATCATCTCGAAAAATTAATCGTCTAAAATTGTTGGAAAATATGGGTAAAAACATAGGATGATAACACTAAAAGAAATTGTTGTTTTACTCAAAAGCTTTCAAGGCTCGGGTGATTTCTTTTAGACGATTATTTCTACCCTCCCAATATAAATTGGCGATTGCAACAGGTATGCGAAATAATGCCTTCAGGATACAATAAAAGCCCTACAACAGGAAATTGGATTCAAGGTTTGCACCCCTTGACCCAACCAAGAACACATGAGAGAGATTTCTGATGATGCTTTAGATGGAGAGAAAACAGGTTGAATTCATTCTCAAGAATGGGAGAATTCCTTCACTACTTATAGGGTTATTCATGCCTATTGGATATGCCTCTTCACTTCCAAAAGACACATAAGGTGTCTATTGGGAATGGTTGAGTCCTTTATGAACCATCAAACCTATTAGAGGTGTCCCTTCATCTCCAACTAACATCCATTATGTTTATCAAACACAGAACACTTCCCCATCATAGTGACAAACCAAAAACGAAAACAGTTTTATTTTCTAAGTTATTGAAAATATCCAACATACTACCCCCTAAGTTTATATAAAAACAAAAAATTCTCTTTGGGGTCATCAATTCGGTCCTTCTCCTCTTCTCCTCTTCTCTATTCAAACCTCTTTGGAGAAAATCGGTTAAAACCATATTTCATCGCCGACCCGAAATTGATCGTCGATTCATAAAAATTTGATCGTCGATTAAATGCAACTACAAAATGGCTCGTAAGAAACAAAAAGCAACTGGTAGGCGGTCCAAATCTTTTTCTAATCCGTCGATTGAAGAGCAAGAACCGTTAGAAGGAGTTGAAACTGAAATTGGGAAAGAAGTTCAATCAAGTGAAGAAGAAACCCCGGAAATGAGGATTAGAAGGTATGTTATACAAACCCAACCCTTTAATTTTTTGATTAATGCATTTTATTGTATTGTTAGACTAGGTTTAATTGAAAAAAACTAGGTTTTAAGAATATTTTTCAGAAACACAGGGAAAGGTTCGGCTAATATTCTTTAATGTTTTATATGCCGAACCTTTAACTGAAGCACAGTTCGGCCGGTTTAGATAATAGCCGATCTTTGAGTATCTTTGGTTCGGCTCTTAATACTGGGGTTCGTATAAGCCGAAATTTGTGGTAGTATTTTGCTTGTTTATGTTTTTGTTCTATGTATAGGAACCTAAAGGGTAAAATGAAAAGCCGGGAAGATAAACCTGATGTGGAAGATCAACCTGAAGTGCAACAACAACAACCAGAGAAGCAAGAAGTTACACCTCGTGTTGTTGGGTTTCACATTCCTGATGATGATGATGTAATAGATCCGAGAGCTAATGGTTTACCACACAGTCTTCCAGTTGACGGAGGCAAGGTGTTGATTGGTTACCAAGAGTCTCGGGCTAAGAGGATATATGAGACTCCTGACCATTGTCGTGCGGTAAGAGTTTTGAGACATCAAAGGGCTGCACATTGGGATTTGTTTAAAGAGGTGCCTGAGGTGGTTGCTATAGTGCAAGCCTCTGGTTTATGGCCTGCCATTAAATATGGTCATCAAGAATGTGATAGAGTGACATCCTCCGCCTTTGCCGAGAGATTTGCTCCTGAGACTTACACATTTCATCTCCCTTTCGGCGAGATGACAATCACTCCTGACGATGCTTTTAAGATTACGGGCCTTAGTGTCACTGGAGAAAGCGTGGATGCCGCGTTTTATAATATGAGTTTGGATGAGTTGTATAAGTTGGCCGAGGAAACTCTAGATTGGACAAAATCGAAAACCGAACTAGAGTTTTGTTGTTCTGTGAGAGATGTGACTTCTACCCATGATGATAAAGGTGCGCCTAACAAGAAAAACAAGAAGTTAAAGTTGGTGAGGTTGAAAACCTATTTTGAGAAAACAGCGGACAGGGTTAAAGATGGAAAGTTGGTGATGACTGAGGAGCTAGTGAAACAAACTGCAACAGCATATATGTTGTACACTCTTGGAAGAGATATCTTTGCGACACTTTGGAACAAGGTGAGTGCTCAATATCTCCAATTTTTCAAGAATGTTCACTCGGTTAATACTTATGCTTGGGGGACAGCGTCACTTGCCTACCTACTCAATCAACTCGCACAAGCATCTAGGTTGGAAAGTACAAACATTGGAGGAAATTTTACTATGCTTCAGGTAATAATCTTCATTAAATTTGATTTTGTTGTTCAAATTATACTTATTCAAAACAAAACTTTGGTTCCTCAGGGACAAGTTCGGATTAAACTTTAGCATATGTTGTAGCCGATCTTTCTGAACAATGGGTTCGGCATCACTTACATTTTTCGTGCTCTTCCGAACATTGATTAGTCATAGGATATTTTGAGAAATCTCGAATTGTTTATGTAGGTGTGGGTATATGACCATTACCCGGAATTTAAATTGGCCAAAGTACATGCTAATTGGGATAAAAGAACTCCAACAGTAAATCGATATGATATGGAAGCCAAGAAAGAAAGAAATACGAAAGATGTGTTTATTGATCTCAGGGAGAAATTAGACTCTTTGGATGAGAGTGATGTCGTATTTGACCCATATTTGAGAGATGCTCGAGAATATTATGTTGTTCAAGATCATTTTGTGCCGATAGGTATGTACTATGGACCTTTATTTTATCCAGGTGGTTATGTAATATATGATCCTCGTCGCATTCTACGTCAGTTAGGAGCTGTCCAAACGCTCCCGGTAGTTAACAATAAGTTCAGCTTGTTGCCATTGGGTAGCCATGGGACTAAAAGCACCACCTCTTCGTGGTGCCCCAAATATGATCCAGAACCAAGCTTACAGCACTGGAGAACGTTGGATGCCAACAAGTTAAATATGAACCACTTGCATATTTTGGATAACGGTCCTCCACGAGTAGAGCTAGGCTATATGGATTGGTATAATGAAATTTCACATCCGCTTATTATCAATAGAGCAAGTCAAGTTGTAGCTGACAGTGACAAGGCAAAGGTTGCCAAAAAGAAGTCCAAGGCCCTTGACATTCAAAAGGCATATAAAACAATGGTAAGCGATGTCATCAATTTACACTTGTTTAAGTGTTACTTCTTAAATATTAAAGTTCTTGTTTAACCAACCTTTACCTTGAAATAGGTTTCGACGGGTAAGGAGTTGTTGAGAAATTTGAAGAAAAAAATTTCTTGCAAAACTAAGATGACGGTGGAGGAGCAAAAGGATTGGTACAACCAGTGGGATGCATTCATAAACAAAGGGAAAGGACCCAATAAACAAGAAAAAAGGACGACGACCAAGAGGCCACGACAATAAGGTGAAGGCTCAAGTCAACCTGGTAGGGGAAGGCCAAATGCTGAAGAGGACGAGAATGTATGTCATAAAGGGAAAAGAGGTCGTGGTGAGTGAACTATAAGTTTGGATGGATGTGTCCTGAAGTACACTTAGTTTGTTATATTTCGTTAGGAGTTGTTAAACACACTTTGTTTGTTACGATTTGTGAAGTACACTTGTTAGGTACCTTATTTGTTCGAATGTTAGGTGGTGTTTCAAACAACACGAAAGGGAATGGTTCGGATTCAATTACAGTTTGCGTATTTGCCGAACCTAGGAGTTTCAACCTAATTTTGATAATGTCTTGGTTCGGCAAACTCGACCAGATTCGAATAAGCCGAACTTTAAAATCAATAGGTTCGGCTAATAAAGATATCGTTCACATGCGCCGAACATTAAACTGTCTTCTCAAAAAAATAGATCCGTTGTGGCATTTACTATATATAGTTTTATATTCATAGCATTGGGTCTGCTTCACTCATTGTTTACGTCTATACTAATTCATGGAACCATTCACCGTAGAAGATGATAAGTTGCTTGTTAGAGCTTTCATTCAGACTTATCGTATTTATGGTGAGCATTATTCGATGTTTTGGAAAAAAGTTAAAGAATACCATTTTCGGGTAGATGGAAATCTTAAACACCGTACGCGTTCGTAATTAGCCGAAAGATTCCGACAAATCCGTTATACAATGAAAGATTACATCAGAGTATTAGGATGGGTTAATCAATATCATCCCAGTGAAACTAATGAGGAAAAAGTTAGTAATCCAAAATATTACTGATCCATTAGAGAGTTGCTTATTTATTTTTTTATAAAACTAACCTTGGTTATTAAATTTTTTTAGGAAGCTAGAATTCAAAGGCTTTGGGCTATACGCCATGGAGGAAGAAGATACCAGCTCGGAATATGTTACACATGGCTGAAGAGAAGAATTCCTAGATTTATTAGAGACCTTTGCGCTAAGATGCACTAGATTGACAAAATTACATCAGGTTCGGCATTTAAATATAAAAATATTTCTGCCGAACTAATAGTGTTTTTTAAAATTTGAAAAGTAGCCGTTGGGAATGGTACGTTATGGATGGTTCGACTTGTAATATAAATGCCGTACTTGCCAAACTAGATCGGTTTAATGAACTTTTTAAAATATAGATGTTACAAATAGTACAATCCTCCACTCATATATATATCCACATATGATATCTCATTATTAAAGCACAAAATGGCAGTGTCTAGACCTAAGTATACTCTAGAAGAAGATTTATCTCTTTGCAAACATTACGTAACTTACTATCCGGAGAAGGGTTCCGAGCGACGAGTAAAGGGTTTAGTGAGTATGTACTACTTGGTCAGAATTCATGAAGCATTCACCAATGAAACAGGTAATCCAAACAACCGGGATAACGCTTCCATGTTTTGTCAAATAGAAACAATTAAACAAAAAGTTCGGGACTTCATAGCTATGATTCGGATTGTGACTCAATATAGGCTTAAAGGTGAAACAAATGATGAGGTTGTTATTCGAGCTCTAGAGGAATGGCGTAGATGGAAAGGGAAAAATTTCAAATACCAAGCTCACTACAACATCCTTAGAAAGTTTGTCATATCTCGTTTTGGTTATTAAATGCTTGTAAATTTTTACTTTGTAATGGGTATTGATTTTGTAATGGTTATTTTGTAATGATGATTTAATGATTTCAAACTATTTCAAAAAATTGGTCATTTGTATAGTTATCAGGATCGGCTCCATTGTGATTTTTTCGAATAAGCCGAACCTTTAAATGGAGATTGAGTACATAAAATTACTCGAGTTCGGCACCAAAAAAATGTCAAATGTTAGCCGAATCATACACTGTAAGTAATATTATTAGGATCGGCTTATTATTGAATACATCGAATAAGCCGAACCTTTAACTGGGCGTTGAAATACAAAGTATAACTAAAGTTCGGCACACACAAGAAGTCAAATTAAAGCCGAACCTGTTACTGAAAGTTCTTGTTCTTCCATTGTTTGCACCAAAAAACAGGTTAAAAAACCAAAAAATATTATCAATTCATAACATGCACTTTAGGATACATTATGTAGCATTCATAATTTCATATCAACCTAGGCATCCGACGAAAAGAAAATGCAAAATAATTATACATATTAGAACAAGTACTATGGTGATCCCAACCTCACAACATCTTCTTCGTCATCTTCAAAAACATCCTCTTCATCATCCTCGGAAACCTCTTCTTCATCCTCATCATCCATTACAAACACTAGTCCAGCTGGAAGAGGTGGATGTAAACTTCTCTAAACCTCCATCTCCGTAGCGTAATTTGCACACCAATCCATAGCGTAATTTTCTTCAAAAACAGGCCAAAAGGCTTCGGGAGACAATAGAGGTATTGGGCAACCGGATCTAAGCTTAAGACCGATATAATGGCATCCTTGAACAAATGCGATGACAAGTCTTCTATCTTTCACACTCTCATTGCAAGGCTTTGTTGGCGGCGCATAGGTGGAACAACTTTAGTCCCTCGAAAACGAATGAACAACACAATTAAAGGTCTCCGCGATTAAAAACCCACATATCGGCATTTGCATCCAATGATCACGTGTGATGACGGCATCCCCATGTAAACTCCGTTCAAAACTAATGAACTCTTGTGAGACCCCGTGGTCTCCGCCACCTCGCATCATTGACTTTTAGAAGTCCCTGTTTCGACGTAGAGTTTGTAAAAATCTTTGACGAATATGATTTACTTCATCCCCTTGGGCAACCGGTTGGTTCCCATCCTTAAAAGGTCCTAGTTGTTCCGCGGTGACATGGAAACCACAATTTCCATCCCCTTCGATATCGTCCATGGATATAATAAACTCATGAATGGCTTCGGGTAGGTTGTCCAAGTAGTTTCTGTAAATCATATTAGAAGGTCTCAAATACTTCCCCAAACTATCTCTTTTAGGACCCTTCATTTTACCTTCCGCATATACGGTCTTTTTCTCCTTTTGCTTGGGAAGCGTCGTGGTCTTTCTTGTTTCCATTTGTTGAGATTTAAACATCTTACCTTTAAGATTTACGTCTCCTTCCAATGGAGGAGGACATAGAGGACCACTATTATTAACATCTTTGTTACTTATTTCACCTATAACCTTGCTCGGTCGACCACGTTTCTTTGATAGCTTCACTTCATCCATCTTGTCTAACTTCTCTATTGCCTTCTTCTCTTCTTCGTACTTTGCATCATGGTACTCCACCCCGCATGGATCCCTTGTGGTAGGTGTTTTTTTTTGGTAATAGCATATGCTCTTGCTCTCTGCTCTTGTCGGTTCTCTTTCGTGGGTGGCCTACCTTTTTGTGGTCCCTTTTCCGGTTCTAATATACCTTGTTGGGTGTGAGGATAAAGGATTGGCATCATGTTTTCCCAAAAGATTCGTTTATGAGGTCGCAACATCCCACGATACATTTCAGCCAACCTTTTGCCGTAAGATGTGTCCCAAATCTCTACATCATCGTCCTCGTCGGGCATTGGATCACTACTCAATTGTTTCCAATGAGAATCAATAGCCTCAAAAGGTATCCTACAATCCTTGTACCGAAGTAGTTCATGCCGACACGGAAGTCCCATGCTTTCCCTCATTTTACAAACACACTCTTCTTGGGAGTTGGCATCCATTTTGTCCATCAAATCCACTTCCTTCATTATAAGTTCAAGGAACAAATGAGAGACCATATGGGTTAGTCCCCGGAGCCACTTATCATCCGGGAATTCATCATGCTTCATCATTACTTTTTTTTCGAATAACGCTGTAATTCTTATAACATCACTCATGAAATAGTCTTCCATTGCGTCAAAAACCGTGACGAACGTGTCCACGCACCCAAATAGATTCTTCTTCAAACGATAGTGAGCCGACTCTACCATACTTGTAGCTTGGTTGTCGAAGTGCTTGTGCTTGTTTTTAAATGCACTAACAAATCTATGTGCGTTCGTATCCAAGAATTGCTTCCGTAAATATATAATGATTTCCAGGTATTTGACGCCCCAATTCGCAATGAGCTTTGCAATATTTTCTTCAAACACTTCTTCGGTGATGGACCAAGTCAAAGCTTCCAAATCATTGTGAAAACATGCCCACATCCGTTCATTAGACTCATATGCCTCATTGAATTCTTTCTTCTTCACTTCTCGTTCTCCATCCGGTAATTTAGCAATCTTCTCTAGCTCTTTCAACTTCAGCGGTTGGATTATCCCTTGGCATTTCTTATTAACATTATTCCATACATGAAAGGTATAGAGAAAGTTTTGCGCATTCGGAAAAACCTTCCTTATAGCAAACATCAATGCCGCCTCTTGGTCGGTTACCATGACCTTTGGAAGAGCATCCTACCGGAAGATTAACTTCACTTGTTCCAATGCCCACACATAGATTTCTTTCAACTCATCATGCAAAAAAAAAAAAGCAACGGTGAAAGGTGACTTGGTTGACGTATGACCAACAACGTTCATCAAGGGCATCTCATACTTATTGGTCTTGTAAGTGAAATCCAATATAAGAACTTGTGGGAAGCATAAAGCCAACTTTACGCATTCTGGATGCGCAATAAAAAGGTGCGTCACATGGCCGAATTCATCCAATTTCTTTTGGCAAGCATAGTTCTTCTTTTGCGCCAACCACAATAATTGTTGCATCACCAACCTACCTTGCAAATCCTTTCTTCTCAAAGTACTTCTCGCGTTGTAGATTTGTTGAAATGTAGTATTGTTATTCTTATCATCCGCCTTCAACTTGCTAAGAATTTTAGAGGGTGCCATACGTGCTCGTGTCATTTTATCTACCTCCGCATATTCATGAGCTTTGAGTCTTCCGGCTCTATAATGTCCATGAAGATCCTTTGGACGTGGGTGGTTATGACGGCAATCCATATCTTTATTCATTGTGAAAATGTCTTCATCTTTATTCCAATTTAAGATGATCTTGAAAGGACAATTTATCTTCCTTGTTTTAGTCTTATATTTTTTCCCGGTCTTCCCAACATATGGCTTATCTTTTTTCTTCTTGCTTACTTTCTTCCCGCCCCTCTCACAAACCATGTCAACCCGCTTCTTTCGGCTTTGTCTACCTTTAACTAGGACGCAATTGATTTTCCAAGCACGTTCCTCAACCCATTTAACAACTTCTTCTTTGGTTTTCCACGTATACATATCCACAAGTCAAAAACTTTACTTTTATTAATGATTTTGTACACAACATAGTGGAAAATTTATAAAAAAAATTAACTACGGTTTTTTACCTACCAAGTCAGTTTGGAAGTGATCTCTAGTATCTTCATGAATTACATCAACAGGTGGTGGTTGATCCTCCATAGTTTCCATTTCAGAGAACAATCTACAACAATATCGCACAGGTTTTTGGTAAGGTTCGGCTCACACGGACAACAATAAGAAAGCCGAATCCAATGTTCGGCTAATTCGTGTTTGACATATAAAGCCGAACTACGTTTGTAACATGAATTCGGCCGATTTCGGACTAATCTGATAAGCCGAACCATAACACTTGAGTTTCATAAATTTTTGGAAAACAAAAATTTATGTTCGGCTAGAGAACGCGTAAGCCGAACATTACACTGTAACTCGTATGTTTTCAAAGATATGGTTCGGCTTTAAATGTTACCTCAAATTTGAGCCGAACCATTAACTGTGTTTTGGCGCTAAAACAATTGAAGGACAGATCGGCGCATTGTTTTCTCAATCGAATTCGCCGAACTGTTCTTATTTTCCATGGTTCTATTGAGATGTTATCTCATTTAACATTGTTCTCAATGTCACAACCAGTTGCAAAAATCATAACTTTTGGTGAAATCAAGCTACAAATCGGACATTAAACAACTTATACAACCATACATGTGTATTATTAGCATTGGGTTCCTCATCTATGTACTCATCTCCTGGATTTGGCTCCATAAATGAACCATCTTGAGCTTGAGAAAAAAGTTGAGTTTGTGTAAAATCATTTTCATAATCCAACAAATCAGCCATTTCAGGATCTCCATCGTAATTGATATGTATTTTCTTATCTTTACATGATGAAGATTCACCTTCCTCACTCGAATTTGTATCACACATCTCTCAAACAAAGAAAAATAATAAATTTCCCTCTTTTTTTCCCTCCTCTCCTTCTTCTTTCCTCCTTCTTTTTCTAAACTCACTCACTAATTTAAACAAAAAATTATTATCATTAATTCACACTAAACTAATTTTAGTCATTAATTATTAATAAAGTTTTATTATCACTAATTAACCACTAATCTAATGAGGGGTATTTTAGGATTTTTGAAAAATTCGGGATAAGGGCAACCATTGAATTACTATTGGCACCCATTTTTTGTCCTATATGAATGCCCCAAATTTTTTGAGGCTGCCCCAAAATAGGGTTCAATAAATAACCGACTAAGGTTTATCTTCTTCACGACAAGCTATACAAGCAGGCAGCCCAAATTGCATGTTCATTTGTTCCGATAATGAGCTTCTGATCTTCCACCTTCTCATTCACTCTTCAGGTTGAAAAGTTGAAGATACATACCATCAAACCAGTACAGTAAAATCTGGTCAGAAAAACTCAAGATGCGAGTAGGAGGTAGTACTTCCAAAGCAAAAACAGCAGGGATCGGGTGCCCTGCCAGAAAGCTCGTGAAGAGAACGTTTCACCCGGACACTGAAACTTTCCTCCTTAACACTTGCTTGACTTTATCCTTCAAAAGTACTGTATCCTTCGATATGTATAAATGAACCTTAGTCGAGCGGCTTTTGAGAGGTTTGGAACATACTTACCACTTTGTACTGGTTTGCCAGGGAATCAAATCCAAATCCATGACAGATAATATGGGCAATGGAGATTATCGGCGGAGAGATGATATGGATATGCTCACCCCTACATGGTTGCAAAATTGTGTAAGCATCACAACCTACAGATGACACACACGGTAAACCATTGCAGTAACCAATGGCATGTAGTTTCTTGAAGTGTAGAAGATTGGCAATAAAACAGTGAGTACTAGCTCTAGGAGCAACTTCGGAAAACTGACTGTTAAAGTCATCCCCATCCGCATCAGTAACCCCGACCTTAACATTTGCGAGATTAGGTTAAGCGTTTATCGACATGAATCGAGTTATACTAGGATTTCGAGACTGCAGCACAACGCTACATATAAACAAAATATCTGTCGGAATAAGAAACCAAGAGTACCCTTCCTTTTATGGGTCTTTCTTATAAATACGACTTTTCTCTTTTGATTTTCTTAGAGTTGAGAAACCAAGCGAAAACCTGCTGAGTACGTCAACTGAACCAAAACCATTGCCATGGAGAACCTTCCCACAGATGTCATAGAAGACATATTTTCTCGCTTACCCGTTGAACCCACCTTATTACGATGCAAGCGCGTGTGCAAACCTTGGAGAGATCTCCTCAGAAAGTATAAAACTGGTGTGCTGTTTGCATATAAATCAGAAGGAAAAATACAACTATACTATGGAGACCAGGATGAAGTAACTCTTGAGGCATACTACTCCAACAAAACACTTACGAAGCTTGTTGAGTACAGTTCGGATGATAATTACATGGTTGGTTCATGCAACGGTTTGGTTTGTCTTTACTCTGGTATTTGTAATCCCGGAGAATTCCTTTTGTTTCTCAGACAGAAAAACACTAGTATTTAGTGGGCAGCCGCAAGGAATTGGATTTGGATACCTTCCTTCCACCAATGAGTATAAAGTTGTCAGAACTGGCCCGACTGGGATCGCAAACCGGAGGCGGCAGGGACAGGGACATGTTCACGTATATACTCTTGGCTCTCAATCTGGGTGGAGAAGGAAAAAAAATATCCCTAAAGAATTTGATACGTCAGGCATCTTTGCTAATGGAGCAATTCATTGGATGTGCAGCACATATGGAAAAGGAGACGAACGATATAAGATTTCGGCGTTCGATCTGGCGGATGAGAGTTTCAAGGACGTCCCATCACCATGTTTACATGATTCTTATGGTTATGCTGATCAACTCATGTTGTTGGGGGGTAACTTGTGTTTCATTCATTACAGAAACTACGAAGAAGCTATAGATATATCTTGGCGCCTCGCCTTGCCTAGCGCCTTTTACAACATAGATCCAGGCCAATAGCAATTACAGAAAGCAATGAAGTTCTAACACGCGAACATCACAAACAACTATACTGCTATAATGCTAATACATCAACTATAACCAAGTCTTGGGATGGCGGTGAAAAGGGTACTTCATGCCTTCGAGCTATTCCTCACATCAACACCCTTGTTTCTTTAAAAGAATTAGGAGAATGCTCTGGTAACTATGGTGATGAGAGTGTCAAAGATAGCAGGGGTTAAGACAACATTGAAGCTGCAAAGTTAGCTCGTTGGTCCAAGAACAAATATTTTCTTAATTACAAATGCTTATTGTCTAATATCACAGAATTTCAATTTTTCTTTTTGCTTTATTATAATCTTTTAACAAAGAGCACCGTGTGAAAAAGACTTATTGAATAAGCCATTCTAAAATATTTTAGTGAAGTTACATGACATTGTTCTGAACTGAAATTAGACATTTTTCTAGTCTTGTCTTCATTTTACCACACTGAAATTGAAGTGGACGTCTCTACTTTGTTCTTGTGATGACCATACGGGTAAGGTCCACTAGGGCCTGTCTCGATATTCGGATATTATCGTCATCACTTTCAGGAAAAGAGTCGATGGCCGAGGCTGCCATATTAGCGTGCTCAATAGCAAGCTCTGTAGCTCTTTGAATTCCGCGACTCTTCTGAAGGTATTCAAGGGCAAGATCAACATTTGCAGGGTCGTCGAAGCCTCGATTTATAATTGCTTGTAATTCGGGGAATTCTTCGGTTGCAAACAACACCGGAGCCGTTATAATCCCATGGCGGATGTCAGACAAAGAGCCCTTTCCGAGGGAAGCCGATGTCCCTATGAAATCAAGAACATCATCAATTAACTGATATGCCAAACCCAGATTTCGGCCATAGTTATAAGCCAACATTGCAACTTCATTTCCATGGTCTGCCAGAAGAGCCACGGCCTTGCAGCTATTAGCAATCAATGATGCTGTCTTGTAGTATGTCTTTTGCATATATTGATCCATGTTACAGTGTTTTTCTGATGCACTAGCCATCTGCATCATTTCACCAGCTATTAGGTTTTCTGCAGCTGTTCCAAGTACCGCGGAAACCTCGAAATTTTTTATAGAGGAAAGTGTCACAAAAGCTTGACAAAACAGAAAATCTCCTGATAGCACAGACACCTTATTCCCCATTAAAAAGTTCAAGGAAGGAACACCCCGCCTTGTATCGGCATCATCTAACACATCATCATGGAGAAGACTCGCCACATGGATCATCTCAGTGATCCCGGCAACACGCTGCTGGCTTGCACGGAGTTGATCGGCTTTAGCAGTATCTGGAACGGACCCAGGTAGTGACACATTTAATGCTGACGCCATCAGTAACAGAACAGTGGGACGAAACCTCTTTCCTTCTACCCCAGTCTCAAAGAAGTATCCTGCAGCTGAAGAGAGCTTAGGTACCCCAGAAATCTGCACCGTCTCCCGTAACCAGTTGCCAATAAGTGAGAGTTCATCAGCAACAAGAGAAAATGGGTCAACTTGCTGCTCTACCAAAGAACTCCCACCTTGCTGAACTTGATAGCCCTTTTCCTTTACTCCCATCTCTAAGTATGCACCCCTTATAGCGGAAAGACAACCACGAGATTAATCGTCAATGTAGAAACTCTTTAGCTAGGTGAATAATGAAATTGAACTAACGGGCAATCGAACAAACCTTTGATCCAATAGACGGAAGTTTTCACAAACTTTTTGTATTGCTTCTAACCGGCTACGTGTCTTTGTGGCGTTTGGATCATTATCATTAATCTGCAACAAAATTTACATGGCAACATTGAAAGAAAACAATGTTTTGCTAGTTGCTAATTTCCAACCACACATCTACCAAATCGAGTTGAAAATGTAATACTTATACTAATCCTAGACAAGCTAATGTATTACACAAGTCCTCTTAAAAATCTAGATCACATTTTGAATGAACTGCAAACTACGTTACGAATGAATACCTTAGCCTTCAGCGTGCAAGAATAATCATAGAAAGCACCATAAACATCAGACATGGTTTTCGTTCCGCAGATCACTTTAACAAAATGACCTACATGCATGCAGTGAATTGTGTAACGAGGTTTATGAAGGGATGAAACAGTTCGTAGTTAAGATGTGCAATCTTTCGTACCATGATTCATTTTTATTCCTTCTCTGAAAACCTCAACGTTGTTGTAACACTGGGCCAGTATTCCGGTGGAAATGATCTACAATGATCAGTATCAAAAATATAAGTGAACTGCCCAATATATTGAACTATTCATTCTTGCACGTACGATAATATACAAAAGTTTAAATTTCGGATGGATCCCAAGTTTCATACCAGATTAACAGCATAAACTCGGAACATAGCAGAACCCTGCAGAGCAGACAAGTAGTCTAGGCAATCCTCCACATGGTATAATGCATCAGTAACCATATCATTTAAGCAAGAAGCAGCTTTTTCTGAGTTTTCTTTGCATGCCAAGTCCTGATGAAGCCCAATGACATAAGAAAATAAAAGCAAACAAAAAAGAATAAGAACAGTGAAGAAAAGTATGTTTAAAAGTAGGACACGTTAAACAGCATCACCTCAAGTTTATTCACATATTTACTCCAAATTTGGCGAGGCCAGCGCATATGTGTTTTTGGTATTGCATTCATATCCTTTGAAAAGTCTTGAATAGTATTTATTTTCTGGAAACATAGATAGATGTTAATTACTGATGGAGAGACGATCAGTTATTGGTCGAGTGATTAGTTAGCACTTGCTATGTTTACAGAAAGACATATCACCTGAAAAATTAAACCCATGGAATTGGAGAGATGATCTGGAGGCAAATCCTCTAAATCGGAGGGTTGAGAAAGTTTCGACATTCCTATGAAAACAAGTCCAGCTGCAATGTGACCGTACTCATTGTAGTCATCGATTGTTTCAACCTACAAAGTAAGAGATAATAAGATGATAATGGTAACGAATTGCAGTATTGATCTCTCAATACTCAACTGAAGACTCGTACGTGCGCTTATATATTGGATTATTTTTATTTACCTCCTTCGGTATAAATTTCGCCATACCAGCACCCATTTTTCTTGTTGTTTCTTCAATTAATTCTTGATTACTGCATAAGCAATGAGTATTGTAAGATGGATGACTAATATTAATTTCATTGAAGTAAGATGGAAAATCACCTTTTTCGAAGCTCTGACAATGCGGTTGAAACGTGATGAAATTGGTCTATTAGCTCTTTGTGGTGATTTTTTCCACCTTAAATGAAACAGCTCATTGTTTTAGGTTATCAGTGTTAATTAGAGCATAATGCGAGTGAGCTAAGGTAGGGCATGATAATATTATTACGAGCTTACATGAGAACTGAAGATGACCATCATATATGTGACGATGAAAATTTTCGAGAATAGGCACCTTTACATCTGAAGGCATGTTCATGTCATCCTCTGCATGAAATATCATTATGTTGATAATATGTAAGAATCGGTATGAAAAGAAAAGTATACATGTTGATGGAATTATTGTACCTAGTCGGAACAAGGACTGCTTGAATTAATTTAAGATTCAAATTTACCTAGGCTTTCTGCTAGACGACTAAATTTTTTCAATAATCAATTTTATATATTAAATTTCCTATTTTTACAAAGTCGGATAAAAAGAACAAGAAATAGTTTTATATGTATCCGAGAGTAAAAATTATATAAACTAGATTGCTGCTGCTGCAGCAGTGGGGCCGACAAAGAAACAAACCTGACAATCAAGTAAGGGGATTATGGGACATCAATGAGCCGGTTCCACGAATAAACAACAATCGATTGTTATAACAAAATTTAAGACACCGTGAACGCGCTTAATTAAACAAAAATGTAATTTAGGTGAAACGAAATAACCAAGATTGCTAATAGTTTAGCAAATTGACGTCTTAGAGATGCTAAATTAACACAAGTAAGATCATAAATGGGAGAATACCATTAATCCAAAATTAATTCAAGCAGTATAATCTCTTCAATAAGAAGAAGAAAAAAAGATTCGGGAACTAACCAACTGTGTCAAGTGCCCTGAGAACACAATAGAAAACGCATATCTGCAAGAGAAAAGATAGAATTAGTCACATACATAATATAGAACTGAACCGAAGAAAAACAGGACAGGAAACACATATATAACATGCATGAAACAGTACTAAGCTAGCCGGCCAACTCACGGCATTTCCAAGCTCGGGACCAAGATATTGTTGAATAGACAAGGCGATCGTGTGAGAGTCGATTCCAGATAATAATTTGAGAGAAGAAACATCTCCGAACAACCGCTCGATACAATCTTTCTGAAACATCGAATAACAAAAGGCCCAGTGAGGTTCAAGTGGGATGATCTTCTCGGCAATTTTGAGCTTCTCCATCTCACTTAAAAAACTTGCTGCCATTTTAAGTTCTTCCATTTCTAGTATTTTGTTTCAAAGAGATTTCTCAGAGAAATTGATGTTATTGGTTCTTTGACTTTTACAAATACAAGCTCATCATATGCTATCACTGCACCACAAGATCAGTTTAATTTCACACAATTCTAACAAAAGAAGTTTGAATTACTAGTGAAGCATTTCACAGAATTCTAACCAGTGGAAAATGTGAGACTGCTGGTTGGAGTCCAAACGACAAAAGACGGATGAATGTTAGGCTCCACCTAGAGCTTTTTGTCCATAATTGGGGGCCTGTCTACATTTTATTAAATTTTATGGGCTTGTTTGAAAAAGGAACCTGTTTAGAGGCGTACTATTTTTTTTTGTGGCATGCTAAATAATGATACCATCTAGGGTATGCTTATGAGGGGCGTCTTAACAATGGGTAGATTACTAAGTTATCTTTAGTTATTTTAAATTACTTAAATCTAAACTAATCATAATTAAAAGGGATATTTTGATTTTGAGTCACAAAAAAGTGACCGGATTTGCGTTTGGGTCACCAATAAATTTTAATTAGAGTTTGGGTCACAGGACTGTCATTGACTGCATTGACAATTACACAATTCTGTTAAATAAGGAAATGACCGACTAAGACCTTGGGATTAAATTATTTACTAACTATACCCTTTTATATTCTGTTAAACGCAACATTATCATCTCCTTCTGTATTCCACGAATCTCCTTCTCCATTAGAAAGTAACCAAAGAAAACAGAGAGACAAATTCATTTGAGTTGAGTTATTAGTTTGAGTTAATGTTCCAGGAAGATAGGAGACTTTTGGTTTTGAAACAGTAAGCACATGAAACCCAATCGAAGAGTTTTGGTGGATCAAATTTGAAGGATTCGATTAGGAAGACTAACCTATGATTCGTGGAAAACAGTAAACACATGAAACCCACCTGATCTTCATAATGACTAGCCATTACACGAGCTTTAACCTCTGATTCATACTTCCTTCTTCTCATCTTCATAATCTTCTCCTTCGTGAGCATCTTCAAGGCCACTATATAACACATAACGGAGAAGACGAAGCTAAGGTCCGTATGAATTTGGTTTTGAAACATGAAAATTCATAATTAAATTTACGGTTCATCAAATTTGGGGAATTTTATGTCAACTGGATGTTTGATAAGGAAAGAAAATGATAGAGAGAACAAATGAATTTTATTACAAATGGTGTTCTTATGGTATATTATTCTCTATCAAACTCGGTTTTCATCTCTCTGCACCAAAGTGAATACCACATGGTGCTGTTGATGTTCATTTAGGAGACAAGGGGTTTAGAAAATCAATAGCATGCTTGTCTCTGGATCATCATTTTTTTGCACACTAGGTGCTTGTGGAAAGGCCTGAATGAACTTTCTCACCACTACCCGCCTGTTAGATGAAATTTATTGATTAATTCAGACCATTGGATGCAAACGGTCACTAACGGCATTAACTAAATAAAAATTATTATTATTTTCCTAACCGTCAAGACGGTCAGTGACCCAAACTCTAATTAAAATTTATTCGTGACCCAAACGCAACTCTGATCACTTTTCTGTGACCCAAAGTCAAAATATCCCTAATCAAAATCAAAAACATAAACCTAAACTAATCAAAATCAATTGAATTATTCTTCTCTTATTCACCCTCTCAAACTGCTTGAATTTTTTTCGTCGTTGATTAATCGTTCGCTCATAAATTTTTGATCGTGGATTAAAGTCACAACTGTAAAATCAGTAAAACAAAGTGTTGCGCTAGAGATACCAAATTGTCGCAAAATCCCTAATTGAACTTACATTCGTTCTCATTTTTTTGTGTGTTTCAGAAGAACAGTTCGGCTGATCCACAAATATCAATTTTTATCCGAACCTAGTTTATAGTTTAGAATAACATTAAGTTCCACTGATTCGATTTTGCTATATTTTCAGCCGAAATTTTGACTTGAATAGGTTCAGAGATTCATTAATGTTCATATGGTTTTGGTGTTGCTAAATTTTAAGTTGAACATTATACTGTAAGTCCCCTCTTAAACTACAAAGAATAAACTTAAGGTTCGGCTAACTATTAGACGAGTTCGAATGAGCCGAACCATATGCAAAAATTCAAATACTCGGGTTCGACTTTAAATTTATAAGCTGAATGGTTCTTCGCGCGTAAAGTTTGGCCTTTAGTTTTCAGCTGAACCCAAAACAGATCTCCAGAAAAATCAAAATTTAGGATGAATTCAACCTAAACAAAGGAGACTAAACATCTTACACAACTATACCTATGTATTTTTTAGAGCACTGCTCGTTCGAACTCTCAAGCGTTGCTATCTTAAGCTTGTTTGTCAAGTTTAGTTGTCAAAACTATAAGTCATGATTTCTAGTCTACTTATAGCTAGCTAAGTCTCGGATTATGATAGAATGTGTAGTTGAGCTTTAGACTTCACAACGTTCATCGATTGAAGACGAAGAACTACTAAGGGGAGCTTGTGGAACTTCATCAACAAAAGGTATGTGGAGACTTGAATTCATCTATCACTCAAAAGTCTATTTCTACTTAATCTCCTATTTGATACTAAAGTCGTATAGCTATATATATAGACTTCGATTATACACATTTGATATTTCGGGATGAGTTTAACTCGCTTATATATTTCTAGAAATACGTGTTGGTAAGCTTTCGCTTTAACCAAGTTCATCTTATATTCTTGACGAAAGTCAAAAGATGATCATGTGAAAATCGCTTGGTAACATCTTATATGATTTGTGTGAGATAGTCATTAGATGTAGACTCGGAATGTTTCATATATATTGATCATTTGATCACTTGAAAATTGCTTGGAAGCTAATAGTTTGTGTGAGACGGCTATTGTCGTCTTCTAAGAATGTTTCAATAATTGAATTGGGAGTTTAGAACAATTAACCATGATTGGATATAGCACAGTATGCGTACTTGTATGCTAACTGTTGCAAGTTATTCCACGTCCGGGAACCATAGTATGCATACCCGTATGCGTACTAGTTTGTTAGTTGAAGTTCGGGAACCTAGTATGAATACCCGTATGCATACCAGAGTAAAGTTCAAGTCCGGGAATTCAATTGAGCTTGGTGGTGTACAGAAGTATGCGTACCTGTTCGCATACTAGCGAACCCAGACCAAGTCCGGCTACTTAGTTATGCGTACCCGTTTCCATACTTGAGTGGGTTATGTTCTAAAATTGGTTTGTTCATGAAATAGTACATTTATAAAATAAGGAATGCAATCTTTTGCAAACCGTGGCTATAATGTTCATGAATTGATTCGAATGAATCAAAATCAATTTTTCTTTAATTGTATCTTGTATACTTCTATGAGAATATAAACAATTGAATAACTCTGGAACTTGTTTCATTTGAGTCATTTGAACTAGTTGTGTTAAGATGAACAATGTTGATATGAAAGTGTTCATATGGCTAACTTCGGTTAACTATTGTTGAGCCAACAAGGTCTACACGTTTAGGTACGGTTACCCATATCTAAATGAAGTCACTTTTTATTTGTGTGTAACAAGCTAAGTTCGATCTAACAGTTGAAAGATATTAGCTTGATTCTAATCAGGTTTTCATCTAACGTTGAATATTAATAGAATGCTTTGTTACCAAGGTAACATTGATTGCAAACCATGATTTGAAGACTATATAAGGGAGAACTCTATCAACTGGGAAACCTAATCCCCACACCTCCTCTGTGATACTAGTTGCGACTAGAGTCGATTCTTTTTTAACCTAGGTTTTTCCTAAAACCATTATAGGTTAACGACTTAAAGACTTCATTGGGATTGTGAAGCCAGACCCAACTATTTTCTCTGTAATTGCGTTTTCTGATCTTTCTTTATTCTATCGTATTGAGTACTATCTTCTCTAAGATTTGGTCGAGATTTAATCTCCGATAGGCAATATAAAAAGTAGTCACAAACATCTTCGTTTCATTATTTGTGATTCCACAATATCTAGTTTCGCTACCATATGATTAAGATTATTGTGAGGTGATTGATATTACTAGGATGTTCTTCGGTAATATAAGTCAGGTGTATCAATTGGTTCCTATTCACATTGATTTATAAAAAGACGGAACAAAAACTGGTAGGTATTTCTGTAGGAGACATATTTATCTATTCAATAGACTTTACCGTGTGAGACATATTTGTTTATCAAGTCTTCGAATTTGGGTCATAGCAACTTTTAGTTGTGGGTGAGATCAGCTAAGGGAATCAAGTGCGTAGAGTAGTCATGCTGGGATTCAGAGGCATAAGGAACGCAATTGTACCTTGATCAGTGTGAATTGGTTAGGCCTCAACTACATTCCAGTCCGAAGTTAACTTGTAGTATGCTAGTGTCTGTAGCGGCTTAATACAGTGTGGTGTTCAAATTTGGTATAGGTCCTCGGGTTTTTCTTCATTTGCGGTTTGCTCGTTAACAAAATTTCTGGTGCTTGTGTTATTTCTTTTCCGCATTATATTTGTTTATATAATTGTTTATATAATTGAAATATCACAGGTTATGCGTAGTTCAATCAATTAGATAATCCAACCTTTGGTTGTTGATATAAATTCATTGACACTTAAACTTTGGTCTTTGGTACCGTTCAAGTTGTTTCTCATAATAATCAGGCTCGTGGATTTTATCTGTTTGATTTTATGATTACATTGAGAAACAGATATACAACTCTTGGATATATTTCCATTGATTGAGCCTGACTATCTAGTTGATTCTCTAGGAATTATATTGGAGTTTGTCCATACAGATTGCCTAAACCAAATATTGGGTGTGGTTGTTTGACCCCCGCTTTTTCAGTATTATTAGCATAAAGTTCCTCATCACCCATTTCAAATCACAAAATTCTCAGATTTCTCATAAATCTCTAAAACCTAGGTTTTTTTTTCCTCACTTCTTCTTCCTTCCAAACCCCAAACTCTCTCACAAAAAATAATTTTTTTCTATTAATTACTTAACTTTAATCGATCTTTAACAACAATAATTAATAGCAATCATTAGCATCAAATCATTATCATTAACACAAATTAAATAAAGATATACTTGCCATTATTAAAAATGTGTGGATAAGGGTGATGATCTTTTTTATCTAGTGACTCTATTTTGTCACCATTTGGTATGCCTAAAAAATCAGTATGCCTTAAAACAGGTTTCTGGAAAAAGAAGGAAAAGAAGAATCATGTTTTGAGGTATACACAAGGCTAAGTAGGAATTAACGCTATAGTTCCATTTTTGCTGGGCTTTAGACATACTAGTACTGTCCTCCCAAGCCTAGTACTAAGAGGTACAGATTTACACAATAAAAAACGAGTTAGTTCTTTTATCAACGATTTAGTGAAAACTCTTTTTCTTCATCCCCAAAATGACCCTCGAATAAAAATCGTGTAGTCATTTAAGCTGTGAGAATTAAATTTATTACCCCTTTCAATTACAAGGATTTCTGTTTTCATCTTTTGTTCCTCTCATTGTAGTTTGTCTCTGATACTATCAAAATAGATCAGCGGTGAGGTTTATGTACAAATCAGACAAAAAGGAGGAGATTCAGATCTTCAATTATCAATTAGTTTTCAAGTTAGTATTTGAACTACTTTGATTACTATTTATCTTATTCAATTTCATTTTTTGTTCGATTTTTTATTGGTTTCGGATGTTTACTCTTTTGAACAATCAAAAATCTGTTTGACCTTCTATATATCACTACTACTTTCAATTTATTTGATCAAAAAATTGGTTGTTCTTGTATCTTAATGATTCAACTATTTTTATTTTTTGAATTATTTCGATTTGATTTTGTTTTATTTTAGGTTTTTTGATTTTGATAAAACTTTAATATTTCTATTTTTATTATTTTTCTTAATTTTTTTAAGCTTAATTCGATTATTAGGGATTGGAATTTTTATATGTAATTGAGATCCTTGATTTTTTTCAGTAATGTGTTATATTGATTTTTAGATCTAATTATTTTGTTTCTCAGGTGGAACTCGAATAGAAATATTCTGTGTAAATTAAATGTGACGGAAAAAAAAGAGATTAGAAATTTTTTGTAAACACCAAAGGGCAGAGCCGATCCTATGTGCATAAGGGACATGTGCGATTTTGTTTTCCGTAGGGTCTTTTTATATTGTAGAATAATTTATAACAATCGTAGGAAAAAAAACCGTCAATATACTTTTTTTTTAATTTGAAAAGTTATAGACGAATGCGCTAGATTTTTTGTTTTTTTACATTGGAGTAGTATAGTAATGTGTATTTTTGAAAATAAAGAAAATTATTCAATTGGAACCTTTTATTTGTTAGTGTCCACCTACAGTAATAACAATATGCAAGGAAAATTCAAATGATATAGCTGCATGTATTATATCTATGGTCCTGGGAGTAGTATAAATAGAATGTTGTCTCATATAAGAACAAGAAAGTGATATAAAACAACAAAGACAGCATCTCAGTGGATGGATGAATTAACCAACACTCCAAAAATCAGTCGTTCGAATCTCTACAACTGACAAAGAATATTTTTTTCCCTTAAAATAAACAGTTGGGCTAACGAATAAAAGGCCCTCGGCAGAGCTGGACCATGTGCGGTCGCACGGCCTCAGGCCCGGCTCTGCCAAAGGCACCAAAGATTCAAGAATAATAATAGAAACTCCGTTATCTTATTTAGAATTCCTTTCAACATAGGTACATAAGGTATCCTACCACCTTGTAATAATTGAATTCAACTAGATAATCAAAGTATTGAATTACGATACATTAATTATGTATCTTAATTTATACATGAATGCTTCAGTGATTATCAAGTTAAAGATATTTATTAGGAATATAGGTTAGGACATTTCATCCATTTCAAATGATCTTTCAGCTGCATATATATATATACCATAAAAATTATTTTTATAACTTCTTTCTCTTATTAAAATTTGTTATATATATAGTGAACTCAATTACTCAGAGAGAACCAAAGAGATGGAGAATATGACGAATGGTGAAGAAGGCATGGAAATCCAAAAATCAAGTTCACTAAATTTTTCATTAACGGTGAGTTCGTTGACTCTCTTTCAGGAACCATTCTTATATATCTGCTCGTTTTCGTTTCTTTATGCTTTTCTCAAAGACTCTTTTTTTCATCTTGTTTTCTAATGAAATGACTTAATCCTTCATTTGTCTACTTATCTATTTAATTTCTTAAGAATTTCACCAACATCTTGGAAATCGACAACACTTAACAGATTTGATACTACTGCTAATTAACATGTCAGGTATTAAAACTAATAGCTTGACTAGGCGATGAGCGTAAACTTTAGATTATTCCCAACTGTTAATCCCATACAGCGTAATCTTGTAATGGCTTTATTATTTTTATAAATGAAATTTATAGCTAGCGATACACTACTTAGCATATGATAACTTTGATTATTCTTGTAATCTTGCATATACTTCAGGCAAATTCTAGTATTTTAACTTTGATTTCTGTTACGGGAGAGTAAAATGAGATCTAAGATTGAACAAAATTAAAGTCATTGATCGTATTAAAATAACCTAACTATACAATAATTATATGCAACAACAAGAGAAATAAATTGTATATAATAGAAGTCAATGGTTATGTGAATAAATTATATACACAAGTACTTAATCTTACATGTATGCACTAACAAGTGCACCACAAGCCTCATTCATTAACATTCATAATACCACGACTCCAAGGTGGGAAAATTATAGCACATATCATAGAGGCTACAAGTGACTCAAAGAAATGAAAACATATCACATAGTCTTGCAAGACGCTTGACATCATAGTATCACAAGAATTTTTGAAAATTGAATTGAACCATCCCATACTAATTCCTTAGTAACATGGCAGGTTTAAATGGCATTGCTCGGACCAAATGTAACACTTCCAATTAATTAAAAAGTATACTTACAATAGGGATGTTAATTAGGATCCAACCAGTTCTCAAGGGTTTTTCATAATCATATTAATACGCGTGACTAAGGCATAAAAGGATCCATAAACCCAACCATTTATCATTTTTTTTTTAAATAACACTGACAAACATAATCATAATTTTTGGGAGGAAGAAATATGAATTTTATTCAGAATCGGTATGTTGTATCGATGTTTTGCTAGTGTCTTTGGAAATGCTGAGTCTTTGGTGTTACTGCTGGAGTCTTTGGTGAAGTATTTGATCCCTTTAGAGTTGTTTCTGCTATTGTTTGTGTTCTCTTATACATAACTTCATCATTTGCATGTAGTAACTTCATCAAGATTGATTTCAAAACCAAATTAAAAGACACAGAAGATAAACTTATCCATAGTTTATGAACCTAAAAAAGACCGAAACAGATGATAAACTAAATTTAAATAGAGAATCATGAAAATTTTGGTTTGAATCCAAGAACAAACTTGAAATAAAGCAAACCAACAACTTTGATTTTCACCCAAAAATCAATAAAATGCAAACCCACTATGGAATTTAAAAGAAAAAACTATACAGTCTATACCGAAATCAATAGAAAACCCTAGTAAGAAAAATCCAAATCTTTAAAACAAAATTAAAATCAAAAGGTAATACTAAATACTAATAAAGAGAAAGATTATTCAGAGTGGTCAATACAAATAAATAGAAAGAATATTCTGATGAATTTTTTATAGACTTAACAAAATCAATCTATGAAGAAAAAACTAACCGAAAAAATTAAAACCAAAGCTAAACAAATAGAAAAAGAAATAAAAGCAGGCAAAATAAGATTAGCATGGGAAAGTATGCTCCGATATGCGCCCATGGGATCTGATCAGATCAGGCGGTGGTTTTAGGTTTGAGAGTTTTCTATTGCTCTAGGTTTGAGAGAGAAGATGAAAGAGCCTAACAACTCTTAAAGCATTGAAATCTATTTGTTTTTTTGGTTTCTTTATCTCTTAATGCATACCATATTACCTTACAAGCTTATAATGCATCAAACTCACAAGATTAGAAAAATAATTTGAAACATTCACAGAAGCTATAAATATGAAATATTATTGATTGGGCAAATTCCAAATGATCAACTTGAAACAAAAAATAGTTCTTGAATAACTAATTTTTCTTAAACAAGATTGCTAAGGATTTATGAACATCCATTGCTTAAATCATATTTTGAGATGTTTAACAAGACAAGTTTGACTCGAAATTTCTTTTTTGCAATATTAAATCTACTAAAAATCATACGACATAGTCTCGTAAAGAAAGAATGGTAATGTCATGAGTAAATAGTATGGTTCGGTCTTCACATACCTCTTTGTCGATGAAGCTCACCAAATGTCTTCATTTAATCTTCAGTCTTCAATATTCGAGCATTATTCAGTGATGTCGGATACTTAACTACCGTACACTAATCCTAGTCCAAGACTTGTCTATAATAGACGATAAATCAAGATATGGTTTTGTGCAACTAACGTTGATAACAAGCTTAAGATAAAATAAAATAAACTTGCGAGTTCAACCGAGCAGTTCTCTAACAACCAGGTAATCAGAATAATATTTTATTAGACTTGGTAAAAATGGCTAAAATACTTAGTGCGTGTCTGTTGTCCAGTATTGCTAACATTATAATTTTAATTTAAATGTAAAACTAATATATTTGTCTGACGATAAAGCAATATCCAGGCCTTAAATATAAATTATGTGAATAGTGGGAAATGAAAATGTATCTATCATTAAAAATGCCATTTTTTAAATGACTGTTAGAGCGTTGCTCAGTCGAACTCACAAGCGTTGCTATGTAAAGCTTGTTTGTCAAGTTTAGTTGATCAAAACAATATACTTGATTTCTAGTCTACTTATAACTATGCCTCGGATTAGGATAGAATGTTTAGTTGAACTTTAGACTTCACGGCATTCACCAATTGAAGACGAAGATCTACTGAGGATCTTCTAGGAACTTCATCAAAAAAAGGTATGTGGAGACTAAAACTTATCTATCACTCAGAAGTTTATTCTATTCTATCTTCTAATGAGACTAAGTCGTATAGATATATAGACTTTTACATTATACACATTTGATATTTCTAGTCGAGTTTATCTCGCTTATCTTTTTCTCGAAATATATGTTGGAAGATTTTTTCTTTAGTTATGTTCATCACATTCTTGACTAGTTTAGTTGGAAATAATCTATTTGTTGGGAACTAAATATAATGTCAAAAGATGATCATGTGAAAATTACCTTGAACATCTTATATGATTTGTGTGAGGCAATCATTTGATTTTAACTTGGGAAGTTTTGTATTGATCATTTGATCACTTGAAAATTACTTGAAGCTAGTGGTTTGTGTGAGACAGCCATTATCGTCTTCCAAGGATGTTTCAATAATTGAAATGAGAGCTTAGAATGATTACCCATGTCTGGATACAACACGGTATGCATACCTAGTATGTGATCTATATTATGATGATTCAAGTCCGGAACTCTTGGTACGCAAACGGTTTTACCTATGTTGGGTCCGGAACGGTTGTTCACGAACCGGTTTTGCGAACAACTTGACTTAGCCAAGGTCCGGAGCTGTGTTCGCGTACCTAGTTGGCGAACATAGTGGTAAGGTTCTATAATCTCATGAACTAAAATATTTATGATCTAAGGAATCAAATCTTTGCAAGTCGTGGCTTAATTTTCATGAATTGATTCTTGTGTATGTACTTTATACGATTACAAATCAAATCGATGTCGATTCAATTCGTTCATATATATTTCTATGAGATAGTGAACAATTGAACAACTTTATTTGAAACACAATTAGATTCATTTGATTATCTTTCATGATTTATTGATCTAAAAGTGTTCATATGGCTAACTTCGGTTAACTATTATTAAGCCAACTCAATATACATGTTTAGGTACGGTAACCTATATCTAAATGAAGGTATATTTCATTTGTGTCTAACAAGCTAATATCATCTAACGATGGAGATTGATTGCTTTATTTTTAAGAAGACTTAGCTTTAATTTTAAATCGGGATTCCATCTAACAGTAAATATTGAGCACTTTTTTACTAAGTTATCTTAGATTTGATTGAAAGCAACCCTGATTTGAAATACTATATAAGGGAAAACTCTAGCGAATAGAAAACATAATCCCCACACTTCTGTGTATGTGTTCCTAGTTGAGTACTAGAGTCGGTTCTCCTTTAACCTAGGTTTTTCCAAAACCATTATAGGTTAACGACTTGAAGTCTTCACTGGGATTCGTGAAGCCATATTCAACTATTTTTTATGTATATAGTGGGTTGAAGTTAAGATTTATATTATAGATGGGATTATAATTAAGATAAAATGTATGCTGAGCATGGAAAGGACTATGGTGATTGAAAATTGAACTAGGTTTGGGTGAATGGAGTGTTTCTAGTGAGAAGTTTGGCTGAGATGAAACTGAACAGAGTTGAGATATTGCAGTTGAGGATAAGTATAAAACTGGGAATTGAGATGGACAGACTGGATATCTGACTGTAGTTTAGTTTCGATGTGAATTACAGGAAGAGGAAAGATGGTGTTGTTGATGAAGACAAAGATCGTGATTTTGGTGTTACATCTAGAAATGAAGTTATGGGGTGTTGGACTGAGAATTAAACTGAGGATATAAGGGAAGATTTTTTAGTATTCTTTGAACTGATGGATGTTCATACTTCCGTCATTTATTGTGGAATCACGGTTGTGGTTTGGTTTATGTGCTCGGTTTAGGGATTTGGTGTTGGTGATATTGAGTTGGTGGAAGTTCAGATAGTTTTGTTAGGTGTAGCTGTAGAGTGATTGTGTCGTATCACTACGGTGCAACAGATTAATACATAGACTAAGGCCTTTGCAATGGCCTGCACCTAGTCAGCTGTCTGACTTTAGCAGACACAGTCTTTCTGACTAACTTGAATCGATTCGACTCGGAACTGACTCGGTGGATTATTGACTGGCCAGTTGACCATATAAGCCGGACTTGACCTTGACCTTTGACTGGATCAGACCATTGACTTTGAATTTGACCTTGTTTGACCTTGATTAGATGTTGACCATTAATTGGACCTCTTTGACTGTTAGCGACCGTCCATTGACCATGATGTACCAAGCCTTGGATTAACGAGCCGGTTCATTGGACTTGGGCTTAACTATAATTTTACTTTTTTGATGATTTGATTTGGACCCCCTATGGTCCGAGTTAGCCTTTGGTTTCTTCTACAGAGTTGTAGATCTTTTTAAGATTTATCAAAATCGACTATCAAACCAATCCAATTGGACAAGCAAACTCTTGGATATTCTAAAGGTAGAGAATGAAAAGGTATAAACCATAAAGGGGTTTAGAACCATTAAATAGTTTACTTGGTCAATTGTGAACTTGTAATATTATTGTATGAGCCGTTTTGGCTAAGTTCTTTGAGTGATTGTATGATTAACAATTAGTCTATATTAACAACGATCGATTCAACGAACAAACCAATGGATTGTAGATTTCGAGGTAGGCATGGCTTGTCATCAAATTTGGTGGGAACTCTTTAACCTTCTTATAATCATTCATCTTCCTTTTACCTACGAGCATGATGAGACTTTACTATCTATGTGCGCTTGTGTGTATTTTGATGTACTATTCTTGTATCTTTGAGTATGATGTATATGTTATATATGTATGTACGATGTTTGCTACAATGTGTTTGTGTGTGATATGCATTGTGAGATTTCCCTGCGAGGAGTGTCAGTGTTTTCCCACAGCTCTAAGATAAGTTAAATAAGGCGGTAATTTATCCGTCGAAAATATTATTATAGTAGGGCGGTAAGTCATCCATTTTAATATTATTATATATATTTCATAAGTAGGGCGGTACTTCATCCATTTTAATATTATTGCGTATTGATATAGTTGGGCGGTAACTCATCCTTTTGAATATTATCTTAGTAGGGAGGTAATTCATCCGTGATGATATTATACATACTATTTTATTTGAGGGAAATCACTCAGGTGCATACAATATATGTTTAACTAACTATATATATATGGTCTTGATGTTCTTTAAATGGTTATGGTATTTTAGTTTATTCTTATTTAAAAACTGTGATACATTTTAGTGATTACTTGAGAGTTATATGTTTCCTTGAGCACCCTTTGGGATGATGTGCTCACTCGTTCCAACTTCAATTTCAGTAATCAGAAAAAAATGAACGCACGAAGATATCCGTTTCGTAGCTTAGAGCTTTTTCAAATCTAGTGTTATTGTGTATCTTTTATTATATTTATTCTTTTTGCTTTCTATAAACAACTCATTATTATATACATATCACTAGATAGATTTTCATTTATGTAATATAAGAGTGTATGGGTTTGTTTTGGGATGAGCTTATGTAATTGAGATCTTACGATCATTAATCTAGGTTTGATGCTTCAATTAAATAGTAATCCTATTAGCTAAGCAAGTTTAAGATTAGGGGCGTCACATGCATCATTACATAGATCGAGCTTTTCTGTTGCATGTTGGAGTAGATAGATTGCATATGTTGGTTAGGAGACGTGAATGCAATGCTTATATGACAATCACCAACTACTAAAGGAAATTCCATAACATCAAATACCAATTATAAACAATATAAAACTAGGGATACCCAAAAGGATGATCAGTTTTTGAATACTAATCTTGTAATTCATTCCTTTGGACGTCGATAATTAACACGCCTATACCTAACATCTGACCTCTACTTTTTTTGATTTGTCCACTTCTTTGAATTTAATTTCCTGTCCTTAGTAAACCGAAATCTACTATCATCCCATTTAGTATTACATATTCAGGGTTCAAATAGGACATATCTCTATTGTCTAGTTAATGAAACAAAATCCATCGAAATATATTGTTTCTTCTTACCATAAAGTTTCAAAAGAACCAAACTTATATTCTTATTCCACCTCAAACCAATAACTTATGAGCTACAAAAAAATATAAAAAATGCCTTTTATAACTTAAAAGAAATCAATATGATTTAATGAAAATACATTCGATTTTAATGCACACATAAATCCTGTCACCATCTATAAAGAAAATGGTCAAAATACAATTTTTTATTTAATAAAATCAATTGAGAATAAGTAATTACCTTAAATTCATTTTGAAATCTAAGTTAAGAACGACAAAAATAAGTTTATAAGTCACCAGACCTCTTAAATCCCCACTTTCGGACTAATGTAATATATATATATATATAGTATGTATACCCTAGTGGAAATACATGGGGTGGGACTTACATATCTATTGTGTGTCCCAAAATACCATCATACTAAAGCTATGTTTTTAAATACATACTCCAACAACTTTGTAACAAAAATAATCAGGGAGTGTAATAAATTCATAATAATTATTATTTTGTATCGGATTCACTCCTCTTTTATTTTCTGGTTTTCATATGAATTATGTAAGATCACGTGTGTTTTCTTTTGTTCTTTCAATAGGTTAAACTATCCAAAAAGAATGAAATGGCTTTAGAATGAGCCAAGAAGTGAGTTACGAGGACCAAAAATATATTTAGGGGTGAAACTAGGATTTGGAACTAGAAATGGCTTGAAGAAAACGTGCGCATAATTGTAGTTTTCTACCCGGGCTTTAAAAAATCTCCAGCCGGGATTGCATTTGAGTGGGTCTCCACTACCTTTTTTTTTTTTTTTTTTTAATTATCAATTTTAGGGTGGCTTAATTAATTAGCCAAGTCAAGCCTGGCTTTATATCCGCCCCGACCATGTGAAGCAAAGTAGAGCTTATGAAGCATCGAAAACTTGAAAATAAGCCTGGCCAGCCCCCAGTAGTCCACGAGTTAAAGACCTAAAGATGGGACTAAAACAGACTACATCAGAAGTATTCAAGAAAAATCAATTCTCAGTCGATTCAGAACGGTCAACCACATTTATGCCCACTCGTCTAGTCCAAATCGGGTCAATGCCCTAAAGTGTTGTTTTTGGAATTTTAATTACCAAAAATGTTCACTTTTTTATAAATTCCTAAAAATGTTTTTTGGAATTATTTTTTCCTATTTTACCCTTGAATTAAAATTGTTATGACCATTAAGTCCTGCACATTCTATTTTTTTAGTATTATTTGGAAACATTTTTAGAAATAGTGTCATCTTAATTAATATTTTAATTGATGATATGTGTTCCCATTGTTGAACATTGTGTGCACAATACGTATTTTTTTTTATATTTAGAATAATGTGTACCCAATGGGTTTATATTGTGTTCACAATAAAGATTAATTTGGAATGTGTACCCAATGTTTTCCATTGTGTTCACAATAAGGTATAATTTGTAATGTGTACCCAATGTTTTCCATTGTGTTCACAATAAGGTATAATTTGGAATGTATACCCACTATGTTTCATTGTGTTCACAATAAGGTATAATTTGTAATGTGTACCCACTGTCGCCATAGTGTTCACAATAAGGTCATTTTTTATTTTAGTGAATAATAAGAATGTGTACCCAATGTTTTCCATTGTGTTCACAATAAGGTATAATTTTGAATGTATACCCAATGCTTCACATTGTGTTCACAATAAGGTATAATTTGGAAAGCATACTCACTATTCTCCATTGTGTTCACAATAAGGTATAATTTAGAATGTGTACCCAATGCTTCACATTATGTTCACAATAGGGAAGTCAGTGATGATAAATTAATTCGCAATAAGCAGTTTACCAATAAGGTATAATCCACGATAAATTAATAAATTTTGTCGGTCCCGACTCGGGGCCAACATGCTAAATTTATAAAATAATAACTTTCTTTTTAGATTTTTATAGGTCCCTTCGAATATATATTAAAAGAAGCATATGCAATAAAAACATATTCAATATCTTTGCAGCAATAAAAACAAATTCATATTGGATTTTTCTTAACATTAAAATAGATCTTGGATTTTCCATCTTCGACTTCCACATCATCACTTTCGTCTTTTCCCACAGTTCCTTTATTATCTAACGCTTCACTTGGATTCTTTGATACGGTGTTATCCATTGAACGAATCTTATAATGACGAAAACAATTAGAAATGGAATAAGGTGTATTGGTTCATTTTGTTGATTATTATTTTTTTTGAATTAAAAAATATTTTGTTAAACTAATTAAAATATAATTTAATAATTATTAACTTATACAATTATTTAATATCGCGATAAATTGATAAATTTTGCCGGTCCTAATGCTGTATTATGTTTTTCTTTGTTACAATAGATTTTAAATTTTCATGGGAAGTGATATTTATTTTAAATTTAATAGTATCCATGAATAATAACTTTTGAAATTGTTTGTCTGTTGATGTGCAGTGACATATCTTTTCAAATCTACATTATCCATAAATAATAACTTCTGACATTTATGTTTTTCTGTGACATTTCTTTTCAAATAACTTCTGACATTTATGTTTTTCTGTGACATTTCTTTTCAAATAACTTCTGACATTTATGTTTGTCTTTTGCATAAATACGACACACTTCCAAAATAAGTAAAGTTAATATTACAGACCCTCAATGGAAATTAGTGCAATAAATATCAATGGAGACTGTGAAAATGACTAGACCACCCTTATCGAAAATAAGTAAAGTTAATTTTAGAGAATGTGAAAATGACCATATTACCCATACTAGAAATAAGTGAAACAAATATTATGACGACTATGAGAATGACCATACTACCATTATCAGAAATAAGTAAAGTAAATATTACAAATAGTGAAAATGACTGTATTTTCCTTACTGGAGATAAGTGCAATAAATATTATGACGACTATGAAAATGACAAGACTACCATTATCAGAAATAATTTTAGTAAAATTAGACACTTTGAAAATGAGCATATTACCCGTACTGGAGATAAGTGCAATAAATATTATGAAGACTACATGAAATGACCAGCCTATCATTATCAGAAATAATTAAAGTAAAAATTAGAGACTTTGAAAATGACCATATTTCCCTCACTGAAGATAAGTGAAATAAATATTATGGAGAATGTGAAAATAACCATATTACCCTTACTGGTTATCGCCACCACACAATAGCTAGTTTTTGTCCTAGACCTAAAAATGTAAGGTGATGGGGGACATTGTTGATGTGAACAGAGATATACCAAGTAATAGTGGGACGGAGGGAGTAAAAAATAATAAATACGGCACACTTTTTAATTTCAGTGTACTCACTAACTTTTTTTTCTGGAAATTCACTCCATAATTCGACTACTCACTAACTTTTTGTCTCGCGTGTTATAGGAAACGGCCCACTTCAGATTTGTCCAGTACTTTTTCTTTCTTTTTCTTTACCTATTGAGGATTTTGGTTATGGATTTTTGGATTATGTGGCGAATTTAAGTAGATTTCGTAACAAAAGTTAAATACTTGATATATTTCCTGATGTCGGTCGGTGACTGACAGAGCCTTTTGCTTTGTTCAGCGCAACATCAGGAAAAGGAAGGCCTTCGTCTAAGACTCGTGACCGTTTGAGTTGTCTCGTCATACCTTTACACTAATGGTTTACTATTTTGTATTATTGAATTGTATTTTCCAAAAACCAAATTTTTATGAAATTTTAAAAAATAAGTGTAATAAATATAATCCAACGTAAAATCTGAAGCTTATAAGAAAATCGGATCCGAGTCTCAGAAATAGATGAGGAACTTGAAATCCGAAGCTTATTAAAGTTATAATATTTATTGCACTTTTTTCCAGTAAGATAAAATAGTCATTTTAACACTCTTTAATATTTTACTTTACTTATTTCCGATACGGGTAGTCTGGTCCTTTTCACAATCTCCATAATATTTGTTGCACTTATTTCTAAAAAGGTTAATATGCTCATTTTAACAAAATAATATTTTGCTTGAGTAACAAAACAATCCCATTCGAGAACATATATATTGTCACTAAAAAATACCCCAGGAAATAGTTGAGAAAGATCAAAAGATCCCGGATCACAGGATCTTTTTCCTGTTTACCAGGTCTGCCATATTGGTTGTTGTGAGTGATGTCTCCCACAAAGTATAAAGGGTTGTACACTGTTGGTGCGTTGATTCCCGTTATGAATTGATGATACACATAATATGGATTGTATATAGGTTGGTGCGCTATGTCCCATTCCTTGATATGACCACTCAAGGGAAGTTAAAAGTAGGCACATGGTTAGTCCTCTGTGTACGTTAGTAGCTGGTGCCAAACCGGGGTGCAAAACCAAGGGGTATTTTGATTTGCAATAGGGTAGGGGTTTTCGGTGATAGGTCTTTCCCCATCATCCAAGGGGTGTTTAAAATAGTAAAGGATACATATGAACAGTGTTGAATTGTTTTTAAAATATTTTCGCCCGTAATTGTAAGTTGGTACCTATAAATGGCCGGGTAACCCGAACGTATTTTATACTTCAAATTTACTGCTTTCCTAAATCCCCTCAGACTACAATGTCTGAATTTGATACCGTTGAAGATCTTGTAATAATGAAAAAATGGGTGGAAGAATTTAACGGTGAATCCTACAGAAGAGGACACGTAAGTGAAGATTTTTTTTGGTTTCGCGTATTCCAAGGTTACAAGGAGGAGTATGGAACTGAAAGGGGGAGAAATTTAAAGCACATAAAGGATAGGTGCAGATTAATCAAATATGAACTTTCTAGCCTTTGTTTCCAACAAAAACAAGCATTCTACAACGACCCTAATCCTAAGGACATGACCCAATCGACCATGGTAAGAAATTTCCCCATTTATTTTTAGTGATTTAGACTTGATCCAAATTGATTAATTGTTTATATTTAAATATTGCATGAGTTACTGGAAAAAGAGCGGTATCTTAGAGATAACGGGGTGGATTTTGGTCACGGTGAAGTATTTGAATTTATGAAAACCTCATATCGGGTGGACCTTTTAACAGAACTCAAAAGTAATCTTAATGGAGTTCCCGATGAATGGGAAGGTACCTATTAGGTTTTACCTAAGATTTTGTGGGTAAATCTGACGTAAAACCCTCACGAGACAAAAATCGTCCGTTTGAAACACTTTACGGTTTTATCCCTTTGTCTTTGAATTTTTTGCAGAGTTCATCTACCTTTATATCATCTTTTTCCTTGATTACATCTTCTAACCACTGTTCTTTTTCACGACAATTATCGAATTGGCAACACAGATACCTACTATGTCCTGGTTGCGTTTCGAGTAACATTTTGATGCCTGTACAACATCTCTATGGGCACTTCGAATACATCCAAGGGCATTGCATTGCAGAATGATCATCAAGAAAACATAGTGGACAAATTTGGTTTGCCTCGACACAAACTATCTGTTTTCCTTTCCTGCTAGAATTTATTTATGACACGGTATATTTCGAAAATTGTATTATGGTTCAAGGTAGGTGTTTCTTTGAATGGTTAATGAATTGTGTTTGTAAAAATGTGGATTGGGATTTATAAGAGAAATCCCCGTTGTTGATAAACATAAAGTCATATCCATCTGAATGAGATATCAATTAGAGATAAGAATCTTATGCTAACAGTTCGTCCGAGTATATGTAAATGCACCTTCACACATGTACCCCCAACATAGATGAAATTAAATATTACTGCAACAAATCTCAAAACAAATATAGTGTAACCATTAATCGTAAAACAAAACGTAAACTGCAATTGAAAATACGGCCTATGGTTAGCCGTTCCAAGAAAGAAAATACGGTCTATGGTCACCCATTTTTGCCATGGTTTTTTGGCCACGGTTTTTTGGCTTGGACATGCCTATAACACCCGGTCTAATTTGGAATGTGTACCCACTGTATCCCATTGTGTTCACAAGAATGCAATTTTTTATTTTAATGAATAATAAGAATGTATACCCATTGTTTTCCCTTGTGTTTCCAATAAGGTATAATTTGGAATGTGTACCCAATATATCCCATTGTGTTCACAAGAAGGCAATTTTTTACTTTAATGAATAATAAGAATGTATACCCATTGTTTTCCATTGTGTTCACAATAAGGTATAATTTGGAATGTGTACCCACTGTATGCAATTGTGTTCACAATAAGGTAATTTTTCATTTTAATGAATAATAAGAATGTATACCCATTGTTTTCCATTGTGTTCCCAATAAGGTATAATTTGGAATGTGTACCCAATATATCCCATTGTGTTCACAAGAAGGCAATTTTTTACTTTAATAAATAATAAGAATGTATACCCATTGTTTTCCATTGTGTTCACAATAAGGTATAATTTGGAATGTGTACCCAATATATCCCATTGTGTTCACAAGAAGAATAATAAGAATGTATACCCATTGTTTTCCATTGTGTTCACAATAAGGTATAATTTGGAATGTGTACCCATTGTGTTCACAAGAAGGCAATTTTTCCTTTTAATGAATAATAAGAATGTATACCCATTGTTTTCCATTGTGTTCACAATAAGGTATGATTTGGAATGTGTACCCACTGTATCCCATTGTGGACACAATAAGGTAATTTTTCATTTTAATGAATAATAAAAATGTATATCCATTGTTTTCCATTGTGTTCACAATAAAGTATAATTTGGAATGTATACCCAATGCTTCACAATAGGGAAGTCAGTTTATAATAATGTGAACTTGTGAAGTATAATTTGGAATGTGTACCCAATATATCCCATTGTGTTCACAAGAAGGCAAATTTTTACTTTAATGAATAATAAGAATGTATACCCATTGTTTTCCATTGTGTTCACAATAAGGTATAATTTGGAATGTGTACCCACTGTTTCCAAATTATCACACACTCGCTTCACACACGCACACCCTATCCCCATTTAACACTTAAACTCATTCCATTCCCATTTAACACTCTCATTCAATCCCAATTTAACACCTAAACTCATTCCATTTAATCGCTATCTTTCTTATCTCCTCACCACTGTGATTCCCGCCTCTCCACTGCAAGACTGCAACAAACCTAGATTTAGCAGCTTCCTATCTCCTAACCACTGTGACTCCCGTCTCTCCACTGCAAGACTGAAACAAACCTAGATTTAGCAGCTGATAGATAAAATACGTCAATTTCTGAAACTTAGCGTGAAAGCTCGAGGATTTAATGGATTGAGCTATGCCCTAAATTACGCAGGGTATTTTCTCTGAATATCTTCATTTAATCTTTCATGATGTTAATTTCTAATTTACTTTATCTGATTGACAATTGGTTTTCTGATTAAAACTGGGCTTAGAGATGGGTAACTCTTTTTCCTTTTTAGGCAGTTAATATATGTGCTTCATTTAGAATTGTGGTTTTTCTGGACAAAATAAGAGGGTTGTTTTTGGGCATACCAAAAATTTATCGGGCATACATTTTGTCTAGGTTCGGCTCACAACTTGTGAGCCGAACCTAGCAAACCTAGGCAAAAAAAAAGTTATGAGCCGAACCTTGAGTATGCCCGATAATTTTTTGGTATGCCCAAAAACATGTCTCCAAAATAATCTACACAGTTCTTAATATTTGGAGGTTGGATTATTTGTCAAAATGATTCATAAGCTATTAATACTTGGAACATGATGGAAACTGAATTAAATATACATAAACTGAATTCTTTTACTAGTACAACAACGTAAATCACTCAACTCAAAATATAAACACCTCAACACTCAATTCTTCAAATGGAAAAACGTAAGTTTTTCCCTGTCCTCACCTTCTCAAACACTAGGTATCAGTATCCTTTTTGCATATCTAGTTTGTTGCCTGCTTTCTCTTTTGATGAATGAAAATTGAATGAGATCATCTTAAAATATGATCTCATTTTGGTCATTTTATCCCCTGAAAATAATACATTAGAGAACACAAATTATGGTGAAGTTTCATCTCAATACGGTTTCAGAAGTTAAAGATTTAATATGAATGAGATCATCTTAATATATGGAACTGCAAAGAACATCTTGGTAGATGGAAGTATCAGTTTCTAACCAGACCATACATCAGCTGGAAGTACCAGTTTCTGACCAATCACCAGACCATACATAATTATAGATACAACAGAAACCACTTGGCCAATTTGGTGTACGTACTATGCATCACAGACAAACAGATCTAAGTCGACTTGGATTAAAAATATAAACCTTAAGACACAAATAACATGTGTAAACATACAAACAGATCCTACGAACACTCGAGGAAAATCCAAGTTTTCAACTGAAAAGGGAAATTGATTGAGTTGAAATTAAACCAGTAGTTTTATCCATCGCCTGTCAGATGTATGGATCTCTATCAATTATAAATTTGGGCATGTAAACATTGCAAGTTAAGTTTCAAAATCGAATAGGAATGGTGAGCTAGGCTATTTTATATTAACATGTTGTCATTATGGCAGATGTTAAGCTGATGGACTCCATGAAGGGTGGTGACTTTTTTATCATAGTGACAATTGCAGAAGCATGTGGGCAGGCTATCGAGGTTCCTGAAATAATATTATAGTCCACGGATGTTGCTGCTATTGAACCTACTGGAGACAAACTAGAAAGTATAATCTCAACACCACCACCATCTCTTAAGTCTAAGTTATAGCATCATAGAAAATTCTACACTATAAGAAATTTAACCATCTAAATATACCTTGAGCAGCTTTCCTCCAAGACATGCAAACTTCCCTGGTTGCTTGAGGTACTCTACCACTTCCCTGAATTCACAATTTGTAGAATTCAATCTAAATCAAGTTATCTAATTAAATTGAACTAGTGAGGGAAAACATACATTTACAATAAGGTAATTTATGATTTAGATTGATTGCTAGATGAAAACATTCATTGTTAACAACATACCAGTTCTATGACTTTCTAGACTTCTAGTATTTTCATTCCAGTAACAAGAATTTCGTAGAACTCTTAAATAACACCAACACTTGCAGTTTCCAGAGGCAAATAAATGAAATGAATGCAACAATCTTCAACAAGCCTTGTATCCAGCGATGGATTGGATATAACTCCAAATACACAACACCACGGGTGAGTATTATCAACTCTTTGGACCTGCAATACCTGTTCATGCAACATATCATCTTAGAGCCATAACCAACATTAACATATAGAATTTGCATGGAATAAAATTGAAAATTGAAGAAGTGACAACGAATTCATCAAAATAAGCGAAGTAACTAACACACCCTTGTACCAATTGCAATTCTTTGCTCAAATTTAAGTAATTTGTTGGCTCTTTTTACAATACCGATACAAAACCCATATAGGAAAACCCTTCACAATACTAAACCTTCACTTCTATTTACAAAACCCAAATAGAAAACTTAAATATCCCATGTAGCGTCAACACCAAAATCAAAAAACTCAACCCTAATTGAGGAGCAGAAAAATTTGGCAAGAAAACTCTATCTAATGAAGTTACCGACACCAAATAAAGTAAAGAAAATAATTACAATCACATTATGAAACCATACCAAAGAGTGGCCTCACAAGAGGCACTCTGACTTCTTCCTCCAAAGTAGCACCGATAATTGACCTAGAGTAAGGCTTCTTAGTACCACGATGCCTCTTCTTTACTGCTTCGGGCATCAATATCCTGCAAACAATCAACAAAAGTAAGACAGGGGCAGCAATTTCCTGCAGACAAAGAGGAATACCTCTTACATTTAGAGTTTGACAAAAAGGAACACCTACAGCAAAAAAATCACAACATACGCATTACCCAGAGCACCATACAGAAGGATCTCAACATAAAATTAATGCACAGAACAAGTAACGTTTAATTGTATGCACATAAATACAGTACCTGGGAATCACTCCTGGTAAATCCAATACCCCTACCAAGTAGATCAGCTACAGGTTCAAGCTTAAATGTACCATAGAATAGGTGAAGGGGACGGTGCTGAATACATGGATGGGTTTGCAATTCGTGCTAGTGAGGGGATTACAGATTTAAGAGGGTATGCAATTGGTGCTGCTGAAGGGGTTGCAAACTTAGAAGGTTTCTAATTGGTGCTAGTGAAGGTGATACAGACTTAGGGGTTTAAAACGGGTCCTAGTGGTGATGGTTGAAAGGAGAATTGTGAGCGTGACAGCTATGGGTCATAAACATCAACAAAACTCCTCTTCTTTTGAACCTAACCCACCTAAAGATTTATATGCACAACAAAAAACTTATCATCAATGGTTAATGACTTATTTTACTCATTCCAACTTCCATTCTGTCAATAGATTGAAAGAAATCAGACAAGTCACAAGATTAACAACATTGCGAGTCTGCATAGAATATACAACAAACCTAAACACCTAAACAACTTGTATGAAAAGTGAAAACTAATTCATCATAATAAGCAAGTAACTAACACATGATTGTATCATTTGCAATTCTGTGCGCAATTCTTTGCTCAAATTGAAGTAATTTGTTAGCCACCAAAACCTGATTGTGAACACAGTTTATTTGCCTATATCAGTTTAGCTCAAATTGATAGATAGTTAAGTTCAACAATGCTAGATCACCTAGTCATGTGATACAAAACGAAATTAAAATTCATACTAAAAATAAATATTAACCAAAATTAAAAACCAAAATTAACTTTTATTATAACGAATTCAATTACAATTCTAAAGAATTAGAATCTCATTTCTTTTAAAAAAGAAGAAACAAATACAATTCTATAGAATAACAACCTCACTTCTTTTAAAAATGAAAAAATATACACAATCTCAAGAATTACAATCTCACTTTATAAAAACACACTTCAATTGTACATCTATATTAATGAAAACACCATTTACACAACTTTGAAGCATAGGTTAGTCCTTTTTGAAGCACACATCAAGGAAAATATATCTCACTCTTAAAACTGATGTAAGATCCATCAGCACTTCCTCAAGTTCAATATCCACTCTTACTATAACTCACGCAAGCTGATTTGAGGAAAAGAAGCAGATTAAAAAAAAAATGTCACCCAAATCAGAAATTTCCATTACAAATAAATATCATAAAAAACACTAAGTTGAAACAAAAAAAAATTAAGAAAGGAAAATAAATCAGTCAAGGACCGTGTGAATCAAACTGTAAGGTGAAAATCAGGTCTAATTCTGTAATCTTTGAACCCATGATGTTCAATTATGATATATATCAGCTCCAGTTCATCCGAACGAGAATCTCAAGTCTAACTCTGGTAATCTTTGAACCGGTGATGTTCAGTTCTGATATATTTCGTCTCCAGTTCATCCGAACGAGAAACTCAGGTCTAACTCTGGTAATCTTTGAACCCGTGATGTTCACTTCTAATATATTTTGTCTCCAGTTCATTCGAACGAGAAACTTAGGTTTAACTCTGGTAATCTTTGAACCGGTGATGTTCAATTCTGATATATTTTGTCCTCAATTCATACGAACGAGAAACTCATGTCCGACTCTTGTAATCTTCGAACCTGGGATGTTCAATTCTGATATATTTCTTCTTTAGTTCATCCGAACGAGAAACTCTGGTCTAACTCTAGTAATCTTTGAACCTGTGATGTTCATTTCTGATATATTTCGTCTCAAGTTCATCCGAACGAGAAACTCAGGTCTAACTCTTGTAATCTTTGAACCTATGATGTTCAGTAATCTTTGAAATTATTTAGTGACTTGAAATATGATTTCAAAAGTTTTGATAATTCTGAAAAGTTGATTGTACGATCCGTATGAAGAAGAAATCTTGATTTTTAACCCTTCCATTTCATTGGATCCGTATGAGCTAATTAAGAGGATTTTGACCATTGATTAGGGGTAATAAAAGTAAATGGTTATCAGATTGGTAACGTGGTTCTTGTATAACCACATCTGATTTTTTTTGCATCCACAAAAAAAAAAAAAACTTATCAAGTTCGTGAAAAACAAGAACCCCAAATTCCCCCCCTTCTCTTTTCTTCTCCGCTCTAACAATTCCCCAATTTCGTTTCCCCTAAATTTTCAGAGAATTCGCTCTTAATTTTTTTCAATGATTTCAAATCTCAATTTTAGTTCCCCCCTTTTTCTTTTCTTTCCTATGTAATCTGGTCTCTGGATCTGATTCAGATTTTTTCTAGAAATTTAGGGTTTTCTAGAAACTTACAGTTTCTTTCTCTCAAATCATCTCTCACAGTCTCTGCCTCTCTTCTCTTAAGGTGAAAACTATATTATGTTTCGAATTCATCTTATCCATTTTTGATTGTAAGATTTTAGTGTTTCAATTTTTGGGTTTCAGTTTGTTTAAAAAATGGTTGGTTTTGATTGTAAGATTTTTGTTGTTTCTTTCAATTTCTCTTAAATCTAATCCTTTTACTTCTTCTTGTTGTTGTATTGTTATTTCCTTTGACTGTTTTTTTCAACTAATTGGTCCTAATTTTTCTCTACTTCTACTTCATGTGTAGGGTTAGTTTTGGAGCCTTTGTGTTCAAAGTTTTGTGAATCTACCTCTGAATCTCTTGCTAGTTTTATCTTGTGATTTTGTAATTTTTTTTCTTTCTTCTTTTCTTATACAACTTGTTTTTTGTGTGATTTGAACTAGAATCTAGTGTGTCCAGTGCGTAGTTTTTGAGGGTTATTGTTTAGTTTTTGAATTGGGGTTTAATTCTTCTGACCTCTTTATTTTTGTTGTTCTGCAGCAAGTTATTTATTGTAAACTTAGCAAGTTTTTTTAGTTTTATCGTTATCCTTGGATCAGGTTATTCTAATTGAATTTTTTAAGGTTATCCCTGGTTTGAGTGATAGTCTTTCCTTCTTTGGTTAATAGAACTTTGTAAATGGAATTGATATGGTGTATGGTTCAATTTCGTTTACTTGTATGGTTTTTTTGGGCGTTCTGTATTTTGGTCTCACACCAAATTTATAGTTTCACTGGTTTTTTGCTTATGAAGAGGGGTATTAAGTCTGATTTTTCATAAATCTTTGAAATAAATGCTTAGGTTATGAGTTTTTTTCAAGGATTTTTTTGTTTTTGTATTTGATTGTGTGGTTTTTGGGGTGTTCTGTGGGATTTAGCTTTATTTGTTTTTGATTTATGTGATTTTCTGTTTTTGTTTTTGTTATCTTCTCTGTATGTTGGATTTTTTTTTTCTTCACTTTTTCAAGGAGCAAGCAGTATTCTAAGGTACTAGTTCTCAGCTCTTACTTATACTGTGTTTTTTGATGTTTTGTTTCAGCCTCTAGTTATCTTATTAAGTAATTACTTCAGTGAGTTGGGGTTTGATCTTGAATCAACGGTCTTTCCTCCAGAACTACTTAGAAAAGTAGTGTTTTGTTTTTCATTCTGTTTGTCTCTACCTGGTCCATATGAGCTCTTGTAAGTTTCATGACTCTTTGAGCTAAGCCTGTTTGTTGTGCACCAGCAAAAATTAGTGGTTTTCTTTGCTACATATTGGTTCTTTTGTTCACTACTTACTTAGTCAAAGCATTTGGTCTTATTCTCTCAGTAACTTATGTTACTAGGTGAGAAAAATCTTTGCATATGGTTTACAGGTTGATACTCGGTTGAGAATTCAATCATGATAGTGTTATTGAGTTAAACTTTTGGTTTCAAGTCTTAATGTTTCTGTTTTTTAAGAAGAAGTTAACTCTTCATTGTCCCTAATTCTGTTTTTGTTGTTCTTATGCAAATGCCATATGATAGTTTTTGATAATGTTAGCTGCTTAATCTTATAATACCTTGTTTATGGGAAGTAAAAATGATGATAACCTTTGATGATTCAGTTGTCGCATTTACTGTTTCCTTTTCTAATTTATATAGTGTCGATAAGTAGTTACAGTCTGTATCGTTCGGATCTCTCTACTTTAGTTACCAGGTTGTGCAAAAGGAAACCTTATAGTTAATTTCATTTTATCTACTTTTAGATTTGCCTATGTTCTTATTCCATTTTATCTACTTTGACTAATTATTTACTTCGCTTATTAGTTGTGGGTATGGTCTTATTCCATTTTATCTAAGAATGTTTGTGGTTTTATGTAGAAGTTAACATGCTATTGTTGATTTCAACTTTGTATTTTGAAGTTAACTTGTTGTTGGCAAAGATAAGCATGGAAAACTTGATGAAGTATCTGCTAACCTGATAGTTGATTCAAGACCTTTGAAAATTGTTTCAAATAAATTGATGATGTGTCATAACCTACCTACTATATGATGAATGTTTAAAATTTGTTTTGATTTGCTTTCATTAGCTTATTTTCTACTAATTTTGGCTGAGTGATTAGTTATTAAGATTTTGGTATTATAAAAAATAGGTTCTTCTTAGAATTCACTTTCATTTTGGTAGAAATCTCACCTATTGTTTAGTGTATGGTTCATCCCAAGGATGTGCATAAGTGCTAGTCTTGCTGAGACTATTAACATTGTTCGTATGTTATTCATTGCATGTCATTAGTCATATAACATGTGAAGTTTTAACTCGTATGACCAATTCCAAGAAGTTAAATCATTTATTTTGAAAGCAGGGTCAAGATATGTACAATTGAAAACAAGTGAGGGATACACAAATCGCAAATATACTTGGAAAGCTATATCTGTTTTGTTCTTTACACTTTCTACCTCTTGTCATGTTTTGTTTTATCTTCTGCCTAATAAGGGTATTTAACCACAAGATTTGATTTTTAATGCAACATTACTTTTGAGTGTTTTAACTTGTACTTCTGTGGTATCCCACCTACTGTTAATGGTCATGTGTTATATATAGGCACCGACTATTTCTGCCGAGATGCTGCTGGTGCTTATTCACTTCACTTTGTCTACTCTCTTGACTACACCAGAACCTGTCTTGCTAATGATGCCAAGGCCACAAAGAAGGGAGGAGAAAGATAATTCAATGGTTTGATTGATGTATATGGAAAGACTATTAAATCTGATGGTGTTGCTGGTCTTTACCGTGGATTCAACATTTCTTGTGTTGGAATTATTTTCTAATGTGGTCTCTACTTCGGATTGTACGACTCTCTAAAACCAGTTCTTTTGACTGGTGACCTATCGGTTAGTACGAATTATTATTTCTTTTCCTTGAAGTGTTGCTGTAAGTTATGTGGAATACATATTGTGGAAGGAGTATACATCTGTCATGAATTTACGTTTCTAATGCTTGCATGTCTCTTGTTTGAACTTTTCAGGATAGTTTCTTTGCCAGTTTTTCTCTCGGTTGGTTGATCACCAATGGTGCTGGACTTGCATCCTACCCCGATGATACAGTCCGTATAAGAATGATGATGACTTATGGTGAAGCCGTCAAGTGCAAGATATCTTTCGATGCTTTCCAGCAGATCTTGAAGAAAGATGAGCCCAAGTCATTGTTCAAGGGTGCTAGTGCTAATGTCCTTGGTGCCATTGTCGGTGCTGGTGTGCTTTCTGGATATGAAAAGCTTCAGTTCTCGTCTTTGGCAAGAAGTATGGTTCAAGAGGTGGCTAATTTACACACTTAGAACTCTGCCAGAGGAAGTCTTTTTTATTATTGGAAGAGATCCATTCATTGAGGTAATTATTTTTTCTTTTTAATTTTGTTTTATTGCAAATCGTAGCTGGAGGTTGAGACATGTTTTGATTTCTTTGTTATTGAATGTGAAATTTATAATTATTCATATTAAGGGAGAAAAGTTAAATTTTGACATATCACCCCAAAATTTCAAATTTTGTTGACTGATAAACGTTTTTCATACAATTGTAAGAAACAACATATGGTCTACTTAGGCTATATGTACCTTGTTACTCTTCTTCATTTTTAGCCAAAGAGCATATTTTTTTATCCTGACCTAGTCTCAGGTACTGTATTTATGTGCACATAATTGAATGTTACTTGTTTTGTGTAGCACTTTTATGTTGAACACTTGAATCCTGTCTTACTTTTTTTGATTGTTTGCAGGATATTGCTACTGAAGCAGTAAAAAAGAGATGTTTTGCAACTAAGATTCCTTAATTTAGGGCAATTGTTAGCGCATAATGTGTTTGCTGCAAAATTCAATTATGTGCACATAAATATAGTACCAACTCAGAGAAGAACTATTTTTGCTGATAAAATATCACCATTGAGGTCCAAAACGATCATGATAAAAATATCCACAATACATGTACACAAAACAGGGGCCAAAACGATCTAAGCCACTCCTGGGTAAAGCGGTCGTCCAAAAAAAATTCACAGGTCTGAGAACCCAACACCGTCCATACTTCTAGTCACATGATAACTGCACCAAACATAAACGTGTTAAATACTTGTGATGATGCTGAAGTCATAAACAAAGAAGCTTCGACACTCTATTTTTATTTTACGTGTATGAAATCTCTCTTGAACAACTGTATAGAAAATTCACGATGATATCGATGAAGATTCTCTTTTTTAACACGTGACATAGGAATACTCCTGATCAGATACTCAACAAATTTTAAAGAATATACTCCACATAAGACGCTGCAATATGCATAAATGGATAATACATCAGAAACTCGTTTCATTTTCAATTGAATTTTCAAACAACAGACATTGTCCTTAAGATGTATACTATATACATAGGGGGTTGGGGGTAAAAAAAATTTGTTTTCAAATAGAGAGTACTTACCAATCGTCTTGTTGAGGGGGGGGGGGGCGGTTTCTCCTCGTATCCATCCCTCCAGAAGGCCCCACAATACCCTTGGTATAAATAGTTGCAAATCGATCTGATTTCCTTATCGACTCCGTCTGACTGAGGAGTTGTATCAGGTCTAAGGGAATCATATATGATTATTCTCTCCTCCTTCAATTTCATACATATTGCAACTTCAACACAAAATGGAATTGGAATTGGAATTGGATGCTTCGCAAATAGGTCCAATACTAATTTACTCCGGAAATTGAACAAACATACCACAATAACACAACTTATATCTGAACCAAATCAAATTACCAGTGTAGTGGTTCTACAGAATAAAAAATCAATACCAAATCAAGTTACAAGTGTAGTAGTTCTACAACAAAAAAGAAAATCAGTACCTTATGGATTTATATGCCTTACCCCCAACTTTAAACCAGATTTCTTCATCTTCTGGTACATGAATCCTCCTAGTAATTAAGAAACTAAATATTGGCCCATACATCTACTGATCATCGGGAATATTAAGAAAATGGCCAATTGTAGTTGCTCGGAACACGGCTTTCTCAGCATCAGACAATTCATCGAATAAATCATTTAGTACACTGTAGCTGGAGTAAGTATTCATTCTGCAGTAATCGACTCCTAATTCAGACACTTGGGTAAACATATTTCCTACATAACACAATAAAAATTATAACTAAACCATGAAAAGTCCAAAACAGAAAATGGTTTTATTCGTTAAGAAAACTTTACTCATTGCTGAAACTATGAAACTCACTAAGCGACTCCTAATTCACATATTTACATCTCCTCAACAACTGCAGGTTTACCTCTTTTCCCAACACCCATGCTTGCAACCTACAAATTGTTGCTTTGCTGCTTTAGTGCTTACGTACATTCAAATTGTTTCTAAGTATAAATTTAACAATTCAAGAATGCAAATCTCTGTTACCACATTCCAAAATCAAATTAACATACAAAAATCAGTCCATCTTACCCACACTATCAATTCAACAATGTAGATCTCCGTTACCACATTCCCCAAATTAGCACGGAAAATGAGACAATCTCCCGCACACAAAGACATGAATTAAAGCTATCCAGAAATATGTATGTCATCTTGAACCTGCACATACACAAAAACAAAGGTTTGCAGACCTAATCTGGAGTTCCATCGATAAATATCATTATAAATTGAAAATGTAAAAGTTCAAAACCACTATAACCTAATGAAATTCCAAAATATCCCCAACAATCAACAGAACTTAATTCATATATAATCCATTCAAAGTTTGTATACTCCATAGATGATATATGCAAGCTCTCAATATCCTTAGCCTCAGAAGTATTCGATCTCTAACTTAGTTTCTACTAGCTAATCAGATTACACCAATTAGAAATCCAACTTCACTCTTTATAAAAAAGGCATAAACCAATTAGCCATCTAATAAAATTATCCTGAAACTGTACAAAAGGAAAACTTCAGATTACAACATCACCACCTAAATTGGCATTAACAATCAAATTTTATCTTACAGCAGCATGAGAAGTATCAAACCCAGCTATAATATTACAAAACCAACACCAAGTCACTCTTTAAGTGAAGATGAAAAATCAGAACAAATGAGTATCATTCAATATATCAATAATAAAATGCTAGCATACATGACCTAAGATTTAAAAAAAATGGATATTACACAATATTGTAAATCCATTCAATGCTTCAATATAAAAAAAAACAAAAATCCTTTCACTACATTTATCGCCTTCTTCCCCTAATCCTTCCATATAACCAGTAATTTTATTCATCTCCTGTCAGATGTATGGATCTCTATCAATTGTTAATTTGGGCATGTAAACATTGCAAGTTAAGTTACAAAATTGAATATGAGTGGTGAGCTAGGCTATTTTATATTAACCTGTTGTCATTATGACCGATGTTAAGCAGATGAACTCCATAAAGGGTGGTGATTTTTATCATAGTGACAATTGCAGAAGCATGTGGGCAGGCCATCGAGGTTCCTGAAATAATATTATAGTCCACGGATAGTACTGCTATTGAACCTACTGGAGACCAAGCTGCCGTTATCCCCACACCAGTTGTTGTACTGTCAGGCTGCAAAGAAAACTTCCATGCGTAGACATAAAGACTTCAAATAAAAAATATTTACTACACGAACATCCATGATCCATCAAAATATCCATCGCATTCAGGAACATATAATCATTACATTACAAGGGAAAGAATAAGATGTTCTATTAAACGAAGTTGTCTGTATGTATAAGAGTTCATGTGCAGGATGTAATTCAACTCAAAACATCTCTTAATGGGGTATGTAACTCATGATTCATGAGGCGAACAAATATGAAAAGGACACACATTGCACATGGTTTCTAATCGACTAGTCCAGTGTATTCTTTAACATGTTATTTCACAAAGAGAACAATCATCGATAAACCAATTCCCTAAATATTTGCCATTAACATTAGGAACCTGATTTTTAACCTATGCCTGAATATAAGTTGTCGCAATCTCCCAGCAACAGAAGATATTTATCAGGCTCACATGTGTAAAGAGAAGTCTAAAATGACTACTTGTTGCGACTAAATTATAACACCAGAACATTCTTCTAGATTTACTTATTCGACCAAGTCAATTACCAGTGTAGTGATTCTACAGAATAAAAATCAGTACCAAATCAAGTTACCAGTGTAGTAGTTTTACAAAGCAAAAAAAAAAAAATATTCAGTACCTTTTGGACTTACATGCCTTACCCCAACTTTAAACCATATTTCTTTGTCTTCTGGTACATGAATCCTCCTGGTCATTAAGAAACTAAATATTGGCCCAGACATCTTTTGATCATCAGGAATGTCAATTAAATGACCAAACACGGCTTTCTCAGCATTAGACAATTCATCGTGTAATGTATTTTGTACACTGTAGTGGAGTGAGTATTCATTCCACGGTCACCGGTCCGGTACTTGTACTCATCTGGGTAAACATATTTCCTACATAACACAATAAAAATTTATAACAAAACCATGGAAAAGTCCAAAACAGATAATAGTGTTATTCGTTAAGAGATCTTTACTCATTGCTGAAACTATGAAACTCACTAATCGACTCCTAATTCACATATTTACCTTTCCTCAGCAACAACCGCAGGTTTACCTCTTCTCCGAACACCCCTTCTTGCAACCTACAAAATTTTCCTTTGCTACTTTAGTGCTTACGTATATTCAAATTTTTTACAAGTATCAACTTAGCAATCCAACAAGGCAGGTCTCTGTTACCACATTCCTAAATCAGATTAACAGATCGAGATTTTTTTTCCCTCCTAATGAGTTGGTTTCCAGCCCATTAGAAACGCTAATTCCCCAGTACGCCACTCGAAATCCAAATATGTGTATATTTTAATGGGTTCATTTTAAAGAGCAGATAGTAATACATTCAAAACATTTGACCAGAATATGTGTTCAAAAATGAAAAAAAATCGGGATAAAAAGGAATGAAAGCATTCATTTTAGAAATCAAGCATAGAAGTCTATGAAGACTTGTCAAATTTGTATCTCAATTGCCTGAGAAATAATTTGGCAACGGAATAATGTATATAACCTAAAACACTTCAAGATCAGAAAAAGGTGAACAACACACATACACTAGTTTACTGAAATAATTTCAAGGATTCAATAATATTCTCATAATACGACAGTTCATATGGAAGGGTGGAAACGAAGTGCATAAATAATAACACGAGAACCAAATTTGAAACATATACTAGAATTTTAGAGGAAACCATTCAGTTCATAAAAAATGCAAATGATGTCCACTAGATAATGTGATATATACATACGAAAGGTAGGAAATCCGATAAGGAAAAAGCCTTGTACACAGTATTCTTCCTCAAAAAAGCCTCGTACATAATATTGAAATGTTTTCAATCAAGAATAAAACCCTAATTATCAAATTGATGAAAAAAAAAGAGTTGAATAAACACTAGTTAAGCAGAAATAATAAACACCCATCCAACTAATTTTCCATAGAAAACGAGTTATACAAAAATCCCCACATGAACCCTAATTTTAGTTTTTAAGTAATTGAGAATCAAGTTGAATTAAGGGTTTCTGATGTACTAAGTGTCATGAAATTCGAACAAGTACAAAACCAATTCCATGATTTTGATTAGTTTACTAGCTACAAAATATTATGCTGATATACAAACATTAAAATCAAATTGAGAGAAGATATACATCTTCCCTATCGATCATCAAAAGACAGGACTTAGGAGAAGCAATGATCTCTAGAGACTCTACACCTCTTTAAATTCTTCAAAGTTTAATCCATTGCACTGATGGCAGTAAACGATTTAGTTCGATTAGTTCATGGCAGAAGCAAAGAGGGAACGGAGACGGGAGAGAAGGAAATAGAATAGGTCGTGAGATTGTCGGTACTACTTGCTCTAATAAAGAGTGAAAAATATCTCTATTGTGTACCCATTATCAAATGTATGGAATTATTGTAAATACATAGGAACTTTTGTCTTGTTTATTAAGAGAAATATTGTCGCAAACATTGTTGGGAATAACTAAATAAAAGTAGACATTCGCGGAAATTTCCTAGTCCAAATCACCTAGACTTGAGCGTGTTATATACCATCCAGGAGTTTTTCAGGGATTTCCATTTTTTGGTCGGTCCAGTTTGCTCAGTTCTAACGGCTTAGTGACGGAGCCAAAACTTTTCTTTGGTGGTGTCAAATGAAATCTCTTTAAAATTAAATGAAATCTCATAAACAGCAAAACAATCAATGATGTCATGCATAATTGTCTTCACGAAAGAAAATATGTTCCTAGTCTAGTGCAACCACTTTCTTGTCTCGATTTGTCTCCGTCACCACGAGTTTATTCTATCCCGTGTCGTTCATGGAAATTCGATACATGCGGGGTGGTGGTTGTCGCGGCATAGCTACAAAGAAATCATGTTCTAAATAATAAGAAATTAATCACAAGGTTAAATTCTTCGGAACCCAGGTCGAAAAGTTGAAGATACATCCCACCAAACCAGTACAGTAAAATCTGATCAGAAAAACTCAATATGCGAGTCGGAGGTGTAGTATTAGTACTTCCAAAGCAAAAACAGCAGGTATCTGGTGCCCTGCCTGAAAGCTCGTGAGAAGAACATTTCACCCTGACTTTGAAACTCTCCTCCTTAACCCACACTAGCTTGACTTTATCCTTCAATATGTATAAATGAACCTTACAACAGCAGCAGCAACTACTACTACCTCGAATATGACCATGACGCTGACGATGATGATAATCACTTCCATTCCCTAGTTTTTTGCCTAAACGGGCAATACAAGGAGATCCTTTGAACTCCAAGAGATGAGGATAGTCAACAAGCAACTGCTTCTGCTGTTCATCAGTTGTATTCTTTGGAGGGGGTTGAATGAACTGAAACTTCTCTTCGTGGAGATTGAACAATAGAAACATCTCCATCTCATCACCCCCCTCAGTTGTTATTATTACCTTCCAAGCCAAACATCCACCACCTAAACTACAAAAGACGCCCGATCTGTCGCTACGCGATTCCGTTCTTATCCAAGTAAAATGATGTGACATGGGTGTTCTAGTGAAAATTCTCCATGATTTATGCCTCAAGGTAAATACAACGAAGTCGAGCTGGTTTTGAGAAGTTTGGAACATACTTACCACTTTGTACTGGTTTCCCAAGGAATCGAATCCAAATCCATGACAGATGATACAAGTATTGGAGATTATGGGTGGAGAGATGATACTAATATGATCACCCCTGTATGGTTGAAAAATTGTGTAAGAACCACAACCCACAGATGACATGCAAGGTAAACCATTGCAGTAACCAATCAGTTCATTGCTACGTGTAAATTCTTGAAGTGTAGAAGATTGTCAATAAAACAGTGAGTACTTTCTCTGGGAGCAACTTCGAAAAACCGAATGTTAAAGTGATCCTCACCAGCATCAGTAGTAACCCCAACCTTAACATTTGCAAGACTAAAGATTTGTTTCGGTTGTTTTTGTGATTGGAAAAAGTGCGAATAGGCTAAGCGTTTATCGTTATGAATCGAGTTATACCAAGATTTCGAGACTGCAGCGCAACGCAACTGTCAGGATTTTCTTAGGGAATCACTGACAACCGCGGAATAACGGATCTTGAGATATTATGATGAATAATAAGTAAACCAAGCACAAGCAACTATGAAAATACGAGAAAAATAAATCAACTCACAAGAAACAAGATTTATAGTGGTTCGACCAATACACACAACTTGTATATATTGTCTACGTCCACTTTGAGCCGCACCAACTCAAATCCACTATGAAGAAAAGCGATTACAATGTCGTGTGAATCCCAGCAAACCCTTGGTTACACCGCAACAATTACCCGAGACGATAACCTTGTCTTTTGTTCCTCACCAATATGTTCTGACAAAGAAACCCTAGCTTTAGCCCTAAAAGCTATACAAGAAATCTCTAACCGATCTCTTAATAGTTTCCTACACAATATAATTCTACAAGGCCTAATTACCTATTTATATATGTTACAAACTTGGCCACCAAGAATTCTAGCCATTTTTAGGAAACCCCTTTCCAAAAACAATCACGGCTAACTTTAGGAAATAATTAGTCTTCAATTAACTAACAATCTCCCATTTTGAAGACTCATTTATTGTCTTCAATTCTCCTTTTCTTCAACTTTGGATTTTTACGGTGCTAAAACATCTTCATGTCAGTGCGGCTCCCCTCCCAGATCCTCATTCTGAGAGACCAACTAAAGCCTTGCAGAGCCTTAGCTTGTTTGATGTAACTCCCTTGGTAAACATATCCGTCGGATTCTTCGAACCAAGAATCTTCTCGATCTTTAACTCTCCTTCTTCTAATAGATCCCGGATGAAATGATAACGAATATCTATATGCTTCGTCCTAGCATGATAGGATGAGTTCTTGGCTAAATGTATAGCACTTTGACTATCGCTAAACAGAACACTATCTCCTTTTTCCTTGCCCAACTTATCTAATAATCTTTGTAACCAAACATCTCTTTGATCGCTTCTGTTACTGCTACGTACTCCGCTTCCGTAGTATACAATATCACCAACTTCTGTAACCGTGAGTTCCCCATAGTATAAACATAACCGGTCGTACTTCGCCTTTTATCTACATCACCTGCGAAATCTGCAACCACATAACCCCTCAAAATAGAACCACCTCTTCCATAACACAATGGTATATTTGTGTTACCTCTCAAATACCTGAGAATCCACTTCACAGCTTCCCAATGTTGTTTTCCCGGGTTGCTTGCATATCTACTCACTACTCCCACTGCATGTGCAATATCCGGTCTCGTGCATACCATAACATACATTAGACTTCCAATAGCCGAAGAATATGGTACGTTAGTCATGTACTCCTTTTTTTCATCTGTCTTCGCACACTGCATACTTGAAAGAAGAATTTGACTTCCAAGTGGAGAACTAACTGGTTTATCATTTTCCATATTGAACCTTTTCAACACTCGTTCAATATATTCAGCCTGACTAAGAATAAGAGTTCCCTTAGCTTTTTCCCTTATGATTCTCATACCAAGAATCTGTTTTTCTTCGCCAATATATTTCATAGCAAATTCACTTGCTAATTGTTTCTTCAAATTCTCAACTTCTTGTAGAGATGTTCTGGCAACCAACATATCATCCACATATAGTAATAATATGATGTAATTAGAACCATACCTTTTGAAGTAACAAAAATGATCTGCATTACACCGTGAGTAACCACTTTTATGCATGAAATTATCAAACTTCTTGTACCACTATCTCGGGGCTTGTTTTAAACCGTACAAACTCTTCTTTATCTTCCACACCATCTCTTCCTTGTATTTTACTATGAATCCTTCTAGATGCTTCATGTAAATTTCTTCATCTAGGTCACCATGAAGAAAAGATGTCTTTACATCCAACTGTTCAAGGTAGAGATCTTAAGAATCCACTAGACTTAAAAACTACTCGAATAGTAGTCATATTCACAACTGTAGAAAATATCTCGTTGTAATCAACACCAGGTTTTTGCTGGAAACCTTTCACAACCAACCTCGCCTTGTAGCGAATTTCTCCATTTGATTCAGATTTCATCCGATAAACCCACTTGTTATGCAACGCCTTCTTACCTCTTGGTAATTTTACTAACACCCATGTGACATTCTCATCAAGTGAATTCATCTCATCCTCCATAGCAAGTTACCACTTTCCTGAATCATCAGCCGCTAGTGCTTATTTAATATCTTCAGGTTAACCTCCATCCGTAAGTAATAGATAATTCAGAGCATACCTTGGGTTTGGTTTTGGAGTTCTTGATGATCTTCGTACTTGTTGTGGAACTATGGGAGTAACTCCCACTGCAGCAGAAGTCCCTTCTTGTACTTCTCCGCCATCAGCAACATCGTGCTCTTCTTGTACCACATTTTTTCCAGAAACATCATCAATATCGATATATAACACTAGTGGAAAATGGAAGTTATACCACTGTCAGGAAAAGAAGTAATATCACTAAAAATGATTGTGTCGATCAGTTGGAATCTAGAAGTGGTTTTTTCCAAAACGACTGTTTCTGGCAAAGGTTGAATTCTTTGAAAAAACAACTTTCTTTACCAGTAGATCAATTAAGACTGACAGCAAAAGTAGTTTTTCTTAAGATATTTCATATAAAAAAATTGATATTGATTCAGCTGAATCCAAAGCTGATTCAACCGAATCAAAAACTAAAAACTGAATCAGAATTAAATTAATAATGGCTTCAAAACAAAATTTAATAGTGACTTTAAAACTCATTTGTTATTTGAAAAGTGAATTCAGTTTACAATTTCAATTATCTAAAATCTGCGAGCTCTCCAACTCCAGAATCTTCTAAAACTAAGTTGGATATCCTTAACATGTATTCCTATTACAAGATTTCAAGAATAAAATTTCAACACTAAGTTGAAAGTAAGACTTCACCATTTGTACCTTCATCTTCTGACAAACTATATCAAATCAAGTCCTTCATCTTCCTGTTCTTCCTGATTCCACTTCTCGATATGCGATTGACTTAATTCAATCAACTTTATCCCATCTTCTTAGTCATTTCAACCTCTGTGAACTGCGAGCACCAGCAACATGACCTCCGTTCCCTGTATCAATCGACTCTCCACATCTTCAATGCAGGATCAACAACTTCATTCAATTCCATCTCACTGCAGGTTGTAATCCTGAGAATTCTCCTTCCTAAACGACAGCAGCAACTCGAACTATCCCCATTATCTACATCCAAGCAACCACCCTGCAATTCCATCTCCCTGTAGCTCAAATCCACCATCTTTTGTTCAATTTATCTTCCCAGCTACAACCATCAATTACCACATGAACTAGTTGAACTGCACCTCAACTTCCTGAAACTCAAGCCACAATATTCTCGCAAATTAACCAATTCAGCCTGCTCCATCATCTCCAGCTTCAGTTCCACGTAATACTAACAGACACATCATGAACCAAACCCTTCTCATGAACCATTTTTCAAGTAACAGAAAACTTTTTTCTCACCTGAGTAATGGACTTGTTTGCAGCAAGCTCATCGGCAGCAATTTTACGCACTTCCTTGGGCCAAGTTGCAGTGTACATCAGCCTCTGGCGGCGAGGAGGTATCTCATTCACAATTTTTCGAATATGAGGCTCAAAACCCATGTCCAACATCCTGTATGCCTCATCAAGCACAAGGTAGGAAACCTGACGGAGGCTAATTTTTCTCATCTCCAAAATATCATTCAGGCGTCCAGGAGTCGCAACAACTATATCCCATCCGCGTTCAATCTCTCTAAGCTGGGGACCTTTTGGGTCTCCACCATACAAACACTACAAAAATAAAAAGATAGAATTTCAGGCACCCAAAACATGCACATAAATTGATTGCATAGCAGGCCACACACACTAACATACTGACTAATAATTATCTTGATTGCTAACAATATATAGCAGAAAGAGAGAGCAGGTAATAATCAGTTACAAAAATAGTCTATTACTGGTATATTACTTTGGGTGAGAGAGAATTTAGGCCTTGGAGAAACTTTGGCAAATGCACCAACTATCCTGCATAAAAAAGAAACAAAAGGATGATGCTTAGTTCTAGCTTGTACTGTTAATCAACAACAAAATAGAAAATTGTGACATGCTCCTCATATAGAACTGGCATAAGGCATAATGAAAAATAGAACTGGTGCAGGGCATAATGAAAAAATAGAACTGGTACAGGGCATAATGAAAAATAAAACTGGTACAGGGCATAATGAAAAATAGGGTGCATGGGATGATACAGGGATTGTCACATATAATGGTTGGTGACGCTCTAGATTTGCTTCCTTGGAAGCATTTCTCATAGTCTATTACTGATATATTACTTTTCGGATAGAGAGACTTTAGGCTTTAGAGCTAGGATATAGTAATTTAAAAAACTTAAGATAGTTACAAAATTTTTAACTCACCGTTAGCTGGAACACCAGAAAAGTTAATATGTACATGGCCAATAGAGTCTCTGTACTCACCCTGCAAGTTTCAATAGTGCATAATTACCTGCCAACTTCATCTATGAACTTAGTCCAAGATCACATCACTACCTCTGCATATGATGAAACATCCAAAACAGTTTCATGTTAGGGTATACCTCCCAAGTACCAAACCAAATGAAAAACAAAATATAAGGTAATCAGACCTTAGATTCAATGATGCAAGAAGCAGATCATCCCCCAAAAGGTGGTTCTTGTTACCTAAAAGATCAATCCAACAAGTCAGCAGGCTGATAAAAATCCAGCAACTCAGATTAATGTAGTGAGAAACACTGTTGAAAAAAAGATACTAACTTGAGAAAAAGAAAGATCAAATCATCAAACAGACCACAGAACATCTACCACTACTTAGAATAACCATACAACAACATACAAATAAATTGGTAGGAAATACCCATTCAAGCACAAATTTCATCCATTCAAGAAAACCTAGAACTGAAATAAAGGAGAAAAACTGAAAACCAATACCAAAATTGAATGTCTACTAACTACATAAACAATTAACATCGATAAAAATGCCCAAATCTACGAATTTGAGCTCCAAATAAGAAAAACATGTTAAAATTAAAAGCCCTAATTTTACAAATTGAAATCAGAGGAAGTTATAATACTTTAGAAGTTGTTTAAGCCGTTAATTCAAAACCTTTTTCAGCACCAACCAAACTGAGAAAACATCAACTTATCTGCATCAGAAACCCTAAAACCCAAATCCGAGAATCAAAACAGAAATTAAATAAAACCCATATGTAAGTCTTTCCCAAAAATCTATTTAAGAACCTTAGATACCTTAGATTTGTTCATACTGATTTGGTTAAGAGAAATCTCAAAACTATTGGTCTAAGAATTTTTGATGGATCGATTTCTTTGAAGAAGAAAAAGAAGCAAAACCTAATAATTATTCACAAGCGACTTACTGTTATGATTGGGAAAAAAAATTGGGGAAAAAACTGACTAAACATAAAGAGTGATTAAGTTCTGAGAGGTATGTGGTGAGAAAGAAGTGATGGAAGCGGAAGGAGAGTTCATACCGAGATATAGATAGAGATAAGATGAGAGAGGGTTATAAAAGTTTCTTTCTCTCGCAGCCGTTTTTTAAGTGCAATATAATCTATTAGGGAGATGGGTATTTTGACTCAAATACCCTCTAAGAAAACAACTGTTTCGGAGACAATTTTTCATAAAACAACTATGACTCACAGCACCAATAGTTACAGCTGTCCCGTAGCAGTCGTTCTTATGAAACCCAGGAAGTTGTAAAAAACCAATAATCCACTAGTGTAACTCCTTATCGACGTTGCTTGACCCGACATCTTCAACTTGTGTTTTGTTCCTATCCTTGTAAAACTCATTTTCATTAAAAGTGACGTCTCTACTTCTAATAACTTTGTGACCCTCGTAGTCCCAAAGTTTATATCCAAAAGCGTCATTTTAGTAACCAAGAAATATACACTTCTTTGCTTGAGCACCTATCTTAGATCTCTCACCGGTACTAAGATGAACATAACCAACACAACCAAAAACTTTCAAATATGAAAGATTTACCTTTTTTCCGGTCCAAACCTCCTCTGGTATCTTCATATCTAATGGACTACTAGGTGTCATGTTAATTAGATAAGCAGCCGTCTCTGTTTCATGTGCCCGAGAAGGTCTCGGAAAACCAGACTGCAATCTCATGCACCTTGCACGTGCATTCAATGTCCAATTCATACGTTCTGCTACTCCATTCTCCTGTGGCGTCCTTGGAACTGTCCTCTCCAAACGAATTCCATTTGTAGAACATAATTGTAAGAATTCTTGTTTTTCATACTCACCACCGTTGTCTAACCTTAAACACTTTAACTTCAGACCAGTTTATGTTTCAACCAAATCTTTCCACTTTTGAAACACTTCATACACCTCAAACTTATTTTTCATGAAGTAAATCCACACCTTTCTTGAGTGATCATCAATAAAGGTGACATAATAATGGAATCCGCTGTGAGATGCAACATCAATTGGTCCCCATACATCGGTATGAACCAAATCAAGTTTCGCGCTTCTTAAGTCTCTTCCTCCTCTGCTGAATCTAACCCGTTTTTGCTTTCCAAGAACACAGTCTTCACAAAAACTCATATCCACAGACTTCACCTTAGGTAGATATCCTCCCGAACATAGAATCTTCATGTTCTTCTCACTCATGTGCCCTAATCTTCTATTCCATATGTTAGTGTCTTCACTACTACTAGCCACGGCTAAAGTAGTTCCTTATGAAGTCCGGTATAGAGTATTGACTCTAACTCCTCGAGCTAACACCATATCCCCTTTCTTCACTTTCCAATTGTGTTTTGTTAACACAACTTCACAGTCATCATCACAAACTTGGCCCATAGACACCAAGTTCTTCTTCAAATTTGGAACGTGTCATACATCCTTCAATTTCCATGTCGAACCGTTCACTTTTAAGATCACATCACCCAAACCGATGATGTCGTATGCTTCACCGTCACCCAATAATACTTGGCCATAATATCCTTCTTTATAAGAGATCATAATACTCTTATCACTTGTTGCATGGAAAGAATCTCCCGAGTCTATAATCCAAGACTCATCTTGCTTGTCCTCAAAGAGTAGTAGAAAACTTTCCGTAATCACCTTCTTGTTATCAACAAGTACCTTCACCGGTTCCGCAGCTGCAACTATGTTGACCTCTTCTTGATTACTTTTGTTTCCACCATTATTAGAACCTTTTTCCGGACAATCGCGCTTGAAGTGTCCTACTTTCTTACACGCCCAACACTCAACAACACCTCTAGGCCGGGATTGAGATCTTCCCCTAGATTTCCCTCTAGACTTCCATCTAGATTTGTTATTGTTGTTCCTATTTGAACTCCTGCATCTATCTTCTTCATGCATACTTAAGGCCAAGCTTGAAGAACTAGAAACATAACCTTGTTCTATTCTTCTCTCCTCTTTAGCAATTAACCTTTGTTGCACATCATCAAGATTCAACTTCTCGTTCCCTGCGGAATTGCTAATGGTTGTTCTTGCGGTTTCCCAACTCTTTGGTAATGACGACAACAACCTTAAAGCTTGAACTTCATCATCAAAATTAATGCTAACTTTTGAAAGTTGAGAAACAATTGATTTAAACTTCCCAAGATGTGCTGAAATCTCTTCGCCTTCTTGCATCTTCAGATTAAATAATTGTTCACTTAACATAATCTTCCCCGAATCTGATGACTTTTGATACAACTTTTCAAGGTTATCCATAAGATCCTTCGTACTAGTTTCCTCTTGTACGTTATTGTAAACTTCCTCCGTTAGACATCTACGGATCACGGCTACACACTTGTGATCAAGAGTTGTCCATAAATCGTCTATGCGTGTTCCCTTTTTCGCAACTCCACCCAATGGATATGCAAGGTCTTTCTCATATAGGTATTCTTCCATCTGATACTTCCAAAATGCAAAGTTCTTAACATTAAAAACTTTAACCCTAGCTACCGTACTTTCGTTATTATCACCCATAACTCCCACTCCAATCGTATTGAACCCTAAAGCTCTAACCCGAGCTATGATACCAGTTGATCAGGATTTTCTTAAGGAATCACTGACAACCGCGGAATAACGGATCTTGAGATATTATGATGAATAATAAGTAAACCAAGCACAAGCAACTATGAAAATACGAGAAAAATAAATCAACTCACAAGACACAAGATTTATAGTGGTTAGACCAATACACACAATTTGTATATATTGTCCACGTCCACTTTGAGCCGCACCAACTCAAATCCACTATGAAGAAAAACGATTATAACGTCGTGTGAATCCCAGAAAACCCTTGGTTACACCGCAACAATTACCCGAGATGATAACCTTGTCTCTTGTTCCTCACCAATATGTTCTAACAACGAAACCCTAGCTTTAGCCCTAAAAGCTATACAAGAAATCTCTAACCGATCTCTTAATCGTTTCCTACACAATATAATTCTACAAGGCCTAATTACCTATTTATATAGGTTACAAACTTGGCCACCAAGAATTCTAGCCATTTTTAGGAAACCCCTTTCCAAAAACAATCAGGGATAACTTTAGGAAATAATTAGTCTTCAATTAACTAACGACAACAATGTCTCACCTGGAACCTTGGTTAAGATTTCCTCCATAATAAAATCATGTCAAGGGTATTTCTTTCTTCTATAAACTCTTTTGTCGTCTTCTTCTTCTTCTTCACTATTTTTGTTGTTGCTGCTGAAGTAATTGAGCATGACTTGGTTTTACTTTTGTTACTACCACAAGCAACTTTGCCTTTTTTGCTCGTCGTCATAACTTAAATAATTTACTAATAAACAACTTATTGCTAAAACTAACTGACACTGGTACATATATATATACTGTAAAACATATATATATATACTGCAAAACAAACGATGGCTTGACAAGCAAGAATAAGGAAACCAAGAGTACGTATATCTTCCTTTTATGGGTCTTTCCTATAAATACAAGTTCTCTCTCTTTTTATTTATATTTTCTCAGAGTTGATAAACCAAAATCATCGTCATGGAAAACCTTCCCGCATATATCATAGAAGATGTTATAACCAATGGCTCTTCCAAGCACAATCAATCAAGAATTGAAATAGAAATGAAATCAAAAGTAAAAGAAGCACACATAACACAAGGATTTATAGTGGTTCAATCAAGATGATCTACATCCACTTTGGAAGACGGCGATAACGGTTTCACTATGATTCAAACAAGGTTACAAGAGTATGATTCAAAACCCCCTCTCAAGATCAGTCCTATACTGCCTCTTACTCTCTCTTAGTTACATTGGTTTCTCTTGTTAGCAAAAGGAGAAGAAGTCTCTCTTTTATACACAAAAAACTAGCCTACTTAGTAAACCACTTTTGACTACTAGAACACCCTTTTGGGCTCACCTACTAGCACACCCTTTTGGACTCACCTACTAGCACACCCTTTTGGACTTACTAAACTAGCATTCAAAACAAATGCTACAAATCTAGAAGTATTATACTTTCTATAAGCCAACCCTTTTAGAATACTAAACCGTATTCAAGGCACATATGGTACAAATCTCCACCTTGACTTGAATACCAATCTACACCTTGGAGAGACTAGACACCACCTAAGTCCGTATGCTACCAATCGGACAATGATTACTTCCACCAGATGCTCTTGGAACACTACTCATACTTTTAGCTTTCCCGGTTCCACCTGCGACCTTCTGACTACCAGCATTACTGCCACCAGATGCTCTTGGAACACTACTTATACTTTGAGCTTTCCTGTTTCCACCTACGACCTTCTGACTACTGGCATTCCATAACCACTCTTCAGCCCGACTCCCGGCAGCTCCACCTTGCTCTTGAATACCATACCCACTCATCATCATCGTCTTCGCTCAGCCCCTCAAGGGCTCTCAACACCTGTTGACACCAACCAAGTACAAGCAATGCTTGAACTTGATACTAGAAACCGGCTTCATCAACATATATCTACCACCACCATGTGAATCAACCCGAGAAGGACCCCAAAGATCATAATGAATATAATCCAAAATACCCTTGGTGTTATGAATAGTTGTACTAAACTTGACTCTACACTGCTTTCCAAAGACACAATGTTCACAGAAATCAAGCTTGCCTGTTTTATGACCACAAAGCAATCCCTACTTGCTCAAAACAGCCAATCCCATCTCACTCATATGCCCTAGCCGCATATGCCATAACTTGGTAGTATCATCTTCAGAACTTGAAGAACATACAGCTGCATTACCAGTCACAGTAGTACCTTGCAGCGTATAAAGACCATTAATTCTCTCGCCCTTCATAATTGTAAGACTTCCTCTTGAGACACGAATAACTCCACCTTCACCTTGATACTTGCATCCATTTGAATCAAGTGTACCCAAAGAAATCAGATTTCTTCTCAGGTCCGGAACATGCCTAACCTTAGTTAAATTCCTCACCATACCTTAGTTAAATTCCTCACCATACCTTCATACATATTAATTTGAATATTACCTACACCCACCACTTTACAAGTGACATTATTTCCCATAAGAACTTTACCACCTTCTCTAGCTTGATAAGTAGTAAACCACTCTCTATGAGGACACATGTGAAAAGTACACCCCGAATCAAAAATCCACCCATTTTCCGAGCTTTCGGTATGAACCGTGAAAACCTTTCCATCATCACTTTCTACTTCAACATTTGTTGCGGTGCCTTGGTTAGTATTCTTCTCAAAATTCTTCAATTTTGGATAATCCTTCTTGAAATGCCCCTTTTCCTTACAATGAAAACAATAGAATTTACCGGATTTTGATTTAGACCTTGACTTTGATCTACTCCTATCAAATCCGCCCCTTTGGTTTCCTCTTCCTCTAACAAACAACCAATCTCCAGAATTATCTTTTCCATCAATATCCGTCTTCTTTAACTCCTTAGAGTTCAAATCCACTTTAACGTCTTCCATGGATATTGTAGTTTTTCCATACATTACGGTATCAACAAAATTATCATAAGATGGTGGTAAGGAATAAAGCAAACCCAAAGCTTGGTCTTCGTCTTCAATTTTGACATCAATATTTGCCAAATCCAAGAGAATTTTATTATAACCATCAATATGATCTATAATAGACATTCCTTCATGCATTCTAAGAGTATGTAATTTCTTCTTGAGATATAAACGATTAGTTACGGATTTAGTCATATACCTCTTTTCCAACTTTTTCCATAGCCCGTCCGCTGTCGTTTCCGTCGCAACTTCTCTCAAGACCTCATTGCTCAAACACAATAAAATTGTTCCATGAGTTCTTCCTTTGCTTCATCCGACAATGTTGTTACTAGAGCCATTTTCCCCTTCAAAGTTTTCACCAAACCTTGTTGCACTAAAATAGCCCTCATCTTTACCCTCCATAAATTGAAATCATTCCTTCCATCAAATTTCTCAATCTCATACTTTGATGCCATTGTAGATCGCTTCCACCCGGAGCTCTGATACCAATTTGTTATAACCAATGGCTCTTCCAAGCACAATCAATCAAGAATTAAAATAAAAATGAAATCAAAGGTAAAGAAGCACACACAACACAAGGATTTATTGTGGTTCGATCAAGATGATCTACATCCACTTTGGAAGACGGCGATAACAGTTTCACTATGATTCAACAAGGTTACAAGAGTATGATTCAAAACCCCCACTCAAGATCAGGCCTCTACTGCCTCTTACTCTCTCTTAGTTACATTGGTTTCTCTTGTTAGCAAAAGGAGAAGAAGTCTCTCTTTTATACACATAAAACTCACCTACTTAGAAAACCACTTTTGACTACTAGCACACCCTTTTGGGCTCACCTACTAGCACACCCTTTTGGACTTACTAAACTAGCATTCAAAACACATGCTACCACTACGGGGAAAAAAAAATTTACAACACAATTTAAGAGTTGTAGTACCCCTACGACAACTCCATTTCATGCATTATAGAAGGGGGGTATTGTATAAAGTCCAAGCTTTTCTACAATACTTGACTAAGAGTTGTAAAGGGTGATGTGATTCATTGTTCGACAATATGTTGCCGAAGTTGTGATTCTCTTTCGATTTTTTTTTGACAGCCTAACACAACTCTTGCTTGTGTTGTAGGACTATTTTACACAACAAAGGATGCGTATCGTAAAAATATGTAACACAACACTTGTATAAGTTGAAGGTCTATCTTAGACAACCTATGATGTGTATCATAGAAATATGTTACACAACACTTGTATAAGTTGAAGGACTATCTTAGACAACCTAGGTTGTGTATCATATAAATATGTTACACAACACTTGTTACTATTATGAATAAGATTTGCACTACACCTGTTAGAGTTGTAGAACTATGTTGGACAACACCTAGTTATGTCATAAAGACTTTCTTTCACAACTACTGGTTTGTGTAGTTGAAATATGGAACACAACTCTTATTAGAAGTTGTGTGCATAAAACATTTTTGAAAAAAAAAATATAGATGAAACCGAATTGACGAAAGTATTTCACATTCTCATTAAGCTGCCAGTGTTACACATTTACATTCATTCAAGTTAACCTACTAGTGTTAAACACACATTCAAATTCACTAATGAAACATCAAATGTACCACCACCTTTCAAAAATAAGAACCTTCTTCTCTCCAGAACTCGCAAACGGCGGCAGGCGCCTTCTTATCAAGAACCACAAGCAATTGCATTTGCAGTTGGCTCATAAACGCACCAGCATCCTTTGTAGCTGCGAACAATTGAAGTATACGGAGACGATAACAACATCATTCTTTATAGAAGAACCAAGATAAGCTTCCGAAATCTCGCGCATTTTGATAACCATAGATGATATTTCTTCAGCTGGAAATTGCTTCTCTTCCACTTTGTATGTGCTGATAATCTTCTTGTATGTGATGATAATCTTCACCTAGTCCAGCTACAACCTTGAAATCCCATAGATTCATATCAGCTTGAACTGATGGATCTGAAACCCTTCTCCCAATCAAACGTTTTGTATCTACAATGTCAATGTCAGAAACAAAAAAAAAGCCGTTGCACCGACAGTTTTGGTTGCACAATAGTAATAGTAATAGTAATTCTAAAGTAATAGTAGAAAGGGAATTATTAAAAGCCGTTGCACCGACAGTTTTGGTTGAACAATCAGCAACTTCAGCTCTTCCATCAGCAGTTGTATCAAATAATTTGGGACACGATGATCGCAGCTTAACAACTGCTCCTATTTCCATCATGCTTTTGGTTTCATAACTGTACATACAGGGCAATAAATACAAACTAACCTTCGGTCTAATATCTAAAATATGATCATTCAGAAACCAACATATAGCATCTTAGACAATCACAAATGAAAAAAATTACGTAATGAGTCTAAGATTCTTTGTACCTCTTCATTTACATCTCTATTTGCATCTCCATGTCCTATTCTCTGCCTAATAAGATATGCATATTTTCTTGAACCTCTTCCTTTTCTTGTTTGGTTATTGAACATGCTTGTACTTGGAATCTAGGACTTCGAAGAAGATTGGAAACCTTATTACCTTCCATTACTACAATATCATCAATAACTGTACATGTTAGCTATATTCTTAGAAAATAAACAATCTCAACTAAATAGGACCATAAATAGTTTATATTTTGTTTACTTTATACCGGCACTAGTTCTGCTTCATTCACAACATTCTTTTCATCTCCACTGCATCCTACTTTTCGTCAAAGATATGCATTGGGCCTTTTTTCACGAAGCTCTTCCTTTTCTTTTTCGGTCATTAAACTGCGCTTCACTTTATCTGGAATACAACGCTTCTTCACTTGATATTCCCTTCGTTGTCCATCCCTTTCACCTTATCTTTGTCTTGGCCTTTCGCTTCCTCTTTTTTCCCCCTGCCAAAAAGCAGGCAAGAGTAATATAACAAGAAAGCTAGATAGTATACAGTAAAAATCTGGGCAAAATACGTCACAGAAATCAGTCCCAGGCAGTCTCCCTTGACAAGACTCCACAGACCTCATTAAGATTCCAAATACAGAGATTGACCACAATTTAAAAAGTAGACAAATGCATCTTTTAAATCCACCTTAAAAATCCATATTTGGAGTTCATTTGGTCTGCGAAAAGGGTGTGCTAAGATGGTCACAAAACTGCGAACCTGCAGTTTCCAGATCTGGTCTACTGGACGTTGAAGGCCAGAAATTCTAAACAATAATTCGAAACACTAAGCCCTTTGAACCCATTATAGACAAGACATAAAGGAACGTTTTTCGTTAAGAAAGTGTCGCCTAAATCCTTATCTATTGGTGCCAGTTTCACAGTCAACAGGGTGCAGAAAATATACCTTATTGATCTTGAATTCTAATAGCTCATTATAAGTTTGTTGTGTTTCTCACTGTTGGCATTCATTTCAATAAGTTCCATTTCATGCTCAGAAAGTCGCATCTAAAACCAAAACAAAATACAGTAAAATGGAATAGAAATCTGGCAGGCTATAATAGGATGAACATAATCCACTAGTAAGTGTACGTGTGTTACATAATGAGCACCCGCAGATAATAACAAGTGCTAAGAGACTAAGTCAGAGCTCAATTATAAAAAGAGCAATTTAGACAAACAAGTTACCTCTAAATCTTCCAATTCAATATCAGGTTGCATGCCTGGATCAAAGAACCAGTTCATATAAGCTAGAACTAAGACACATCTATGTAAAAAGAGAAGCAAATGCACATACAACCCGCTAATACATGTTACCACACCACCAACAGTAAGGCAGTAAGAACCATTACCACCACCACAACCCTCTATCCCCATACATGCAACTACACCATCACCAGTACTAACCATCACCACCACCGCCAGTATTAAGGCTTTACACATACAAATTACTCTATGGGACCGCTCAATTCTCAGACTGATGAACAAACGGAACCAGTTAAGGAACTCAAATACAAAAAGCAAAGTAACCCAATGCCAAGCACCATCACAAATTACACAAACTGAAATTTAAGCTTATAAACAACAAATGTCACCCACCAATTGCCTTGTCTGATGCAGCAATAAGACCTGAGCACAATAGGAGAGATGCCACTAATATGTCAAATTGGATAACAATGCAGTAAAGCATAAGTAAACTAGAAGCCTCTAACCATCAGTATGTGGAAACACATAATTTGGTGCTTCGGATTTATAAGAATTCAAGGTTCAGAAAATTACTACTTTTTTGAATGCTAGCCAGCTCTCCCTCCGATTGCTGTACCCTATCTAGCAGTGAGTGTTTCTCTTGTTGAGTTTTCTTCATCTCCTCTAAAGCCATCAGGCGATGTTTGTTCAAGTACAAAACATATATGTGGATCCATCATTAAATGCATAATGAACACAAAATAAAACCATAATGGGGAATCTGCAAAACACATAGAGCATGAAAAATCTTAGATGTTACCCTTTACATGAATGAAACTAAGTAACGACATACAGACTTACTCCGTTGTGTCTCTCTGAAAAGTTCCCAAATGGCATTCTGGTTCTCTTTGGCTATACTGGATGACTGAAATGAATCCATACAAAACAAAATCAGTGAGCGAATTATAGCTATGTCATCTAAAAACAATAAGTAGAATTAACATTTAGTAATCTTTACTTACTTAAAATACAGTCGGTGAACTAAATCTGATCCCTTGCGATTCAATCAAGCCCCAAAGCATCATTAAATTCAACCACTTTCGAACCCTGACTGCTGATTTCAGAATCAGTTCAAACCCAACTTTCCTTCATCTGTGTAATTCCCAAAATCAAACCCTAACCGAAATCCTAACTTCCTCAAATCGTGAATTCTTCAGTCAACAGAAATAAGCATCTTAATCCATGGTTTATAATACGCAAATTAAACCCATCTTCTCCGGCTAACCAAGATTTCAGATAGCTTTTGTTCTTGGGATGAGGTTCTAGATTGAAGTGATTGTTCATGAATCGAGAACAAGGTGGAATCGAAGATTGTTAGGAAAATACGTACCATTATTTTGATTTTGAAATCTAGGGTTTGTTTTTTTTCATCTTAACATTGATATTCGGGGGGTTTTTGTTTTTATTTTGAAATCTAGGGTTCTAGATTGAGAAGAAGATTTTGATGAATCAAGAACTTAGATGGAAGAATTGAGTTCTGTGGAGTGGGGAGGAGAGAAGAGGAGAGGAGAGGAAGATGGAGCAAAACAATTCAGCAAAAAAAAAAAAAAAAAAAAGATGGAGCAAAACAGATTGAGATCGAGGGGTTGACGAGGGTTTGGTGGGTGAATGAAAAAGATGGACGTACCAGATTTCACTTAATCCACTCATACGGATTCAGTAAATAATCTAACGGTTGAGATTGTATTTATTATGGTCATACGGATTGAACAATTTGTGTTTCTATTTGTGCTAATTCGATCTCATATATCCAATTTATTATCAACCTTAGACATGAAAAAAAAATCCAAAAAAAAAAATATAAATAAATTTAGGACATTGTTATCGACATTCTGATATAAAAAAAATCCAAAAAATGTATAAAAATGAAGCTTAAAAATAAGAAATGAATTCGATAATTGGTATGTTTCTTTGTGCTTCCGGTTTGAATTTCGACTAGTCACATAGGTCACGAAGTAATTTCGACTAGTTATACAGGTCATGAAGTAGCTTTAGTTCACACTCGTAGACTAAAGAAGCATAAAACTCTGGACCAAGAAGCTCCGAGAGGGTTCAGACTTCAAACTTAGCATGATAATCATCGAAATCGATAGATATGAATCTTAGTGTCGAGTTGAACTCCAAATATGGTATAATGGCATACAAACTATGAACCAAGAAGCTTTGGGTTCAAACTTAGCATGAAACATCATTGAAATCGATATATATGAAACTTAGGTGTTGATTCGAACTTCAAATATTGTATAACGACATACAAACTATGAACCGAGAAGCTCCGGGAGGGTTCAAACTTCAAACTTAGCATGACACATCATTGAAGTCGATAAATATAAAGATCAGTGTCGATTCGAACTTCATATTCGGTATAACGACAAACAAATTATTAATCATGATGCTCTTGGTGGGTTCTGACTTCAAACTTAGCAATATACATCATCAAAATCGATGAGTATGATGCTCAATGTCAGTTAGAACTTCAAATGTGGTATAAAGGCATACAAAATATGAACCAAGAATCTCTGGGAGGGTTTTGACTTCAATTATAGCATGATACATCATCGAAATCGATAAATATGAATCTCATAGGCGATTCGAACTTCAAATATGGTATACCGGCAAAAAAACTATGAATCATGAAGCTCTGTGAGGGTTCTAACTTCAATCGTAAGAACGATGAATATATCCTTTTACAAGTAAGTTTCCATTGGAATATTCTTCGAAACCTTAAACACACACGAATTTGTCAACTTCGAGAAAAAAACTGGCTCCGAGGTTGAATCCTGGCCGGGAGCGGACCACTATAAGTCGGAAACTTGGTAAAAACGATGAATCCATCCTTTTACAAGTAAGATTCCTTCGGAATATTCTCTGAAACGTTAAAAAAACCATATTCTGGTATATTATATGCATACCCGGGCTCCGTAATCGAAACATGGATGTGAGTGGACTACTAGAAGTCAGAAACTTGGCAAGAACGATGAATCCATCCATTTACAGGTAAGATACCTTCGGAATATTCTCTGAAACCTTAAAGAAACCCTATTCTAGCATATTCTATCCATACTCTGGCACCGATGTCGAAACATGGCCGTGAGTGGACCACTATAAGCCAAAAACTTGGTAAGAACGATGAATCCATCCATTTACAGGTAAGATTCCTTCGGAATATTCCCCGAAACTTTAAACAAATCCTGTTTTGGCATATTGTATGCATAACCTGGCTCTAAGATCGAATCCTGGCCGGGAGTGAACTACTATAAGTCGAAAACTTGGTAAGAACGATGAATCCATCCATTTACAGGTAAGATTCCTTTGGAATATTCCCAAAAACATTAAACAAACCATATTATGGAATATTATATGCGTACCCTGGCTCCGAGATCGAATCCCGACTGTGAATGGACTACTAGAAGTCGGAAACTTGGTAAGAACGATGAATCCATCCATTTACATGTAAGATTCCTTCGGAATATTCCTCGAAACTTTAAACAAAACCTATTTTGGTATACTGTTTGCATAACCTTACTCTGAGATTGAAACCTGGCCCTAAGTGGACCATTATAAGACGGAAAGTTGGTAAGAACGATGAATTCATCCATTTATAGGTAAGATTCCTTCAGAATATTTCCTGAAACCTTAAACAAACCCTATTCTGGCATATTGTATGCATACTCTGGCTTCGAGGTTGAAACCTAGCCATCGGTGGACTATTGTAAGTTGGAAACTTGGTAAGAACGATGAATCCATCCATTTACGTGTAAGATTCCTTCGGAATATTTCCTGAAACCTTAACCAAGGCCTATTCTGGCATATTGTATGCATACCCTGGCTCCGAAGTCGAAACTTGTCTAGGAGTGGACTACTATAAGTCGGAAATCTTGGTTCAAATATTATTATAGTTAGACCACAGTTTCTCGTTCGGATGAACTGAAGATGAAATATATCAGATTTGGTGCAATAAATATTATGGAGACTGTGAAATGACCAGACTACCGTTATTGGAAATAGGTAAAGTAAATATTACAGAATGTGAAAATGACCATATTACCCTTAATGGAAATAAGTGCAATAAATATTATGGAGACTGTGAAAAATGACCAGACTACCTTTATGGGAAATAGGTAAAGTAAATATTATAGAATGCGAAAATGACCATATTACCCTTAATGGGAATAAGTGCAATAAAAATTATGGATACTGTGAAATGACCAGACTACCCTTATCGGAAAAAGGTAAAGTAAATATTACAGAATGTAAAAATGACCATATTACCCTAAATGGAAATAGGTGCAATAAACATTATGGAGACTGTGAAAAATAACCAGACTACCCTTATCGGAAATAAGTAAAGTTAATATTATAAAATGTGAAAATGACCATATTACCCTTGATGGAAATAAGTGCAATAAACATTATGGAGATTGTGAAAATGATAAGACTATTCTTATCGGAAATAAGTAATTTTCTGAGAAGGCTTCGCGATGTTTGCGGCTCAGTCACCTGAGCATTATTTTTTTTTCGAACATTATATTTTGTTTTACAACTCTTATAAAGGGTTTTCATAAAGTTAGTATATTAAAGAACCACAAACTTAACAGAACTTGTGATAGTGTAGGAATGGTTAGTGGTGTAGATTTCCATGAAAGAGGCTAAGGATCGAATCCCCCCAGCCTCTTTTTTCCCAATATTCTATATTTTAACTTCAACAACACTTATAAGTGTTGTAATACATTATATATTTCAACGTCAACAACACTTATAAGTGTTGTAATACATTTTATATTTTAACTTCAACAACACTTATAAGTGTTGTAATACGGTTCTATTAAAAAGAAAAAAAAAATCACCAATTCTTTTGAACCGTAAGGATGGTTGATGAGCTAGACATCCATGCATTAGGTTCATGTTCGAATCCCCCCAACCTCTTTTTTCCCAACATTCTATATTTTAACTTCAACAACACTTATAAGTGTTGTTATACGTTTCAATTAAAAAAAAAAACACACACCAAATCTTGTGAACCGTAAGGATGGTTGATGAGTTAGACATCCATGCATTAGGTTCATGTTCGAATCTCTCCTCTAACGTATTTTTCATTATCATATTTTTGTCTTCTTCAACAACACTTATGATAATTGTGATAGGCTAAGTTACTATGTTTATGTAACAAAGTTGTTATAGCTAAATGTTGTTGCAACAGTTTTGCTTAAGGAGTTGTCGTTTTTTTTCTTCGCCCAACCCCTTGTTTCCCAAGTGTTGGTAGTGATGATATACAACAACGCTTCCTTTGAAATCCGTTGTAAAACATAGGACTTTCTACAATGTTTAGGAAAGTGTTGTAAATCGCCAGTTGTAGATGTATATTTTTCCCATAGTGTACAAATCTAGTAGTATTAGACTTTCTAGAAGCCAAGCCTTTTAGAATACTAAACCGTATTCAAGGCACATATGGTACATAAGACGTATTTTCTCGCTTACCCTTTGAAGCAACAATATTACGATGCAAGCACGTGTGCAAATCTTGGAGAGAGCTCCCCAGGAATTATAAATCTGGTGTGCTGTTCGCATATAAATGATAAGAAAAAATACAACTTTACTATGGAGATCAGGATGAAGTAACTTTAGAGTCATACTACTCCAAAAAAGCTCTTACGAGGCTTGAGCATGTCGAGTACAGTTCCGATGATTATAATTACATGGTTGGTTCAATCAACGGTTTGGTTTGTCATTGCTATGGTATTTGTAATCCCGTGACCGGAGAATTCGTTCGTTTCTCATATAGAAAACCAGGATTTCAGGGGTTCCTGCAAGGAATTGGATTTGGATACCTTCCTTCCACCAATGAGTATAAAGTTATCAGAACTGGACACTGGATTCTCAAACCAATGGCCGAAGGGACATGGACATGTTGAGGTATATACTCTTGGCTCTCAATCTGGGTGGAGAGGGAAAAAAAAAATCCCTTACAGATTCTCTAAGCCAGGCATCTTTGTTAATGCATGGAGGAATTCATTGGATGTGCAACACATATGAAAAAGGCCGAGGCGAGCAATATAAGATTTTCGCATTCTATCTGCTGGACGAGAATTTCAAGGACGTCCCATTACCACCTGTATATTGATGATTTTTTGATATGTTGTTGATCATGGAGATATATGAGCATATGATTAGAATTGCTCATATAGATCTCCTAGTAAATTAGTATTTGGAGCAAACCTTAAGCTTTCTGAAGCAGTTTTTTATTAGTTGATTTTGCTCAAGTTACAGCTGATTACATCACTGCCTATTTTTAGGATTTGTTAGACCGACAATACACACTCTAGTTTTAACTAGAGTTTTATGATTTTTATCTAGATTTTAGATAAACTTTTGACCGCCTACAATTCTAGAGAATTCTCTGTCTATATTTTTCTGAAACTAGAAAACCTTAGACTCTTTTAGACATTACAAATTAGGATATTCCAACACTCCCCCGTAATTTGTAATGGCTTTGTTTTTTGTTCTTCACCCAATCTCCGTTTGCTGCTCTTAGCTTCTCATGCTTGCTTCGCTCGCAGTAAATTCTTTATGTTTGTCGCCACGTACCGCTGGTTTGTTTCTCGCAGTCGCTTGCCATAGTGTCTCCACATCTCTATTAGTCCTCAGTGTACTCGTTCTTTTTAGTTTTAGCTAGCTTAGTAGTTTGCTAGCCTTTCCGTGGATACATATCCACCATCTTTTCCTTGAAGCTTGATCGTATAGATTCAGAGGCTCCCTTCGGTTGATTTTTTGCGCCGGGTTTTAAGAAACTTGACCACTTAGTTGGTTCAGAGGTTCCAACTTTACCCAACAAATTCTTTTTCCTTTTTATCACGGCAGAGTTTCCCGTGACAGCATGGCTCTCCGCCATCTTTTTCTTTGACAATTGAGGAAGCAATCCGTATTGCTATTACCCTCAATTTCTGTTTCAGAAGTACAACTCGTGTGCACCTCCCACAACGTCCTTTTTCAAGTTTTTCTTTTTATGGAGACTCTCCTGTATCTTCAAAACTCTTTTAACTTGACTTAGAACTTCACGAGAAATTTTTGTTCTTTTTCCTTTTTTTCTTCTTTTAGAACTTCAGTAGCAACTCTTCATAGTAAAACCACGAGCAATTTCTTATTTTTTATCATCTTTTTTCTCTTCAACTTCTGTGTTCTCTTTTTTCCAGCAACCTTTTATTTTCGTCTTCTTCATCTTTCTCTCATACTTGGATTTGGGTGAGATAGCTTCTATTGGGAGTTGCATGCATGTTTTCATCTTCTTTGATCTTCTTAGACTTCACTTTTTCTTCTTTTCTTCTCATCTTCTTAAACTTCATCTTCTTTTCATCTTCTCTTCACAGCGGAAACCTTAACGCCCATATGGATCGAGACGTGCTCTGATACCATGATGATTTTTTGATATGTTGTTGATCATGGAGATATATGAGCATAGGATTAGAATCATATAGAGCTCCTAATAAATTAGTATTTGGAGCAAACCTTAAGCTTTCTGAAACTGTTTTTTATTAGATGATTTTGCTCAAGTTACAGCTGATTACATCACTGCCTATTTATAGGCTTTGTTAGACCGACAATACATACTCTAGTTTTAACTAGAGTTTTCTTATTTTTATCTAGATTTTAGATAAACTTTTGACCGCCTACAATTCTAGAGAATTATCTGTCGAGATTTTTCTGAAACTAGAAAACCTTAGACTCTTTTAGACATTACAAATTAGGATATTCCAAAATATATGATCCTTATGGTTATGGTTATGCCGAACTCATGCTGTTGGGGGTAACTTGGTGTGTTATTCATAAAAAACACTATATTACAGATATATGGGCATTCAAAAGAAACACTACAAGATTATGGCCTCCCACAGTAGAACACGGATAAGTACTACGACGACAATTGGAGTTGGACCTGAGATTTCATACTCCCAGCGTCGAGGCCATTCGCAGTTACATAAAGCAATGAAGTTCTAACATGGCGACATCACCAACAACTATACTGCTATAATGCTGATACATCAACTGTAACTATGTCCTGGGATGGCGGTCATATAGGTGCTTCATGCCTTCAAGCTATTCCTCACATCAACACCCTTGTTTCTTTAGAAGAATCAATTATGGTGAGTGTCAAAGATAGCAGGGGTTGAGACAACATTGAAGCTCCAATGTTAGCTCGTTGGTCCAAGAACAGATATTTTGTTGATTAAAAATGCTTATCGTCTAATATCAGAGAATTTCAAAATTTCTTTTTTCTTTATTATAATTTTTTACAAAAGAGCACCTTCTGAAAAAGACTTGCTGAATAAGCCATTCTAATTATATGAGTGAAGTTACATGACATTGTTCTGAACTGAAATTAGTCTTTCCTTCATTTGCCACACTACCACAAGTTTTGCAGTAACCACCAATTTTCTAGAACAGATATTCCTATTCAAATAAGGTCGTTCTTTTGGAGATATACTGCAGCTACAGAAACTAGGGCAAAAAAATTCAGAAATGTTATTCGCCTCCGTATTTTCCACCTCCCTACCCTGCTCCCTCCAATCTAAACCTACCTTCATGTACAGGTGGGGTTCACCATTTCCTAAATATGGGGTTTAGATTGGAGGGAGCAGAGTAGGGAGGTGAATAGCATGAAAAAATTGCAAGGGGATGGATAAAACTGGTATGTTAACACAATCGAGGACAAGGAGTGAATGCTTGAAAAACAAGAGTCTAGCCAAAAGGATTGTCTACATGATTTAACCTACAGCTGAAAAACAAGACATTTTCTACATATATTTCAATTTCTTTTCTTTGCATCTAAATAGACATAAATCTGATACACCCTAAATTGCAAGTATTATAATTGCCATTTTGGCTACGCCAAGCAAACACAAGTGAAAAGGAAAATACAACTAAAATACCTATTGTCAAGCTTTTCTGACTTTTGAACTGCTTCTTGGGCAGCTCTTAACGGCTTGGTTGGTCATGCCAAAATGGGAATCTGTCTCAGTCTTTCACACGCCCTATTTCTTTCTTTATTGCTCCATTAGCAACATCACAAATTTCTAATTGTAAAATCACAAGTTTGGTGGTAGTTTCATTGGCAACATCGCAAGAGAAAGATACATTTCTAACTGTAAGGTTTATCTTCTTCACGACAAGTTATACAAGCAGGCATCCCAAATTGCATGTTGATTTGTTCCGTTAATGAACTTCTGATCTTCCACCTTCCCATTCGCTCTTTAGTCTGTCCTGCATACAAAAAATTTCGGAGCGCAGGTTGAAAAGTTGAATATACATACCATCAAACCAGTATAAACAAAATATCGATATGAATCGAGTTTATAGGTTAAGCGTTTATCGATACGAATCGAGTTATACTAGGATTTCGAGAGTGCAGTACAACGCTACATATAAACAAAATATCACTCGGAATAAGAAACCAAGAGTACCCTTCTTATAAATCCGACTTTTCTCCTTTGATTTTCTTAGAGTTGAGAAACCAAGCGAAAACCTGCTGAGTACGTCAACTGAACCAAAACCATCGCCATGGAAAACCTTCCCACAGATATCATAGAAGACATATTTTCTCTCTTACCCATTGAACCCACCTTATTACGATGCAAGCGCGTGTGCACAACTTGGAGAGAGCTCCTCAGAAAGTATAAAACTGGTGTGCTGTTCGCATATAAATCAGAAGGAAAAATACAATTCTACTATGGAGATCAGGATGAAGTGACTGTGGAGTCATACTACTCCAAAAAAGCACTTACTAAGCATGTTGAGTACAGTTCGGATGATGATAATTACATGGTTGGTTCATGCAACGGTTTGGTTTGTCTTTACTCAGGTATTTGTAATCCCGTAATCGGAGAATTCCTTCGTTTCTCAGACAGAAAAACACCAGTATTTAGTGGGCAGCCGCAAGGAATTGGATTTGGATACCTTCCTTCCACCAATGAGTATAAAGTTGTCAGAACTGGCCCGACTGGGATCTCAAGCCGGAGGCGGCAGGGACAGGGACATGTTCACGTCTATACTCTTGGCTCTCAATCAGGGTGGAGAAGGAAAAAAAATATCCCTTACGAATTCGATACGCCAGGCATCTTTGCTAATGGAGCAATTCATTGGATGTGCATCACATATGGAAAAGGCGTAGACAGACAATACAAGATTTCCGCGTTCGATCTGGCGGATGAGAGTTTCAAGGACGTCCCATCACCATGTTTACATGATTCTTATGGTTATGCTGATCAACTCATGTTGTTGGGGGGTAACTTGTGTTTTATTCATTACGGACACTATGTTATAGATATATGGGCATTTAAAAGAAACACTATAAGATTATGGCCGCCCACAGTTGAAGGCGGAAAATACTACGACGACAATTGGAGTTGGACTAAAGATTTCAGACTCCCAGAGATGTTATCCACCCCAATCGCATTTTTTACAGAAAGCAATGAAGTTCTAGCACAGGGACATCGCCAACAACAATACTGCTATAATGCTAAAACATCAACTATAACCAAGTTTTGGGATGGAGGAGAAAAGGGTACTTCATGCCTTCAAGCGGTTCCTCACATCAACACCCTTGTTTCTTTAAAAGAATTAGGAGAATGCTCTGGTAAATATGGTGATGAGAGTGTAAAAGATAGCAGGGGTTAAGACAACATTGAAGCTGCAAAGTTAGCTCGTTGGTCCAAAAACAAATATTTTCTTAGTTAAAAATGCTTATTGTCTAATATCAGAGAATTTAAAATTTCGTTTTTCTTTATTATAATTTTTTACAAAAGAGCACCTTCTGAAAAAGACTTGCTGAATAAGCCATTCTAATTATTTTAGTGAAGTTACATGACATTGTTCTGAACTGAAATTAGACATTTTTCTAGTCTTGTCTTCATTTTACTACACTGAAATTGAAGTGCACGTCTCTACTTTGTTCTTGTGATGACCATACGGGTAAGGTCCACTAGGGCCTGTCTCGATATTCTGACATTATCATCATCACTTTCAGGAAAAGAGTCGATGGCCGAGGCTGCCATGTTAGCGTGCTCAATAGCCAGCTCTTTAGCTCTTTGAATTCCACGACTCTTCTGTAGGTATTCAAGGGAAAGATCAACATTATCAGGGTCGTCGAAGCCTCGATTTATAACTGCTTGTAATTCGGGGAATTCTTCGGTTGCAAACAACACTGGAGCCGTTATAATTCCATGGCGGATGTCAGATAAAGAGCCCTTTCCGAGGGAAGCCGATGTCCCCGTGAAATCAAGAACATCATCAATTAACTGATATGCCAAACCCAGATTTCGGCCATAATTATACGCCAACATTGCAACTTCATTTCCGTGGTCTGCCAGAAGAGCCACTGCCTTGCAGCTATTAGCAATCAATGACGCTGTCTTATAGTATGTCTTTTGCATATATTGATCCATGTTACAGTGTTTTTCTGATGCACTAGCCATCTGCATCATTTCACCAGCTATTAGGTTTTCTGCAGCTGTTCCAAGTACCGCGGAAGCCTCAAAATGTTTTAAAGAGGCAAGTGTCACACAAGCTCGGCAAAGCAGAAAATCTCCTGCTAGCACAGACACCTTATTCCCCATTAAAAAGTTCAAGGAAGGGATACCCCGCCTTGTATCGGCATCATCTAACACATCATCATGAAGAAGACTTGCCACATGGATCATCTCGGTGATCTCGGCAACACGCTGCTGGCTTGCACGGAGTTGATCGGCCTCAGCAGTATCCAGAGCGGACACATTTAATGCTGACGCCATCAACAGCAGAACTGTGGGACGAAACCTCTTTCCTTCTACTCCGACCTCAAAGAAGTATCCTGCAGCTGAGGCGAGCTTAGGGACCCCGGAAACCTGCACCGTCTCCCGTAACCGGTTACCAATAAGTGAGAGTTCATCAGCAACAAGAGAAAATGGGTCAACTTGCTGCTCTACCAAAGAACTCCCACCTTGCTGAACTTCATAGCTCTTTCCCTTTACTCCCATCTCTAAATTTTCACAAACTTTTTGTATTGCTTCTACTCGGCTACGTGTCTTTGTGGCGTTCGGATCATTATCATCAATCTGAAACAAAATTTACATGGCGACGTTGAAAGAAAACTATTTTTTCCTAATTGCTAATATCCAACTACACATCAACTACATCAGACCCAAACTTTGAATGAACTGCAAACTATGGTACAAATGAATACCTTTGCCTTCAGCGTGCTAGAATAATCATAGAAAGCACCATAAACATCTGACATGGCTTTCGTTCCGCAGATCACTTTAACAGAATGACCTACATGCATGCAGTGAATTGTGTAACGAGGTTTATGAAGGGAGGAAACAGTTCGTAGTTAAGATGTGCAATCTTTCGTACCATGATTCATTTTTATTCCTTCTCTGAAAACCTCAATGTTGTTGTAACACTGGGCCAGTATTCCGGTGGAAATAGTCTACAATGATCAGTATCAAAAATATAAGTGAACTTCCCAATAACTAAATTTCGGATGGATCCCAAGCTTAAATTTGGATGGATCTCAAGTTTCATACCAGATTAACAGCATAAAATCGGAACATAGCAGAACCCTGCAGAGCAGACAAGTACTCTAGGCAATCCTCCACATGGGATAATGCATCAGTAACCATATCATTTAAGCAAGAAACAGCCTTTTCTGAGTTTTCTTTGCATGCCAAGTCCTGATGAAGCCCAATGAAGAAAATAAAAGCAAACAAAAAGAATAAGAACAGTGAAGAAAAGTATGTTTAAAAGTAGGACATGTTAAGCAGCATCACCTCAAGTTTATCGACATATTTACTCCAAATTTGGCGAGGCCAGCGCATATGTGTTTTTGGTATGGCATTCATATCCTTTGAAAAGTCTTGAATAGTATTTGTTTTCTGGATACATAGATAGATGTTAATTACGGATGCGAACAATCCCCTTTGTCGAGTGGTTAGTTAACACTCGCAATGTTTACAGAAAGACATATCACCTGAAGAATTAAACCCATGGAATTGGAGAGATGATCAGGAGGCAAATCCGCTAAATCGGAGGCTTGACAAAGTTTCGACATTCCTATGAAAACAAGTCCAGCTGCAATATGACAGTACTCATTGTAGTCATCGATTGTTTCAACCTACAAAGTAAGAGAAATAGATAATAACTAATAAGCGGATAATGGTAACGAATTGCAGTATTGATCTCTTAATGCGTTTATACATTGGTTTACCTCCTTCGGTATAAATTTCGCCATTCCAGCACCCATTTTTCTTGTTGTTTCTTCAATTAACTCTTGATTACTGCATAAGCAAAGAGTACGTAGCTTTGAAACTGTTGGAATCTTGAATAAAAATATGGGTTAGTTAGTGTGAATGGATGTGTCCGCTCACTTAAATCTTTTCAGTATGCAGTGTCTTATCCCAAGGGATGTGACTCCACTAAGGGTTGTGACTCTTCATGAATTGGACTTCTCAAGAGTCACCTCTAAACCTATATAAACCCATACTCATTCTCCATTGGAAGTGTGTTTTTAGAGTCATAAAACTAATACTACAAATTTAAGAGTTTGCATGTGTCTTCAAGAGTTAAAGAAGAATTTGTGCTACATCTATTCGCGTTCGATGTTCGGTGTTATCGAAGTGTCGCGAAAAACATAGAGGTATTGTTGAATGTTGGAGACATATACAGTTAAATCTGTAACAGCATTATATACAGGGCATCAAATGTCTTAAGCAAGGAGATTACTCGTCTCAATACACCCAAGTAAGTTTGTTTAAGTTTTGTGATTGATCATTTTTTTCTATCCTTCTTTTGTTGTTTTGTTGTTGGTATTACAAGATATAATACATAACCGGATCGTTGTTACAAAGAGTTGTAACGAATCGGTGGATATAATACACGAGTCGTATTATAGAGAAATCGGTAACGAAGATAATTATCCAACACAAACAAAAGATGGAGAAACCTTGTTAGTTTCTTTGAAGTGCCGGGACAATTACCTTTTTTGAAGCTCTGAGAATGCGGTTGAAACGTGATGAAATTGGTCTATTAGCTCTTTGTGGTGATTTGTTCCACCTTAAATGAAACAGCCCACTGTTTTAGGTTATCAGTGTTAATTAGAGCATAATGCGAGTGAGCTAAGGTAGGGCATGATAATATTATTACGAGCTTACATGAGAACTGAAGATGACCATCATATATGTGACGATGAAAATTTTCGAGAATAGGCACCTTTACATCTGAAGGCATGTTCATGTCATCCTCTGCATGAAATATCATTATGTTGATAATATGTAAGAATCGGTATGAAAAGAAAAGTATACATGTTGATGGAATTATTGTACCTCCATTAGTTTTTTTTTTTTTAAAGGATATTCTTTTCATGCCACATAAATTTTTTGAATATAAAATATATAACCAACATTAAAAAAAAAAAAAGTCATTTCAAAAGTTACTTTTTTGACTTTCGAAAGTAAAAAAGTCAGAAATTAGTTTTGACACATAATTTCATAAATTTATGTGTCCAGCTTGTTGCCAGTCTACCCACCAACTTTTTATAATCTGACTTTCAAAGGCTTTTTATATAATATTTCATAATAACTTTTAAAAATAGAGAAATTAACTTTTTGTGAAATAAAAACATTTTATATCTAACTTTTACTTCTGATATTTAGATAGGATTATTTTATTTTATTTTTTATCAAACTAAGTCACATTTGATCGTACCTGATATGCAACCGGATATAATCGTCCTAAAATAATAAGCGCCGCGAAATATAAAATTCTAGTTCAAATAATGTATCCAATTTTCGATCCTCCACTCCCACCCCAACCGCGCGCGGTCATCTAGTATTATATCATCTTTGGGCCTAATTTTGTTACTAAAAAATCTTAAAAAATTTCTTTTCAAATCAGCCAAAATAATAATCACATATGGCAACATCTTCCAATCCAGGAGTACGTAAATCAGGATTTCTGAAGTCTTCTGGAGATATACAAAACTTCTTGTTAGTGAACGTGGACTCTTTCCAATTTTCTGAAATCCTCGTTATTGGATGGAGATCAGTTTTTGTAAACCTATGAAAAATTTTGTCACTAGATGTAAACTTTCAAAACGCAGATTTGAGACTTTCATAGACTTTTTAACTGAAAATGGGCTCGATAGAAGTCTCTATATAAAGCGATATTTCGAGACTTCTCTATTGAAGAATTTTTCATTTTCTTGTAAAAAAATAAAATAAAATATGTAAAATTATTAAAAAAAATATACAGCACGTAACGAGTAAAAGAAAATGATATATTTTTGAATGTCCTAAAACATACAAAAAATTATTATCATTATTTTCCATAAAAGAAAGATTACTATTACTAGTAATATATTTTTTTTTATTAAGGGTGATTTATTAATTATATTAGTTAATAAAAAATTAAATTATTTGTATTTTTGTTTAGATTATAATTTTATTCTTTGAATATGATTTTTTTTTCTCCACATTAGTATGTGAAAATTCTCATCAATGATATTAGTCTCTACAAATCTATTATGAAATTCCTTGATAGTTTCTTAAATTTTAGGAACTTACGAAGCCCGGCGCTCTCAAATGCAATAAGTTTTTCTAAACTCCATGAATATTGACTAACCCTATGTTCATGTTTCCGTCGGATAACCTTAGATGGAATCAGGATTACTCGAAATAATAAGATTCAATTTTACCTTGGCTTTCTGCTAGATGACTAAATTTTTTATGCCACATAAAAAGTAAAAACCCTCACAAACGAGATTTTTCCGATAATAAGAAGAAAAAGATTAGGGAACTAACCAACTGTATCAAGTGCCCTGAGAACACAATAGAGAACGCATATCTGCAAGAAAAAAGATAGAATTAGTTACATACATATAGAACTGGACCGAACAAAAACAGCTAATTACGTTAGCCGGCCAACTTACGGCATTTCGAAGTTCGGGACCAAGATATTGTTGGATAGACAAGGCGATCGTTTGAGAGTCGATTCCAGATAATAATTTGTGAGAAGAAACATCTCCGAACAAACGCTCGATACAATCTTTCTGAAACATCGAATAACAAAAGGCCCAATGAGGTCCAAGTGGGATGTTCTTCTCGGCAATCTTGAGCTTCTCCATCTCACTTAAAAAACTTGCTGCCATTTTAAGTTCTTCCATTTCTAGTATTTTGTTGCTCTGCAATCTATTGCTTTGGATGGGAAGAAGATTGATTTGCGTTTGGCGTTTGGATTTTGTTGACTTTGGGTTTAAATTATAGCAATTACTAAGAGGGAATTACGGATCTAGAGGAATTGTTTAATATTAACAGTGTCAGTGAGAACCTCTTCACATGCCATTAATGTCTTACAGTCTTGCTACTATTTGCGGTTACTTATAACTATGGTAAAGAAAAAAACGTTGGTATCATCAGGGTGTTTGGATAGGGAATCGGGAATCAATCCAAAAGTCAAAAACAAAAGTTATTTGCCTAAAATAGTTAAGGTTTTTTGTTAACTTGTATACACTTATACATGTTAAGGTTTAATAAAAGATTATTTTATTCCTTTGGAAATTGTGTTTTTTTGTCTTATTCTACTAGAAATTGGTTTTTCTTACACTAAAAACAACAATTTTTGTTCCCAATGCAAAGAATTACTGTTTTCAATGCAATAAAACAAATGATTCTTGTTTCCAATGCAAGAAATTGTTATTTTAATGAACCTTAACATGTATACGGGTATACAAGTTAACAAGACCCAATAGTTAAAGCCCGTTTGGTACGCATCTAAAAGTAACTTTTTAATTTTTAGAAGTCAAAAAAGTAAGAAGTTAGTTTAGGTATAAAATTTCAAAACTACATCTAGAAATAAAAATTTTACAAAAATATCTTTGTTTTTGATTTATGATTTTGAATTCTACTTCTGAAATCTAAACGCGTTATAACTTTTTTCTTTTAGAAGTCATTCTGAAAATTGTGTATTCAAATTAATTTCTGACTCTTTTTTTTTCCGTTTCTAGAAGCCGAATAATAAAGGATGGCTTGATAAGCAAAATAGCACTCGGAATAGAAAACCAAGAGTGCTTTCCTTTTATGCCTAGCACTTTTAGGGGCGACCCCAACACAATTAGGGGCGACACAAAACGACAAAATAGGTCATAATCGGTAGGTTATTTCCGGGGCGTTTTTTTTTAATGGCCAAACTTCCATTTACAATCGGTAGATAACTATACAATCGGTAGGTAATCAACAATCGGGAGTAAATTTAGTTTGTATGACTTCCAATTATACAGTGGCTCTCTTTGCAAATATCCAACCATAATCGGTAGTCAAGTTAGTTCATATAACTACCGAATATAGAGTAGTCCCAAATTCAGATTTTGCAAAAGTCTTTTTTTTTTTTTTGAATTTTGGTTGAGCCTATAATCGGTAAGATAGGAAGAGTTATCATGACTTCCGATTATCCTGGTTCTCTTTGCAAATATCCAACAATAATCGGTAGTCAAGATAGTTCATATAACTACCGAATATAGAGTAGTCCCAAATTCAGATTTTGCAAAAATCGTCTTTTTTTGGAATTTTGGTTGAGCCTATAATCGGTAAGAACGGAAGAGTTATCATGACTTCCGATTATACAGTGTCTCTCTTTACAAATATCCTACCATAATCGGTAGTCAAGATACTTCGTATAACTACCGAATATAGAGTAGCCCCAAAATCAGAGTTATCATGACTTCCGATAATGAAGAAACCCTATGGGAACAGACACGTTTTGTGAAAATTTCTGGAAAACCGAATAGGTTTTCAAATTCATTAACCGAAAAAAATTCCACGAGACGTTGTCTCGCACTCTGCTAGGGGGCGTTGCCCCCTAGACCCCCACAACCTGACCTGGAGGGGCCACTCCCCCCCCGGATAGCGGCAAACAATCTTGAAAATGTCCAATACATATAACTACCGAATATAAAATAGCCCCAAAATGAAATTTTTCAAAAATCATATTTTTTTTGAATTTTGGTTGAGCCTATAATCGGTAGCAAAAATATTTCATATAACTACCGAATATAGAGTAACCCGAAAATGAGATTTTGCAAAAATCCTCTATTTTTCTAATTTGGTTGAGCTTATAATCGGTAGCAAAAATATTCATATAACTACCGAATATAGAGTTGCCCCAAACTACCGATTATGGATTAACCTCCCGATTATGAAGAGACATATAAATATTTTCAACCTATTTTGTCTTTTAGTGTCGCCCCTAATTGCGTTGGGGTCGCCCCTAAATATGCCAGGCTTTTATGCGTGTTTCTTATAAATACAAGTTTTCTCTTTTGATTTTCTCAGAGTTGAGAAACCAACCAAACCTAAACCAAAATCATCATGGACAACCTTCCCACAGATATCATAGAAGACATATTTTCTCGCGTACCCCTTGTACCCACTTTATTACAAAGCAAACGCTATCCAAAACTTGGAGAGAGCTTCCAAGTAATTATAAAACTCGCTTGCTATTCTCATATGAATCCGAAGGAAAAATACAACTGTACCATGGAGATCAGGACGAAGTAACTCTTGAGGCATACGACTCCAACATAACACTTGCGAAGTTTGACCATGGAGAATACAGTTTGGATGATGGTAATGACATGGTTGGTTCATGCAACGGTTTGGTTTGTCTTCACTTTGGTATTTGTAATCCCGTAACAGGAGAATTTCTTCGATTCCCAGTTAGAAAACCAATATTTCAAAGGTTGCGAGGAATTGGATTTGGATACCTTCCTTCCACGAATGAGTATAAAGTTGTCAGACTTGGGTTCTCACAACGAAGGCAGCAGGGACTTGTTCAGGTATATACTTTTGGCTCTCAATCTGTGTGGAGAATAAAAGAAGATATCGATTACGAATTCTCTACGCCGGGCATCTTTGCTAATGGGGCAATTCATTGGATGTGCAACAGAGGTGAAAAAGTCCGAAGCCAACAATATAAGATTTTCGTCCTCGATCTGGCGGATGAACCTTTCAAGGAATTCGCATTACCAACTATATATAATCCTTATCCTTGGCTAAATGGCAATGCTGAACTCATGTTGCTGGGGGGTTACTTGTGTGTTATTAACCCCAGACACGGTGATGAAGTATTAGATATATGGGCATTTAAAAAAAGCACAATGTGGCCAACAGTAACATACAAAAATAAGTACTACGACGAAAATTGGAGTTGGACTAAAGAGTTCAGTATAACAATCAGACAAGAGAAGGTATACATGCCATTTGCACTTACAAAAAGCAATGAAGTACAAGAGATGTTATACAGGCCATTCGCAATTGCAAAGAGCAATGAAGTTCTCATACGGAAACATAACCAGCTATACTGCTATAACGCTAGTACATCAACTTTAACCAAGTCTTGGGATGGCGGTCGTAAGGGTTCTTCATGCCTTCAGGCGATTTCTCACATAAATCCCGTGTTTCGTTGAAAGATTTAGGAGAACGCTCTGGTAATTGATGAGAGTGCAAAAGATAGCAGGGGTTAAGACAACATTGAAGCTGCAAATTTAGCTCGTTGGTCCAAGAACAAAAACAATCTTGATTATAAATTTTTTTTTTTAAAGTAGAAATCTTTAAAAATAATAATATTATAACCCCTGCTATTGAAGAAATCTTTACAAAATTATACTCTATCTATATATTATGTTATGAGCACCTTTTCATTTGGGAGCCTATAAGGCTATAATAGGATATGGGTAAATCTTGCAAAAAAAAAAGGAGTATACTATACCCAGGCATACTAATTGTAAAATCAAACATTTTTGGTTTTTATATCCGCCGATGTGGTACGGAAATCATCTGAACCAAAGAAGCTGTTCAAATCCTAGTTAGTAATTCTCCGAATCATTCCCGAACGTATCCGAACTGACCGAATCCGAATGATACTTCCGAACTATTTAAACTCCGAACCTAGTTCCCAGATTATATGGACCTCACGAATTATTCGCGAACGTATCCGAACTAACCAAATCCGAATGATATTTCCGAACTAGAACTTCGAACCTAGTTCGCACCCAACCTCGCTCTCCCATAAGTAATTCTTTGATCAGAGTTTTGTTGCTTGGTTTTTGTTTGATTTTGAATATACTTTATATTTAAATACAATTATTCAGTTAAATTTTTTATTGATAGTTGTTTAACCAGTGTTTTATGTGTTAATTTTTGTTTAAAAATCTATAAACTCGTTTTATAATACATTTATGCGATTAAACTGTTTACTTCTTGTTAAATAATCACGCTAAAATGTTTTTTTCATCTTATAAATCATATACAAATAAAATTAGTCTCGTAATAAGATCATAATACTTATCAATTTATCATTTATGTAATCCGAATTTTAAGTGCCGAACTCACATTTATAAAACGAATATACACGTACGTATGCCGTTCCGAACTAATGTCCGAACAACGAACCGTTGACCGGATTTTTGACCGGATCTGACCTATCCGAATCCGTATAATTCTCGTACGTATGCCGTCCCGAACTACTACCCGTACCCCGAATTGCTAACTAGGGTTCAAATTACTACCCTAAACTAGTGAGATGATAACAAAGATTACAAATATCTTATAATTTGATAGTTATGTTTATATTTACTTTTTAGCATCAGTAATTGGTAGTTACACTATATGAATATTTAAGCATGCTGATGTCCAATGAAGTCTAGTGCCCCAATCATGTCTACCAGGGGTTTACTCAATAAATACTTTTATCGATTTCTAAAGAGTTTAATGGATTTACAAAGTATTGTGTTATTGGTTGTATACTTATAAAATCTCTTTCAAAGTTTATGTTACTCGTTGTAGATTATCAAAAGGTCTTCTAAAGTTTGTGTTACTCGTTGTAAACTTGAAAATTCAAAGGCTTTGCATATTATCTATTTTCAAGACTTTGAGTGACTTTTGGGTATATTTTTCCTTGATAAAAGTCTTGCAAAATATGTAAGATTTTGGAAGACTTTCAATTTTTTTATAAAGATGTTTTTTACTCTATTTTATTTTTTTTCATGAATACACAATCTATAAAACTCCTATTATAGATGAGTATAAATTATATGATATGATTAAACAGTTTTTTTAATTTTAATTATTATGTAAAAATGTCCTATAATAATTATTTTAATTTATTGTTACACTTTAAGTTATATATAAAAAATAATAATAATTTATTTTAGTTTAGTTGAAGTTACTATAATAAATAAGCTACAATAAATTTTATATTTATGTCTATCATGCATATTTCCATATAAAATTTGTTTATACAACTCTTCAAGACTCTACAAATGTCTGCAAGACATTAGAAAACTCTGCATAACTCCGCAAAAATTTGCTCAATTCTGTATAATTCTCGCAAAGTTATTAATTTTCATGACTCTTTTTAAATCTCTACAAATCTACAAATCTACATTTCTATCCAAGTGATTAAGCTATATTTTTGGCCGCTTAGGAAAGCTTGAAGTTTTATCCAAGTTTTATTGAAAAGATCTCCCTGGTTCAGGGGTAGTCTTGAGAAGCATGACACTCTATCCGACTTCATCTCGGCACGAGGTAATGGAAGTACGAAATGGGTGTGGTATCTGCTACTTCTTTGGGGCACTCGAGAACAATAACAATAATTTTCGATTCTCATGCAGCTATTCTCGCTTTGGATTCCTTGGGTTGCTGAGTCAAGATGGTAGATGGAGATTGGCAAACAGTAAGATCACATAGATGACGTTCTGTCACTTGTAGAGAAACTTTATTTTGCTGCAGATTGTGTGGCAAAGTAGTTTTTTTTTTTTTTTTTTTTGAAGCCTAGTAACAAGCTGGGCTCCAATCCCTTTTTGGATAACAACACTTATCCTATGAAAAAAGAAATCTCTAACAGTAACATTCTCATCATGGCTGGACATATAATTTCGTAGCTTTTTCAAGAACTCAAAAGAATCACTCCCTAACCTACCCAAGGTAGTAAAGGCAAGAACACCAAATCCCAGCCTCTGACTTGTACATTTGTCAAGGTACTTAGCCTTTTTCTTTAAAACCACGTTATCAATTGCACGTCCAAGAAAAAAATTACGCTCCCAATCACCCGTAACATCCAAGCACATATCATGGCCATTATCTCACCCGTACACAAGGATATCCACAGGTCATAAGGCTACTCCATTTTCTGTGAGGAGCCCCAAATCCACTTCCTTGCTGGCTGAAACACCTGCTCGATAACAAATGTCCGCATAAGTATTACAGACAAGATCATGCTTGTATTTGAGCCCCACCTTTTTTTTTGGCCAAGGGTCAGTTAGAGGCCCTGTGCGAATGACCAGTTTTCATCTAAACATTGGGATATTTTTATTTCAGTCCTATTTCTTTTAGCGTACTTGATGAGGAGTCAGGTGGTCTATCTTAAGCTTCATCTAGTTTTGTCCCTTATTTGGTTTCTTAACTCTCTGCTAGCTCTGAGACTTGAATTTTTATTTTCATTTGTTTATTCAGTGATGAAGTATTAGATTGAGATTTAAAAAAAATTGCAAAAGAAAAAAAAATACAAATATTATTGTAGTGGATGGAAAAGATAAAGAGGCAAACAGAGAAGGAGATTTCATTCATTAGAGAAAATATATGTTACATAGATATAGTCATTTATATATAATAGGAATAAGACCCTATATAGTATATTGTCCCGCACATCCATGGGTTAAATCCCTACATCACTCCCCCTTGTGCGATCCAATAGAACTTCATATGCAGTGCTTCGGATGTAGTTCTTCAAATGTCGTTCTCTCCTTGATGACTTGTGCCGAAATCATTTCCTTACTAAAACCTTGATAAGGAAAACCCAGTGGGACAAAACCTTGGTACAACTCTTCACATGTTGTACTTCACATGTTATCTCATACTTTACATGTAGCTCATCACATGGAATGCGATCTTGAAAGATCGATGAGTCTAAGTTAATTTCCTCGTTAAAACTTCGCCAGGAAAAAAAAAAGGTACAAAACCTGAACTAAAGAAAAATAGTACAATATTAAGCAAACTTATAACATAGTTGGACTCGAATATGTTGCCTCATTAAAACCTTGACAAGGAAAACCCAGTTGGATAAAACCTTGACAAAGGGAAAAGAGTACAACGTGACAAATGCAACTAAAGGTGATCCGTTGCAGATGATCACTTTGCTCCATTGAAGTTGACTAGTTGTTTCACAACTCTTAAGGAAGAAAATCCTCGTGGGAAAAATAATAGCCATAGTTGGGAAATTACATTCCCGGTGTTTTTTGTCGTCTCATTAAAAACCTTGCCGAGTAACAAAACCCTATGGGAAAAATTAACCTCGGTGAAGGAAAATAGTTCAACACACCATTAGATTCTCCCCCTAATGTCAGAAAATTTTCATTAGTCCAATGCATTCAAAAGGAGTTTATCACACTTTACTTTTCTGACTTGAATGTTTATAAGACCATGTTGTTGATTCTAGAAGTTACGTTGCTTAAAAGACTATCACATTTTATTTCTTTGATTCAGATATTTTCGGTAATATCAACGCGATCTTTATGTTTTCAACATTCAACATACTTGATGCTTTTAGTGTTGTCTCACTAAAAACCTTGTCGAGTAACAAAACCCTTTGGGAAAAACTATTCTCGATTGAAGTGAAAAATAGTACAACACATCTTCAATTTCGAAGTAAAATATGTCGACATCATGTCCTTGGATCCTCCCCCTGATGTCGGCATCTCCCCCTGATTACTTTCAGAGTTGTTTCAGACAGTTCCTTTAGTCATGTATTTTTCGAAACCGAATATCGGCAATGACTTAGAAAATAGTCTACCATATCTCCCCCTGATTACTTTCGTTGGAGAAGAGATTATTGTTCCTTCATAATCAACAACTTTTGGATTGCAGTTCCTTTAGGATTCCTTTTTATGTCTTTGCAGGTATAAAATAAACTCATGTCGATGGTTACTTTTAAGTACATATGATTAAATTCACAATACCATTCCAATGACGTTGTGTTGGCGCTGAGCTATATCTAGCTAACAAGTTCTATGAGGATGTAAATTTAATCGAGTACATTATTATACTAAGTATAACAATGCGTCTATTATACTTTGATATGAGAATTTCATTTCCCAACATATCTTCGTCATCTTCCTTTAGACGAAATGGTCACTTACTTGCATTTGAATCTCGACTAATCATGGGAGTGATATCAAGATGTATGTCTTTGTTAAATTTCCTGAAAACTTTAGACATATGCAAACTAGTGGAATAATGTACCACAAGCTCAGTATTCGGTCGAGCTTTCCCTAAATTTTTCATCTCAAATTCGGATTTCAAATAGCTTTTAAGGTCTCTTATTACATCAAGAGTACCCATCATGTATGTACCATAGACATAGATAGCTACAATTCGAAATCAGGAACTTTCTTGTGAATATGCAAGGAAAAATAACTTACTTATTTATCCCCTCCAAATCAAATAGTCACTTAGACGGGTATACCACATCCGCCTGATTGCTTCAATCTATAAGTGAGCGTTTTATCTAACTGTTAACGCACTTTGTGGTTTAAAGTCACTTGATTTGGGGAACAAAAGGATATCAAGTAATTTTGTAAATATCTTTTTATCTCTTGATGCTTTCAGAGATACGTAACAACCACATACATATGTTGCATTTCAAGTCCTTTTGAAATTACCAAGCTAACCAAGTAGCGGAACACTATAACGTTCATTACAAGAGAACAATTCCAGGGCTTTGTGAGAAACCTCGTGCCACAAGGACAGTTCTTTTAATTTAAGACTTCTTTCTTCTCATTATGCTTTGTGAAAAATTAATCATGTATGTCCAATAGGTTTTACACTTGGTTGGTTAGCTCTACCACACCAAATACCTGTATATTTGTCAAAGAACCGAGTTCTACCTGGATTGTATGGGCCAAATATGCTCTTCGTTGAAATTAAGCAATAAGGAGTGTAGTTGCAGGAATTCCCACACTACACCCTTGTTAAGATTCTATAGAAATCTATTGGAAATCAATTAAACTTCAAAGATTTAAACGACACCTTTTTATTTAAATCTCAGAAATGTTTACAGATTTGAAAGAAATTAAAAGATTACAAGTATTCTCTTTAAGTTTCTCTCTCCTCAAGACTCTTTCAACTCTCAAAAATACATCATCCTTCTCTGGATCTATCGAGCTCTTTATATAGGGATTTACATAATGGATGACAGCTAAGTTTTCCTCCTCTTTCGGATCTATTCTGCGATCTCATCGCAATCGTTATAATATTCTTCATCACAAGAATGATAGCCATCGCAGGATCAACACATTCTTATTTTGTTTCTTTCATCGTCAATTTCTTTTGGATATTCCGTGACGCTCATGAAACGTTGTTTAAAGGATTGGCAGTGACGCTCGCGGAAACATTATTAATATCGTAAGAATAGCGTTGTAGCGATATTCTGGTCCTACATCATGCCTCTTCTCATGTATTTTCTATGAAGAAGAGAAGATCATGAGGATTTAAAATTCCATAACCACTTATCTTTTCAGATTTCCCCATTCTGACACGTTTCTATGTCCTTCGCCAGCTGTTTTCACGAATTCTTTCTTACAATAAATTTTTGACACGTTTCCTCTAACCGCTGCGATCTGACCACCCACGTCTCTTCTTTGCATTAATTTCCTTCATCTTCTTCGAGAAATTTCCTCTTCTATAAATACTCTTCTCATTCCTCTCTTTTTTCTCTTTTACTTTCTTCTTTTTTTTATCTGTATCCTCTCTGCAATTTTTACTGTTCTTCCGCGAATTGCGCTTCTATTACTGCTGTGATATATTTCTTCTTTTCAACATTTTCTTTCATTCCCATACTCAAAAATGGTTGTTGCTGGTACTAAAAACTTGAAGGCCTTCAATGAAATGCGCGAGAAACTTAGAGTTAAAGGTTTTAACTTGTCTTTAATTCCAGATCAAGATTCAAAATCTGAACTTTCTCTTAAATTATTTACTGATGATCGATGTTCTCATAAAAAAATCATAATATCGCTGGGACAACTTGAAGCTGGTCTTCCCATTCCTCTCTATGATCCATAACTTCCATTATTTTATCAAATAATTTCTGATGAAAGATTCTCGCGAGCGATATATCAGTTAGGTAGAGATTGTATCAGATTACTACTGGAATATGCTTCTCGCGGTGCTAAAAAGGAACTCACTACCCTGAAGCTCCAAAGAATCCTTTATTTAAAGATGTCCCCATTGTTTCTGCAGATTACACTGTGGACAATTTCTTTGTAAATTATAGTATAGTCCCTATGAAGAGAGATAGCACCTGCTGGGGTGTTCGTTTGAAAAAAGAGAAGGTCGCTAGCGAAGACAAAGCTCTTATGGTGGATATTGATTTTCACACACCTACCAACCAAGGTCCTCGCCATTCTAGCGATGACAAGTGGTTCATCTTTCCATTGTGTCTTGAAGGTATTTATATATCTGGTTCTCGCGAACTTCCTGCGAATCTCGCAGAATATCAACCTTGGGTCTTTAACTGGCCCGAGAGATCTAAAGAAGTATATTCTCTCAACTTTTTATATTATTATAATTTACTGTCTTCTTGATATTCTTGCTAACTATTTTGATTTTTTCTCAGATTGATAGAATGAAACTCAGCTATCAAGCTCTTAGGAAACCCAACACTTTCTTGGCTCTGAAATCTTTCACGGATGAAGTAAGAAATATCTATTCTTAAATTTTAACAATATATTGTTTCCCCTATTTCTTATCTTCATCTGTGCTCGCATGTAATCGAAGAGTTAGAACCATTAATACCCGTAAAAACCAAGGATAAACCTTTAAAAGAGAAGAAATTTGGGAAATCTTCAAAGGAGAAATCTACTGCTCCTCCTAGGGGAAAGCCTTCTGCCCCTCGCAATGAAGAATCTAGCGATCCTCCATCAAAAAAAAGGAAAACTCAACCTGCTTCTTCTTCAACTACTCAAACAATTCCAGAAAATTCAAGTGTTGATCTTGATAAAGATAATAATGACGAGGGTTTTAATGTTAGCGGTTTTCCCTCAATAAAAAATTCTTCTGATTCTGATTCTTCAATGACTCATTTTTCTAGAATTTTTAGCGATATTTCCCATAGCATGACTTCTAATGACGAGGATGAAATTATTGATAAAAAATCCCAAGCTCTCGCTAAAGTTTGTGATGCCCCTATTCTGGTGGATAATGATTCTCTCCAAGGAATCTCAAGATCGCTAACTCCCAGTCTCTTGAATTCTCTTGGTGCTTTGGTAAGTTTTCATTTCTTTAGTTTGTTTATATATTTTCTTCATCGCTAGATCTCAATTTATATTCTTCTTTCGCAGGTTGGAAGAGCTTCTTTTGCCGTTGCTTCTGATTTAGATAAAAGATGTGCCAGCTCTGAAGAAAAGGATGCTAAACTTCGCCAGGATAAACAAAGATTAGAATCTGAAGTTATTGAGCTTCGCAAGAAGAATAAACAGCTGGAGACTGAAGCTTCGGTTGATAAGCAAAAGATCTCTGATCTTGATAAAGCTAACCAACAATTATATGGTATGAATAATTTCCTTTCTTTTTTAATTCTTTTTATTCTATCACAGCTTATTCAAGCGGCCACTTTTAACTTGAAGATATTTATGGTCTTACTGACGAGGCTATACTCTTTCAAACTTTCCCTGAACCTATAGATGATCATACTCTTCTTGCCTGTCTTAATAATTCCTTAAGTAATTTCTCAGATGATAAGATTAAATCCCTTTCCATAGATGAACTTAAATCCAAATTTGATCTCTTAAAAATTGCACACAGATTCAATTTAGGTTTGACTGACAAGTATAGGCGCTTTTATCTTGATTCAAAGAAAGAAATAGATAGATTAAGACAGAAGAATAGCGATCTTATTGACGAGAAAGATCTTGCCATTAAAAAGGGATCCAAGACCCTAGAAGACTTTCATAAAACTCTCCTTGACGTTCAAATGGACAGAGATAAATTTATACGCGAGAATGAATATCTTCTTGCGAGGGAGACTCAAGTTCGATCTCGTCTCCTCATTAATAGCGATGACAAGTTTGCTTTGGATGCGAAGGTTCTTGAAAACGCCAAGAATGACTTAGGTTTAAATGTTAGCCTTCAAGTTGAACAAGCGGCCTTAATTTGAGATATGATTTCTGAAAGAGATGGTTGTTTGATGTTCTTCTTCTCACTAACTTTCTGTTAATCTTTTTTACAAAATTTCTAAGTTGTTGTCATATATTCTTGCAGGAGCTGAAAAAAGATATCTTGAAAGAATTGGGGAACTTGAAAATACCCTTGCTGCTCGCAATAAAAAATATTCACGATTGAAGGAGCAATTTGACATTACTACCGCGAATTTCAATAGATCTCTCATTGTTGTTCGTAATGATTCCGTTAAGTTGGTCTGCAATGATCATGGAATTTTTCCTTCTATATATCCTGACCTTGAAAAGGAAATTCCCGCAGTAATCCCAAATCTTAACATCTCTGATAGTGAATCTGTGGATTCTGACGAGGATGAAAATGACAGTGATAATGACGAAGGAGAAAAATATGGTGGAGGAGAAGACTCTGATAAGAATGAAGATAATGATGATAATGATGAAAGGGAGAAATCTGGCGATGAAGAGAAGTCTGATAAAGAGGATGGCGATGAATCTAGCTAGTTCTGCATTTTCCCTTTGTCTTCCTTGTATATTTATTTTGTTCTTTCTGTAACATTTTTATATGAGTTTCTCCAATTTTGTGAATTTCTTTTGCTTCTACCTGTATAAATTAGAAAACAGTTCTGTTTCTGCAAGTCAGTCAATCAATATAATTATTATTCTTTAATTATCTTCGTGCATTTATTTATGCAATTTTTATATGATAGATGAATAATAATTTCATCATTCTCATGCATTCCCATACTTGCCTCTATTATTCATCCGTAATATAAAAAATTGATTAAAGATTAGATATTAGTGGTAAATAAAATATGCTTTAATATTGGCGATCCTATCGTCCGCAATAACTGCGTGAAATCGCAATTCTCATAACATCTGCGAGTATTATCGCAGTAATCTTGTGGTCTTATTACGCCTTCCTAATTAAAGGTCTTATTTTTCCACGCTATTTCTTTCTGCGACAAAATCGCAGGATGTCTTTACATTTGCATGTATTGACCCATTGATCTTGCCTTAGCTTCCTTCTTTGATTGTATTGTGACAATATGACAAGTCTAACCTCTCTTGAGAGATCAAAGCCACGTGACATTGCTGTCTTGCGATGAAATCGCAAGACTTCCTTACACTTTCATGTAAAAACCCATTGATCTCATCTTAACTTTTGGCTTGTTTCCTCTGTATAATTTACGTCACGCGACAATATGACAGGCCTAAATATTCTTTCGATCATAAAGCCCCATGACATTGTCGTCTTAAGACACTTATCAGATCCCTAATGGAGGGTGCCGCCCTTATCTTCCCCCTGGTTTCCCCTTCAAGGAGGGAACATCGGCCATACAAGACTAGATCCTCCCATCCATATTTACCAACAACCAGCTGTTTTCGCAGCCTTTTGTCCTTTATGCCTAAATGGCTTATAGTTACAAGACTGCACCCTAAGTGGGGTTTTCTTCAGGCCAAGTGCATCATATCCAAGACTTACCAAGAATGGCAAGAGAGTTTCGTACGCTCCGGGCACTCTTAGCTCAACCGTGTACCTCGGCGCCTTGGTCATACTTTGCACTTCTTGGAAAAGATTCTCGGTCGTCCAACCAGGGTATAACCATATATAGTTGGAAATCCAAGATCTCTCTCCCGGATAGGTTTTCTTTAACCCCATCGTTTGTATGACTCAGGTTCCAGCAGCGGTATAACCTTATCGCTGAGTCATGTCAAGAGAAACCCCCTTTATGACGCGCTATTAGGTCTTACATTTTCCTCTTACGAAATTTTATTCGCGAACTAGGGTGCACGCCATAAAGGTTCGTCCCATTCTTTAATCTCTGCGAAATTTTATTCGCGTTTCTTGCGAGTATTGTAATTCTGATAGAATTTCATAACTCTAATTGAATTTCTTGCGAATATTGTAAAATATTGCGATTCTTTCAAGCAAAATATTCTGTTCAATTGCATATTATTCAAACAAATCACTCATAGAGTTTTCTAAAGTTTATTATTTTACCTCTTCTACTTACTATTTTCTGATTCTGTTTTTCTGCTTCGTTTTACTGTTGTTTCTTCTCTTGCGAGATGCTCGCCATCAGCTTTTACATCTTCTTTCCGCTGTATGGTATCAACCATTAACCTTTCACATCTCTGTTGCTGTTTGAACTTGTACTTCCAATTGCTATTCTTTTCATCTCTTTCTTCACAAGATTTCATATCAATTTCATAACATTTCTTGCTTTCTCCCCAATCTCCTTTAATAACTCCAACACCTTTAGGATGAGGAAATTTGATACACTGATGATAGGTATATGATACACCCAACATCCCGTGTAACCAAGGACTTCCTATCAAAGCATTGTATGGCAATTCGATGTCCACAACACATAATAATTTTTTTGAAGATATTCCTTTTAACAATATTTGCATTTCAATTTCCCCCTTTGGTTTGTTAGCTGTACCGTTAAATCCATAGATTTTGTACGTTGATGGTATTAAATATTCGTCCTTTCCACCCATGGTTTTAAAGGTATGATAAAATAAGATATCAACTGAACTCCCTGTATCTATTAAGACTCTGTTGATGGCCCAAGAATCTTCAACTTTACTATCATTCTCTTCATCTTCATCTTGAATTTGTTTTGGATAAATCTCTAATCGTACGACCAATGGATTATCATGCTTCTCGCCAACCTCAGGTACATCTTGCACAGTGAAAGATAGAGTTTGCTTTTGCCACTCCTCTAATGGCGAGGCTCTCGCTATATTCATTATCTCTTTTCCATTCGTGTCTCTGGCAAAGACTCTGCTTAGGACATTATCATGGAAATTCTCCACAGTTTTATATGAGTGCACAATGGAATTACAGAACAAATTCTTTGCTTTAGCCCTTACTTCTATCACAAATGTTTCTGCTCCTTTTACAACATTCACTCTGCGAGTTTAAGTGCTTGGCGGTAATTCTTTGAGATTGTGGATATCCTACTAGAAAATGATTTAACTTTCCCTGATCAATCATCCTCAAGATTATTCTCTTCACATTCCTACAATCGTTTACTGAGTGGCCATGAAAATTATGGTAAGGATATAATTCTTGACTTTGATTGTTTGGATGGGGTTCTTTTCCCATGTTATGGCATCTTAATTTCTTCCCATATTATCCTCTGATTACCTTGTCCTCTAAAATTATTCTGCCTTTGTCCACCATAAGTTTCTTGAGGTTGATCGAGTCTTTGAATCTTATTATTTCCACCGCGATTATAATAATTCTTCTCCCTTTCATATTCTTCCTGATCTCGACTGCCCATCGCTACTAGTTTTTGTTGGTTATCAATTACTACTTTCTCTTGTTGTGTTTGCGAGGTGCTCGCTACATTATTTATCATTTTTGGGAGCAAACTTCCACTTGCCTCCAGCGAGCTGGTGTTCACGATTGGGTATGATTCCATTTCATTTTGTTTCTCCTCCATAGCAATGTATTCTTCCTGCAGTTCTGTCATGGTGATTGTATTTTTGATTCTGAAAATCTGAATGTACATTAGATTAGTCGCGAACATTGCATTAATGAAGGATAAGGTCAGATATCTTTCATCCACTCTTCCAGCCATCTCGCTGCACATTGATTTCCACCTTATAGTTAAGTGCTCCAGACTCTCGCCAACTCTCTGTTTTTTCCCAAACACATCTTCAATACCCGGACGCGATGAATTGTTGCTAATATACGCTCCTAAAAATGTAGCTTGTAAATGATAAAAAGAAGTAATGGTATTTTTTGGTAATCCCTCAAACCATTTCAACGCTTCGCCAGTTAAGCTAGATGCAAAATATTTGCATAGCACAGTATCATGATTCTCCCACTGTAGCATACATCTTACATAAGCGTTGACATGTTGAACAGCACCAGTAGTTCCATCAAAAATGTTGGTTAATGCTGGTAAATTTCATTTTGGAGGTATCCCTCTTAATTGTACTTCTTGAGTAAATGGAGTTCTCGCAGCTTCTTCAATTGCTTCATCAAGTTGCCTTCTTCCTCCTTCTCTTCTATTGTTTATCATTCCTCGCATTTATGCTAATTCTCTCAATATTTGTTCATTCTCATTCGAATTTTGCTCCATTGGCCTTTTTAATGCAGCTTCCCTTCTTCTGCTTTCTTGTCTTGCGAGATTTTGTGTGTTGTCTTCTTCATTATCATCTTGTCTTTCTCTGCGATTTTCTCTTTTACCTTCCTCTTGAAATCGCAGTTGCCTACCTTCTTCTCTGCAGAATTTCTTCATTTCTCATCATTTCTCTTCGCTTTCTCTCTATTCTCCTTTATATCCTATCATACTCCTCTTGAATATTATCATTGTAGGGATTTTGTGTACGTCTTCTTTCTCGATTTTCATGGTTATTTTGTCGTACTACCTCTCTAAATTCTTGTTCTTCTACTTCTGCTCTTAATATTTCTCTCTCACAAGCCAAGCGTGCTTGTTCATCATAGTGTCTCTCAATTTCTTCTTCAATTATTCTTTGATTCCTTTGATTCTCTCGCCCATGCAATATCCTCCTAACTTCCTCTGGATTTTATTCTTCAATTTGGTTGTTTCTTCCCTCTTGATTACTATTTTCACGCAGATTATAACGATCGCTAATTATCTCTTCTTCTCTATGACGTTGTTCTCTATTTAAATTTTTCACTTCTTCTCTAACATTTCTCATTGGGGAATTTTGCCTTGGCTCTTCTCTGAATGATCTTGAATTTGATCTCACAGTACATCTTGACCTCCTTCTTTGTAACCTCAAATTCTCCATTCTTAGTTCATGATTTTGTCTTGTTAGATTCGCACGCTCCTCCGCCTCTAATCTCCTTTCTTCCTGTGTTCTTTGTCTTAGATCATCTTCTATCTCATTTTCACGTCCCACATGAACTAATTCTCCAGCAATTCTTTGATTTATTTCTCCTTCTTCTCCATTTCTTAATTGTCGATTTTCTGCTTCTTCCATTGAATCCGACCTCCAAGTATGCACACTTACTCTATCATAATACACATTCCTATCTCGTGTTTGTGTTTGTTGATTCGGATGTTGAATTGAACTTTCTGCTTCATTCCTTACTCTATTTCTCCATGATCTTATCCTTAAAGATTCCTCTAATTCACCTATTCCCTCTCCTGCAAGTCTTTTACTTCTCCTCACAGTTGTCGGTGGTTCCGATGTATTTCTTCTTCTTCTTGCCATTTCTTCAACTCTAAAAATTTCTTGAAATCCTCAAGTTGTAATTAAAGATTTCTTAATTTGATTCTCCCTGTTTCTGAGCGCCAAAATGTAGTTGCAGGAATTCCCACACTGCACCCTTGTTAAGATTCTATAAAAATCAATTGGAAATCAATTAAACTTCAAAGATTTAAACGACACCTTTTTATTTAAATCTCAGAAATTTTTACAGATTTGAAAGAAATTAAAAGATTACAAGTATTCTCTTTAAGTTTCTCTCTCCTCAAGACTCTTTCAACTCTCAGAAATACATCATCCTTCTCTGGATCTATCGAGCTCTTTATATAGGGATTTACATAATGGATGACAGATAAGTTTTCTTCATCTTTCGGATATATTCTGCGATCTCATCGCAATCATTATAATATTCTTCATCGCAAGAATGATAGCCATCGCAGGATCAACACATTCTTCTTTTGTTTCTTTCATCGTCAATTTCTTTTGGATATTCCGTGACGCTCGTGAAACGTTGTTTAAATAATTGGCGGTGACGCTCGCGGAAACGTTGTTAATATCGTAAGAATAGCGTTGTAGCGATATTTTGGTCCTACAAGGAGATTGGTTCGATCTCATATTGCTTTATTTCCTTAAGCAAGTATATAAGAAATTAATCATCAATATGATCGCATGATCTTCACATTGACTCGTGCGCATTCTCATAATCCACTTGGGATGTCATTGTTCTATAGAATCATTAAACTTTGGAGCGTCCTACAGTTTGATTCATGGATATATATTGAGTGTGACTACTTATTTTCCCATAGTCCACGTCATGTAAACATCTCAAAGGATCAGGTGTTAGGAAGTATCGATGCCTCTGTTGAACTGATGATACTAAGTAATAAAAGATGAGTAAGGTCTCAACAATAACAAAGAACGTAAAGATAATGTAAAAACATCTAAGTTATCAAGAGACACAAGATATACCGTGGTTCGAAATTCGTCTACATCCACGGGGGAAATGAGTGATTGTTTTGTATTAAGTGGTGGTGGTTACAAAGATCTTAAATACTTCCCAAAGTAATAGAGAGAACTCAAGTTGTAGTTGTTACTTAAGTTCTAAACATTAAATAGGTATAAGCTTAAGACTAGATATTCTTCTCTTCTAGGTAATGAATTGAATGCCATTAATTTGTTGGTGAGGCTTGGTATTTATAGACCCTTCTGCCCCTGGTATATCTTTGCTGCCTCTGGGTCCATCGTCTACTGATATACCTTAGGTGTCAGTGGTACCTTCGTTCACCGCGTGCTTGTTCTAGTAGAATCATGCCATCTTAGCTAACCCACGTTCCTTCGGGAACTTCCCAGCCTTTGTATGGGTTGTACCTTCATTCACCGCTTGTGTCATCTAATCAGGCCTCTCCACGCCTCTTCTCTCCACGCCTATTCTCTCCACGTGCCTTGGTTCATGCGTGTAGATAAGAGTCTTGTCATTTAATACTGGTTAGATGCGTCATCTAACTCTGTCCCATTGCCAGCTGCGCCTTGTAGATGGGATTTGTACTTCTTTCATCTCTACCATCGAGGTCTTCTTTCTTGGGGCGAGATAAAGTAGATCTATGGAGGTACCCTTTGCAGCTCAGGTTCCTTTGTCCAGCGAAGGCTGTGTAATTCAGTTATTGCGCGACCACTAAGATCGTGACACGTGCTCCACAGAATATTGGTATTCACAGTTTGCCCCTTTTCTTTCATCTTCAACCGTTTGGTTTGAAGTGGAAGAAAACTTCCTTTACGCATCAATTTTTGCACGTACCGCTTGGGTGTCCCTACATGTGCTTTCATGCACTAACGTCTCCTTGGATTTCGGGCCCTACAAATTTTTGGATTCTTCAGCCGCCTATAAGAGGAGAACAAAGAGAGAGAATTTCTTCCTTAACTTATTATTCTTTTTCCTTGAACTATCGCTCTCTTCTTTTCCAGAAATTATTCTTCCGCCGCTTTAATTGCTTCTCCTGGATTCTTAGTACAATTTGGCTTTGCGACTGCTTATTCAAGTAAGTATTGTTCATCTTCTTCCCGTATTTGTCCGCATGTATCCTATTTAGAATTGGAGTTCTGCTGATTGTTGATGTTGTTGATGTTGTCGTTTCTGGTCATTTGTGAGAATGGTACTCTCGTTTCTCTGTGTTGAAACTTGGGTATTGCTTTGTTTTGATGCTTGATTAGGTTTTTTCCATGACCATAGTATGCCCAAAAATCTTGTTCCCGTGATGTGTGTTTTTTGTTATAGTATAATCGAACCATTTCCCTTAGTTGGTTTAGTGAAACCCATGCCCAAAGTACTTTAGTTTTTTCCCCTGCTTTGTTTTCTGGGTGTTCTGCATATTTCTGTTGCCATTGTTGATGGAAAAAGTTCTTCTGCTGGTGTCAGTTGTCATGAGGCTTCCGAAGAAACCTACGCGTAAATCTACAAAGGTGTCTTCGTCGACGGATCCACCTACTCGGATGGATCATCCAGATGCTATGCCTTCTCCTCCTCCCGAGGACTCTGAGTTTCCTGCCGGAGCTGAGGCATCTGGGTTTGCTGAGGTGGCTGCGGTTGCTGAGGATGCTACTTCTGGTGGAGATCTTCTTCTTCCTTCTCCTCATTACGAGTTATCAAGGTTCCAGCTTCGTGAGAAGGATATCTATGCTCATTGGACCATTTCTGAGATATCTAAGTCTTTCCGTCTTCATAAGTTTGAGGTTTCCTTTGTTAATGGTCCTGACATTCTTACCGAGACTCTCATCCGAGAATTTCCTTATGATGAGAATAATCTCCTCATTATCGTTGTCCAGTTATCCGTAGGCATGTTCCTCCCTTTGTTCAGTAGAAAGGACCCCTTCTATTATGATGTTTTGTCTTCGAGGGATGATCCAGCAAATAAGACTCAAGTTAGAGGAGTCACGCAATATACTGGCAACTTCTGGTGTGCCCTTCTTGAGTGTTGGTACCGTATCAAAGGTAAGACAACGATGGAGTCTTATGACCCCTTTGATGAAGGAAGGTCGAAGCGTGAGGATTATACCCCTGCCAACTTCAATGCTACGTATGCTGATGCTATTTAGAAGACTAATCTTCTTCCTTGGAGTGTTGGTCCTCATCGTATTCACGTTACTTCTAAGCAACTCAGGGATGGAAACAACCTTCGTTTATTGAAGGAGATTTACAAGACTGGATTGACCGCCATCCCCTACTTTGCTAGGATGTCTTTGCCGAAGAATGACCACATCCGTCTTGATCATGATGACCGATGGGCTCGTACTCCTGTTCGCATAGTTGGTCCTTGGGCTTATGGTTTAACCACCGCGGATCCTTCTATTCCTCGTTCAGCTCGTTCTTTGCCGGAGGAGTACGACGGATATCATCCTTGGGTCTTCAATCCTGCCGCTTCTCACGGGGTATGTTTTCATATAATGCCCCCTTTTAATTTTAACATCTTAGCTTGCTGCAGAGGCCTTGTTGTACTTAGGCATCTTTGTTTGCTTTTCACAGTCTGTTCCTGTTTATTCTGCTGGGGATGCTTCGGGTTCCGCTGGTAACTCCGTGTCCGTAAGGACAAGGAAGAGGAAATCTCTGAATGAAACACCTGCGGAGGTAAGGATTATTATCATACCTTTCTGCTTGTGTATTTCTTAGTGTCTTACCCACGATTCTTAGCTGCCGTATGTGTTTCTTTGTAGTCTTCTCATAGGAATGGTAAGCTGAAGACCGTTATTGATCTTGATGCTCTGGAGGAGGAGGCTAAGTTTGCTGGTGGCACTACACCAAATTCTGCATATAGCAACCCAGATTAGCAACAGTAATTCGCAACTAAAAATAGCGGTTGCCAAATTTTAGCAACAGCTTTTTTCTGTTTCTAAACTCGCAACTGCCCATGTTCTGTTTCGATTATCAACAATTGAGAATATAAGCATGCGATTCACATGCGTATCAGGTAACACTTCTGACTCTTATTCTACCCACAATTTGACCTGCTTAGAAGCGTATTTAGATAATTCGACCCCTTGACCTTTTGACCTGCTTACACGTACTCCTCCTCTTCTAACCACAAAAATTTCTCTACTTACTTATTTCTTTATCTTCTCTTTTTAATTACTTCTACATCTAGATCTGAGAAAGCTCTACTTCTGTCATTAAAACTCGAGTACAGTTTCATTTTCATGCTTGTCAATACTATCATTAGTGAAGAGTAAAGAATCAGTGAAGATGGTTAGATGTTATTCTTCCATTAGGAATTATCGGTAATTCTCAGTATCACTTCTTAAATTTTTTGTGAAAATTTTAACCCACACCTTCATTTAAACTTCACGAATAATTGGGGGTTTTGTTGTTTGCAGATTTGGGATTGATTTTGAAGTTATTTCTTATAAGGTGAACACCCTTTTGATTTAAATGTAGGGTTTTATTAATTTTACAATAAGAGAATCATAAAGGTTGAAACTTGTAAGGGGTTTTCTTATTATGTTTGGATCTGTAAATCTCTAACTAGTTTTTTTTTTTTTTTTTTTTATGTAAAAAATGGTGCAGGATAGGTCATGGTTCAAATTGTAACAATCCCACAGAAAGGTTTGTTTGACTACTTATTTGGATTGCAATTTTTTACTTGCTTGTTATCATGTCTTTCATATATCAGGTGTGTTTGATTCATAAGCACTTTGTTTTTTTGTAGCCAAAGTCTGTTTAAAGAAATTTAAGCTTTAATGTAATTTCAGTTTTGGAAATAACTGATTTTTGCTGTCTTTGATCTGTATTTTTCCTTATGATGGTTGAGTTATTAGTTTTCATTTTTGTGGTGAATGGTAATAGATGTTTGTCCTGCGTAAACATATACTTTTTGTAGTGAATGGTGGAAGAGTTTTGACCCAATTCTAGGTTATTGGGTAGGCTAATGTAACCAGCAAAACCCCTTGTTCATTTTTCAGCTACGGTTTAATTTTAGTTGTTTACTCCATTAAGAGATAACTACCAATCTTATGATTAGTTAAATTTTCTATTATGAATATGTGCATTTGTTATGCAACAACGTCTCAATGTATCTCCCCTACTTTTGTTTGATCCAATGTTGGTTTGTTGTAAAAGTATTCATTTGGTGTTGGTACATCATTAAGTCTTTTTTAAGGCTCATTCTGATTTGTTTGTAATTGGTAGCAAGCGGCACTACACATTGAGAATGACAATGATAATGATAAAATAGGTGAGCTGAAAATAAGACTTTATTGTTGTTTGTTATTTTAGTAGAGTATAACTTAATTGCGTAAGTTTGTGTAATGTGCAGGCAAGACACTTTGTGCAAGAGTTTAAGAGGAAGAATAAGAAGGATATCAGTGGAAATCCTAGAGTATTAAGAAGGTTGAGGACAGCTTGTGATAGGGAAAAGAGGACTCTTTCGTCCACTGCACAGACTACAATGGAAATTGATTCTCTATGAGGATGTTGATTTCTTCACGATTATTTCTCGTGCCAGATTAGAAGAGGTGAACATGTATTTTTTCAGGAAGTGTATGGATCCAGTCGAGAAGTGCTTGAGGGATGCTAAGATGGATTAGAGAAGTGTTCATGATGTTGTTCTGGTTGGTGGATCAACTAGGATTAATGAAGTGCAGAAATTTTCGCAGGAGTTCTTCAACGGGAAAGAACTTTGCAAGAGTATTAATCCCAATGAAGATGTGGCTTATGGTGCGACTGTGCAGGTTGCCATTTTGACTGGTGAAGCTAATCAGAACTTGAATCATATCTTGATCTTCTCTCCCATGGGCTCGAGACTGCAGGAGGGGTTATGACTACTTTAATTCCAAGAAACACCACAATTCCCACCAAGAAGGAGCATGTTTTCTCCACATATGACGATAACCAACCTGGAGTGTTGAGTCAGAAGTTTGAAGGAGAACGAGCAAGAACCATGGACGACAACTTACCTGGTAAATTTGAGCTTTCTGGAATTCCACCTGCTCCTCTTGACTGAAGGTTCATGTTATTGCCAATGATGATAGTGAGATAATCAACAAGGTAATGGTCTGATTAATTTGTCGATTTATATGCCCAAGCATGTTTACATCTTTATTTTTTTGTGAATTATAATTTTCCCTGTCTCTATAAGGTATTGATGAGAGTTATTAAATCTTTCTTTTATATTGTGCTTGGTATAAAGATGGCTAACAAAGTTGATTTCTTGATCAGATGAAGACATTGACGGACTTAATATAGACGTATAATGACTATGGAAAAGGAGAGGTTGCAACCTGAATATTTTTTTGGCTCTTTAGAGTATCAGCAAGAGCTCGTTGTTGCTCCCCCTGGTTCAACTGTCTATTATGAAGCTAAGATTGTATTTTTCATTAAGGTTGGTGGTGGTGGAAAAAAATTATTTTTGCTTTGTGGCACTCGGGGGTTTATTTTAGTTTTGCTTATTTATGTTGTGTGTTGAAGACAGGACAAGAAATTGTGGGACATGGGCAATGGTGAGAAGATTGTGGCTACTTTCTTCAAAACCGAACAAAGAGTAAAATAAAATAGGGGCGATTTTTCATAGGTTTCAGGTATGATTTTGTTTCGATTTCTCTAAGCTATTAGTAAATCTCTTTTTGGACTATTTAACATTACATTGAATATTTTGATTGGTTGGGTTGTGAACTAAATGAAATTGATTATGGGTTCAGTTTGTTTTGTGGGATTCTGAAGAGGGGTTCTGATCCTGATGTAATTTTGTTTAGTAGTTTGATTAAAGGCTTGTGTTTGCATGAGAAAATTTATGATACTCCTAAACTTTTTGATAAAATGATTACCTGTTCTTGTTTGTTTCATTGTTCATCCAGTTTAAGATTTTGATCTTCTCACTCAGTCTCTATAAACTTCATTGATTGGTTAGATTTGGATTTTAAGGGGTTGATTTATTTGAGGCGTCTAGAGGAATTTTGAACTAACACACTAAAACTCAACTAAAAACCAAGATGTGGTTAATTAATTACTACTGCTCTTACATATTTTTGTACTTAGTATCATGAATAGATAGTATTCTAGTACCATGGGCATATATATACGACAGTTGATACATTGTAGGTACTTTTTATGCATGCGTATTTTCTCTTGGTAGCACAGTGGTATGCACTATTTGAGACATGGGTTTGGTCGGCCGTAGCATGCACTATTTTGTAGATGTGGTTCTTCTTTTATTTTATTTTGGACCGCAATGTAGGAAAAGAAAATGTATTAGTACAAACTGCATTTAATATAAAAAAATTCTTGGCTATAATGTTTTCATCCGTTTCATTAATATCAATGTTTCCTGCACATCTGCCAGTCAGTTATTCTCTTCACTATTGCAAATAAAAGGAAAACTAGTTTAAGATCTATGAATGTGATTTCTTATACTTCTTTTATGGTTTGACAAATACTAGATGTTGATAATGACGATTACAGGGTAGCACTGGGCAGTTGGCGACACAGGATACTGTGCAGTTCTTGGCGATGCAGAGAGTGCAAGGTGAGTTTTGGATTACCTCAAGGTGTGATTCTATTATATACAATAGGTTGTTTAGAAGATTTATCAAATTTCAAATGCATATGGAAATGCGTAACAAGGTTGTGTAAACTGTTGGATCACTCAAGTATTGGGTATAAAGAAGTTTTTTACATCAAGTTGTGAACTATATGGACATGTTAACAACGTATCTCATTTTACTGAATGAAGTAATGTGAACTTGCATTCTGATCCATGGTCACCAAGAATGAATAATATTGACCGACATGAATATCTAGGTTAGTATAATCTTGTTGCACGGTGTATCCTCCCTATATTTCAGATAGGAGCAGCAGGTCATGATTATGTATGCGGAAGTTCAGACTAGTAGGTTTCAACATTATGCATATGTATTGTTTACTGGTGCACTAGTTTCACTTAGTTAACATATCTTAGGTCTGTGAATCTAGAATTTAGATGATTGATCATGAGGAAACCAATCTTAACCTTTTACTGATCACACTGCAGAGTTAGTTGGGTCATTTATGGATAGGGTACATTTGCATTGCTTATACAAATGTTTTTAAAAATATGTTTCTGAAAACGGTCATACCAAATAGCTTTTAAGAAATGAAAACAATGAAAGAGGTCTGTTTAAAAACCAGTATAAAACTATTTTTGAAAATTGTTTTATTTATGTTTTGTAAGTGATAGTGGGTTTTTTCCTGTAGTATAAAACAATAAAAGATATATCTTGATTGTGAACTAGAACCTTAGTGGAAAATGCAATAGGATATGTATTTTGTATCTATTTCACTATCTTCCTACTTTCCAATGATGGCCATTATGGTATTACTCAAATATTGTTTTCTTTGGTATGCCAACTGTTTACTATTGTAGTTATGACCTTTGAGTTTCTGACCCAAGCTTTATTGAGCTATTGAAAAGATGTTTAAAGAACATCATCCTCTAGCTGTTGTTGACCATATGATTTAGACTAAACATTGACTGATTGAAACATCATTGCCATAATCGATGTGTTGAGAGGATTCCTAAAGGAAGCAACTGACATGTTAGTTTAGGTTATTAGATTTGTAGACCGTCTTTTAATAAGGGTTGATAGGGGTTTCTGCTGCTATAACAATGTAATGAAAGACCTTACAGATTAACTTTTTATCAGTCTCTTATTTGTTATTTTCATTTTTGTTCATCTTCCTTTGCACTTATATCTACCTTGTTACATTGTAATTCTCAACTAGGCTCATCAGCTTATGCAAGGTCTCAAGTAGCATGTTTCCGGATAAAGGCCTACTAATTGTGAGTAATAAATCTCATCTGTGTAATATCTTTCAAATTGGTTATAATAGGCATATTGTTATCCTCAACTGCTTCTAAATGGTGTTTCTTTCTTTGACGGTGTAGGTGTGATCTGCACCGAAAATATGTGTCGAAGCATAGCTCCAAGACTGAGCTTCAGTGAGAATACGGTATATTCTAGGAACTTGTAGGCTTTTGTTCCCTTCAACTAGGGTCAGTTTCAGATTCCTTTGTATTGGATTATACTTGAAGTTAAGTTTTATGTCAACAATAGAACATTGTATGAATCTCAACATAAAACATTGTATGTCAATGAATCAATTATAATCATTGTGGTTAAAGTATTCTGTGTGGAAATGTTGAATATGAGGGTTCTTAAATTGAGTCATCAGAGTTGGATAAATCAGGGCTTTGCAGGGAACTGGGGTATTGCAGGATAATTTGGGGGAAACCGATTTTGACTAGGTCAACAAAGAATTGACCTTCTTTTTTTCTTGTTGCTAAAAGTTTAGCAACGGACAAAATATGTTGCTAAAATCTGAACCAGAATAACTATATCCCGTTCTAATAAAAATATCCCGGAATAACTCTAAAATTAGCAACAGAGTAGCAACAGATATTTTCTGTTTCTAAATTTTTGTTTCGCAACAGCTTTTCTCTGTTGCTACTGCCGTTGCTGACCGAAATTAGCAACAGAGCTAGAGTTTTTGCGAAAAACTGCGACAGGGTGTTTAGAAACGGCAAAAATCTGTTGCAAGCCCAGTCAGCAACAGATTTAAGCTGTTGCTAAACGTTAAATTTGGTGTAGTGTGGAGAACCTCGTGATGAAGATATGCATGACGTCGAGGATACTGGTCTTAGCCCTCATTTGGAAGATATCGCTGAGGATTTCGCCCAAGAAATCCCTAGTCCTGTTCGAGTTTCATCGGTTGAGGGTTAGAATCTCCATGTTGGTGCTAAGTTTGTTATACATGTTAGTGTTCATGTTCCTGCTGTTACTTCGTCCTCGAAGATTCCCTCGTTTTCATCTCCCAACGTAGCTTTGCCTGCTACTACTGGAGCTGCTGTGGTGGCTTCGAAGAGTCTTCCCTCGTCTGCTACCACCTCTTTTCAATCAAGTGGTTCATTTTCCAGGGTTGTTGCTCCTATGGATAGGTCTGGTATCTCGGGTTAGCAGTCGGAGAAGAAGGTTGTGATTTCATTGAACATATTCTCCTTCAACATTGTTCCTCCTTTGCTTGGGAGTTATTAATCCGTCTCTATCACTCTTGCTAGCAAAGTTTTTGGACCTCCCCCTTCGTCACCAGACTGGACTGTTCTTGATAATATTCCTTTTGCTGGTGAGTTGGGTTTGAGTGGTTCTCAAGGCCTTTCTTCCGTTCTTAGCTCCTCTACCATGCCGTCTCTTCGTCGTGGTGAGGTCTCAGTTGTTGTGACCCATGTTGGTGCTAAGCCAAGTCATGGAAAGTTGTTGGAGAGCTTGAGCTTAGGTAGCTATGATTACGCTATCCTCGAGGTTGTTCTGCGGGATTCCAAGGGTCCCTTCTCTGCTGGAGTTGATCATCATCATCTTGAAAGTTCTGTTGAAGTTGCTTCTCAATTAAACGTGTTGTCTGCGCAGTACCGCGCAGCTAAGGAGTTTTTATTTGACCCTGACTATCTTCGTTCTAGCCATAGTTTTGGTGAGATCCGCAGGGGAAGTATCCAAGAGATGGAATCTTTCATGGATACCTACTCCACTTTCCTTCCCCGTTTTGCAGCTTTTTCAGTAAGTGTTTCCTACCTGAGTGTTTTTCTTCTTGATTTGATCGTTTGTCCACCCTTACGCTCCCCTGTTTGTAGCTTTGTAAGAAGATCGATGTTAGTTATAACTTATTCAAGGTTTATAGGGCTAAGTGTACTCATCTGAGTGCCTTGTTGGAACGAGCAAACCAAGAGTATTCTCTTGCTTTTGTAAAGCATTCCTCGTCTAGTGACGCTGCTTCGGTTGCTAAGATAGCTTGGCTGGAGGACGATCTGAAGAAGACGCAGAGGTCTTTGGAGGCCTGCCTGTTGTCTCTTAGGAGAGATAATAATGCCTCCAAGGTTGTTGAAGAAGGTCGTAGGGCCGCTGATGCTTCTTTAAATGCTGAGTCCTCCAAATTTATAGGTTCGTTTCTTCTCCCCTTTAGCCTTTTCTTGACCTTTGTTGGTTGCGTAGTTCTGAGATACCCTTCGTCTACCAGCAGGTGGCTTAAGTGAACTTAGGTATCTTCATGATCAAGTTGCCAAGTTAACTTCTGATATTTGGTATTACCAAAAGAAATCTGATAGGCTGATGAATGTAACTGTTGGTAATGAGGCTCAACTCTCTTTTGAGTCTGCTCATAATGCGGATCTAGTGAAGAAGATGGATTTGCTTCATAAGGAACATGACAAAGCCCTTAGATGGAAGGATAGTCTCATTTCAAAGCAAAAGGAGAATATTTCCTTAGTTGAGAAACGTCTCTCATCCCAAGATATCATTCGGAAGAAATATTATGCCGATTTTGAAGATGCTTGTGTGTCCTTGGCTAAGGTTACTACGGAGCGTAACGTATTGTCTTCTGAGGTTTGTTCCCTTAAGGAAAAACTTGTCAACATTGGCTCTGAATCTTCCTCCATGTCTTATGCATCTTTATCAAAGAGGTTTGAAGAGTTAGAAAATGTTTACCAAGCTCTGTCTTCTGAGAATGCTTCTCTCCAGATAGATGTAGGTGATCTCCGGACAGAAAAGTATTCCATTGTGGAAGATCTTGAGGCAGCTGAGGTAGATCTTTCCGAAGCACAGTATAGTCTTGAGGAGTCCCTTAGCCATGCCGGAGGTAGCCTAGGACGTTTATTTATCTGTGGCATCCTTCGTGTCTTTATTTTCCTCCCTTTGTTTCTGATACCATTTGCATACGCAGGTCTTCAGGAGAAGTTGGTGGGTGCAAGTGCTAAGATCAATAGTCTTGAAGGGAAGATATATGCGTTGGAGATATCTCGTTAGTTTCATGCTACTGCCAAGCTCAAGGAGGAGTCTCTTCAAGAATCCAATGCTCAGCTTAGCGCTCATGTTGCAGAGCTTCGTCGGAATTCGTCTTAGGATTTGGAGGTTCAAGCTTCTCGGACGGAGGAGCGATACAGGCGTTCCTCCATTGAGTACATCAACAATGCCTTTGCTGAGGCTGAGCTCCAGGACGAAGGAGTTGTTTTTCCTCGTCTTCCTTATCCTTGATTATGATATCCATGCTACAATTTTAATTTGAACTCCTATGTTTGTATTTTGCCCCCAGATGAGGGGTATTTGATGTTTCTGGAACACCCTTCGTTACTTTTTTAGACCTTCGTAATCTGCAACTATTAAGACATGTTAGTTGTGTTTTGGTAACAATTTTTTTGGTACCTTCATTGTATGAAAGTATGTAGACAAATCGTGTCTAGGTGTTAGCACATTCTTGCTTGTAACAAGGTGCTAAGGTTTTGTGTGACCTTGGGGGCAGAACATTTCATCTCCTACCAGGGTATACTTTGGCCAGAAGGTACCGGGGCGGATAGGGTCCCTACGTGGGTTGTAAGTTGTAACCCTACTATTCATCGAGGTTGTTTTACGTTCGACAAGGTATCTCTGATTAGTGGATATATTGCTTGCATTCTTCCTTTTTAGGGATACCTTCGCCCTTAGGATCCGAGATTGACATATGCACAATTATGCCGTGCCTTGTCTCATCGTCAATTCAGACGAAAATTATGACGGAGGGTGTAATTTCTTACCCCAAATTGTGTCTTAATCAACTCTTACTTTTGTTTTAGGAATTTTTTTTTTTCATTGATTAATTAAAGTTGTAGCCCTTTGCCTTCTTCTCCTGAGTGATAACCATTTACTTAGGGGTATTAATTTCTTAGTTACATTGCGTTCCAAGGATATTGTAATACTTCTCCATTGAGATTTCTCAGGTAGTATGACCCTTTTCTGGAGATGTCGTGTATGATGTAGGGTCCGTCCCATGTAGGAGCTAGTTTTCCCCATTCCTTTTTCTTTTGATATGGTGGTATCTGACGTAAGACGTATTCTTCCACCACAAAGTTTCCAGAAATTACCCGTTTGTTATATTCACGAGCTAGCCTTCATTGGTAGTTCACCATTCTTTGCAAAGCTACTTCACGCCTTTCTTCGAGGTTGTCCATCCTTTCTAGCATAAGATCCGTTGTTAGGTTCTTTTCCCATGCCTCTGTTTTCGTTGTTGGCGGTATTAACTCCGTTGGGATGACTTCTTCGGCCCCGTAGGTTATCAAGAACGGAGATTCTCCCATGGCCTCCCTTCTAGTTGTTCGGTAGGCCCATAGGACGTTGTATAGTTGTTCGCACCATTTTTTCTTGTATGGTCCCATCTTTTTCTTCAAGTTCATTGCAATCATCTTGTTAGTGTCCTCCGCTTATCCATTGCTCTTAGGATAGATCGAGTAGACTTATTTTTCTGAATGTTGAAGGTGTTGAACAACATGTCTATGTTTTTTCCTACCAGCTGCTTGCCGTTGTCAGAGACTATAGCCGCTGGTATCCCGAACCTGCATATGATTTGTTCAAACTAGAATTTAAAGACATCGATGTCCCTAATTCTTTCCAAAGCCCTTGCTTCCACCCATTTAGTGAAACAATCCGTGGCTACTATTAGATATCTCCTTTTCGATGTCCCCTCAATCAAGGGTCCAACAATGTCAACACCCCATTTGACGAATGGACAAGGGATGATGACCGAGTTAAGCTCCGTTGCTGGTGCTTTAATCTTTCTGGCAATGCGTTGGCATTTTTCACAACGCCTTGCTACGATCCTTGCGTCTTCGTCCATGCTTAGCCAATAGTATCCTTGTGCTTTGGATTTGATTGCAAGAGATCTCATTCCACTATGACTTCTAGCTTCTATGCTGTGTATGTCATGCAGAATTTCCTTACCTTCAGTTTGTGAGAGGCATCAGATCAAAGGTCTGAGGAATGATCTTTTGTAGAGTATCCCATCCCGTAGGATGTACATTGCTTCTTTTGACTCGATTTTTCAGGCTTCTTTGGTATCTGCGGGCAGGACTCCTTTGTCGAGTTATTGGTGTATTGGAGTCCTCCACTCATCTTCTGGTTCACCTTCGTTGCTTTCATCTGACATTGATTGGTCTTCGTCAGATTTGTAGGCTTCGTTATCCGGATCTTCGGCTTTGTCATCTTCCTTTGCTTTCTCCGCTTCCCTCATTCCCCAGGTCTGGACGGATAAGGCTTCTTCTGCGGAGGTTAGTCCTTCTATCGAAGGATCTTAAATTCTCTCTATCTGTAAGGAGGTGGTGTTTCTGTCCCTTAGCATTGATGATATGAATGCTAAGGCATCTGCGTGTCTGTTATCTTTCCGACAGACATGTCTGAATGTTACCTTGTTGATTTTTGATGCATGCTCCTGTGCCAGCTTTAGGTACGAAGCTAGTATCGGATCCAGAGTCTGGTATTTGAGCTCTATTTTCCTAATGACTAATTATGAGTCACTAGTCAAACGAACATCTAATAGACCCAGCTCCAGTGCTAGGCATAGAACGTGTATGACTGCCTCATACTCCGTGATATTATTGGTATATTGTTTGAATTATAACCTGAATGCATGGATGAGTCTGTCTCCGGTAGGGGTTGTTATCACAATCCCTATGAATGCACCTTCTCTGTTAGAGGAGCCATCTACGAAAATCCCCCACCTTCGTAAGCTTTGCGGCTCTAAGATGTCTTCTGGGTCCGGCTTTTCTTCCTCCATTCCTGGGATGTCATCCACCTCCGCTTCGTCGTTCAAAGGTAGGTTACGCCAAGAAATCTGCTAAGATTTTGATTTCTCAGCCTTCTTGGTCTCAAATATTATGTGAAACTGTTTGATTGTAGGACCAGAATATCGCTACAATACTTCTCTGCGAGATTAACAACACTTCCCAGCGAGCATCACCGCAAGATCCTCAATAACACTTTGAGAGTGTCACAAAGACAATCAAAAGAGTGACGTAATAAATGACGAGTGAAGAAAATTTGATAAAAGCATGTTTGTCCTGCGATGGTTACAAAACTTGCGAGATTTAACATTATAACTATCGCGGTACAATCACAGAATCAACCCGAAATAAGAGGGAAACTTAGCTGTCATCCACTATGTAACTACCCTATAAATATAGACCCAATATGTCCAGAAAAGGATGAGGTATTTTTGAGAGTTAAGAAAGTCTTGAGGAGAGAGAAACTTCAAGAGAATAGTTGTAATCTTGAATTCTCTCATTTCTGTAAACATTTCTGAAACCAAAATAATAAAAGTGTCATTTTTCATCTTCAATTATGAGTTGATTATAGCAAAATCTTAACAAGGGTGTAGTGTGGGAAATCCTGCAACTACATTTTGGCGCCCGAAACAGGGATTGGATTAGCAAAATCATAGAAAAAGGTGAAGAAGAAGATAAGAATTGTTCAAGAATAAGAAAATCATAAAACAAATCAGTGAGATATTTGAAGGAAGGATGATTAGAATCAAAGAGGATTGTAGAAAATTGGAGTGTGATATGGTAGCGAGAACAATGATTGATAGATTTCATGAAAATATTAAGGGGAAGATACACAAACGGGATTTTGAAGGAAGGAAAATTATGACGGTGGAAAAAATATCACCATTGAAAGATTGGGAAAAGCAAGAAATCACATTTACAGCAGCAGAAATACCAGAATAAAATCTAAGTCATATATCTCCATTGGTAGTCACAGTATCCACTATACCAATTAGAAAGGAGAAATCAATAAAATCTGTAGAAGAATGGGATATGAATAGAACTTTGGTGGATGCAGGAAGTTCTATAGACATGATATTTTATCATACTTTCAAAAAAAATGGGATATAAGGATGAAGAAATGTCTTATTCAACATATCATGTTCATGGCTTTGGAAAGTCTTTAACAAAACCTAAAGGCAAGATAGTGGTACGACTTCCACTAGGGGAGATTGAAACACAAGTAACGTTATGTGTGGTACACGTGTAGTCACCGTATAACATGATATTAGGAAGACCATGGATACACGCAATCAAGGATGTAGCATCAACGTTGCATCAATGCATCAAATTTCCTACACCCAATGGAATTGGAGAAATTAGAGGAGACACAGATTTTGCGAGATTGTGTTGCCAAATTGAAGTAAGAAATTGTGAAGAGCGTCCAAAGCTACGAAAAGCTCGCAGAAAATTGGCGAGAGAAACAAAAAAGGAGGAAGAATTTAAAGTTTACATGATAAGAGAAAAAGAAGGAAAATGAATACCCAGCGAAATCTCGCGAGAAGGAGATGGACTCGCGAGAATTATGAAAACACCAACACCAATGGGAAAACCTGAAGCCAGTTATATTTCAGCAGAACCAACCAAGGAAGTAAATATTGGGAGTAAAGAAGAGCCTAAAATGATGAAAATTGGGACTAGAATGGAGGCAGATGAGAAAGAAAGAACTATAAATCTCTTGCGAGAATATAAAGATATCTTCGCGTGGAGCATGGATGAGATGCCAGGGATAGATCCGTCAATAGCATGTCATAAATTACAAATCAACAAAAACATAAGACCATTTAAGCAAAGAATAAGGAAAATCGCAACAACATATCATTCTCAAATAAAAGAAGAATTACGGAAGATGCTCGACACAGGAATTATAAGGAAAGCAAAATATCCAGAGTGGATTGTAAATATGGTAGTGGTACCAAAGAAGAACAAGGGGATAAGAATCTGTATAGATTTCACAGATTTAAACAAGGATTGTCCTAAAGATAGTTTTCCATTACCAGATATCCCACAGATGGTTGAATCAGCATCAGGAAATGCTAGAATATCATCGTTGGATGGATATAAAGGATATAATCAAATCCCTCTCGCTGAAGAAGATCAAGAACATACCGCATTTTTTGCTCCAAGAGGATTATATTGTTATACAAAGATGCCATTTGGCTTACGAAATGCTGGTGCAACGTATCAAAGAATGGTGGAGAAGGTGTTTGCAAAGTGGATCCACAAAACATTAGAAGTGTATGTAGATGATATGCTGATCAAAAGCAAAGAAGCTGAGAATCATGTGCAAGATTTGAAAGAGATTTTCGATCAAATGCGGCAATTTAATATTAAAGTGACTCCCGATAAGTGTACATTTGGAGTAACTTCAGGGAAATTTTTGGGGTATATTGTATCAAAAGAAGGGATACAAGTTGATCCGGAAAAAGTACAAGCAATTCGCGATATTCCAACACCTGCGATGGTAAAAGATGTACAAAAATTGAATGGACTCTTAGCCTCGCTAGGAAGATTCATTTCGCGATCTTCAGACAAGTGCAAACATTTTTTCGATATACTCAAGAAGGGAACAAAATTCAAATGGACAGATGAATGTGAAAAAGCTTTTCAAGGAATAAAAGAACATTTGATGAACATAACTATATTACAGAAAGCTGAACCAGGAGAAGAACTATTGATTTATCTCGCAACAACCACATATGCGCTAAGTGTTGTATTGCTGCGAGTAGATGCCGGGGTAGAAAAACCAATTTATTACATCAACAAAATGTTCAATTTTACAGAAAGAAATTATTCAAAGATTGAGAAATTGATTCTAGCATTGGTGCATGCAACTTTTAAGCTTCGCATCTACTTTCAAGCACATAAGGTCAAAGTGTTAACAAAAGTGCCAATTGAGTCAGTAATGAAAAATTCAAAAAGATCAGGCAGAGTTGAGAGATGGAATGCACAAGTAGGACACTTTGATATTCAATATGAAGTTTTATCCTTGCAAAAATCACAAGTTATCGCAGACTTCTTAGCTGAATTTCCTTTAGAAGATGATGAAGATGTAGAAGAGATGATGGATGTAGAAGAGGAACATGGAGATCCAAAAGATCTATTAACAGAACCCGACAGATGGGAGATACTGGTGGATGGATCATCAAATGGGGAAGGAAATGGGATTGGAGTTGTTTTTATTTCACCAGAAGGAGAAAAAATATCTTTTTCATTTAGATTGGAATTTGCATCCACTAATAATGAAATAGAATATGAGGCAGTGATTCATGCTTTAAAATTTGCGGTAGAAATGAAGTTGGAAAATGCTAGAATTACCAGCGATTCACAGTTGGTTATTCGCCAAATAAAAGGAGAATACACAACAAATGAACCATCTTTAAGAAAGTATAAAAGGTTAGTCGAAGAATTATCTGAGAGAATTCCAAAAATAAAATGGAGACACATATCAAGGAAAGATAATAGGCTCGCAGATGCTTTTGCTTTCATATCCAGTATGATGACCAATCCAGCTGCGAGGTGCATAAAAATTCAAACACTTTTATTACCAGCGATAAACAAGGAAGAAGAAGAGGAAGATGTGATGATGGTAGAAATTGGCGAAGAAGAATTAAAGAACAACATTACAGATTGGAGAGAAGATCTTCATGCATACTTGGAAAAAGGAGAAATCCCAAGAAATCGACTGGAGGCACATAAATTGAAAAGTAGGGCAACCAATTATGAATTAAGAGATGGAGTATTATATCGCAGATCTTTTAGTGGTCCATCGCTAAGATGTTTGACGAGGGAAGAAGGACAAAAAATATTGAAGATGTTATATAGTGGTGACGTTGGTAATCATAGTGGAGGAAGATCTTTGGCATATAGAACAAAAAATCAAGGCTATTACTGGCCATATATCCATGAAGATGCAAAACAACTCTCAAGGTGTTGCGAAGATTGCCAGCGATATAGAAAGAAGATACATGCACCAGGAGCACCATTATCATCTTCAACAAGTGTATGGCCTTTTGGGAAATGGGGGTTATATATTGTGGGACCATTTGTGCCTAGTTCCGGACAAAGAAGATACCTGATTGTCGCAACAGATTATTTCACAAAATGGGGAGAAGTAAAGGCAGTACAACATATTCGCGATAAAGATATTTTTACATTCATATTTGAGAATATAATTTGCAGATTTGGGATTCCAGCACAGTTGGTATCTGATAATGGAAAACAATTTGAAGGGCAGAATATAGAATTGCTACTCAATGCATTTAAGATAAAGTGTGGAAAATCTACTCCTCTATATCCACAAGCAAACGGTCAAGCTGAAGCAACTAATAAGACAATCACATATATCTTAAAAAATAAATTAGAAGGATACCAAAGAGCATGGTGTGAACAGGTGCATAATGCAATATGGGCCTACAATACAACTAGACGAGAAGCTACTGGAATGTCACCTTTTTTCTTGACATATGGAGTTGAAGTTGTGTTACCAACAGAAGTAGCTATTCCTACAACAAAAAGAGAGGCTTGGGAAAGAAATCCAAGTGCTGGAATGATTTTAAATAAATTGGATGAATTAGAAGAAAAAAGAGAAAAAACTTTGCAACATATGGAAAAATACCAGCGAAGATTAGCCCGCGAGTACAACAAACGTGTTAAAAACGTGAATTTCAACCTGGCGATTTAGTTCTGCGAGAAACACCGAGTTATCAGCGGGAGCGTGGTGGAAAGTTGGAGCGAAAATGGGATGGACCATACATCATTAAAGAGATAGTTGGAACTGGGGCATACAAACTAATGGACCCTGAAGGGAGAGATGTTGGGAAAAGACTTGACAGACCATGGAATAGACTATATCTGAAAACGTATTGTCAATGACAACTTCTGCAAGATGAGAAATACAGGTACGTTGTAAAAAAAAAATGATTCCAATTGCCAGATTCTATTAGTAACAAATCAAAGAAAGAACTGCAAGCATAATCGCAATAATGGCAAATAAAATTTCGCAGAGATTAATAGAATGGGACGAACCTATATGGCGTGCACCCTAGTTCGCGAATAAAATTTCGCAAGAGGCAAATGTAAGACCTAATAGTGCGTCATATAAGGGGGTATCTCTTGACATGACTCAGTGATAAGGTTATACCATTGCTGGAACCTGAGTTATGCAGATGTTGGGGTTAAAGAAAACCTATCCAGGAGATGGATCTTAGATTTCCAATTATATAAGGTTATACCCTGATTGGACGACTAAGAACCTCTTCTGAGGAGTCCAGAGTATGACCAAGGCGCCGAGGTACACGGTTGAGTCAAGGGTTCTCGGGCCGTACGAAACTACCCCGGCCATCCTTGGAAAGTCTTGGCTATGATGCACTCGGCCCGAAGAAAACCCCACTTAGGGTGCAGTCTTGTAACTATAAGCCATATAGGCATAAAGGACAAGAGGCTGCAAAAAACAACTGGTTGTTGGATAATATGGATGGGAGGAGCTAGTCTTGTATGGCCGATGTGCCCTCCTTGAAGGGGCAACCAGGGGGAAGATAAGGGCGGCACCCTCCATTAGGGAGATGATAAGTGTCTAAAGACGGCAATGTCATGGGGCTTTATGATCGCAAGAACATTTAGGCCTGTCATATTATCGCGTGACGAAAGTTATATAACGGCAACAAGACAAAAGATAAAAAGTTAAGATGAGGTCAATGGGTTTTTACATGAAAGTGTAAAGACGTCCTACGATTTCATCGCAAGACGGCAATGCCATAAGGTTTAATTCTTGCAAGAGAATTTATACTTGTCATATTGTCGTAGAGATGTTGAAAAAATTGATAAGACATGATCAATGGGTCGATACATGCAAATGTAAAGACGTCCTGCGATTTTGTCGCAGAAAGAAAAAGTGTCAAAATAAGACCTTTAATTAGGAAGGCAAAATAAGACCAACAAAATAATCTTAAAAATTTAACTATTCTATTTTATGATGCAGGAAAGCTTTGTTCATTGCAGGAGAATATATAAGAAAGCAGATTCATAACATCGTACATTTTTGGAACATCGCAGCTTTATTAATTACATCGCAGGAATATTCATATTTTCACACGGTTCACAGAAAGGAGACATAGGAAATAATTCACCATTTCAAGAAAGATAATGAAGGGAAAGTATGGGAATGAAGAAATAAGATTTCATTATCTTCCTTGAGGATATTCAAAGTAAACAAAATCAAAAGTTGGATTCTAAAATTTCAAAAGTTACATTATTCGCAAGAAATGAGAAGAAAAACAAGGCAAAAATGAAATTCAAGTTTTGACGATTGTCTCGCCAGAATCACTGTTCTTGCTCGCCAGATTCGTTATTTTTGCTAGAATCATCAGCTTCATCAGTATTCTTCTCACCACTTGTAGATACTTCTTTAGGAGGATTTTTCTCTTCTTCATCATCTTCTTGAGTGGTATTTTCTTCTTCAGTAAATTCTAATTCCTTATCCATGGGAAGAGGAATTTCATCGTCATCAACTTTCAAAGGAGGAACATACATAGGAGGAAGAGAATGGTAGAGTAGAATATCATTCACGAGAACTTCAGCACTGAGGTGAACCTTGCGAAGGAAACCCCTGTCACGATTCCTAATCTCTATATTTTTGAAGTACTCGAGATAATCAAGTCTTCTTTCTGCTTTGTCGCGAGCTTCAAGATAATTGGAAAGAAGAGTCTTGTTCTCTTTGCGAACTTTATCCAATTTGTTGGTAAGATCAACGATGGTAGAATGAAGACTTCTTTCAGATTCTGTGAGTGACAAAAGTGATAAAAGATCATTTAGTCAAAGATTTTGCAAGAAATATAACACCAAATTTAACAGAAAGGTCAACAAGAGAGGCAATAAATTGACTACCTTCTTTATGCGAGGTTAAGTTTTGAATTAATGTAAAGAAACAATTTTCCCATTGATTCATAGCATCATCAAATTTATCTCCAACCACACCCTTCGGACGAGACTTCATGTTTTCTTCTCTATTGCGTAGATACAAGTTTTCCTTTGCTAGTAAAGAATGAGATTCCTTCAATTGAGAGCACTGGTCTTGAAGCTCGATGGCCTTCAAACTAAGAGTTAACCTACCCTTGATAAGTTTATCCTTCTCAGCAGCAGATGATTCAGTTACCTCCTTGAGCTCATTTTTAAGGGAACGAAGAGATTGCTCTTGATTATCGCATATCCTTTGTAGATTACTCAATTGTTGTGAAGAAATCGCCATCAAGCTTGAAAATCTATGTTTCTCTTGGGATAAAGTTCTATTTTCATCTAATAAAGATTCTACCGCCAAGTTAGACTTGGTTAATGAATATGAGAGACGAGAAATCTCGTTACTTAATAAATTTTGACTTCGCGATAATTGGTTATTCTCATTATTAAGATTATCTATTTGATCAATCGAATATATGTGGAGATTATCTAATCTATTATACTGGTCCATCCAAGAATCTCTTTCTAAACGAGCTTCATCATCAATAAATTCAAATTTAAGTCTCTCCATGAAATGAGTCCGATTTGAAACTAATATATGAATCAAGAATTTAAGAAAGAGACTTGAGTACAGAAGATATAAAAGCAAAACAGAAAAACAAAAGAGCAGAGGTAGGAAAATTGTACCTTTCAGCTCGTCATTTTTTCTCCGAAGGTTCTCGCAGTCAAGAGAAGAGTTGCGAAGCATATGGTTCAGAGTATCACATTCAGAAGTTTTGACTTGAAGGTTTTTTCTCAGAGTTTCAACTTCAGCTTCTAGAGATGCTCATGAAGAAGTATTATCAGAGCCAAAATATTTAAGTAAGGTCTCGCAAGATTCATATTGGAGAGAATCGGAAGAAGATTTTCTAGGATTGTCTAAAATATTAGACAAAATTTTAAAAGCAACATCAACTCCAGCGAAGATTCCATTCGATGGAGGAAGAGATGCATAGGGTGAAGTGGTGACAAGGGCAAGTTGACGATTTGAGTCATTTGTGATGGTTGTATTATCATAAGGAGGAGTGTTGGGAAAAACAATAGTTGAAGGCAGTAAAGGGCTAGAAGGAATTTCAGTCACAACAATTTCAGGAGCTTGATTTGTCAATGAGTCAAAAGAAGAAGAGGTGTTGATAGCGATGTTCTCGCAGACAAAAGGAAGAGGACCCAATTGCGAGGGTGTGTGAGTAACTCTTGCAGATGTTAATGTGGGGATGAAGAAATCAGCCTCAAGATCCTTGAAATGATGAGATCTTTTGGGAGGAATGACGATGTTCTCGACATTCTGCGAATAATAACTTAGATAATAAACAGAGGCAACAATATTGTTATTTAGAAATAGAATGTGTTTCTTACCACCTTATCATTCGCAGAACTTCTCTTCTTCTTTTCAATTGGTCTTTTGCGAGCATTAGGGTTTAGACATGAAGATTGGGTGTTAGGGATAGTTCCACTGAAGAGAAAACATAATACGAAAGTTAATAAAGGATCAAATAGAGAAGATCGAAGAATATGAGTAAAAATTGAATCAAATAAAGATTGTAATTAAAAAACATACCTTGATGATTCCATTAGAACAGTAAAAGGAGAATATGAAGAAGAAGAAAAGTTGCAGACGGAAGATAAAATAAACAGATGAAGAAGATAGAGAAGTAGTAGAAGAAAATTAGTTTTGAAGTTTAACTCTGCATTTTATAGGCAAAAGAGAATAACTTGTTGAGTAAAGACGTGTCCGTAAAAAGATGAATTTACAACACGTGTAGGCGGTTAAAGCTAAATTAACGGAGCAATGTCGAGAACAAAATATGGGAAGAAAAGAGAGTCTGCGAGCACTTTGAAGAATTGAAGATTCTCATATCCTCTCCACTTTGCGAAGAAGACATGAGAAGAGGCAAGATGTAGGACAAGAATATCGCTACAATACTTCTCTGCGAGATTAACAACACTTCCCAAAGTCATATAGCATCACCATTTTCAAAGATCTTCAACCACACTTTGCGAGTGTCACAAAGACAGTCAAAAGAGTGACGTAATAAATGACGAGTGAAGAAAATTTGAGAAAAGCATGTTTGTCCTGCGATGGTTACAAAACTTGCGAGATTTAACATTATAACTATCGCGGTACAATCGCAAAATCAACCCTAAATAAGAGGGAAACTTAGCTGTCATCCACTATGTAACTACCATATAAATATAGACCCAATATGTCCAGAAAAGGATGAGGTATTTTTGAGAGTTAAGAAAGTCTTGAGGAGAGAGAAATGTAATCTTGAATTCTCTCATTTCTGTAAACATTTCTGAAACCAAAATAATAAAAGTGTCATTTTTCATCTTCAATTATGAGTTGATTATAGCAAAATCTTAACAAGGGTGTAGTGTGGGAAATCCTGCAACTACATTGATCATGGCATTCCATTTTGCCACTCTTCCAATTTTCTCCGTGTTGTTGAGGATCTGACTTATTTGAGCCTTAGTAAAGATTCGAACAGTGTGCGCATCAAAATATATCCTTAGTTTTTGTGTTGCCACAACTAAGGCATATATGAGTTGCTCCACCTTGGTGTAGTTACGCTCTGCTGAACTGAGTGTTTTGATGATGTAGTACACGGGTTTTTATCATTGCCCTTGATCTCGTACTAATACTGCTCTTACAGCGTAACTTGTTTCTGCTAGGTATAGGGTAAGTATCTCACCTGGCTCCAGATTTTGTAGAATGGGTACGGACGCCAAGTATTCCTTAATCTTGTGAAAGGCTTGTTCGCACTCCATGGTCCATGTGAACATGCTTCCTTTCCTTAGCGTGTCGAAGAATGCTTTGCACTTGTCTGATGATCTTGATATGAATTTTCCCATAGAGGCTGAGATTCCGTTTAGCTTTTGCATTCCTTTTAGGGTATGCGGTGATGGCATCTTTATTATAGATCTGACTCTTTATGGGTTTACTTCGATTCCACGCTGAGTTAACAGATATCCTAGGAATTTTCCCGAGGTTACTCCGAACGTGCATTTCTCCGGGTTCACCTTCATGTGAAAACTCCTCATGACTTTGAATATCTCCCTTAGGTGTGAGAGATGGTCCTTTGTTTCTTTGTTTTTGACGAGCATGTTGTCCACGTAGAATTCTAGTGTTTTGCCTATCCATGGTTTGAAGATTTTGTCTACTAACCGTTGGTATATTGCCCCCGCGTTCTTTAGTCCAAAGGGCATACTTGTATAGCAATACATGCCTCGTGGGGTAAAAAATGCAGTATGCTCCTGGTCTTCTTCTGCAAGATCTATCTAGTTGTAACCTGAGTATCTATCCATGAAGGATAGTCTTTGATGACCTTCGGTTGCGTTGACCAGCTGGTCAATATTTGGAAACGGGTAGCTGTCCTTCGGGAACGCCTTGTTGAGATTTCTAAAGTAGATGCAGATGCATACACCTCCGTTCTTTTTAGTAACAATGACCATGTTGGATATCCATGTGGGATATTTGACTTCTCGTATGAATCCTGCTTTGAGTATCTTTTGCAGCTCCGTTTGTACCCCTTCGTGGTAGATGTCTTCTACTTTTCGCACGCGCTACATGAACGGTGGTATCTCCGGCTTTATCCGAAGGTCGTGTGAGGCCAAATATGGGTCGATTCCTGGCATGTCCTCTATTGACCATGCGAAGACATCTGCGTATTCTTCTAGTAACCGTTGTAGCTGCACCTCCTCTTCCTCTTCGAGTAAAGTTCTAATGCTGAGTATCCTTGGCTCTGCTTTTGTCCCAATGTTGATCTTCTTTGTTGGTTCCACTGGTGTGCAGATTTGTTGTTAAGGTCGTCGAGGAGTGCTTTTCTGTAATTGTCATTTGATGGAGGCATCTGTGCTTGGAGTGGCGTAGATACCTGCTTTTGGTGAAGAGGTTCCTTCTTTTGGTGCGGAGGTTCCTTATTTCGGTGCGGAGGTGCCTGCGTGGACGATGGTGTCTCCATTTTCCCCCTTTTTGTTAGTTGTCTTGCGGTTTTTTCTTTCCTGGTGCTAAGCCGCGCTTCTTTCTTTGTTGATTTTGATTTCTGCCAAGTTGTAGAGCCTTGCGTATTGCTGGTCACCCTTGATTTCCATCTCACCCATAGGTGTAGGAAAGCGTAGGTACTGATGGTATGTTGAAGCCGTTCCTCGTAATTTGTGGACCCAGAGCCTTCCTATGATGACATTGTAGGGCGAAGGTGCTTCCACCACGCAGAAGCGTGTACTGGTTACTAAGGGTCCTGCGTGAACCTGCAAAATGATTTCTCCTCTTTTTCTAGAGACTGCTCCGTTAAAGCCGTATATTTTGAAAGTTGAGGAATCCATTTGCTCCACTATTAAACCCATACGTAGGTAGGGTTCGTAAAATAACATGTTTAAAGAACTGCCCCCCGTCAACGAGGACCTTTGTAACATTCCATTCGTGTATTGGAAGGGTGATCACAAGTGGATCGTTGTGCATTTCAACCTCCTGGTTGACGTCTTTTGTTGAGAATGTCAATGGCGTGGCCATCCAGTCTTCCCAAGTGCCGGTAGGTGGTCCGCTTAGCTTGAGCACTTCATGGGATTCGATCTTCTTCCTGTTTCGAGCTAACTCGAGTATATCTTCTACCATTGCTTCTTGGTCTCCGATGGAGAAGGTGATCATGTTGATGTATTTTTCGTTCCGAGGAAGCTCCACCCTTTTCTTTGACGCCTCCTCGGTTTCAGCTGGCTGTAGTTGCACGTATTCCGAGAACTTACCTTCGTCGATGAATCTTTGGATCACGCTGCGTAGGTGATAGAAAGTATCTGTGGTATGTCCATAGACTAGTGGTACTTGCAGTATTCCTTAGCTCCCTTCATTTTGTACGACTGCTTTCCCCTAGTGCCCGGGTATGGAAAGCCTGGCTTTGCTCCTTCCTTGCTTAGGATGTGAGAGAAGGTTGTATTCAGCTTTGTGTGGACTTTGTCGACGAATTATTCACTTCTCTTACCTCTCTTGTCATCTCTGTACTTGGAACGTTTGTCCTGATAGCTAGCTCTGCCCACATCTTTGTTTTGTCGCTTAGGTATCTCCAGAATTGGTTCCAGAGAGTTGGTTAATTTCGGAGCTGCTGCTGGCTTTGTTTGTGCTCTGGGTTATCCTTTTGGATCTCCTCGAGCATGATGTAACGATATTGAACGACCCTGAGCTCTCCTTCTGAATCGAGGGATCTGTTGTGAAGTTCCACGAAGATGGCTGAGGTTCTGTCAAGTCCGTACTTATAGCAGTTAATGCTAATTTCTGGATTAAATTTCATGATTGCTTGGAATGTCTTTTTCCATCTGTCTGTGTACTGCATGAGTGTTTCCCGGGGTATGATAGATAAAGCAAATAGCCTATCTAACCATGCCTTTGTTGCTTTGTTGTACATGTATGTCTCCAAAAAGACCTAGATAATTGCTCGAATGAGTCAATTGAGTTTGCTTGTAGGTTGTCATACCAAGTAAGTGCTGATCCTGTTAAGCTTGCCGGAAAGTACCTATAGAGTACTATCTCATCTCTTTCCAAATGATCAAGGACACGAGTGTAATACCGTAGGTGGGTTTCGGGATCTGAGGTACCATTATATTCCTGAAACATAAGTATCGGGCATTTTGGAGGAATAGGTTCCCCTAAAATGCGAAAAGATAATGGACACGTGGTTGCCTCATGTAGCGCCTCTTCTAGTCTTGTGCCTGCTTGACTAGTTTTTAGGGCTCGTATCTCCCTCCGCATCTTCACCATTTGCTCCATGACCATGTTCACGTTGTGAGCATCTTTGGATAGCGCCTTGTCGTAGTAGCTTTGAGAGGGTTTGTATGTTGAGTCCACCTCATCTGGGTCGTGGTGCTGTGATCCAGCGCCGTTTAGTTGATTAGGCATTGATTTGTTAAGAGTGACCCTTCGTCCCCCTGAGATGGCTCCGTTGTTATGCTTCCTTTGGGGAGGCCGATCTTGGGATCCTTTGATCTGTGTGTCCAACATACATTTGAGATTCTGGTTCTGCTGGGCCATCTTTTGTAGCGCATCTTCATTTTCCTTGTTTTGAAGGATCAGGGATGCTACTTGTGCCGCCACCTGATCTTCGTTGAGGGCTCCACCTCCTTGCGGAGTGTTGTCGGCTGGAAGCTCATAGTTTTTCGCTACTTTATCTATGATTGTTGTATCTGGATCTATCTGGATTGGTGTTAGGTTTCCCAACCCACGCTCTGTAAGAACTAAGGTCCCAGGTAACCCTGCGTTGGCCGCTGGTGGCTTCGTTATAGCTGGATGCTCCGGTAACGACATGCCGTAGATAGGTTGAGCTCCCGATTTTTGCCCCATCCCCTCAGTAGGAATAGGTGTCTTTGTAGCAACCGTTCTTCTTGCTATCTCTCTTTGTCCGTCCTCTGCTTCATTTCTTTGATTTTCTTGAGACGGCTTTTGGGATCTTCCTCTTGTGAGCGCTGGTCGTGAGCTTGTTGGTACATCATCCGATTTATGCATACCTTCGTCTTTTGATACCATGTGGTCACAAAGAGAGTGAAGAAATCTGGTACTTGGGTACCTTCGTCAAAAGTAATGATAAATGCTCTGACACAGAGGGTGTCTAAGCATCTTTTTTCAGAAAAAGTACTGAAATGATATTTGACAGACGGGTATTAAATGCGTATGATACCCTTGGAGGAAAAAACCTTAAAAACCTTAAAACCGAAAAAGGGGGTGTCAAATCTCGGGGTAAACGAGGTTATTAATGTTTTTAGAAGATTCTCCTTCCTTAAAATCTTACTGAGGTTCCTTTATCAGTCAAAGGTTCTCATATCTATGAAAAAAGTTGGCTTTTTTAGTATAAAACAAAGATTTTGGCGTTTTGTGGATACGCTTTTTGTGAAAAACTTTGTAGATCTGTAACAAGGTGTTTTATAGTGGCTATGAACTCATAAACATACACAAATAACGAATGAACGAACCACTAAGAGAGTGAGATTCACCGTTAAAACACAGATCCCTTCGTTTCCGAAGATGCAAAAAATTAAAAGTAAAACTGCGTCTAAACTCACGTTCGTAAGAAAAAACACGGTGGGCACCAAACTTTGACTACTTATTTTCCCATAATCTACGTCATGTAAACATCTCAAAGGATCAGATTCTAGGAAGTATCGATGCCTCTATTGAACTGATGATACTAAGTAATAAAAAATAAGTAAGGTCTCAACAATAATAAAGAACATAAAGATAATGAAAAAACATCTAAGTTATTAAGAGACACAAGATATAACGTGGTTCGACATTCTTCTACGTCCACGAGGAAAATGAATGATTGTTTTGTATTAAGTGGTGGTGGTTACAAAGATCTTAAATTCTTCCCAAAGTAATAGAGAGAACTCAAGTTGTAGTTGTTACTTAAGTTCTAAACATTAAAGAGGTATAACCTTAAGACTAGATCTTCTTCTCTTCTAGGTAATGAATTGAATGCCCTTAATTTGTTGGTGAGGCTTGGTATTTATAGCCCCTTCTTCCCCTGGTATATCTTTGCTACATCTGGGTCCATCGTCTGCTGATATACCTTAGGTGTCAGTGGTACCTTCGTTCACCGCGTGCTTGTTCCAGTAGAATCATTCCATCTCAGCTAAACCACGTTCCTTCGGGAACTTCCCAGCCTTTGTATGTTTTGTACCTTCGTTCACCGCTTGTGTCAGCTAATCAGGTCTCGCCACGCCTCTTATCTCCACGGTCCTTGGTTCATGCGTGTAGATAAGAGTCTTGGCATTTAATGTTGATTAGATGTGTCATCTAACTCTGTCCCTTTTCCATCTTTGCCTTGTAGATGGGACTTGTACTTCTTTCATATCTACCGTCGAGGTCTTCTTTCTTTGGGAGAGATAAAGTAGATCTACGTAGGTACCCTTTGCATCTCAGGTTCCTTTGTCCAGCGAAGGCTGTGTAATTCAGTTATTGCGTGACCACTAAGACCGTGACACTTGCTCCATAGAATATTGGTATTCACACAGAGACAATCTTATGAGATGATTTTTGATGATATAAATAAGTTGTGCCTTACTCACCTACTTCCTTTCTAGGTGAGCATTGATCAAACCTGGTGGTCTCTCCATCTTCCTTTATGGAGACACGGCCTCACCTACACTTCTACCAAGTTTAGTTGCAACACCTTAGTCTATGGTGTACCCCATACTGAGGATTTTTAACTTTGCAGGTAAATTTGCAACTGGTATATGTGATCTTGTCACTTTAGCGACATCAATGTATATTCTGAAAGTTGATTATTCTTTATCACTTCAAATTTACATTTGTGGAGTGCAAGAATCAATATGAGACACAGTGGGAACACACCACGACAATTTATGTCGTTCCCTTAGAAAATACTTTTTCTTATCTCCCCCTAACGACAGGAAGACTGTCTTATTAAAGTGATACCCTGGAAATCTAGCAATAAGATATCTCCTGCCAAAGGTTTTAAAATGCGGATAATTGTTGAGATTAAATATCCAACAAAATTATTTAATCATTTTCGTGACCCATCATAGTACGATGTGGACTCATAATGGCACATATATAGTGCAACCAAAAATACATAAGAACACAAATATCAGGCTTAAATTCAGTTACCAACTGTTGCGCAGAAAATGTTGACTAATATTGGGCTCTACAAAAATTAAATAAAGATGCGCATAATATTGCATATCCCCAAAGCAATAAAAGGTAGGTTGGTACGCATAACCTATTCCTTAGTCACCATCGGTAACCTTTGATGGTCGCCACTGCGAGACCATTGGGTATAAGATTCTCTATATTGATCGTATTAAACAAGCAATATTCATCAAGAACTTTTGATGTAATTCTCTAGCATTAACAAGGGTGGTGATCCTTTGCATTTTGCATCGTGTAATATGTGCTAGGATTTTTCAAACACAAATTTCTTGGGAACTATAACTAGTCCAAAATGTCAAAACATTCACCAGAGCCATAAGTCACTTTAATGGTCTGCATTCTGCATGAATATTTTTCTAAATTTTACCTTGTTATCTTTGTAATATGGATTGTTTACCATTTGCATCTTAGGATGGTCTCGATCCTGTTTTACTGAAGACTTTGTAAAATGAGTGATATGCTCTCTTACTTTAAAGAATAATGGGAGAGAGGAGGGGGTTGTGCATCTGGTACTTTAGAAAACACTTATTGAGACATATGCCGTTACTTCGCATTTTGTCAATCTTTTTCCTATTGTCTCGTCCACTCAAACACATCGATGTACATATGAGTCCTTTCAAAATATCATGTCACAACCAAAGTGCCTTTATGGTTATGTCAAAGTTTGTATGATTCAATTTCCAATCTTTCATCGTCGGAGTTAATATGGATTCAATAATCCAAATTAATACTATAGTAATTTACATTTCACTAAATTGACTCATTAGTCTCTCTCTAAAGTATGTTTCCTTCCAAATACAATAGTGACTATAAAAGATGCAATCAATTACATTCTCATCATTGCGAGGTTCCACATGATATCTGTTTGCATGGGTTACTTTGGAATTTAACAAGGTGTGATTAGCCCTTAGTACATACAGAGCTTATGTGACTTTTAGTCTTTGTTCCATCTTGGAAACAAATTTTGAGCCGTGCTTTGCTCGATAATCCAATCATCGTAGCTTATAATAAGTGGTGTGGCCTTATTACATAACAAAAGTGGGATTCAACTCAAGTACTTTAGAGTGAATATATGTTACATTTCAGGGGATGATATATTGTTCATCCAGATATATCTCAAGTGCATTAACGAATTTATGCCTCGTGGGAATGATGTACTTTTCATTCCATAAACACAGACATTGGATCTAGTTCAATTAAATAATCAATTGTCCATGCAAAATTTTTCTTGTCATTAAAGTTAATGTTTAAAGTATGACCTCCTTATGGAAATTGGTTGCTATTATGGTACCCGAATTACATTGATTGTACCAATACCAGTAAGAATATTCATTCCCAACTCTTTGGTGAGAGCTAGAATTATATCTTAGCTTCATCCCATGTTCAATCGATACCCGTACTTTGGTGTCATTACTGCTAGGGGAAAATTACACATTTTTCCCATGATACATGTCCATTTTTACATGCTTTATATGAGTCGGTACGTCTAACCCTCATTACTTCGAGATTCTTTCCATTTTTAATTTTGCTATATTTAGCTTAATTTGAGAAATTTCTTTATCTTAACAGGCTAAGAGAATCTCACTACACACACGACAACCACTTACTTTTGGTTGAATAGATTACTAAAGATAGTTCTCTTGTTGTTATACTTCACATATACTGGTTCATTAGTATCATGGATGAAGTAGACGAATGGAAATTTTCTGGCTCATATTACCTTTTGTGAGTTCTTCCACAAAAAAATAGAATACATGTGATTTTATTTTGCATTGTATCATTTGAAACTACCGACTCTTTAATAGTCGAGCAAGTGAATTACATCCCACAGAAAATTCAAATTTGGGGAGACAATATCAAGTACACAATAACGGTTCAAGTACTTCTAAAACTCAAATAAATACATTGGAATCGAGTTAGTACAACCAATTAAACAAAAGACAACATTCAACTATAACCAATATCATATTCATGATTGAAATTGACCCTTTATATAATATGGACTTATCTAAGACAAAAAAAAAAGTTCTAAAAACAAATAAATAAGCCCAATAGATACCCAATATAAAGACCTACATTAGTTATAGTTACATACCTCAGGCATTGGTTCCCGCAGTGCATGGCCGAAACCAGAACAAACTTGGTCGCGCACGATTCAAAACCAGAACATGACACATCTGCAGTGGATCTGGGTTGGATGCAATTCTCCTCTTTTCCCATATGATTTCCTCGTAATTGGATCACATCACAAACCCACGGACGCATTATAAAATGTAATCATTCCCAAATGTATATTATGGTACAAGAGAGGAACACAGAGAAGATGTCAAGTTGATTTTAAATCGCATATATGGAATGTTGATCTCTCCAGTACAAAAGCAAGGAGAAAAAAAAATATAATAAACAAAAACGTATGTATTGTCATAAATTATACAACATATATAATATCTTCAATCATACAGTAAAAAAACGGATGATGATTTATTAACTTTTAACCATGCAGTGAAAATTTTTTTAACTAAAACAATCAAACCAGTAAATCAGGCAGACATGTTTACAAAGATGAATAAAATGATGGTATATGACAAAAATGAATGATGATTTATTAATTACCAAAGATGAACATAGAAACAACCGCCATCTCAATCAATCTTGGAGACAAGACAAAACACACATGGGAACAATATAGAAAGGGAGCGTCTACAGCTGGGACAACAAGGATAGTCCAAAATTTGGACATGAGATGGCCCAATCTTAATGGTTAAGAGGGGAATGACTCTACCATCGGGATTAGTAGTGGGGTGAAGAGGAAATAGTTAAAATGTTCAGATTCATTGTCCCATAGCTGTGCAATAACAGTTGTCCTAGTTCTAGAGTTTTGCGCATAGAAGGATCATAAGCATTTGATAGAAAATAGGTAGTGCACATAAAACCAAGACTTGGTTAGGAGTATATACATGCATACACGCATATAGTACACCGACACAATGAGTCACCTAGTAACTTTATTATTACTTTTTAAAAATGTTAACAGTAGCAGAAAAAAACATGAACGATATATCAGGTTCTCCCCAAATATTCGTACATACGCATTACGGTACAATCAAATCAAATCAGTCTTTTAACATTTTTTTTCTTTTCATAAAGACCGAACAGCGATCACGATGGTCGACACAAGTATATAACGGATAAAATATTACGATGGATAACGTCAATCGAGGTGTAAAATAAAAGTACAGTATAATTTCTATAAAATAATAGGTTTGAGACCAAGAAAAATTATTATTTTAAAGAGATATTCCCTCCGTTTCACAAAGATAGTCCGCTTTGACTTTCTCAAAATATTAAGGAGACCATACTATTTTACTTGACTATCCTTAGTTACTTACCTATTTTATTTTAATAAAAATGCTAGCAATAAATACTATCCAATATTGGTTTGAGAATTATAAATACGAAATATAAAAGATATTGAATTTAAGAAGTATAAACTTTATAAGGATTTTTTTTTTTTAGTGTTAAATGTATATTTCCTTAAAAGGAATGAAGGATATATTTGTTTCCTCAATTATACTAATTTATTTAATATTTTAGATTGAGTCACGTTAAAAATAGATTTATGAATATAAAGAATTCAAGGGTATATTAGAGAGTTCATTGAAAATGTATGACTATAAACAGAAGCTGGACATAATTTTGAAACTGACGAAAAAGGAATAGAGGACGGTCTTTCAAAAACAGAGGGAGTATTATATTATCGATAATATAATAAATTATTATTTTTATAATTAAATGATATATAATTATTTTAAAAAGTAATTCCTAGTTTGGAGGTTGAATAATACTTGTAGGTTAAGTAAAATATCGAATAATTTTATAAAAGTATTATATTATTGACTAATTGCAATACAAATACAAGCACTCCAAATATTAGCGTCATTTCAAAATTATTTCTTGTTGCAGTATAACAACGTTGCCCCAGGTACTTTGATTGCATTACGAATTATTGGAGATAAAATACAACTTGATTTGAATTTTAAATAAAAACAAACCAATATTAAATCATATTTTGGGAAAGTTTAATGTGTATGAATTTTTTTTTTATTTTTCTAGTAGCATTATTATTTTATATATTATTTGGGACCTAATAATCATTAAGGGGAATTTTTGAAATATATTATTTTATGATTTTATCGAATTTATTATTTTAGCAATAAGGGTCCGAATCGGGACCAAAAAATTCTATTATTTTAGCGAGAATATTATATTATCAAATATTACTTTAAAGAAGTTATACTGTAAATACAAGCTCTTTATTGTTTAAAATAAAAACAAATATTTATGGTATGTACAATCAGAGATTAAAGGAATATATTCTTCTCTTTTGAAGAAGAAGACAAATGTATTGACCTAGTAGAAAATCATGTGATAGGAATTCAAGCGATACCAGGTCGAATATGGCATCTCATCAAGCAATCATAAACAGACAAAAATGAAAAATTATATTATTACTAAAAGTATGGTTAATCGGCATGGACAGAGGAGATCATCATGGCATAGCTATACAATCCAAAATAAAATATTTAAAACGTATGGAGAATATAGATCTAGATTTTAGAGTATCGTACCTTTTCAACGTTTTTGGCAGATAAAAGTAAAATAAAATAAAGAATAAAAGTACCGATTAAGATCCCAAAAACGCACTTCTAATGGCTAGATGTTTGATTGATTAAAATTAAATAATTGAAGAATAGAACGTAATAAGATCTAGACTTCCGAGATTGCACTATGAACTGATGATTCAAAGAAAATTTAACGGGATATAGCTGACGCTGATAACGTATTGTAAAAACGCACTTCTAATGGCTAGATGTTTGATTGATTAAAATTAAATAATTGAAGAATAGAACGTAATAAGATCTAGACTTCCGAGATTGCACTATGAACTGATGATTCAAAGAAAATTTAACGGGATAGAGCTGACGCTGATAACGTATTGTAGTGGATGGAAAAAATAAAGAGGCAAACAGAGAAGGAGATTTCATTCATTAGAGAAAGTATATGTTACATAGGTATAATCATTTATATACAATAGGAATAAGACCCTGTATATTATATTGGCCCGCACATCCATGGGCTAAAGCCCTACAACAAATATATAGTTTTTGGAGTGATTTTGTTCCGTCCATCTGCTGTGAAAGGGCGAGCGTTAGCCATTAGAGCCATGGGTATAATCATTTATATACAGTGTGAGAACTATGAGCTTCATATCCAGCTAGTACTCAGAATCTCAGATTAGTGATAGACGCATTCAAAAAGGTAATGCACCAGCCTTATTTTTAATGACAACATAGCAAAAACATACTCAGTTTCGCCAGTGCCAATATGAGCATGCAAGCATACTGGCTCACCCAACCCCCAATAGAAATAGTCCTCCCCCAGATCATCGGCGTTCAAGAAATAAGATTGAGTTCCAACTTGTTATACAAGAATTTATTTATGGGCTAATAACGATTTACAATTGGGGAAAAGTTTTATACAAAGTCAAGTACCGTGTAAATCACAAACACACTGGGCAAAGGCTTGCGTGACTTTGAGTTTAGAAAAATCTTGACTAATCTTTACTCTTTAGACCAAAATGGAAGTTGGTTTTCAAAGTCGTCTTGTACAAGAAACGCAACCCTAAACAAAAAAAAACACATTAGTAAATGAATGGATCCACCTTGTTCCATGCCGATTCCACTTCATCATATGACTTTGTATCGCGACAAAATTCAAGTTCAAATCAGGTATAGGTAACCATCACTAGGTTGCCACCTGTTAGACAATCTGTTATTTCCCGTACTCGATAGACTAATTATACACTCTTTTCTCAATCATTCCTACTTAATTCTTCTCTCGTTATTCATTTTAAACTTGGAATCACTTTTCAGTTCAACTAAGTTAGTTTCCATGTTTACAAAGGATGTTTACAAATCACACCATACAAACAAACTCAGATTTAATTCGTGTTTGTAATAACTTTGTATAAAATGTATAATATATTATTTTATGAGGTACAATATATTTGATTTCACAATCAAATGATATAATCCTTATTGTCAATAGCTTCCTGCTTTTTGAAGATGGCCCCCAAGGGAATCTTCCCAATTAGGCTTCTTAAATGAAAATTCTCCACTCCATCTCTATCTCTATTATGATAGTGATAACACAAAATAAAATTTTCAGTCATCGTTTTTGTTTCTGTTGATGATAAGGATCCCCTAATCAAGGCCTGCATGTCCCTAGCTAGATATGGTTTCGCTTTAAGTAAAAACCCTATTATTGGGACTTTAAAAAAGTGGGAGTTAGGGGGATATATGGGGTCACGAAATAATAATCTTTATGACCCATTATCATCCTATTTTATATATACCTAATTTTCCCTCGATTTAATTAGTATTAATCAAGATTAACTAAACTAATTATGATTAGTGAATGATTAACTAAATTAATTATCCGACAAAAAAAAATTAAATCAACTTTTGTGTTCTTTTGATTTAGAAAAAGGAGATGGATGATTTTGAAGTTTTTTTTTTGAAAACTTTGGAAAAAACTGATGAAATACATCATGAAAATAGTTAGAAAATCCTTGTATACCTCTCCCAATCTCAATTTTGTTGTTTCAAATCCTCCAAAATCAGGATCAAAATCTGGGTTTTTCAACAATTACGGCTGGGATATAATACACGACCTAACCCTGAATAATATTTACGATTAGGAATAGAAGGATTCCAAACCGTAAACAACAGTTTACGGCTGTGAAATAAAGAACTTCTATCCGTAAGCTTTTCCAGGATCAACTGTGTCTGTATTACGGCTAGGTTTTCCTAGCATTTTTCCTAGTCGAAAATCATGTTACGGCTTGGAATATCTGGCCGTACTCAACATGTGATTTTTTTCTTATTATCCGAACAAGTTACGGCTAGTTTTTTCTGCTGGGAAACCCGAACGATTGTACCTCATAAATTATGATACGTTTATGATACGTAGTTTTTTATGCAACCCGGACGATTGTACCTCATAACCCGGACGATTGTACCTCATAATCCTTAGTTTCCATGTTTTTTCTGTTGGAAAATCCGGACGATTGTAATACAACGACTGGAAAAACCTAGCCGAAAGCAGTCCTTTTTTTTGTGATTATCAGAAGTACTTACGATGGCTAGGAAATCATAACCGTGAACAACTAATTACGGCTGGGAAATAAAATCTTCCCAACAGTATACCAATTCGACGGCTAGAAATTCTATTTTTTTACCCGTAATATGAGATTTACGGTTGGGAAAATAAGAACTCCCAACCGTAAACAGCTACATAAACTTTTTGTTTTTACCCGAATTACTCGAATTAGATTTCTTAGTCATTACAAGCAAAAATAAATAATGGGTTTCCTTTATTTTTTATTTTTAGGATCATCATTTTCATCACGATGAAATTATGATCATCATCTTCGTCGTGATTTATGAATGAGAAGAGAAGAGAAGAAGGAGAAGATAATAGTTTTGTGATCATCATCATCATCATGGTGATATCATGATCGTCATCTTCACCATATTTTGTAAACAAGAAGAATGAGAAGATAATAGTTTTAGTTTTGTTTTCATGATCATCATTTTCATTACATTTGATGAATGAGAAGAGAAGGAGAAGAGAAGATAATTAATTTAGTTTTTTTTTAGTGAATGAATTGTGCGATTTTGATTTATTTATGTGTAAGGGTAAATTGGACTTTACATATGGATAAGGTCCCCCATTATCCATGGTTTGGTTTTAACTAGCATTTTAACTAGGGCTGTCAATGGAAGAATATCCGTCGGATATTAAGGATTCCGATATCCGACAGGTTAAGGATTATCGGATATCCGATATCCGATAATATCCTATAGGATATCAAAATCAGATATCGATACCGATAGGTTAAGCTATCGGATATCCGATAGATATCCAATAATATCCGGTTATACCAAAAAAGCTTAAAAACCCTTGTAAAACATTTTCATAATTGACACTTATCGGATATTTATCCGACAAAATCCGATAATATCCGATATTATACTCGATATTATCGGATATCGAATCCCAAACTTATCAACCTGAACATTAAAAGAAAATCAGACATCAATTAGTAGGGGAAATAAGGGTTTGGGAAAATTACAATTACGTCCTTAACATATCGGATATCTAAACAAATGGATATAGCTTATTCCAATTCCGATATGTTAAGGAAGAAATATCCGATAACATATTATATCCGATATCCGATATCCAATACAACGGATAAAATCCTATAGGATATCGAATAATCGGAAACGGATCCCGGATATCGGACAAATATTGACAGGCCTAATTTTAACCTCCAAAATCTGTCTCCCCTACGGCCCCAATAATAGGGATCTTAAGTAATAGTCACTCATCCAATTCATTAAACACTAAACATGTTTACACAATCTAGAAAAAATTGGTTCTGAAAATTGATGCTCCCTCCATCTTTCTAAAAGGTGATAATTTTCTCTTTTTTTTCCCCTCGTAAATTGTTAGTACTTAATTAATAAAAAGTAAGATCTTAGGTTGCAATTCCCAATATTATACTTCCCGTCTAGGGGTGTACAAAATGCCCGGAGGCCTATGATTTTCCATGCGTCATCAGGTCCGAAGGAGCTCATAGACGTCGGCGGCCTGTCATGGGACTGCCCAATTATTTTAGGTGGGTGGACACATGTATTTATTCAAATTTTAATACCCGACATGCCCGATAGCATATTTAAGTTTGCTCATACTTTTTACAACCACGATATCATATTTTTACATATATTTTTTACTAATTATAAGTTACACATATTATTGTTAACTAATTGGTAGTTGAAGGTGAATATGATTATTTAGATTTGGCATGTATTAATATTAATGATCATTAAAAACTCCTAAAGCCCGTGGCCCGACTGGCCTGACCTAGTCTGTTCAAATATTTTAATGGGTTGTGGGCGGGTAATGGGAAAAAAATTATTAGCATTACCCGGCCTGCCCATGCGCGATAAACTTTATGAGCGCCTTAGGATCAGACATGGCCTGCTCGACCTGATAAAATAAATGATTCGGCCAGGTCGGGCCTAGCCCATTGTACTCCCCTATGCCCGTCCTATTGAAACTCCATCCTTTATTCGTGGCTTCCGCGAGGTTCCTGAATAGAGCTCAAATTATTCAGCTGATTAGTTTTGGGATGATCAAGCTAAGCCCGGACAAGTTTACCGAACCGCATCGATTCCCTCGTTTCCACGTTTTCTTCAAAAATTATGGAGAGAGGATTCAAAACCATGACTACTTACGTACATGCTAGAAATAATGTTAAGCTATTAAACCATTATAACTACTAAAAAATACAAGAAAACACATCTGGGTAGAGACTCACGAACTCTAAGCTAATAAATCAACACAAGCAACTTAGAATATGATCGATTTAGCATCAGTTCCCTTGTTTCCACGTTGTCTTAAAAAATTATTTATGAGTTAATTCGAACCCATGACTACTTACATGCTAGGGGAAGTGCTGACGTACTTGTAAAGAACCTCAAGCTCGTCAACGCTATTAGACTAGTGAAGTGACGAATTAGCCAATAATATCCCGATTAGTTTAACATGAACGTTAATTAGTAAGAATTAATCTAACAACGATCTAGCTACGAAACTAGTACCGTTGAATAGTTCTCAAAAAGTTACGCGGAATGGACTGCTCGAGTGTGTTATTCGGACACCGAACAAAAAGATATCATCAGATTAATACAAAGGGAATAATGGTCATTTATCCTATTAACCGCTTGTGTGCCCTTATCATTTGGTCATGTGCCTTTAACATTTTTGGTTGGCCTATCTTCACCAAAACCCGATCGAAGAATTGATTCTTCTTCTTTCTTCTTTTCACTTCTGCTTCTCTTATGTTCTTCTTCACTGAGTTTCTGTGAGAGTGTGAGTAAGATTTGATTGAGGGAAATGAAATGGTAGTACAGATAGATGATTGAGAAGATGGTGTGGTCGTTAATTGGGAAGCAGAACAACTGGGGTTTGAATCAGAAAGTCGGAATTAGGGTTTGTAGTTTCGATTGATGTTCCGAAGATTTATAAGATGAATTAAGGAGCTATTGTTGATGAAGAATCATGGGTAGAGGTTTAATTGAAGTTCCGAAGTTATTTTAGAGAAGAATCAATGAATTATGGTTTCTCAAGATGAACTGGAAGTTCGATTTAGTGATGTTTAAGAAGGATTGAAGTTTGGGTTTTTATTGATTGAGGAACTGGGTGGAGTTAATTAGATGTTGGAGCTTTAATTTCAGTTTAATTGTGAATTTGAGAATTAGGGTTCTTGAGTCTTGATCTCAGATAAAGAAGATGTAATTGAAGGATGAATTTGGAAGTCTATAAGATAGATTAGAGATGGGTTTCGGTGTTGTAATGATTGACAGTGAAGTTAAGGTGTTGGAAATGGTTGGAAGATCAGTGGAAGGTGTGTCTGAAGCTGTTAGTGGAGACCAAGGTTGAGGTAATTGTTCTTCACTATAATTAAAGATATTTGGTTCTTATTGAAATTGTATGAGATGATGTTGTTGAGTTCGTGTGATTGATTATGAAGTCAATGTAATGAACATGACAAGGGAGTTAGTGTTAGAGTATGGGTTATAGATGAAAATAGTGATTGAGTTGAGATAAGTCTGGTGGCAGATAAATATGAATCAGGTGAAGGTTGAATAGTTGTAGAGGATTATGATTTGTATCTAAGACATGAGATGAATTAGCTAGAGATGGTGGTGTTGTTGGTGAAGAAAAATTGAATGAGATGTAGCTGGAATTGAGTTACTGTTGGTGGTTTATGATGATGGTTGTTTGTATGTTGATATGGAAAGTATCGTGAATGAAGTGAGTTTGAATGAATGTGTTTACAATGAAGATATGATTGTACAGGGGGGCCGGTTTTATATGATGAATGGAATAGTTATTGTACTGGAGTTTGTTGTGCTAGTGGTAATTCAGCTGGAAAAATAGTCTTGCAGTTTGGGAAGACTAGTGATTAAGTTGGTTTAGTTGTGAACCTGAAGTTGCAGTTCATGAAGAATTGTGATTATAGAGATGCAGATAGTAATTGATATGAAAAGCTTAAAGCTGCAATTGCTGGTAAGCAGATTTTGTATTTGAGATTAAGTTATAAAATTGCTTTTAAATGAATGAATTGATTGTTTATGTTTAATCTGATAGAATTGTTGTAAGAGTGAAGAGGATGTAGTAGTATAGGCATGTTAGTCATCCCAGTCAGATGTCTAACCGATTCAATGTGCCTGACTTAGTAAATATGACTGAGTTGAATCGGTGTAGATTCACCGAGTTCCCTGTCTTGACCCTAAATTTGGTTGTTCCCTGTCTTACCTATATGAATTCAGCTTTTATGCTTAAATTTGGTCATCATTAAAGGGTGATATCAATAGCTATTCGGTGTGGAACAACCCGACATCAATATTATACATTGTTTGAAGAAGGAGTTTGTCCATATACATGTTTGTGTATTTCAAGTGGCTTGGTCACTTGTTGATGTTTAGGAAAACATGAATTATTTTCCTTATCTTGCTCATGATTTCTTTAAAGTTAAATGTTATTTCTGCTGGGCACCCCTTTTAGGGATGATGTGCTCACCCTTTCCCACTTTCAGTTTCAGAGAAAGATCAGAGTTGCACAGCGAAAGCTTCAAGGGTTGATTTCGTTAGTTGGTTAAGTTTTATTATGTTTATTATATTGCATATCGTATTTGTAAACCAAATGACTATTGTATATGTATCATTTGTGAGGATTTCTTGTATGTATATATATATATATATATATTTTTCTGAGCAGGGCTAGTTTTGGGTTAAGTTTTGTAACAGTTTTCTTAATTGATTATTTAAGTAAATGATTTAGTTTTTAGTGCCTCTTATTTAGTTAATTTCTTGGATTAGTCAGCTGCTAGCTTAGGGGCACTACAATACTAAACCATTGTGGTTGCAAAAAATACGAGACAACACATCCTAGAAGAGAACTCACAAATACAAACCAACAAAGTTAAACATAACAAAAAGAACTTTCACTTTATTGAATAAGAAAGAGGGCGGTAAAACTGATTGATATCATCCAAGGGTTCTTTCCCTTCGAGGTTAAAGGACTCAATTTAATGGATCAAGAGACAACTCATTTAGGGAGTAGTCCAGCTAAGTTACATATGTTCCCATACATAGACTTGGGTTTCCGCTCACTAAATGCTTATCCTTATGAGTTTAGAGATACAAAAGGTTTTTGTTCATGATATTTCTTCTTGATCCCTTCGTTGCGGCTCTTGTTGTGTTGTTTGTGGTTCTTCGTATCCTTCGGAGATGCTTTGTGATTGGATGGTGAGCTTTTGTTCCGACTATGTGCCTTTCGTCGGCTTTTTAGAGGTATTATATGATTGTCATCCGTTTTTTTTTCTCTCTGCGACTTTATCTTACTATTCAGTAGGTATTGTGATAGGGATACATAATAATTTCATTTCTCATCATCCTCACGTCAAAATTCATTTCATTAGAAAAATAACATGTAGATTTTCCAAATACATTAATTTTTTAAATTTAATGTCGATAATAATAAAAACAAAATGTTGGAATTCTTGGCGGTTGGTACTGTTGTTGTTCCCTTACTTGCGACATTTTACTTACTTCCACTAACACTCTTCTTACACTCTAATTTCCACTAACACTCTTCTTACACCCCTTGTGGTTTTTAGTGTGATTTCTCCAACGATCGATTCAACCCAATGCAAACAGTCTTATGCGTTATTTAATATAGCAAATCTCCACAGGACAAGTGTTGGCTACGATTATACTTTGGGACTGCATGATCAAGTGTTACTAGTTACACAAAGATTTCAGAGGGTGAGGAGATTGGGATTATCACAAGATAGTTACAAGTAAGTGCGCCTCCGAAAGCTATGTTTATAATTTGGGCTGCAATGCATAACTCAGTCCCAACTAGAGCAATGCTACAACGTAGATGAGTGGAGATTAACTCAAATCTTTGCTTACTGTGCAACAACCAAGTGGAGACGCAAGATCATCTCTTTCTTCGGTGTGATTGGGTGACTTTTTTCTGATATTATTTCATAAACTCCATGAAAGTAAAGTGGGTAAAGCAATGCAGCTTACAAACTTTGTTACAGAGTTGGTGTTTTTATGGAGTATCTAAGAAGTTCAAGTTTATATGGCATCTTATTCCTATAGCTATTTGCTGGGAGTTGTGGTAAGAAAGAAATGGTAGAGTTCATGGAAGAAGGCACAAAACCAAAGATGATTTACTGTACGCAATGAAGCTGGACATACATCTGTGGTGCTCTAACAAGGAAATTTTTAAAGGATACTCAATGAACCAAATTCGGTTTCAATGGGAAGATATTGTGTTATGAGTTAAATCTTTTTCTAGTTTCTTTTTGGCTTGGAAGTCACGGACTTCCTTATATATAATCCTGTAAGTATTTTTCTCTTTTAATATATCCTTCCTTTCTCAAAAAAAAAAAAAAAAAAGTGTTACTAGTTTTGGGCGTTTTTGCCACTCTCACTTAGAAAAATTCAAAAAAAAATTTATTTTTTTTGTGGAAAATAAGAAATATAGAGAGGATATTAAAATTTCAATACAGTGCAATGATTGAGTTATTGAAGGGACCTTAACTTGCTCGAGTGAATAAAGGAGGAAGAAAAGATCAAAGCTTGAAAGAGAATGAATGACAAGTAATTGGGTTTTGAGAGATAGCAGTATCAAGCCGTGACACTTTCTTCAACCTCGTCCTTTTCTATCTCTGCTTAATTAGCTCTTTACCTAACAAATTTACCCTACACATAAAATTGAACCCTAACTCTTTCCGAACCACAACTTCTAAATACAAGAATACTAACAAGATTAGTGATAAACTAATTTAACAACCTGTATTATATAAGTTAAGAACTATCAAATACTCAATCTCACATATACACAATAATTGAAATGGATCTGTATTAGTATATTTTTAAGAAAATTAATATCATAAGGCTTATACGTGTTAAACGACGAATAGACGGCATGTCGTTTTGCTCTGATAATTGCCCGTGAATTATGCTATACAACGTCACGCCTCCATTATTATCCATTTTTCATGTTTGTGCTTACGAAATTCAGTAAACATGCGCCTTTGCCGTTACACATTTCCACTGCTTAACATGCATGATTCGTAAAAACCACGAACATATGCAAATAGAAAAGCATAAATTCATGACTATGTAAGTCATCAGTCATGGTTGCCCGTCTCCATAGTTCATATTGGAAACATGCAAAGCCACTTGGTTAATTAGCCTCAATTGCCAAAAAAACAAATTATGCCATTGGAATTTGAGGCCTCTCACATGTCAGATGACCACCACCTGACAGCAGTTTGCCTTAACCTGGTCCAAACAGCATCACTAGTACTGTTACATGACAGCTGCAGTTTGCCCGAAACTGATTAACCTTTGTTTTACAGTGTCAACATCTAAGGTATAAATTAACTCAAGGACCTCTATTATTAATTTGCAGCTATTCTAGAAATCATATATGAGAAATCATTGTCACTGCCAAGCCCCTCTTCACATTAATTTCTCATGATATATCTTGTTAAGTCGTCGTCATCGTGACAACAAGAACGCGTACAATATAGCTTGTCATATCATCCTCATCACATTCCTTGACAAAATTTCTATTAGAATGATCAATATCCTTCCAGGCAGGCGTATCAAAATTATACGTAGCGTGCTGACAGAGTTACAGTACTACTGATCCCTCCCCAACTCGGTCCATGCATATAGAGCTGGCAACACAAGAAAATTAACCACGTTCTGTGTACGCATCAGTGAGATCCAAGTATTATTCATCCCCACATAATGTTTATTTACTGCAAGTCTGCAATGGTAATACAGCAACAGGGATAAAGAAAAATCCTAAGTAATTAATTGGAAGGGTTCTTACTTTAATGGAATTATTAAATAAAAAAAGTAAGATCTTCGGCAGGTAAGAATGCTAGGTAGTTAATTAGGCCGTTAAAATGAGTATCTAATTAGATTAACTTGTCTTAGTTACGAAAAAGTACAAAATGAACAAATAATGCTTGAACTAATCGTGATGAGTTGATAGAATAATATTTGTATTATCCTAGATATACTCATCAAATCACCTTTGGAAATTATTTGTATTTAACGCGGTCTTTGCTAATCATTTCTTCGTGGAAATTCAAGTAGATTTTCACACGTATTCGACTCTTCTCGTAAAACCCCAGCTAACTAGCTATATTGTCAACTTTCACTGTCAGTAGAACTACTCAAGCAATTCCATGAATACAAAGGGGTATATAACTTACGAGTTGACACTAGATATAATCAGAAGTGCTAATATGCTGACAACATATAATGTGTCTATTACACACAAAAAAAAAAAAATGATCGATTTTTAGCCGAATGATGAATCATGTTAGCTAGGGACATGTTTTGATGAGTAAGATAATTCGATAAACATATATTCTAATAGTAGATCGATGCCATGGCTTTTCGTTATTAATACCACAACTTTGGAGTCGCTTGATTAACGGCATACAAATCCGAACAAAAATCACATACAAGATGTTTAGAACGACACGCGATCGATGTGGCATAACATGTATTATGAGCATGAGCCAATCATTAAAAACTTAATGGATTCATGTGTAAATTACATATAATTGTGGGTATATATGCACAAACTTCTTGAATTATTTAAGATGATTAGTCTATATGATGAAGATTTCTTGTGATAATAGATTTTCTTGAAGTCTCTATCAAGCTTATATACAAGAAGTACATATATAATTTAAATTCCTATCAATATGGAGTAATAATGGTTTATGATGAGATCGAGACTTACAATGTCAATTATCATAACCCAGCTAATAACTACTTCTTTCCTTGATCTACTTACTTAGTACTCTCTCCTAAGAAAGTAGAAAAAGTACAAGCTATATAGCTAGGGAGCCAATAAATCTAGGGCTTTCTAGTAGCTAGCCTAGATCTCTAGCTCTTCACAACAATAACCAATTTCCATTTGTTCACTTCCAACAAAGATTTCTTATATAGGAGATTGAAAACATATACACTATTGGGTGTTAGAATTTTCATTTTGTAGGAGAAAAAAAGAAGATGGGGTTAAGAGATATTGAAGCAACACTGCCACCAGGGTTTAGGTTTTACCCAAACGATGAGGAGTTAGTTTGCCATTATCTATACCAAAAGATTAATGGATCATCAAAAGGGTCGTCGTTAATGGTGGAAGTCGATTTGCATGCTTGTGAACCTTGGCAGTTACCAGGTATTGCCAGTTGCCTCTCTCTCCCTCGGCACAAATTTGAGTTCTAGAAATGCAATTTCAGGGCATAAAAACAGAATTACAAGAAAATAGTTTTTGTTGGTTTCTTTTAGCTAGCTTTTGTTGTTTCTCTAATGGCAATCTATAATATCTTATTATTATCTGCTTCATACTAAGATATATTCACTAAAAGAAAACTCTTGATGTATATCGAACCTAGTTTTCAGACAAAAAGACATTCTTAGCTTTTCATTATTTTCTCAATAATTTGTTCTTTTGGACATCAGACACATTGACTTGAAGTCTTCAAATGATCACGAACTTTGCAAAACTGGAATTCAACATGAATTTCATCAGAGAAAAGAAAATACCCTGGCTCAATCCTGCCTTTTCTCCTCCACCTTGTTTTGTTATTATTTCATGTATCTTTTTTCTTTTTTATTCAGATAAAATCATATGTTACAAGAAATTGCTAACTAATAGGGAATACCTTCAAACACTTGGCTTCTTCAATCATGCTTATTTTCTTTGATCTGTTACAAGAAAGAATTGAGATTATATTTACTTTCTTTTGTTGAATGATTTGTAATGGCTTAGTACAGAGTTAATTAATTAATTTAACTCTTCCTATGTCATGGAGATTTGTTTTGGTTTTTATGTATGTAGCCTTGAGTTAACTACGTGTAGACACAAGATCTTCATATACCACAGCATGAGAGCCATGGAAATTTTAGAGAGAAGGAGAGAGAACCAACTTATAATCGATTTGGCTCATGTATATGAAGACAGGAGAAGATAGATGAATACTTGATAGTGATTGGTTTGGTACCAATTATTTGAGACTAGAGATAAATCCACAATGTATGCTGATAAATACAATAGGAAAAAGTTAAAAACATACATAATGATGAAACGATGTCACCCTGCAAACCGTATTCGTTTTGATTATATACAGAACATACCAAAACTATAATTGGGTCCCACTTTCCATCTTCATCCCATGTTCTTATTCATCATTCTTGAAATTTCTTCTGCTTCATATCATCATCCAGTTGCCTACTTTCTAGGAAACACAAAATTAGTCAGGTTCTTTTAATGGTGCCCACTGCCCACAATTTATACCATACAACTGGCTTGTCATCCATCACACCCACCCCAAAACAACGTACCAAATGTGAATTTAAGAAGAGTTTGCATATTCAGATATAGATGATGACACATCTTAGAATGGAGATATTGAATGATGACAATTATAACGGTTAGTATATCTTCAGTCAGTCAGTAGTAGATGACAATCTAATATTTAGACCATATCCTCTCTTTTTTTTTTTTTTTTTTTGTTGGTAGTCATGGAGGCTGCGAGTTTCTTTCAAACGATAAATGGTCGGTAAATTTTTTGACAGTACAGGCACATATTATTGGGTTTTGGTTAGTGTTGGACTTGAATGTCTGGAAATGCTGTGAAGCTATTAACCACCGGCATCACCATCTAATACTCTAGTTTTTTGAATTTTCAGAAGTAGCGAAGCTTGGTGCAACCGAATGGTACTTTTTCAGTTATCGTGAAAGGAAATATTCGACTGGTTTTCGAACTAATCGGGCTACTGCATCTGGGTACTGGAAAGCCACTGGAAAAGATAAGCCAGTTTATGATCCAACTACCCACGCAATTGTGGGAATGAGAAAGACGTTAGTGTTTTATCGTGACAGAGCTCCTAATGGCATCAAAACGGAATGGGTCATGCATGAGTTTCGGTTGGAGAATCAACATATGCCTCCTAAGGTACGTTCTTTCTTCATATTGGTCAATATATACGTAGACATCGATTGGCCCATGCATATATACTACTTGCTAGAAATTGAAATTTAGATGCCTAACAAATACAGTTTGTATATGATTTACAGGATTGGGTTCTATGCAGAGTATTTCACAAAAGCAAAGGAGAAATAAATACAGAAATTGGGTCCGAAAAGGATAATATTTTCGGCATTGCTTCTTATTATCCTAAGCTTTTGGCTTCGCCATCTGCTATGGATTGTTGTCATCATAGTATAACCATGCAACCAGGTGAACAACAACTAGTTACATCATCAGAAATACCACACTTTCACCAGTACGAAAACAGTAATCCAAATAATTCCCTGGTAAATTTATCGGCTGCAAACTTTAATCCTAACTCACCAGTACTCGAGTTTCTTACTTCTGAAGAGAATAACATACCGAGGATCAATATGACTATCCCTAGAAATTGTGATGATCAATTTGGGTTTCTTTGTGATAAGTACTTTGAAGATAATAACTTTGTGGAGTGAGGTATAATAGTGATCCTCATATGTCAAACGTTCGAAAAAGATTATCATCTAGTTTGTGCATTATAAATATAGTGTTGTTATTGTTTGGGTTTTGGGAGATAGAATAATAGGGTTTTAGAGTGTAGAAGATTGATATTGTGGAATTATATATATATATATATATATTGTAAATTCAAGTAAGAAGTATACAATATAGAATATGTTTGTACTAAATAAATTATTTAGTTACTCTTTCCGCATTTCTTCAGTCAAAATCAGCTCTATTTGTACATATTAATCACTAGATGACCGCACGCGGTGGGGGTCCGACCAAGCCAAATAAGGAAACATAAATGTATATCTGAAAACGAAGAAAAACAAAGCAAGAAAGACAAGCTTCAATGCTAAAGACTTGCAGTAATGTCTTCACCCTACCGCTGGAATTTGGTTTCCTTTTATCTAGGAATTCTCATTTAAAAATGAAGTGAATCCATCCAATGTCAGAAAATAGGCACCAAATTTCAATCCAAAACATCCAAACACACAATACCAAAATTATTTCACCAAGTGCCGTAATATGTCACTGGGACACAAGGCAGACTATAAAAAAACAGAAACAAAAAATATACCATTAATCTTGCAGTAATATGTCTTCACAATGCGGCTGGAATTTGGCTTACCTTTCTCCAGGAATTCTCATTTAAAAGTGAAGTGAATCCATCCAATGTCAGAAAAATAGCCTCCAAAATTCAATCTCTTGACCTGATGCTGCAACACCCAAACACACAATACTAAAGTTTCCAAAGTCTCATGTCCTGCCATCATTAGAAAATCCAAATTCCAGTCAATTTGTGCATACAAGATTCATTTTCTGTACATATTTACAAGCCTATAGATATTAACGAAACATGTCATCAGTGGAAACTTGTAAATGGAATATTTAGAGGTTTGGGTACATATTCATATTCTAAAGAGGAATAAGAATAGCCTATTCTAATGAGGAATAAGAATAGCCTGTGTAGACTAGTCTATGCATCCATCAAAATGAAATGTTGTATTTCGTGTAAGGGGAAGGGGAAGGCCAAGTTTGGCTGTGAAACACTACTAGAAACCTTATGTTAGAAAATAGCCTAGCCTACAAATTCTAACCTTATGTTAGCTGATAAGGAAAAAAAAAAAAAATAGCCTCAAATTGGTCCAATTATTTAACAGAAAAATATCGATTTTCTAAGGATAACAGGATGACGATCATGCGCCAACTCCTAGTTCAACTGTTCAAATATCAGTCAAAAAAAATTTGCATGAAATTTAGCATATAATTCGAGAACCATAATTTCCAAAAAAGAATTGCGAGTGACGCTGGGTTCCTAAACAGACGACTATGACACATGCATATTTTGCTCATGAACGACTCCATCAACTTAACTACTTAACTGGAGCAATTGAGCTCGGCAAACTTTCCACTAATTGTATATGATAGTGGATCTTTCATCCCCTATCATTTGGAAGATCCAATGCTAATGTAGGACATGTTAAACGAAGTAATCGAAAATACCCAGTCAAGCTTAACAAGCATAAGTGGATTATAAAGAATGTGTCAACTGGAAATCAAGATGTAATAAATATTACCAAATTAGTCATCTTCCTTGTATAAATTGTACCAGTCTGACATTTACTACACATTACAAGAACACTCCATAAAGATTCTAGAAATATTGGTTGTAACATAAAATAGAAATACAATCAATATCTAAAACCGCATGTAAAGAAAATGTATAAGGACCCATTACTCCACTGATAAAAATCTCTTAAAAATCCTAAAACTACAATCAATTTCAAGGTCCTTCTTTAAGGAATTTTATCAAACATTGATTGAGCAAAAAGTTATTCTTATGTTTGAAATTTATCCGTAATCATGATTCTATGAAAATCCATGTATATAAACCACACGTGATCATCTTGTAATTGCATGATAATCCCTGTAATAAGACTCATATCTATAGCTATTGATTGAAGGTTTTAGTTTGGACCGAAAGAGTGTATAAAAAACAAAATAGAGAAAAACTTACATTGGTGGAAGCTTGAATTATGGAGCTTTGAAATGAACCAGAAGTTTTACATAAGAACCAGTCACTAACTATTTTCTATTAATTTTAAATTTTGAAAGGAAATAGCAGTGTACTGATTTGTGAATTGGTGCGGCTGATGGCGGGTGGACCGGGTGGTAATGGTGGTGTTAGTGGCGGCGGAGGTGGTACTGGTGACAGTTTTGGTCCTGAATCGTGATAGTGGTGGAGGCGGAAATAGCGTAGCAGAGATGGTGGTGAAGGAACTACAGAGAAATCGAGAGGAGGAGGAAGAAGAATAAGAATAAGAAAGGGAAAAAAAACAAAAGATTGAAATTTTTGGAGGTTGACGGGATTGGACCCCAGGACCTCTAACTCGTTTTTGTTCTAAAAATTACACCTACATCTTTTTGGTTACACCAAACCAAATCCAATCTTTTAAGGGAAACTTAGGCTAAGGCCCAACCCATGGATAACCCATAATGTGAGACCCTTAATTAAAAGAAGTTTAAATCTAAACCCCAAATTATTAAAAGACCTTGATACCATTATGCATATGGTCAAGCCCATAATTAAATAAAATTTAAATTTAGGCCCCAAATTATTAAAATATTATGTGATGATGTTCCAACCACCGCCAACCACCTCCGACCACCACCGCCGGCAACCACCTCCGACCACCACCGCCGGAAACCACCTCCGACCACCACCATAGCCACTGCCGGCAACCGCCTCCGACCACCACCGCCACCGACCACCACCAACCACCGCCGCCGATAACCACCGCCGTCGACCGACCACCGCTCACCACCACCTCCGGCCACATTGATATTGCAAGTGTAACCGGAAGTTACACATGTATAAAAATTACACATTCATGTTGTGTATTCAATAGTGTGTAACTTAAAGTTACACATCCATATGACATGTGTAATAAGAAGTTACACATACATATGACAAGTGTATCCACAAGTTACACATGCATATGGCATGTGTAGTCAACAGTTACACAACAGAAAAAAAAAATATACAAAAAATACATCTATCGCATTAATATTAATTTACAATAATAACTCTGTTTACCAGCTATAGTAATCGGTTGTTACTAAACACAATAAATGAGTTAAAACACTAGAAATAAGCCACTGATACCTATACTAGAAGTTTTGCCTTTCTTTCTTGTCTTCCTCATTCCAAAATGCTTGCATATCTGCAACGAAATAAACATCCATGGATTAGGTTGGATGAATAAAAAGAAAAAAAAAATATTATAGGAGAATTGTAAGGCAAAATTATAGAACAAAGATCACAGAAAAGACACATGATAACCCATCTTAGCATGTGTAACTTGGAGTTACACATGCATCTATCATGTGTAATTGGAAGTTACACATGCATATGACTTGGATACCTAGCATCTGTCTAGTCTAAAGAGGAGTTACACATGCATATAATATGTGTAACTGAGAGTTACAGATGCACCTGACTTGTGTAACTAAGAGTTACACATCCATAAAAGCTTGTGTAACTGGCATGTGTAATTTTTTGGTTACAAGGTTTGTTCATAATTGGAATGTGTAACTAAAAGATACTCATGCATCTGTCTAGTGTAATTCATAGTTACACAAGCACATCACATGTGTAACTAGAAGTTACACATGCATCCTACTTGTGTAATGTGAATAAATGTGCAGTCTAGACATAGAATTTGAAACTAAAAACAACAAGAGAGGGATCTAAAAAGGTGTACCAGCAAGCAAAGAATTTGAGTGCATTGAATATTTTTTTCCAGCACCACCATTGGCTCCATATCCTCCTCTAAAAGATGCACCTCCACCACCAACACCTCCTAGAATCACAAAACTCAATAGAATAGTTGCACCACTTTTCAATTCCACCACCACAAATTAATGTGACACCTCCAGCTATTTCTCCATAACTCCGGTAGTACCACCACCCGCACCACCATCGGCTACAACTTTCACCATCACATAGCTATGAATGGACGAGTAAAGCACAATGAACAACTATCGATTAGATACACGTTTCATATCATACAATCATTCACATATTATATGCACATTTTAGAATGAAAAGAATGCAACCTTAATGGAAAGAATGCAACATTTTCAATCAGTAACAACCATTACTATATGTAAGTAAAATCTATGTAACCAAAAGTTACACATTCAATAAGTATGTGTAAGTAAAAGTTACACATCTAATTAGCATGTCTAACTAGAATTTACATATCCACTTAGCTTGTGTAACTAGAAGGTAAACAACAATTATCCTATCACAAAATCATTTCACCAGTGCAGAACTAGTAGAGTCATCTATTTGGGCCAAACCTTAACCATTATCAATACAACTGATGGAGAGCTTCTATGCTTCTAGAAGTTGCATGGAGTTATAAACCCAAGGGTTAAGATAATTCATTATTAAAGTCTCATTTTCATATTGTCTATTAGGTTCGTATTTCATATTGTCTATTAGGTTCGGCATTCTGCATTAAGAAATAAGAATTATTCATACAGTACCTGTTTCTATTTCTCCAAGTAAGCAGGAAAAACCACCATCGAGATCTGCATCCCATTCATTATTTTTTCTCCATTCTTCATCCTGAAACACCATTATCAACTTAAAATGGACATTTTTGAAAAATGACTGTAGGATGGTGCTTAGGTATACATGTTAGGTGAGCATTCGTTCCAGACATAAAAGTCAATAAAGTGAATAAGACTGTAAACAACAATTACAATAGGTATAAGACTTTTAAATTAGATAAGAAAAAACAATGTCCAGACATAAAAGTATTATCATACAAATGTGAACTTCTTACTATTGGCATGCATAATTAGCACCAAACCACAATGATTTCAAATACAACAATTGAAGACTAGAAAAATAGTACCTTTGACACATCACAGTAGAATTAATAATTCCAATGCACCACTTTCTCTGCTTAACTCTAGCTCTTCTCCTCTTTCCATCCTATTCAAACCTGCTTTGAATCATCTTATCCGTTTCCATTTCATTCAACCAAATATTTGCAAATTCGCAATTCTTCCACTTCTCATTCTCCTGCAAAATAGGAAAATTGGTGAGAAACAAATGTGAATTTCGTCTCCTATGGAACACGTGCATTCTTAGTTCATTATGACTGTGCCTATCACTTTCCTCATATAATCTAGCTAAGTAACTATCTTGTTGAATATTTAGATCCACTAGTGGTATCAGCAAGAGTTATAGGTCGTTTTCCATCTCCAAAAAAACTGCAAAAACAGCCATACATACTAGGGTGATGTATTTCCACATCATCATCTTTGCTATATACCTATTTTATCGGTAAGCGCAATCAGTAACACATTGTAATATCAATTCAAGTCAAATGAAAGTGCTAATTTAAAAAATTCTGCTAGCTCTTTTTTTTTTTTGCATAATATCCAACGAATTCTGAATCTCGAGTTGACAAAGATCATATACCTATCATCATCTCCCGACAGTACAAACATCTTATTAATTACCATGAAAATGTAACTCAACTACAAGTGATCAGAAAAACTAGGTGTGACACCCTATATGCTGAATTCGGATTCTTAATTACCATCCCAACACATAAATTAAAGCATGATTTCGTTAATCTGTTAGCAGAAGTGAAAGCGATAAAAAAATAAAATAAAAAAAATCAATTATCTTGAATCCATTTCCATCAAAATAAATCAAAATCATGCTTGACCACAACAAACACTATCTTGAATCCATTCACCGTCAAGGATCCATTCCATCTTATCTGAGATAAATCAATTTGATGATTAGTTGTCAAATCAATTAGATCTATAAATCGATTGAAACAAAAACTAATTAAATCAATACCTGAGATATCTTCTAATCAACAAAAAATCTAGATTAAATTGACGTACATCATATTTATTAAGTTCAATCGAGTTGATTGAGATGTTAAATCAATTAAACATCATCAGCAGAGAATCATAAACATCGACAGTTGAGATCGATGAAACTAAAATCGTTTTCTTCATTTCCGTAAAACAGCGACGTTGAAGATCTGAAAACCCTAAAAAAATTCAGAGCAGAGACGAGAGAGAAGTGAGAGAAAGTGAAAATGAATCTGGAAATGAAAACTATAGCCTATTTCATTAGGTATATATAGTAAAGGGCATTTTTGGTATTACGAATTTTTCTCAAACCCTAAACTTTATTACCAAGCCCTAAAACCTAAAGTTATGGGCTTAGAAATATTAAAAAGTGAAAGTATGGAGTTAATAGGGGAAGATCCATTTAATGGGGCTTCTATATATTAAACCCATATAGTAGGGGGATTCTAGTATTTTTCACTTTGTCCAATTGAAGAAAAAATGTCACGCTTCACATTGACACAAAATCACTATATATAGGGTCCTCCCTCGCTTCGCTCGATCGGCCCAATAAACATTTACATGAAGAGCGACTTCGTCTCCACACTATTAGGCTGTTTGGATGCAGTCTGAGAAGCTGCTTCTTAACTTATTTAATTTAAGTTGAAAAGCAAAAAGTTATTATGGGTATCACATTTTTAACCAACTTCTAGAAATAATGAAGTAACTTCCCCTTTTAATGAGAACAAGGCTTAACTGAAAACACTAAGCAATTTTGGTGTACATCCGTATTTTTCGTGTACCGCGGTACTTTTCGTACACCAAACGTATTTTACAACAAAAGCGTTTTTTTAATCTCCTGTTGGATTTTCTTCGTCTCTAACCTAGGGGTGGGACTTTGGTTGGGTCAACCCACCCAACCCATGCCCAACCCGAACGTTGGGCGGACATGGGCAACGTATTTCAAAACTTTGGGCAAGCTTGGGCCTAAATTTTATGAACTCGAGTTAAATTTGGGCAAACATGGACACAAATATTTCTAACCCAAAAAACCCGCCCAACCCGAAAAACTATATATAAGATATTTTTTATAATTAGTATTATTATCTATTTAGAGAAATTTTAGATATTATCTTCAAATCTATTAATGAATATATAAAGTATATCTATCTCATTAATCATTCGATATGAAAAGAGTTCATATTATTGTAAATAATCATCAGTTATTTGGAAATCTAAAATAAATGGAGCAATTAAATCTTATTATTACTAAATTTATTATTATCACATTAACAAACTTGTATGTCTAGTGGAATTTGGGCCAATCCGAAGAACCCAGGGAACCCGAGGAACATAACTTGGGCGGACTTGGGCAACATCACAGTGGGTTCCACGGGTTCGATGGGAAATCTGGGCATAGAATTCCTAGTTTGGGTCTGCCTCGGGCATAGAATTTCTCGTGCCCCTTTCTTCTTCATCATCTTCATTGTAGTGTCTAAAAACTAGTAAGCAGAAATTGATCTCATTTGATCCATTCCAAGGTATTCCAAGCTACATAAACAATTTGAAATTGATCTAATTGAGCTATAAGAAGTATTGGCTTTTGGGTTTAGTTTTTTTTTTCCTTCGAATTCATTTATTGGGATTTTCGAGTAATTTAGGGTTTGATTTTATAGATGATTAATTGGCATTGAATGAGAAAGGTTGTTCAAGTACTTCAATTGTTGAAGCATGGAATGTATTTAGGGATTTTTTGTGGTCCGAATTTGGTTTTAAGTGAAGGTTCTTGATCTAGAAATACACAGAGCAGAAGATGGCTCAAGTTTGAGATGGTTCTGACCCTTCTGGGATTGATCTTCGGTGATTATGGTGAGTACTTTCAACTGTTAAAAAAGTCGAAGGATTTAGTGTTTGCTACCTTGGTTTCTGGTGGTCGGTTTTGGAAAATTAGTGAAGTGTTAGAAGTGGTTTTCGAGTTCAATACAAACATAGAGCTGGTGATAGGAGCTATGATGGTGTTTAGGGTTGATTTTTATGTCAATTGGTGTCTGGAATTGTTAGCGAGAAACCAGCAGAGAAATGGAGATGGAAACAAGCTTCTAATTGAATTGGTGGTGCTTTGTATGGAGGTTTTGTTTACTGGCTGAGCTAGCTGCAGAAGAGGAGGTGGACATTCAGATGTAGTAGGATCTGATTACGGTAGCTGAAACTGGTAATGAGCAAGGGTTATGAAGAATACAGCAAGAGCAGTTGGGTATGAAAGGTGTTGGTAGTACCGTTGAGCAGTTATGGGAATGAGATATGCAGGTGCAGTGTGCTGAGTTGAAATAGATTCAGCTGAACTGAAGCAATAGCAGGTGATGAGTGGTTGGACCTGATGGTAGATGGAGTGTAGCTGCTGCATTTGCACTTTGCAGATGGTACTACTATTGTAGGTTGTATTGCAGTGCAGGAGGAAAGATTATGGAGATACATACATTGTGGATTCAGTATCACATTGCAGTGAATGAAGCTGATGCTGATGTTTGAATGAATATATGTATGCTTAAGACGTAGCTGATTTTATTGTGTTCTTTCTGTATTGCTTTTAACAAAGAAAATGTGGTTATAATGACCCACAAGTGTGCTCTTCTTGCATATGAGTTGAAACAGAACTTCTTTGTGCAATTGCAGATGCGTACAGGATAAACAGTTGATGACTGTGCAATTTGTTGGTGTATCTAGTTCTCTCTTTCCGTTTTCGTACGGATTGATCTTTCTCTTTTTGCATGAAGTTAATGGAAAGTGGGTTAAATTCATTATGGTTTTCATATGATTGTTCTATGAAATTAGTAATCTACTGTTGAATTATATAATGGTTGGTATTAGAGAGTTTATTGGAGAATCCCAGTAATGATTTCTGAGGAGATTTGAATCAGGGCTGTCAACGGGTCCGGGTCCTCCCGGGTAGTACATGACCCAGAACCGGACCCGGCATATCAGCATCGGTTCTGGGGCCGGTTCCATAATGTGTTGGCCCAGAACCAGACCCGTTTAAAGTCCCGGGTACCCGTTGGGTATTAAAAAAATTATTAAATTTTTTTAATTTCTTTCTCTTTTTAACTTGAATATAAATTATTTTTATAAAATTTATTATTATTTTTTTATTAATGTACTAAATAAAGATTAAATGTAAGAAAAAAATCAAAAAAATTCAAAGCCGAAACTTGCAAAATACTTATAATTTTGCTAAAAAGATGATTAAAAGGTTAAATAAACGGGTACCCGACGGGTATTACCCGTTTGGACCCGTTAACATTCGGGTCCAATCGGGTAATTATCCGTCGGATCCTAAGTTGCTAATGGGTCCAACTTTAGGACCCAGAACCGGACCCAATTTGGCGGGTCCAGTTCCGGGTAGCGGGTAACGGGTACCCATTGACAGCCCTAGATTTGATGTTCAAGTGGTTGAACAGTAGTCAGCCCAGTCAGCCAAACATATCTCAGCCTAGTCAGCTAATACAAGTCACAGCCCGAGTTAACATGAAACTCAGACGGTTTGGAGAAATCACCGAGTTACTAATAAAACTACTCAATGATTTGAGGACTTAAAAGTCTTTTTCCATACCCTAACGGTTCCAAAAAGGTGGATAATTACCGTTAGCCGTTTTTTCAATAAAACGGTCAAAACCGGCCTAGATTTGCAATTTTAAAAATAAAAAACATGCCTATGTTTTCACCCTGAAAAAAACAGGCCTACATTTGTTTTTAACCTTTTTTTTGTTTTGATAAACAAGGAATCTTTTCATTAATGACAAAGTAACAAAAACACAGCATAAAAGTACAATACCGAGAAATCCGACAAGAGAGAGAAGGATTACCGAAGTAAGACAAATACAAGTATGAATAAGATCCGATTAAATCGGAAGAAGCATGGTTTTTCTCGGAATTAACTTCCAACGATTTAGTTTGTTTTGCTTCTATAGAAAGACGTGCTCCCAAAGTAGGAGTGATTTGCTCAAATCTCTTGTAACTAGTGATGAAGCTTTCGTCGTAAAAAAGACCACATATGGAGATTATGTCGCCGGATAAGTTGATGATGAAGATTTCATCGCCGAAGACAACCAAGATGAAGATTTCGTCGTTGGAGAGCATCACTATTGATCTTAAAACCCAACCCAATAATCAAAAATCGTTATTAAAGCGAAGATAAACCTCAAAAGAGTAGATAAAACCAACATAACGGTGTAAATAAGTGTTGATGGTGGTTTTTAGCCTAGGGTTAAAATCATAAAATCCTAAACCCTAGTCAGACAGTGACGTCACAGCATTTAAGTAATAATCTTTTACTAGGCGCATTTATTGAAACCTTTAATGTGTCTGTGAAAAATTACCGGGGTATCGTTTCTTTTAATGCTCATTAGGGTTACGACAAACCAAACCCTAATTTCTACCTCTATGCCAACGGAAAACCATGCCATCCACACCAACCGCGCCAAGGCATGCCAACCATGCTAGCCGCACCTCTGTGCAAATGGCAAACCATGCCAGCCACACCCACCGCGCCAAGGCATGCCAGCCATGCTAGCCGCACCTCTGTGCCAATGGAAAACCATGCCAGCCACACCTACCGCGCCAAGGCATACCAGCCATGCTGGTCGCACCTATGTGCCAATGGAAAACCATGCCAGCCACACCAACCACGCCAAGGAATGCCAACCATGCTAGTCGCACCTCTGTCCCAATGGCAAACCATGCCAGCCACACCCACCGCGCTATGGCATGCCAGCCATGCTAGCCGCACCTTTGTGCCAATGGCAAACCATGCCAGCCACACCCACCGCGCCAAGGCATGCTAGCCGCACCTCTGTGCCAATGGCAAACCATGCCATCCACACCCACCGCGCCAAGGCATGCCAGTCATGCTCGCCGCACCTTTGTGCCAATGGAAAACCATGCCGGCCACACCAACCGCACCAAGGCATTCCAGCCATGCTCACCGCACCTCTGTGCCAATGGAAAACCATGCCCGCAACACCAACCGCGCCAAGGCATGCCAACTATGCTAGCCGCACCTCTTTGCCAATGGCAAACCATGCCAGCCACATCCACCGCGCCAAGGCATGCCGGCCATGCTAGCCGCACCTCTGTGCCAATGGCAAACCATGACAGCCACACCAACCGCGTCAAGGCATGCCAACCATGCTAGTCGCACCCCTGTGCCAATGGCAAACCATGCCAGCCACACCTACCGCGCCATGAAAAATGCACCTCGCCATGGCCACATACCAACTTAGACGCGCCACCATACTGGCCTTCCCTACGCGGCTACCAAAACGAAGACATGCAACAATCAACGGTTTCCCTTCAATCCCAGGTGCAAATCCTGACCGTCCAAGGTTACCAAACGACCTTTGGCCCAAAACTCTGGTTTTGTCACGAACCTAGCTTGGTCACACCAAACCCTTGGCCCCACATGCCAAGACAAACCGAACCTAGCCAAGATAGCCACGCCATGCGCCCATGGAAAACCCTTAGCCCCACATGCCAAGGCTAACCGCACCTGGCCAAGCTAGCCACGCCATGCGCCCATGGCAAAACCCTTGGCCCCACATGCTAAGCCAAACCACACCTAGCCAAGTTAGCCACGCCATGATCCCATGGCAAACCCTTGGCCTCACATGCCAAGACAAACCGCACCTAGCCAAGCTAGACACGCCATGCGCCCATGGAAAACCCTTGGCCCTACATGCCAAGCCAAACCGCACCTAGCCAAGCTATCCACGCCATGCGCCCATGGCAAACCCTTGGCCACACATGCCAAGCCAAACCGCACCTAGCCAAGCTAGCTACGCCACGCGCCCATGACAAACCCTTGGCCCCACATGCCAAGCCAAACCGCACCTAGCTAAGCTTGCCACGCCCTGCGCCCATGGAAAACCCTTGGCCCCACATGTCAAGCCAAAACCGCACCTAGCCAAGCTAGTCGCGCCATGCGCCCATAGAAAACCCTTGGCCCCACATTCCAGGCCAAACGCCCCCTGCCTTGGCCCTAGCCGCGCCACCATGCTGGCCTTCCCTACGTGGCTACCAAAACGAAGGCGTGCAACAATCAACGGTTTCCCTTCAATCCCAGGAGAAAATCCTAACCATCCAAGGTTACCAGACAACGCATGGTAACCTTTGGCCCGAAAACCTAAGTCTGGCCACACCAAACCATGCCATGCCAACGGCATGCCAACCTAGCCGCATCACCATGATGGCCTTCCCTACGCAGCTACCAAAACGAAGGCGTGCAACAATCAACGGTTTCCCTTCAATCCGAGGAGAAAATCCTAGCCATCCAAGGTTACCAGAAAACGCATGGTAACCTTTGGCCCAAAAACCTAAGTTTGGCCACGCCAACGGCATGCCAACCTAGCCGCGCCACCATGCTCGCCTTCCATACGCAGCTACCAAAATGAAGGAGTGCAACAATAAACGGTTGCCTTTCAATCCCAGAAGAAAATCCTACCCATCCAAGGTTACCAGACAACGCATGGTTACCTTTGGCCCGAAAAACCTAAGTTTGGCCACGCCAAACCATGCCATGCCAACCTAGACGCTCCACCACGCTATGCCAATGGCATGCCAACTTAGCCTTGCCACCAAGTTTGCCTTCCCTATGCGGCCATCAACGAACGAAAGTGTGCGATGGTCATCGGATACCTCTCCTCTTAAGATGCAAGATCTCGACCGTCGAAGGTCACCAAGCTACCAAGTCTCCCAAGCTCGATTTTCCAGGAAACAACGACATGCCACATGTTTTCCACAAAAACATTCGAGACATCAAACACATATCAAAAACTGGGGGATCCTCTTTGGGTATTGGTTTGGCGGTTTACAGCGTGCGGCGTACACTACTCCCGTCATAAGGGTGAGACGGTTAGTAAATATAGGGAGTTAATGGTGAAACGCTTGACATCAATTCCATGCGTTAACAACTTTATGGAACATCAATTCCATACGTTAATGGTTTTATGGAACATCAATTCCACGCATATGGTTATCACCTCCTCCCATTTACTTACCCATTTCTCCATCCCTTAATGAGACCAGAGTACGTTTCACTTCAACTTTCATAAATAGGTGTTACCTATTTCCACATAACAACAAGTTCATTCAGGGAATATACAACACTCATAAAATACTTTCTAGCTTACCGTTTGTTATCCTTCCCACTTTTATGATACAAGTCGAAGTAACACAACTACTCTTCCAGAATCAACTATTCTGGTCACATCACTTTCCTTGTTTCCCTCCCCAAAACCAACCCATTCTCCTCCACTTTGTGACCGAAGCAAGTCCGGAACGGACATTTCTTGGATTAGGCTGGATTTGAACAGATTGATCTCTCGAATCTAAAGTACTCCCTTACAGTACATTGTTTAGGGTTTAAATTATTTCTCACCTGAACACCCGAAATTATCGAAATCAGCAGAAACCATTTTCACCTACAAACAATTGGCGACCACGGCGGGAGGTTCGATCTTTCGGTTACAATATCAATTTTTGACCGTCGATCTCGTTCTTCAAGCCAGATGTCAAAATGGTACAGGAAGACGATCCACTCCGACTCAGTTACCCGAAGACCCGATTATCAGTCATGAAACGACAAGGGATGACTGGGGACTTCTTAGAGGATAGAAGCAAACGAGCCGCCTGAGAATCGACGACTCAGATATCAGGTAACTCAGTATTGATTGGGGACTTTCCACAATCGCGGCGGTGCTTCCCATAAAACTCGGTCTTACACCCGGAAGGTTCCCTATTCGTCAGGAGACCTAAAAAACCAAGTAAGTCCTACCTAGACAAGATACATGGTTTTATTTTTCAAGTTTTCACGGGAATGATAAAACCAATAGACATGTTATGTTTCACCCCCATGTCATCTACCAACACACGGTTCCATGGTTTTCCTGGGATGTCTATGTCACTCTCAATCATAACCAAAACAATCAATTCCTAAACAATTCATTCCAAAAAGAATAACCCAAAACCGTCAAGGTAACATTTATCTATCAACCCAAGAAATCCAGGAAATCAAAAACCATAAACCAAGCGTTTTGTTTGCCTTTCAAAAGAAAAAATCACATACTTGTACGTGCCTACTTTGCACAACAATGATTACATGTCACTATTAGACATTCGAAGAATTGTTTATGATGAAGTATTTTCACAAGTTTATGAAAGGCATACCCATGGCTAGGGTTTACACCAGTTTAGAAGAAAAATATTTCTACAGATTTATGGAAGGCATACCTATGGCTATGGTTTGCCCCAGCACAAGAAAAGAAGAAAAAAAAATTGAAAGAGAAATGTTGGAGTACATAGCTGGAATATGCTTTCCCACTTTATCACTACCGCTAACACCAGGACGTGATAACAAAGATACGAGGTAAAAAGGGGATCCAACCCCTTTCATAAGCATAACACTTTTTGGAATTTGAATAACGAAGGGATTTCTTGTACCAAGCTATGTATGGAAAGAGAAAACTGGGCCCGCAAGAACAAGTCCGCGCCATGCCAAGCCAACGTTGTGCCAAGACAATAGTCTGTGCCATGCCCAGTCAACAGTCTGCTCCATATCAAATTCAATGCCAGGCGTGCCTACCAGACGCGTATACCAGACGCGCTTACCATACGTGCATGCCAGGCACACATGCCACACGCGCATGCCAGCCACAATACCACACACTGCGCTAATAGCTTGCATCCTTCCAGCGCTGACATATTGCGCCCTTCCAGCGCCATACCCTCCGTTCCGCAACCAGCCAAAGAAGCGCCATGGCTCCAGCACTTCGTGATCAAAACAGTGCCATCTCTGCACGATATACTTACGATTACCAGAACCAGAGCCGCTTCGGATGCCCCAACGTTTCTTCAAGCATGACAACTCCAACCGTCACTAGAGGCGCTACTCCACCATTAGGGAAAGATACTGGAAGATCCGGAAGAAGCCGACCTCCTTTTACCACTATTAATTTGATCAAAAGACAAAAGGCACTTCAGCAGGACGCGCATTTATAGATGAAGAGGCTTGCGTTGCTCTTGAACGACCAGTAGAAGGGGGCTCAGCAATCCAATTTCATCACACATAAAGATCAGGAACGACTTCTCCAAAATCGAAAACAAAGGAAATCAACAACCCTCCTGAATTCACAGAGACCCTCTTCCCGTCAAGACTTGCACGACGGAACTTCTCCCATCCAGCCAAGGAAGCCATTCCCAAACCCCAACCTTTTATGGAAAGCATGATCGATAGACGGAGCTGAGGACTCCTAACCACTGTCCACTTGAAGTGCGTCTAGCCTTACATCATACTGGTTAACGCAGCCTCTCCAGCGGATCCTCTTTAATGTTCCCTTCGGTAGCCGCTCCGCTTTAACATTCGCTCCAACAGCCGCTCCGCTTCAGCATTCTCCGAAGACGAAACTCCAGCGTTTTACTCCATAAGTTTCAACATCTTCTCCAAGATCTGAAGCTGCTTCAACACCGCTTCTTCCTGCAAAGGGTCGTACCACCACGCTCCCCATGTCAAGGAACATAATCATCCATCCAATCTTCGTATTCATGGCCACCTTTTAATCCATCTCGCCAAAACTCGTGATCATGGACAGTTTGCTCGCTTACGCATCCAGCCAATCCTTTTACTTCCAAGGAAGCCCATATAATTCCAGTCAACCTACTTTGTTACCACGACAATGTAGTCTCTCTTGATTACATATCCTACCAATAACTGTTGTCACTCATTCATTAATACCATCCAGATCTTCGCCAACCAAAAGTCGTGCCCATAACAAGGTCATCTGCTCTTCAAGGGTGCAGTGCAAGAATATCATCACCTCTCTGTCTAGAAGACGCCTTCAACACTTTACGAGGCCGTGGAGGATCCTAAGCCTGCACTATCCAGAATATTTCATCATGTAATTTATGAGTATCTAGTGTCATATCCAGAAGAGTACGATAGGCTTATATCAAATCCCGTGGACGGGGATTCAAGGCGATGTAATGAAAGTAGGTTACGCATGGGAACTACCAAAATGAGATGCTTTCACTCCCCTCAACTAGGTTATTACTGATTTCAACTCATCATTGTCGAGGTTTTACGTGTAATACCCCGATTTCGGCAGTGGTTGGCCGAATGGAATATAAGTAATGATTTGTCCTTTCCTAACACCGAGGCCTTTTCAGCACAATTGTCTCCAGAGTTGGCAGAAAACTCTGCAGTTAAGCGTGCTCGGGCGGGAGTAATCCAAGGATGGGTGACCATCCAGGAAGTTTCTGTCGAATTACCGCAGCGATGCCCGTTGAAAACCCCACACTGCTAGATATCCACAGTGGCTAACTAGGGACAATATCGGTGGAGGGACGGGTCATTACAAATGGTATCAGAGCCGATGACGGTTTACCTGTCGAGGGTGGGAAAGTACGCTGGCGGGAATTATCCAGGTGCTTCTTATGAGGGGCAGGGAACGTCAGAGATCTGGGATTGAAAATATATTCTGAAGCCGAGGACGGCTCCAATTTAAGGTGGTGGTATTGTAATACCCCGATTTCGGCAGTGGTTGGCCAAATGGAATATAAGTAATGATTTGTCCTTTCCTAACACCGACGCCTTTTCAGCACAATTGGCTCCAGAGTTGGCAGAAAACTCTGCAGTTAAGTGTGCTCGGGCGGGAGTAATCCAAGGATGGGTGACCATTCTGTCGGATTACCGCAGCGATGCCCGTTGAAACCCCACACAGTCGGATATCCGCAGTGGATAAGTGGGGACAATATCGGTGGAGGGACGGGTCATTACATTACGATCCGCGGGAATTTCTCATGAAGCCGTACATGCGCACCGAAGACTCCAAAATCACGTCAAAAGGTTACATTCACATATTCATCCATGCCATCTTATCAAACCGAAGTATAACCGTGGACTTCTTACCGCATCCCATTCCGTACGATAGTCTGAGATTCAGAAGATGGTTCGAAGGATGTAACCTGGAACAAAGTCCCGGAAGACTTGACAGTAGCGCATCGGCAATGGAATGTCTCCATATTTCATCCAGGGGCGCCAGAAGTTTTTTACCATGCAAGCATTCACAACACTTCATCATCACGATCAGAAGGTCCACTGAACAACCTAAGATCGAGGATGTACCGACGACGCAACCACAATCTCCAAGATTATCCATGACGTGATCATTTCCGAGCATATATTTCATCCATCTGTCCCAAGAATATAGCGTAGTTTTGGTAAATTTTTGGAATCCACTGGAGAGACACTGCAGACGAAAACACGGATCCCGACGAACAACAGAAAAACATAAGAGGGTCGATACCTATTTTCATGCGGACAGAGTTTTTAGAGGTTGAACAGAATGAATATTCCTCCTTGCTCCATGAACGTGAAAAGGTGACTAGCGCGCGACTATGCCACCTCGGGCCCACAACATCCCTCTAGACTTCTTTTTGATTTTCACTGTCGGGCCGTTTTCACCTCCTAAGAGAGCTTGAAACCTAAATATTCCCTCGTGGGGAGATACAAAATTCTGTTTCGTATCCGATAAAGAGGAGGACCATCAAAATCAAAATCCGTTCGAGGATTCTAGTAAAGGGCGCTAATTAGGTTTTCGGCGTGTCAAACCCTAAACCGAAAGCGCTTCCCTTGCAAGAACTTCCCTTCCAAAGCGCTTCCCTTACCAGGGTCATGCCTTGCCAAGCGCTTTACAGAGCATCCCACACCCGTTTCATGCCCGTCAGTGCTAATGGGTCCCCTTCATGCCAAGTCCATGCTAGCAGCTCTGCCTCGCGTTCCAAAGCCTAGCCCTGAAGACAACCAATCATACCGGGATTTGCGCAAATCTACCAGATGAAAGGATTGAGGATGCTACCTACCTCTAGAAAAATATTTTTGAATAAGGAAAGAATTTCATGTTAAAGCCGTGCGTGAAGGCAATCGGTCCCACAAGAGCAAGCCTTGCCACTCCCAAGACATCCGCGCTTTCCTTGCTAGTGCCAGTCTTGCCAGCGCTCCACGTTCAGTTTTTGCAACAATCCTCCATCAACAGTTTGTGCTTAGGCTATGCCCACACCATGCCAAGGGCATGCCAACATAGAAGCGCCACCATGTTAAGGGTATGCATGGTTTGGCTGGGCCTCACCGCCGCTACCACTGCAGAATTGGGGACTGAAATTCGAACGATCACTCTCAAGACACAACTTCACCAGGCGTAAATACTGTGGTAGCCCTAAAGGAAGAAAGAGAAACGCAGGATGAATAGGCGGAACATGATGGAATCACGGCCGGGAAATCAGCCTCAAACGAAACGCCTCATCAAAACCCCAATGAAAGCTAGGCGGGATAGGAGGGTATGATACTTTAATGTTCGAAAGTGGAAAGAATTTCCCATTGGCATCGAATAAGAAGCAATTGGGCCGCAAATACAAATCGCAACCATGCCGAGCCTCCCATGCGTACCTTGCCTCACTAAACCATGCCTTGTCGTGACCACACAAAGCCGTCTGCTTCATTTCCTTGGCCGTATACACCAAGCCGTCTACCATGCTTGCCTTCCTAAGACCAATCCACCCCTTGGCCCCACGTGCCAAGCTGTCCGCTATGCTTTTCCTTCCAAGACCGCGCCTGCAGTGCCTCGGTGATGTACGGCCATACCGAGCCGGCAACTTTCGTCTCACCACTCCATGGTCCGCATCCCCAGTATAAATTATACAGGGCCGCCAACACGGGAAGCAAAAAATCTCTTCACCCCTTAAAAAGGTTAGTCGGATTTTCCTGACCATCTTTGCAATGAATTACGTATCGATCCCGTCCTTGTCTGTCACCATCATATGCTTACCTCGCAACAAGGCACATGTTCCGAGCTAAGCAAGGGACTTAATGTTGATGGTGGTTTTTAGCCTAGGGTTACAATTTTAAAATCCTAAAACCTAGTCAGACAGTGACGTCACAACATTTAAGTAATAATATTTTACTATGCGCATTTATTGAAACCTTTAATGTGTTTGTGAAAAATTACCGAGGTATCTTTTCTTTTAATGCTAATTAGGGTTACGACAAACCAAACCCTAATTTCCACCTCTGTGCCAACGGCAAACCATGCCAGCCACACCAACCGCGCCAAGGCATGCCAACCATGTTAGCCGCACCTCTGTGCCAATGGAAAACCATGCCATCCACACCACCGCGCCAAGGCATGCCAACCATGCTAGCCGCACCTCTGTGCCAATAGTAAACCATGCCAGCCACACCCACCGCGCCAAGGCATGCCAGCCATGCTATCCGCACCTCTGTGCCAATTGCAAACCATGCCAGCCACACCAACCGTGCCAAGGCATGCCAACCATGCTAGACGCACCTCTGTGCCAATGGCAAACCATGACAGCCACACCCACCGCGCCAAGGCATGCCATCCATGCTAGCCGCACCTATGTGCCAATGGCAAACCATGCCAGCCACAACCACCGCGCAAAGGCATTCCATCCATGCTAGCCGCACCTCCGTACCAATGGCAAACCATGCCATCCATACCAACCGCGCCAAGGCATGCCAGCCACGCTAGCCGCACCTCTATGCCCAATGGAAAACCATGTCAGCCACACCAACCGCGCCAAGGCATGCCAACTATGCTAGCCGCACCTCTGTGCCAATGGAAAACCATGCCATCCACATCCACCGCGCCAAGGCATGCCGGCCATGGCAGACACACCTCTGTGCGAATGGAAAACCATGCCAGCCACACCAACCGCGCCAAGGCATGACAACCATGCTAGATGCACCCTTGTGCCAATGGAAAACCATGCCAGCCACACCTACCGCGCCATGCCAAACGCACCTCGCCATGGCCACATGCCAACTTAGCTGTGCCACCATACTGGCATTCCCTACGCGGCTACCAAAATGAAGGCATGCAATAATCAACGGTTTCCTTTCAATCCCATGAGAAAATCCTGACCGTCCAGGGTTACCAAACGACCTTTGGCCCAAAACCCTAGCTTGGTCACCAAGCCAAGATAGTACACCATGCGCCCATGGCAAACCCTTGGCCCCACATGCCAAGCCAAACCGCACCTATCCAAGCTAGCAACGCCATGCGCCCATGGAAAACCCTTGGCCTCACATGCCAAGGAAAACCGCACCTATCCAAGCCATGTGCCCATGGAAAACCCTTGGCCCCATATGCCAAGCCAAACCGCACCTAGCCATGCTAGCCACGCCATGCGCCCATGGAAAACCCTTGGCCCCACATGCCAAGCCAAACCGCACCTATCCAAGCTAGCCACGCCATCTTCCCATGGCAAACCCTTGGACCCATATGCCAAGCCAAACCGCACCTAGCCAAGCTAGCCACGCCATGCGCCCATGGCAAAACCTTGGCCCCACATGCCAAGAAAAACCTCACCTAGCTAAGCTTTCCACGCCATGCGCCCATGGAAAACCCTTAGCCCCACATGCCAAGACAAAACCGCACCTAGCCAGGCTAGCCGCGCCATGCTCCCATAGCAAACCCTTGGCCCCACATGCCAGGCCAAACGCCCCCTGCCTTGGCCCTAGCCTCTCCACCGTACTGGCCTTCCCTATGCGGCGACCAAAATGAAGGTGTGCAACAATCAACGGTTTCCCTTCAATCCTAGGAGCAAATCCTAGCCATCCAAGGTTACCAGACAACGCATGGTAACCTTTGGCCCGAAAACCTAAGTTTGGCCACACCAAACCATGCCATACCAACCTAGTCGCGCCACCATGTTGGCCTTTCCTGCGCGTCTACCAAAACAAATGCATGCAATAATCAACGGTTTCCCTTCAATCCCAGGATCAAATCCTAGCCATCCAAGGTTACCAAACAACGCATGGTAACCTTTGGCCCAAAATCCTAAGGTTGGCCATGCCATGCCAACGACATGCCAACCTAGCCGCACCACCATGCTGGCCTTCCCTACGTGGATACCAAAACGAAGGCATGCAACAATCATCGGTTTCCATTCAATCCCAGGAGAAAATTTTATCCATCCAAGGTTACCAGACAATGTATGATAACCTTTGGCCCAAGAACCTAAGTTTGGCCATGCCATGCCAACGGCATGCCAACCTAGCCGCGCCACCATGACATGCCAACTTATCCGCGCCACCATGCTGGCCTTCCATATGCGGCCACCAACGAACGAAAGCGTGCGACGATCAACGGCTACCTTTCCTCTTAAGATGCAAGATCTCGACCGTCGAAGGTCACCAAGCTACCAAGTCTCCCAAGATCGACTTGACAGGAAACAACGACATGCCACATGTTTTCCACAAAAATATTCGAGACATAAAACACATATCACATACTGGGGGATCCTATTTGGGTATTGGTTTGGCGGTTTACAGCGTGCGGTATACACTACGCCCGTCATAAGGAAGTGTCATAAGGGTGAGGTGGTTAGTCAATATAGGGAGTTAATGGTGAAACGCTTGACATCAATTCCATGCGTTAAGAGCTTTATGGAACATCAATTCCATACGTTAACATTTTTATGGAACATCAATTCCATGCATACGGTTATCACCTCCTCCCATTTACTTACCCATTTATCCATACCTTAATGAGACCAGAGTACGTTTCACTTCGACTTGTATAAATAGGTCTTACCTATTTCCACATAACAACAAGTTTATTCAGGGAATATACAACACTCAGAAAATACTTGCTAGCTTACCGTTTGTTATCCTTCCCACCTTTCTGATACAAGTCGTAGTAACACAACTACTCTTCTATAATTAATTATTCTGGTCTCATCACTTTCCTTGCTTCCCTCCCTAAAACCAACCCATTCTCCTCCACTTTGTGACCGAAGCAAATCCGGAACGACCATTTCTTGGTTTAGGCTGGATTTGTACAGATTGATCTCTCGAATCTAAAGTACTCCCTTGCAGTACATTGTTTAGGGTTTAAATTGTTTCTCACCCGCACACCCGAAATTACCGAAATTAGCAGAAACCATTTTCACCTACAAACAATAAGTAGGAAACATAAGAAAAACTACACTAAACTACTAGCTAACTTAGAAAATAAGGAAAAATGAAGAAATCTACTCAGTTCTAGTCCATTCTTGATGGTTTTGTTGAAGAAGAAGGAGTGATAAAGAGAGGAGGAGAGAGAAAAGGATTTTTTTTTAGGCAGGATCTCTCTTTATCTTCTAAACAACTAAAATCCATCAAATCCATCGCTGCAATCTTCAACTAAGTTTCAAGAAATTTGCAGACGATCAGTGATGGAGATGGAGATGAAGATATAAATTGGTTGCTTTTCACATCGTCGATCAGGTATGCAAAATTTCTCAAATTGTTTGATATTAGGTATACAAAATTTCTCAAATTGTATGACATTTGTAATCTGAAATTTTAGGGTTTATGTAAATTTTGGGGATTATATTTCACATGTGTTTATCAATGCTTTTGAAAGGTTTATTATTTGATCTTACTCTGTATTTACGTACCTATGTATAAATATCGGAAAGTATCATACTGAATTCAATTTAATTTGCCAAATTGTTTTCATTATTTGGCAAAATTAAGAGGGTTTTTAGGTCACTCATAGATTCACTATTCGGTTTCGTAATTTTAAGTGTGAGAAATTTTTTAACAAATGAAACATTGTAGGTATCCATGCGAGAAGCTGGTGAAGTTCCCATATGCATAAACTTTGTAATAATAGAGGATTTTAGTAACATACCACTAATATTGAGGTTGATTAACTGCTCTTTTATCTCCTTCTTTTGTTTAGGTTACAACTTGCATCTTTTTATTATGATCATACCAAACTATGTATGTGAAGCTTAAATTTAGAGCGATAAGCTTTTTAGTTAGCTTCACCTAGACACAATTCGTATGTATATTACATTTCATTTACAGCTTCACCGGATATGAGAGATTTTTTTCATTTTTATTATTTTCATCCAAATGGTATAAAACATTTCCCAAATAGCTGACTCGATATGCAAACAGATAAATACTTCGAATCCGGTTATGTAGAATAAATTGTCTTTGGTTGTAATCTTGAAATATTTAGATCATCTAGGAATTCATACACTTTTTCGGTTTTTGTGAAGATATACATGAAACTTTGAGCCTATAAAATACTAGTTATTGGTGATATTATGTGCCACAGGGATTTTTTTTTCATTGTTGTTCTTTTGCTCGTCCCCCTGCCGTTCTTCATAAGATGACCTGTTTGGATACTGAGGTATAATAAGTGTTTTAGTTCAGGAAAATGAGGGATTAACTTCATTTGTTCAAAAAGTAATATTCGTGGCATGGAGTATTTTGGAACTAACCAAGTCTTTATATGAACAAATATTGGTTTTTCCTCCAATTAATTTATTTGTTATTTACTCCACAACATACACTTTATCCTTCATTACCTATCATAAGGAGCATAAACTGATGGTATTTTTGGTTGACATGAAGTTGGTGAGCTAATCATATACTCATATGGAAGGTGATTTTTATCCGTGTCAATAGTTAGTAAGTAGAGTTTTATTGGCGTTGGTATATAGAGAGTTGAAATATTTAACATTACTACGATATTAGAGAGCCTGTTAATTTTTGAAGTATTGATTCATCTTAAGAAATAGAATATATTAAGATTTTCTTATTATAGCATTTAATGTTTGGATGCGTCTTTGAGGAATTTAAAGCAAAAATCTATTACGCTTTGAGGAATTTAAGGATGAAAACTACGAGATCCTTATTAACAAAATCCTCCACAATAGTCTAAGCTATGTGCAGATGAAACACTTAAGAGTTGCGTTTACTAGGTGATAAATATTGAAGGTCTACAAAACTTTTTTTCTCTTTCACCAGAAAGTTTAAATCTCGGTGTATTGTTATTTGAGTGCTTGGGCTTTTGGTTTCGAATCTTGAACGTCGCATAAGGTCGTGATATGGATTTAAATTTTAGAAACATAATCATGTGTAAAACTTTTAATCCGGTAAGTTATTATATTTTGATCTTATTTTATTTAAAAATGGTTTACAAAGCATATAAGTCATTTTTATTTTGTGTGTGTTTGTTACTTGGGTTGCGGTTCCAATGTGTTTTTGGTGCTTGGGAAAGTTAGCGAATTGAAAATTAGCATAAAAAAGAAGAAGTTTTCATATCTGTTTGGCAGTGAACTAATAACCTAAAGGGCACGAGTTTGAGTCTTCTACTTATATGTGAAATTTTAATTGATTAGCGAATTATGACAGAAAAACTTTGTAGTAGTTTGATTAATGTAAGGAGATCAATAGTCTTAATGAACTAAACATCTTTTTATTTTCAGATATGTTAGAGCACTACTCATTCGAACTCGCAAGCATTTCTATCTCAATCTTGTTTGTCAAGTTTAGTTGCCAAAACTATAAGTCTTGATTTCTAGTGTACTTATAGATAAGTCTCGGATTAGGATAGAAAGTGTAGTTGAGGACTAGACTTCATGGCGTTCATCGATTGAAGATGAAGAACTACTAAGGGGAGGTTGTAGAACTTCATCAACAAAAGGTATTTAGAGACTTGAACTCATCTATCGCTCAAAAGTCTATCTACTCTATCTCCTATATGAGATAAAGTCGTATAGCTATATAGACTTCAATTATACACATTTGATATTTCGAGCTGAGTTTAACTCTCTAACATATTTTTCGAAATATGTTTTGGTAAGCTTTCGCTTTAACTAAGTTCATCTTATATTCTTGATGAAAGTCAAAAGATGATCATGTGAAAATCGCCTGGTACCATCTTGCATGATTTGTGTGAGATAGTCATTTGATGTAGACTCAGAATGTTTCCTATTGATCATTCGATCACTTGAAGATTGCTTTGAAGCTAATAGTTTGTGTGAGACAGCTATTGTCGTATTCCGAGAATGTTTCAATGATTGAATGAGAGTTTAGAACAATTCGATATAATCATAGTATGCGTACTTGCATATATGTAATCCATGTCCGGGAACCATGGTATGCATACCCGTATGCGTACTAGTTGGTTTTGAGAATTCCGGAACCTTGTATGCGTACCGGTACGCGTATTAGCGTAAAGTTCAAGTCCAAGAATTTCTTCTGAGTTTGGAAGGTATGCATACCAGTTCGGGTACTGGCGAAACCCAAACTTAGTCCGTCCATTTAAGTACGTGTAACTGTATGCATACCTAAGTGGATAATGCTCTAAAATCGTGAACTAATACTTTTATATATTAAGGAATGAAATCTTTTGCAACCCGTGGCTATAATGTTCATGACTTGATTCGAGTGAATCAAAATCGATTAAGCTTCAATTGTGTCTTGTATACTTATATGAGAATATAAAAAATTGAACATCTCTATAAATAGTTTCATTTGAGTCATTTGAACTAGTTATGGTTAAGATGAATGAGGTTTATATGAAAGTGTTCATTTATCTAACTTCGGTCAACTATTGTTGAGCCAACAAGGTGTACATGTTTAGGTACGGTTACTCATATCTAAATGAAGGTACATTTCATTTGTTTGTAACAAGCTAAGTTCGATCTAACGGTTGAAAGATATTAGCTTGAGTCTAATCAGGTTTTCATCTAACGGTGAATATTGAATGCTTTGTTACCAAGGTAACATTGATTGCAAACCCTAATTTGAAGACTATATAAAGGAAAACTCTAGAAAATGGGAAACCTAATCCCCACACCTCCTATGTGATAATAGTTACGACTAGAGTCGTAACTACTTTAACCTTAGGTTTTTCACGAAACCCTGTAGGTTAACGACTTAAAGACTTCATTGGGATTGTGAATCCATACCCAACTATTTCCTTTGTAGTTGCGTGATATGATCTTGCAGTTTCTATCGTATTGAGTACTATCTTCTCTAAGATTGGATCGAGATTTAATCTCTGATAGGCAAGATAAAAATTAGTCACAAACATCTTCATCTCATCATTTGTGATTCCACAATATCTTGTTTCGCTACCATACGATTAAGATTATTGTGAGGTAATTGATATTTCTAGGAGGTTCTTCGGGAATATAAGTCCGGTATATCAATTGTTTCATGTTCACCTTCATTTATCAAAAGACGGAACAAAACTCATATGTATATATGTGAAAAACAAATTTATCTATAAAATAGACTTTTCTGTGTGAGACAGATTTGTTTATCAAGTCTTCAACTTTGGGTCATAGCAACTCTTAGTTGTGGGTGAGATCATCTAACGAAATCAAGTGCGTAGAGTCCTGCTAGGATTCAGAGACGTAAGGAGTGAAACTGTACCTTGATCAGTGTGAGATTGGTTAGGGCTCAACTACATTCCAGTCTTAAGTTAATTGGAGTAGGCTAGTGTCTGTAGTGGCTTAATACAGTGTGGTGATCAAATGTGGACTAGGTCAAGGGGTTTTTCTGTATTTTCAGTTTCCTCGTTAACAAAATTTATGGTGTCTGTGTTATTTCTTTTCTGCATTATATTTTGTTATATAATAGAAATATCAAAGGTTGTGCGTAGTTTAATAAATTAGAGAATCCAACCTTTGGTTGTTGATTATATTGATTGACACTTGAACATTGGTCTTTGGTAACGTTCAAGTTGTTTCACATAATAATCAGGCTCACGGATTTCTATCTGTTTGAAGAACAAAATAAAAATAGTAGGGGATAAGACAATCTTGAAGAAATCTTTAACAAAAAAATTTAAAAAAATCTTTAAAAAAATTATATCTTTAAAAAATCTTTAAAAATTATAATTTTTTTGAAGAAAAGGTGCTCATAACATAATATATATAGCTCGTTGGTCCAAGAAAAAAAAAATTCTTGATTATAATTTTTTTTAAAGATACTAGGGGTTAAGCCAACCTTAAAGCTGCAAAGTTAGCTCGTTGGTCCAAGAACAAAAAAAAACTTGATTATAATTCCTTTTAATTGATTATTGTTACTATAAGAAATATGTATAATTTGATAGCCATGTTTGTACTCATTGAGTAGGTGTTTTAAAATGCTTTTCAATGGTATAAAGTTTACGAAAAACCGTGGGATGGTTTAAGAGATGAATCATTTCTAAATTTACTAGTTCTTATCCATAAGGGTATAATTGTAAAAAATACTTAAACATACTTCTCTTTCCTCTTTGACTTAAAAATTGTGCAAAGTACAACTAGCTCATCTAATTTGGGACGGTGGTAGTATAAGCTAACATTGCAACTTTATTTTCATGGTATGCCAGAAGAGCCACTGCATGTCAGCCTTGCATCCATTAGCAATGTATGATGTTGTCTTGTAGTATGTCTTTCACATATATATATGGATCCATGCTTCGATTTTTTTTTACTTTTTTATTTTTTTGAAGCATATTGATCAATGTTATGGTGTTTATCAGAGCTATTAACCTTTTTGCTTCTAAGAATCATTCTGAAATTCTATTATCAATTTAACCTTTGACTTTTTTGGTCCTAAAAGTCGAAAGGTAACTTCTTTAAGTGGTATCCAGAATAAATTCTTTTTGTATCCAGATTCCAAACATGCTTAAATTTGGAATTTTCAATCACAACTGTATATAGTTTTGGAGGAAAGACTCCCAATGTCAATTGGTTTCTTTTATAGTCTAACTTTCCTATTTAAGTTTGGTTTCTCTTTTGTTAATCGGAGGTGGTTATTACACCTATAAATACAATTTTTTTTTTCTTTGAAGTGCCAGGAAAATCACCTTTTTCGAAGCTCTGACAATGCGGTTGAAACGTGATGAAATTGGTCTATTAGCTCTTTGTGGTGATTTTTCCCACCTTAAATGAAACAACTCACTATTTTAGGTTATCAGTGTTAATTAGAGCATAATGCGAGTGAGCTAAGGTAGGGTATTATTACGAGCTTACATGAGAACTGAAGATCACCATCATATATGTGACAATGAAAATCTTCAAGAATAGGCACCTTCACATCTGAAGGCATGTTCATGTCATCCTCTGCATAATTAAGAAAATCATTATGTTTATAATATGTAAGAATCGGTTTGAAAAGATAAGTGTACATGTTGATTGAATTATTGTACATCCATTAGTTTACTTTTTTTTTAATAAAAAGAAGATGTTCTTTTCATGGCACATGAATAGAAAACATACATCCAACACTTAGAAAGAAAAAAATTCACTTCAGAAGTTACTTTTTGGCTTCCAAAAGCAAAACAAAAGTCAGAAATTAGTTTGGGAACACAATTTCATAAGGTTCTACCTATTTGCCAACCCCACTTTTCCTATTTGCCATCCTCATCAGAATTTGTAAACTAATTCTACTTTTCAATTTTATCTTTTCCTATTTACCACCTACAAAGTAAAATTAAATTTGACTATAACTATCACCACTAATTTGTCTTCTTTTCTGTTAGTCTCTGTTTTCATAAAAAAAAAATCATTTAAAAATATTAATCGTATTTGAATTTTGTTTCGTTAGGACACCATTATGTTTATTATTATTTCTTATCTCTTATCTCTTATCATTTAAATCGTAGAGAAATCAACGATTTAATCGATAAATAATCCGTAAACTATTATCATGGAAGATTCCACGATTTGAAAATCATGGCAAGATAATCGTTAGATTAGATGAATCGAATACCCAACGAGATTGTATTTATTTAACTGAAAAGATAATCATCCAAGAAGGTTTGGATATAAGTTAGTGATCAACCTAGGTTGTTTAATTAATTATGATCTTTTTATTTATTTCCGTTCAACGGTTTCCGGACGACTGAAAAGTATTTTAGTCGTCCAGATAGAAATGACTTTGTAAAGAAACAGATGGTTGCATCTGCATTAGGTATGTGCACACAACATATTTTATTTAGATTTAATAAAAAACCATAATATTAATGACGTATCATATGGGTAATGCTACAAACTATACGAAAATTTACATTCACTTATCATCTCAAAACCATTATTAATTCAGAGAGTTCAATACCATGCTGGTACTGTTCATGAAGGCATGAACGAATAAACAGAGCTTAACCACCAAGGATAATATCACCATAACATTACCACTCTCATTACACTCTAAATTAATTGGATTATAACATACTAATTGACAATTCTAAATTGGACTTTAACCAACACTGTCACGAAGAGAGGCCTGATAAGATGAAATTTTAGTTTAAACCTTTTGGCGTTTTTTTTTTTTTTTTAATTTACTTCTTTCTTTTGAGGCATCTTTTTGATGCAAAATCAAAATTTCGGGGAAAAAAATTAAACAAGACACTAGTGGAAAACAATCGTTTTAAGATAGTCCTATAGTGTCGTTTCAGAGGGTAAAAAGACACTATCAGGGTACCGCTGAATGTTCCATAGATTTAGTGTCTTTTTATGAAACGACACTTTAATGTGCCCCTAAATAACGATGCTTTCAGAGTGCCGCTATGCACGATATCTGTATGACGTCGTAGATTTAATTTATTTTATAATTAAAAATAGGTCAGATCTGGCTGTCTGACTGTTATCATTCTGACTGAGCTGAAACAATTCAGATTCAAATTCAAATTACAGTAAATTCAAATTCAAAATAATATTAAAATACTAAAATTCAAATGACAAATCAAATTCATATAAAAATAGATTCATCTAATACAAAGTGAAGAATCTATTACATTGAATTTCTCTCATAAATTCAGTCGAAACTCATAAAGAGAAAAAAGGATTCAGCTGCTAATTAACAAGTTCAATGTTTCTTAAAGAGAAGTGACACAAGTCCTAAAATTATCAACAATTTCAGTCTTTAAGACCTTGGCACCAGCTTGCTTGAGAACAGAACTGCAGAAGCACAACCCTTTCCAACATTTCCTTATCCAGCAGCAATAATGATCTTACCATCAACCATGACATCAGTGACCCTCATGAGACCATCTGGAAGAGAGTGAAGATCCACATTCAGAATACAAGTAAAATTTCAGACGTTATATGCTAGGTTGCATGACTAGTCGAATATAATACATATATGTGGTCTAATAGATCCATCATCAAGACAACAACAAAAACAACAACATTTTCACAATGATTTCATTACTTACATCAATATGGAGACGAACAAATAAACCATAGGCAGTGAAAACCCATAAGCATGATGAGTATGTGATGACACATACCTCTATTTAACATTGTGATTGAATATCTACAATCCACATTCAACTAATTCCTGACAGCATCAAAAAGTTATTGAATCTCCTTGTACATAACGAAGACAAAAGGACAACAACGAATAAACAAGTATTAAAATGAGCATTATTACCTGAGCATCTCAATTTAAATATTCATCATACCTACATTCAGCTAGTTCATGACATTATAAAGAAGTGAATGAATCTCCATGTGTATGCAAAGAAGATAAAAACAATTTAAAACGACTTCCAAAGAGAAAATTAAGCGTACGTTCATATGCGACACAAATAGAATTCAGACAAACAAAAGGGCAAACTGTACCATTAAAATGAAACTCACATAATTGCTAAAACTAAATCCTTGGAAAGAGTTCAAGACAAAAATGGATTTGTCATAAACAAGATTAAATGACACAAATTATTTGAGTTGCCTATTCAAGAAAAGTTAGCCTCTAGTAAGGCCCTTGGTTACGCATTCATGGATGTACTTACTATCTTCAAGCATGTCTAGTCAACTCTACAAGTGTATAATGAGGTCTGAGATAAATATACAGAACTATCACCAGACTATCTCTAATTTTTCACATTTTTTCTAAATAGTTCAAATGTGTTTGCCACTAAACAACTACATAGTCTAATATAGATAAACATCTATTGCTATAAAGTATTGAGTATAATAGGCATGTACTGCAAGAAGAAAATAAGCTCTCATTGGAAGGAACAAATATTTTACTGAGAAGAGGGAGCGTGGTCATTCACCTTCAATAACAGAGACGCAATTGTAAATTGAAAACAACATATTTTTAACCACCATTCAGTGAAAAATAGCTGCAACAAATCAAACAAAATAGTCATTTTAAGCAGACAAATCTCAAAGAGAAAATACCCACTTCATGGGACAAATATGAGACCAAAAACAATGTACTCACCCGAGCACCAAGTCATCAGAGATAACCAAGTATCTAACATCGCAACACCAGCCTGCGCATACAGAAAAAAAAAAGATAATTATTGATAAAGAATATAACAATGCAGTATCAAAGAGAAGACAGGGTATGTAAACCATATTAGAGTATACATTTTGTAGTACCAGAATATCGCTACAACGTTATTCCCGCGATATTAACAACATTTCTGCGAAGAGCCCAAACGTTTCTACAATTAATTAACGACACTTTGACGAGATTATCGCAAGATTTTTCAACAACATTTGGCGAGTGTCATAGAATAGTGATATAATGATTAACGATTAAAGATATATGAAGAATAAGTTTGCTTCACGATGGTTATAAAGTTGGAGATGGTGAAGACTGAATTTATGGCGATGAGATCGCAAAGTAGATCCGAATTAGGGGGAAATCTTAGCTTTCTTCCACTATGTAAATCCCTATATAAAGGGCACGATAGATCCAGATGTAGTTACAGAATAACCTACAACTACACCCTCAGTAGAATTTGTGAAACTTAAGAAGTTCTTGATGATGAGTGACAATTTTCTTATTAATTTTCTCAATTGATTACAAAGAGGTATCTAAATGGAACTAGAATAGTTACAACTTTCTCTATTCTCTTTCCTAAGATATTTTCTAACACTCATTAAAAGAACCTCTCGAATTTTACATTTGAACTCCTATTTATAGTAAAATTTGTACAACTGTATATGTGTTGCGAAGTATCGCAACATATCTTCGCAAGATTATTTTATGCTCACAAATCTTTCATGCTTCCCCGTGCTTCCTCTATCATCGCATTGTTTCGTAGCTCTTTCCTCTTATATTTATTACGATGTTCGTAAGCTAATGCCTTGCGATATTCGGTACCTACATCTTGCCTCTTCTCATGTCAATTCTACAAAGAAGGAATGTCATGAGAACCTCTATTCTCGTAAATTTAATATACTTATCACCACCTGTTAGATTTGCAACACGTATTTTTCTCTTTTATTAAATTTTTGACACATTGTTTCGTAACCGTCCTTCTCAACCGTTCACATCTAATCGCATTGATGAATTTTTTCCTTCGTCAAACTCTCTCTCTTTTTTATAAATACTATCTTTAATTCTTCTTTTTACTCTTTTATTCTATTCATCTTCTTAATCACATCTGCTTCTGTAATTTCTTTTTTTTTTCTTCTATTGCGATTTCTTATCTCTTTCACCTCTTTTCCTTTCTGTTTTCGATCTCTTACCCAATGGCTCCAAAGAATAAAACTATTGAACAAATTAATGCAGAGCTTGATGATAGGGACCTCATTCTTTCTGAAATTGATGGTCATGACAATAAATCTTCTCTTTGTATGGAGCTCTTTACTGATCTTTCTTGGAATGATCGGAAAGTTTTAATCTCACGAGGTCAAATCCTCGCAGGTCTTCCTCTTCCTCTTTACGATGTCAATCTTCCTTTATTCTATGAAATTATTTCCCACCCCAATTTTTCATGTGCCATTTATCAACTGACTGGTGATTGCATTCGCATTCTGGTTTAATTCGCAACTCGTGCTGCTACTGGAAGATCTTTGTATTCAGTTTATCTTAGGAAACCTGGATTTCGAGATATGGAGATTATCGTTGCGGACTATACAGTTGAGGGTTTCTTTAGGAATTACACATTAATTCATGCGAGGAAGGAAGATAAACGTTGGGGTGTTCGTCTTCATCGTAAAGCTAATATCGCAGCAGATGACCTTCTCATGCACGACATTGATTATTCCTCGGGAAATAATAAAATACCTCGTCTTTCTAATGATGAAGATTGGTATAATTACCCTTTAGCATTATCGGGTTCTTATATTTCTGGGATAGTAGATCTTCCTGCGAACCTTCGTGATCGCAATTATCAACCTTGGGTCTTTTCTTGGCTTAGAAAAGATAAAAATGTATGTATCTCCATCTCATTATCTTCTTGTTACTCTTCAATTTATTTTCAAATGAGGTAAGAAACACTCTTATATACTTTTTTAAACAATATATTTTTGCCTCTGTTTCTTATCCTTATTTGAATTTGAAGGTTCTTCCTGATGTTCCTGAGGTTGTTGCGGGTGAGAATAAGAATTCTAATTCTTCCAAAAGGTTAAATGCGATACAAAAAACACTTCGCTCTGCGAAGGATACTCAAACTTCTGGTAGTCAAGATGATGCTCTTCGCAAAGGAAAAAGGAAACTTGAGGATGTTGTTTATGAGAGGAAGAAAAATAAGAAACTCTCAACCAATGCTTATTCCAATGTGATCTCTTCTAGTAAGAATGTTGACGAAGATCAAAGTGATGAAGATGATAAATTTCCTGAGAAGGACTTTAATTCTAATTCTGATACCCTTTCTGATAAAGGAGATAATGATGATGATATTGATGAAGGTGAAGATGAAGATTATATCAACGTGGAAACTTTTGATTCAACAATGGTTCGAGTATCTAAGGCTTTTCTTCATTCTTCTCGTGGGTTAGGGAACTCTCCTACTGCGAATGCTCGTAAGCTTATTGTGAAGGCTTGCAAAGTTCCTACTGTACTCAATAACAACTCTCTTAATGGAATTTCAAGATTTGTCTCACCTGCTACATTATATGCTTTAGGGAGTATGGTAAGTTTCTTTTCTATTCCTTGTTTGTTTCCCTAATTTCATTAATTTCTAACCCTTTTTATTTGTTCAGGTTGGAAGAGTCAGCTGCGCAGCTGCTTCTGATTGGGAAAGACGCCATTCCATTGCTGAGAAGAAAACTTTAAGCCGTTGTAGGAAGTTAGAGATTGAAAATTCAAAACTTCGTCAGAAGGTAGAGGATTTAAGTATTGATAATGCAGAATTAACATCTCGTCACGGAGATAATCCACAATCTGCGAGCATCGCAACTAAAAGTTCCTCTCTTCTTGAGGAGAATCATCAACTAAATCTTGAAAACTCTTCTCTTCGTAATGATAAGAAGCAATTAGAAGGTAAATTCTTCATAATAGTAAGTACTTTGATTACTTTTCCTTCGTAACTTGCTAACCAATTCCTTAATTTCTTCCCTTGCTGCAGAAAATTATGGGAAGATGAATAATGATCTGGAAACTATTCTTGCCAGTCGTAATCAGAAGATTTATGATTTAAGATCTCAACTTCTAATTTCCCAGAACAACCATAGATTATATGTGAAGCGTTTCCTAGATAAGATGACTCGTAAGATTTGTGAAGACAATCAAATTCCTCTCAAGAAGTACCAAATGCTCCTTTCTGAAGAAATTCCTGAGGATACTCCATATCTGGAAATCTCCGATAGTGAAGTTGAAGATGATTTCTCTGAAGAAGAAAAAGAAGATCATTTTGATGGGAATAAATCACCCGAAAAATAGCTTTATTCTTTTTTGTATATCTGCTCTAGTTCTTTTCATATTGTCTGTTTGAACACAATACTTTCTTCTTTCATTCACTCTTGATCAACCAACAATTTCTTTTTGAAGCTTAACTAGTATTAATGCCTTAATTTTGCGATGATGAATTGATCTTTCTTTGATTGAGTGCTTCCCTTATTCGCGTAACTTGATCATGTGGAAAGAAATAATATATCTTAAAGACTCAGCTTAGTATTTCCTTTCCCCCTATTATTGCTCTTTAGATGATCAAACATTGTTGGAAGTATTAGAATATCTGCCTCAATTTAATTTGCGCAGCTTCAGCTTGTTACGATTGTGAATAAGAAATCTTCCCTTTGAAATATACGAAATACGAGGTATGAAATATCCTAAGAAATATGAAGTATGAAATATCCTTAAGAAGTATAAGAAGTATAAAATATCTTTGAAAAAGTATTAGAAGTATTCAATCCATGAAGAATTCTTCAATGTATGAATAAGTACAAGAAGTATTTAATCTTCGCAAAATTTAATAAATGTGAAATATCAATTGAAGAAGTATAATAAATATGAGACATTCTTGAAGAATTATAAGAAGTATTCAAGTTGTGGAGAAATATTCCATGTGTGAAGAAATATAAGAAGTATGTAATCCTCGTAAAATTTAATGAATATGAACTATCTGTTATTGATTGCGAGTAAAATCGCATCTCTTGTTATATCTTCGTGATATATATTCTTGTAAAAATTCTTCAATGATATTGATGGGATTGCCTTCTTTGTTAGAACTTCATGATATATATTCTTGTAAAAATTCTTCCATGATATTGACGGAATTGCCTTCTTTGTCAGAACTTCATGATATATATTCTTGTAAAAATTCTTCAATGATACTGATGGAATAAATTTCATTAATTGCAGTGGTCTTATCATGCCTTCCTAAGTAAAGGTCTTATTTTTCCACCTCTTTTGTGATAATATTTTTGTATTTGCGATAATATGACAAGTCTGAACATTCTTGCGAATATACAACCTCGTGACATTATCGTCTTGCGATGAAATCTCAGGACGTTTTTACACTTTCATGTAATAACCCATTGATCTCATCTTAACTTCTTTTTTATGTTCTGCGAGTTCTCTTTTATATATATATATATTTTATTTTTTTTTAGAATGCTCGCAGAAATTCAGTTGTTGCACAAATATGACAAGCCTTCATGTTTTTGCAAACAAAAAGCCTCGTGACATTTGCGTCTTATAGCACGTATCAGATCCCTAATGGAGGGTGCTGCCTTTTATCTTCCCCTTGGTTGCCCCTTCAAGGAAGCGTACATCGACCATACAAGGTTAGCTCTTCCCATCCGGTTCTGCAAACAACCAACTTTTGATCGCAACCTCTTATCCTTTTTGCCTATAGGTATTATAGTTACGAGGTTGCACCCTATGGGGTATCTTTGGGCCAAGTGCATCATTTGCCAAGACTTGTCAAAAATGGAAGATTTGCTTCAAGCCCACCCGACACTCTTGACTCAACCGTGTACCTCGGCGCCTTGATCGTTTTATGCACTTCTTGGGAAAGACAGTATGCCTTAGTCGCCCAACCTAAATCATGTTACATCGCATAATATCGCGTAATGTCGCAAGATTAGGTGAGAATCCAGGGTGTCTAACCCGGATAGGTACCCCGTTATTGGGTTGTACCCCGTAAAAGTTCCATGTACTCAGGATCCTTAGTGGTGTTCCGGTATCCCTGAGCCATGCTTATAGGTACCCCCTTAAATGACGTACTTTAGGACTTTGCCTCTTACGAAATGTTGCTTCGCGAACTAGGGTGTACGCCACAAAGGTTTGCCTGTGTAATATTTCTGCGGCTTTCTTTCTTTTTTGAAAGCTGATCACAGTTTGATGGTCTTTTATTCGCAAATTGATGTGTGCGTCTTTCTTTAATGAAAGTTAATCTCAATAAAAATTTTGAAATTCGTAACTTTTGCAAATTTCCTGCGAGCAAACAATATTCGTAAAATTTATCATGAGTTTTATGGATAATACCTTTTCAAATACAATCTATTCCAAGGTCTACCAAGTTTCAAACCCATGTCTCTCTCTTCTGGATCCATCATCCGCAAAACTCATTTCAATTTCTTGTTTCTCAACATATATCTTATTACACTTTACGAGCAAACATATTGATTACCTTCTTGTTTCATTACCTTCTTTTTTCTTTCTTCGCAAATCACAACCCTTTGTTATCATCATAAATTTCCTGTATGATTAACATTATAATTTTATTATTTCATGCCTTAATCCTCTGCCATTAAATTTTCACTTCTTTTCACATCCTTTGCTCTTTTCTCCAACTTTATTTTTCAGTAGTTTTTCCTTCGCAAACTTCTACCTCTGTATCGTAACATTTCTTCCCTTCAGCCCAATCACCCTTGATAACTCCAACACCCTTCATATGAGGAAAATTTATGCATTGATGTAGAGTGGAAGCTATGCCTAGAATTCCATGAATCCAGGGTCTTCCTATCAAAGCATTATACGGTGATTCGACATCAACAACGCAAAACAGAATTTCAGTTCGCATTCCACTTAAAGGAATTCACATGCTTACTTCTCCTTTAAGTTTATTAGCGGTTCCATTAAAACCATAAATCCTGTAGGTAGAAGGTATTAGATCTGCGTCTTTCCCCCCCATAGTTTTGTAAGCAGAATAGAAGAGGATATTGACAGAACTTCCTGTATCAATAAAAATTCTATTAAGACCAATTGATTCTTCCTCCATATCATCTTCATTTTCTTCCATATTCATGCAAATTGCTAACCTTACTACCAATGGATTATCATGTACTTCACAACCTTCTGGAATTTCAGCAGCTTCAAAAGAAATTTCACGCTTCTGCCAATCTTCAAGTCGCGAAATTTTTGCGATGTTCATTATTTCCTTTCCTTCACCATCCCTCGCATATACCCTACTTAACACATTATCATGAAAATCCTCTATGGTTTTATATGAGTGAACAATAGAATTACAGAAAACATTCCTTGCTTTTGATCCCACTTCTATATGTAGGGTTTCTTTTCCCTTTTCTTGTACTATGTTCTCCCTGCGAGTTATGACTGGAGCCTGTGGTAATTGTTGCGACTGTGTTTGCTTAAGTAAAAAGTGATCCAGTTTTCATTGATCAATCATTCGCAAGATAATCCTCTTGATATTATTGCAGTTATTTGTAGAATGTCCATGAAAATGATGATACGAACAAAATTCATGACTTCTTGGACCCATTGGTGGTTCCTTTCCCATATTCCATGGAGTTGGTATATGTTCTATCAGGATAATTTCCTGCCATATCTTTTTTACACTTGTACTCAAAGGTGGCAACTTTATTTCTTCTCTTATCATTCTTTGACCTCCTTGACAATTGTTATAATTTTGTCTATGATTCCCTTGTCCAAAATAATTTTGCCTTTGTCCCCCATAATTTTCCTGCTGTTGATCTAATCTTGGGATCTGGTTATTTCCTCCTCGATTATAGAAATTCCTTTCTCTATCATACTCTTCTTGATCTTTGCTACCCATTGCTACCATTTTTGGCTAGCTATTATTGATTTTCTTCTCTTCTGAAATTTGCGAAGAAGTTTGCGAGGATGTTTGCGAAGTACCTGCTACGACATTGATTATTTTAGGAAGTAAATTTTCTCATGTATCTTGATTGTTAGTGTTCGCTACTGGATATGACTCCATATTGTTTTGCTTTTCCTCTAATGTAATGTATTCCTCTTGCAATTCTCGTAACTCTGTCATCATTATGGAATTCTTTCTTCTGAAGATTTGAACATACAGTTGTTCAGTTGCGAACATCGCATTTATGAAAGACGGAATCAAATATCTCTCATCCACGCGTCCTGCCATATCACTGCACATAGTCTTCCATCTTCTTACCAAATGCTTCAAACTTTCACCAATTCTTTGTTTTAAACCAAACACATCTTCAATACCAAGCCGTGAGGAATGATTTGTGATATATGCTCCAAGGAAAGTTGCTTGTAAATGATTAAATGATGTAATAGTGTTCTTAGGAAGTCCTTCGAACCACTTTAGAGCTTCTCCTGTTAATCTTGATACGAAGTACTTGCATAATACCGTATCGTGATTCTCCCATTGTAACATGCATCTTATATATCCTTTAATGTGTTGAATAGCACATGAAGTCCCGTCGAAGATACTGGTAAGTGTAGGAAAATTGCATTTTGGTGGAATCCCTCCCAATTGTACTTCTCTAGCAAATGGAGTCCTCGCAGCTTCTTCTATTGCTTCATCTAATTGCCTTCTATCTCCTCCTCTTCTATTGTTTATCATCCCTCTCATTTCCACTAATTCTCGAAAAATCCATGCATTTGGCTCAGAATTCTCATCCATTGGCCTCTTCAACGCAACCTCTCTTCTTCTACGTTCTTGCGTCTCTTCTCTTCCGATCCTTCGCATTCTATCATATTCTTCAGTAATGTTTTCATTTGCACAATTTTGCAAATATCTTCTTTCTAAATTATCACAATTGTTTTGTTGCAGAGCATCTTGAAATTCTTGTTCTTACCTTTCTATTCTTCTCATCCTTCTCATGCGAATATCAGGAATTTCTTCTTCTTCATTTCTCCTCCTTCTGTGATTTATTTCTTCTTGATTTGCCTGTATTCTGGTTCGAAACTTTGGTTCATTCCTCGCTATTTCTGTTCGTTGATTTCCAATTCTTCTATGAATTCTTTCATACTCAATATTTTGATTGTTACAAGCCTCTTCACGTCTTCTTACTCCATCCTCGTAATTATTTTGATTTACTGTTTGTTGTCTCTCAGTTTCTTCCACAAGTTGCTGCTCTTCCTCTCGATTTTCTTCGTCATTTTGATTGTTTTCTCTGGAATTTAGCCTGGTTCATAAATTCTCCATGTTTTGTTCGTGGTTTGGTACTAAGATGAAGCGATTCTCTTGATTTCTTTCAACCTGATTCTGTGTCTGTCTTTGCATAGTACTTTCACTATTGATTGTTGGCGAATTTTGTCCTGCTCTTTCTGGTCTAACATTTGATCTTGCAACACTTTGAGATTTCCTCCTTTGTAACATCTCATTTTCCCTCCTCAATTCTTGATTCTGTCTTGTTAGATTAACACGTTCTTCAGCTTCAAACCTTCATTCTTCTTGAATTCCTTGTCTCAATGTTTCTAATACCTCCCTTTATCTTTCAAGAATTGTTCCTCCCATCAGTCTCCCATTTTCTCTGATTTGTGGTTCTCTATATTCTTATGCTGGTGTATCAGTTCTCCAAGTGTGTATACTCACTCGATCATGATCTATTGTTTGTTGAGCTTGATTTCTTCGATTACTCCCTCTCCTACTAGGTTCTCCTGTTATATTTGCTTCTCCTCCTGCGAGTCTTACACTTCTTCTTATTGCAGTTAATGGTTCTGATATATTTCTTCTTCTTGTCATTTTTCTGATGTAAAATTCTTCAGGTCCCTGTTTCTAGCGCCAATTATGTAGTTGCAGAATAACCTACAACTACACCCTCAGTAGAATTTGTGAAACTTAAGAATTTCTTGATGATGAATGACAATTTTCTTATTAATTTTCTCAATTGATTACAAATAGGTATCTAAATGGAACTAGAATAGTTACAACTTTCTCTATTCTCTTTCCTAAGATATTTTCTAACACTCATTAAAAGAACCTCCCGAATTTTACATTTGAACTCCTATTTATAGTAAAATTTGTACAACTGTATATGTGTTGCGAAGTATCGCAACATATCTTCGCAAGATTATTTTATGCTCACAAATCTTTCATGCTTCCCCGTGCTTCCTGTAATGACCCGTCCCTCCACCGATACTGTCCCCACTTAGCCACTGCGGTTATCCGGCAGTGTGGGGTTTTTAACGGGCATCGCTGCGGTAATCCAGCAGAAACTTCCTGGATGGTCACCCATCCCTGGATTACTCCCGCCCGAGCACGCTTAACTGCAGAGTTTTCTGCCAACTCTGGAGCCAATTGTGCTGAAAAGGCCTCGGTATAATGTAGACGTTCCTTGTCTCCTGTGAGAGCAGTATCTGGCATAATCGCCCAGCATACTCCCCCACCCGAGCACAAGAGAACGACCCCTAGTTGTATCCCAACTAACACCGATATTGTTCCCACTTACCCACTGCGGTTATCCAGCAGTGTGGGATTTTAAACGGCACTACTGCGGTTATCCAGCAGTAGCTTCCCGAGAGGTCACCCATCCTGTGACTACTCCCAGCCGAGCACGCTTAACTAAGAAGTTTTTCCCACTACTCAATCAAGTGTACTCATCGGGCCTCGGTATAATGTAGACATTCCTTGTCTCCTATGAGAGCAGTATCTGGAATAATCCCCCAGCATACTCCCCCACCGGAGCACAAGCGAACGTCCCCAAGTTGTATCCCAACTAACACCGATATTGTTCCCACTTACCCACTGCGGTTATCCAGCAGTGTGGGATTTTAAACGGCACTACTGCGGTCATCCAGCAGCAGCTTCCCGAGAGGTCACCCATCCTGTGACTACTCCCGGCCGAGCACACGCTTAACTGAGAAGCTTTTCCCCACAACTCAGTCAAGTGAACACATTAGGCCTCGGTGTTAAGAAAGGAGAAATCATTACTTATATTACATTCGGCCAACCACTGCCGAAATCGGGGTATTACAATACCACCACCTTAAATTGGAGCCGTCCTCGGCTCCGGAATATATTTTCAATCCCAGATCTCCGATGTTCCCTGCCCCTCATGAGAAGCACCTGGACAATTCCCTCCAGCGTACCTTCCCACCCTCGGCAGGTGAACCGTCGTCGCTCGATACCATTTGTAATGACCCGTCCCTCCACCGATACTATCCCCACTTAGCCACTGCGGTTATCCGGCCTCGGTGTGGGGTTTTCTCGGGCATCGCTGCGGTAATCCAGCAGAAACTTCCCGGATGGTCACCCATCCCTGGATTACTCCCGCCCGAGCACGCTTAACTGCAAAGTTTTCTGCCAACTCTGGAGCCAATTATGCTGAAAAGGCCTCGGTATAATGTAGACGTTCCTTGTCTCCTGTGAGATAAGTATCTGGCATAATCGCCCAGCATACTCCCCCACCCGAGCACAAGAGAACGACCCCTAGTTGTATCCCAACTAACACCGATATTGTTCCCACTTACCCACTGCGGTTATCCAGCAGTGTGGGATTTTAAACGGCACTACTGCGGTTATCCAGCAGTAGCTTCCCAAGAGGTCACCCATCCTGTGACTACTCCCGTCCGAGCACGCTTAACTAAGAAGTTTTTCCCACTACTCAATCAAGTGTACTCATCGGGCCTCGGTATAATGTAGACATTCCTTGTCTCCTATGAGAGCAGTATCTATAATAATCCCCCAGCATACTCCCCCACCGGAGCACAAGCGAACGTCCCCTAGTTGTATCCCAACTAACACCGATATTGTTCCCACTTACCCACCACCGCGGTTATCCAAATGTGTGGGATTTTAAACGGCACTCTGCGGTCATCCAAAGAATGCTTCCCGAGAGGTCACCCATCCTGTGACTACTCCCGGCTGAGCACGCTTAACTGAGAATCTTTTCCCCACAACTCAGTCAAGTGAACACATTAGGCCTCGGTGTTAAGAAAGGACAAATCATTACTTATATTCCATTCGGCCAACCACTGCCGAAATCGGGGTATTACACTTCCTCTATCATCGCATTGTTTCGTAGCTCTTTCCTCTTATATTTATTACGATGTTCGTAAGCTAATGCCTTGCGATATTCGGTACCTACACCAGAAAATGATGATGTATTTTTGAGAGCTGAGAGAATTTTGAGGAGAGATAAACTCCAGAAAGAAAGTTGTACTTTTAAGTTTTGATCTTTCTTGTAAATCTTCCTGAAAGTGAATTAATAAAAGTGTTGTTTTTCATCCACAATTATGGCTTAGTTTTCATAGATTCTTGACAAGGGTGTAGTGTAGGAAATCCTGCAACTACATTTTGGCGCCCGAAACAGGGAATGAATTAACGAAAATAGAAGAAAAAACGAAGAAGAAGGTAAAAATTGTTCAAAATTAGGTGAGAAAATTGAGGGAAGAATGATCAGAATCAAAAAGGATTGTAGAAAATTGAAAGGTGATGTAATAACAAAAGAAATGATTGATAAATTTCATGAAAGTATCAAGGTAAGGATACATAAACGGGATTATGAAGGAAGGAAGATTATGGCAGTGGAGAAGATATCATCATTGAAAGATTGGGAAAAATAAGAAATCACGTTTACAGCAGCAGAAATACCAGGAGAAGATTCAAGTCATACATCTTCATTGGTTGTCACAGTAACCACTATACCAATGAGAAAGGAGAAATCGATAAAATCTGAAGAAGAATGAGCTATGAATAGAACTTTAGTAGACACAGGAAGTTCTGTAGACATGATATTTTATCGTACCTTCAAGAAGATGGGATATAAGGATGAAGAAATGTCTCATTCAACGTATTATGTTCATGGCTTCGGAAAGTCTGTAATAAAACCTAAAGGCGAGATAATGGTACGAATTCCACTAGGAGAAATTGAAACACGAATATCATTATGTGTGGTAGATGTGGAATCGCCGTACAATATGATACTGGGAAGACCATGGATACACGCAATTAAGGTTGTGGCATCAACATTACATCAATGTGTTAAATTTCCTATGCCTAGTGGAATTGGAGAAATTAGAGGAGATGTGAATTTCGCGAGATTGTGCTACCAAATTGAAGTAAGAAATTGTGAAGAACGTCCAAAGCTGCGAAAAGCTCGCAGAAAATTGAACAGAGAAGCAAAGAAAGAAGAGGAATTTAAAATTTACATGATAAGGGAAAAAGAAGGGAAAGGGATACCAAGTGAAGTTTCGCGAGAAGGAGATGAGTTCGCGAGAGTCGTGAAAACGCCAACACCAATGGGAGAACCTGAAGCCAGCTACACTATTTCTTGAACCAACAAAAGAAATAAATATTGGAAGTAAAGAAGAACCTAAAATGCTGAAAATTGGGACTAGAATGGAGGCAGATGAGGAAGAAAGAACTATAAATCTTTTGCGAGAATATGCAGATATCTTCGCGTGGAACATGGATGAGATGCCAGGGATAGACCCATCAATATCATGTCATAAATTAGAAATCAACAAAAATATAAGACCATTCAAGCAAAGAATAAGGAAGATCGCAACAACATATCATTCTCAAATAGAAGAAGAATTACAGAAGATGCTCGACGCAGGAATTATAAGACAAGAAAAATATCCAGAATGGATTGCAAACATGGTGGTGGTCCCAAAGAAGAACAAAGGGATAAGAATTTGCATAGATTTTACGGATCTAAACAAGGCATGTCCAAAAGATAGTTTTCCGTTGCCAGATATTCCGCAAATGGTTGAATCAGAAGCAGGAAATGCAAGAATATCATCATTGGATGGGTATAAAGGATATAATCAAATCCCTCTCGCTGAAGAAGATCAAGAACATACTGCATTTTTTGCTCCAAGAGGATTATATTGCTATACAAAGATGCCATTTGGCTTATGAAATGCTAGAGAAACATATCAAAGAATGGTGGAAAAGGTGTTTGCAAAGTGGATACACAAAACATTAGAAGTGTATGTAGATGATATGATGATCAAAAGAAAAGAAGCTGAGAATCATGTGCAAGATTTGAGAGAAATTTTCGATCAAATGCGGCAATTCAATATTAAGGTGAATCCCGATAAATGTACCTTTGGAGTAACTTCAGGGAATTTTTTGGGGTATATTGTGTCAAAAGAGGGAATACAAGTTGATCCAGAAAAGGTACAAGCAATTCGCGATATGCCAACTCCTGCGACGGTAAAAGATGTGCAAAAACTAAATGGACTCTTAGCCTCGCTAGGAAGGTTCATTTCGCGATCTTCAGACAAGTGTAAACATTTTTTCGACATACTCAAAAAGGGAACAAAATTCAAGTGGACAGATGAATGTGAAAAAGCTTTTCAAAGAATAAAAGAACATTTGGCGAGTATATCTATATTACAAAAAGCTGAACCGGGAGAATAATTATTGATTTATCTCGCAACAACTCCATATGCGTTAAGTGTTGTGTTATTGCGAGTAGACGCATGGGTAGAAAAACCAATTTATTATATCAGCAAAACATTTAATTCAGCAGAGAGAAATTATTCAAAGATTGAGAAACTAATTCTAGCATTGGTACACGCAACCTTTAAGCTTCAAATTTACTTCCAAGCGCATAAGATCAAAGTGTTAACGAGAGTGCCAATTGAATCGGTGATGAAAAATTCAAAAAGATCAGGCAGAGTTGAGAGATGGAATGCGCAAGTAGGGCATTTTAATATTCAATATGAAATTCTATCTTCGCCAAAATCACATGTTATCGCAGATTTCTTAGCTGAATTTCCTTTAGAAGATGACGAAGTTGTAGAAGAGATGATGGATATAGAAGAAGAACATGGAGACCCAAAAGAGCTATTAACAGAACCTGATAGATGGGAAATATTAGTGGATGGATCGTCAAAAGGAGAAGGAAATGGGATTGGAGTTGTTTTCATTTCACCAGAAGGAGAAAAAATAGCTTTTTCATTTAGATTGGAATTTGCATCCACTAATAATGAGACAGAATATGAAGCTGTAATCCATGCATTGAAGTTTGCGATAGAAATGAAGTTGGAAAATGCTAAAATCACCAAACATTCAAAATTGGTTATTCTCCGATAAAGGGAGAGTATACTACAAATGAACCATCTTTAAAGAAGTACAAAAAACTTGTTGAAGAATTTTCTGCGAGAATTCCAAAAATAAAGTGGAGACACATATCAAGGAAAGATAATAGGCTCGCAGATGCTTTTGATTTCATATCAGGTATGATGATGAACCCACTTGCGAGATGCATAAAAATTCAAACACTTTTACAACCGGCGATAAACAAAGAAGATGAAGAGGTAGATGTAATGATGGTAGAATCTGGCAAGGAAGAAATAGGGAATAATGCTACAGATTGGCGAGCAGATCTCCATGCTTATTTGGCGAGAGGAGAAATCACCAGAAATCGATTAGAAGCACATAAATTAAAAAGTAGAGCAACCAATTATGAAATAAGAGATGGGGTATTATATCGCAGATCATTTAATGGACCATCGCTAAGATGTTTGACGAGCGAAGAAGGACAAAAGGTGTTAAAAATTTTGCATAGTGGTAATGCTGGTAATCACAGCGGGGGTAGATATTTGGCATATAAAACAAAGATGTAGGGTTATTATTGGCCGTATATGCATGAGGATGCAAAACAACTTTCAAGGCGTTGTGAAGATTGTCAGCGATTTGGGAAGAAGATACATGCACCAGGAGCACCATTATCATCTTCATCAAGCGTATGGCCTTTTGGAAAATGGGGATTGGATATTGTGGGACCATTTGTGCCTGGTTCTGGACAAAGAAGATATTTAATCGTTGCTACAGATTATTTCACAAAATGGGGAGAAGTTAAGGCAGTACAACACATCCGCGATAAAGACATTTTTACGTTCATATTTGAAAATATAATTTGCAAATTTGGGATCCCAGCACAGTTGATGTCTGATAATGGAAAGAAATTTGAAGGGCAGAATATTGAATTACTTCTTAATGCATTTAAGATAAAATGTGGAAAGTCAACTCCTTTATATCCACAAGCAAATTGTCAAGCTGAGGCAACTAATAAAACAATCGCATACATCTTGAAAAAGAAGTTAGAAGGTTATCACAAATCATGGTGTGAGAAAGTACATAATGCAATATGGGCATATAATACAACTAGACGAGAAGCAACTGGGATGTCACCTTTCTGTTTAACATATGGAGTTGAAGCTGTCTTACCAATAGATGTTGCTATCCAAACAACAAAAAGAGAGTCATGGGAGAAAAATCTAAGTGCTGGTATGATTCTACATGAGTTAGACGAACTAGAAGAAAAGAGAGAAAAAACTCTACAACATATGGAAAACTACCAGCGAAGATTAGCTCGCGAGTACAACAAACGAGTCAAGAAACGTCAATTCCAGCCTGGCGATCTAGTTTTGCGAGAAACACCCAAATATCAACAAGAAAGTGGTGGAAAATTAGCGAGAAAATGGGATGGACCATCATCATTAAAGAGATAATTGGAAATGGAGCATACAAATTAATGGATCCAGAGGGAAGAGATATTGGGCAAAGACTTGATAGACCATGGAATAGATTGTTTCTGAAAAGGTATTATCAGTAGCAGTTTCTGCGAGGTAAGAAATACAAATGTAAGATGAAACAATTAAAAATTCTTCTTTCTCTATCATAATTTATGCGAACATCATCGCAAGAACATCGAATAAAATTTCGCAGAGATTAAAAGAATGGGACGAACCTTTATGGCGTGCACCCTAGTTCGCGAATAAAATTTCGTAAGAGGCAAATGTAAGACCTAATAATGCGTCATATGAGGGGGTATCTCTTGACATGACTCAGCGATAAGGTTATACCGCTGCTGGAACCTGAGTCATGCAGACGATGGGGTTAAAGAAAACCTATCCTGGAGAGAGATCTTGAATTTCCAACTATATATGGTTATACCCTGGTTGTACGACTGAGAATCTCTTCCAAGAAGTGCAAAGTATGACCAAGGCGCCGAGGTACACGGTTGTGCCAAGGGTGCCCGGAGCGTACGAAACTCTCTTTCCATCCTTGGTAAGTCTTGGCTACAATGCACTTGGCCTGAAGAAAACTCCACCTAGGGTGCAGTCTTGTAACTATAAGCCATATAGGCATAAAGGACAAGAGGCTGCGAACACAACTGGTTGTTGACAGATCCGGATGGGAGGAGATAGTCTTGTATGGCCGATGTGCCCTCCTTGAAGGGGCAACCATGGGGAAGATAAGGGCGGCACCCTCCATTAGGGAGCTGATAAGTGTCATAAGACGGCAATGTCATGGGGCTTTATGATCGCAAGAATATTTAGGCCTATCATATTGTCGCGTAACGTAAATAATGCAAAGGCAACAAGCCACGAGAGCAATGTTAAGATGATATCAATGGGTTTTTACATGAAATTGTAAAGACGTCCTGCGATTTCATCGCAAGACGGCAATGTCATAAGGGTAAATTCTTGCGAGAGAATGTATACTTATCATATTGTCACAAAGATTTTGAAAGAAACATGGATAAGACAAGATCAAAGGGTCTTTACATACAAATGTTAAGAAATCCTGCGATTTTGTCGCAGACATAAAAAGTTTGGCAAAATAAGACCTTTAACTAGGAAGGCAAAATAAGACCAAGAGAATAATTTTACCAATTAACTATTTTGCTTTGAGATGGCAGGAAACATTCCTTTATCGTAGAATTATATACAAGGAGGAAAATTTTTAACATCGCGGATCCCCTCAGAAATTTTCAGAAAAGTGCAACAGCATTCCACATATCGTAGATGTATTCATATTTTCGCAAGAATGCAGCAACACAATTAATTAAAGAAGATAATGAGTACTCACCATTTCAAGCAAGATAATTAAGGGAAAGAAGGGGAATAGAGAAGTAATGTTACATTATCTTACTTGAAAATATTCAAAGTAAGCTAAATCGAAAGTTAAAATTATAAAAGCTTCGAAGATTACATCACTCGCAAGATAGAAGAAGTAAAAGAAAGCAAAGATAAAATTCAAGCCTCGCCAGACTTATTGTTCTTGTCAGCATCATCAGCATCCTTCTCACCACGAGCTTCTTCTTCCTTGGATTCTTCATCAGTGGGTACTTCTTTAGGAGGACTTTTTTATTCTTCTTCACCACCTTGTTGATTTTCTTGAGTATTTTCTTCATCATTAGTAAACTCTAACTCTTCATCCATGGGAAGAGGAATTTCATCATCATCAACCTCTAGAGGAGGGATAGAAACAGGAGAAAGAGAACGGGGAAGCAGAATATCATTCACGAGAACTTCATCCCTAAGATGGACTTGGAGCAGAAGAGCTCTTTCACGATTCCTAATTTCAATGTTCTTAAAGTATTCAAGATAGTCAAGTCTTCTTTATGCTTTGTCCTGAGCAATAAAGCAATTAAAAGCAAGAGATTTATTTTCCTTGAGAACTTTATCCAAGGTAGCGGTTAGATCAGTGATGGTAGAGTGAATATTTCTTTCGGATTCTGCGAGCAACAAAATAAAAAATCAGTTAGACAAGAATCTCGCAAGGAACATAATATAAAATTTTATGAGAAAATCAACAAGAGAGGCAGTCAACTGACTACCTTATTTTTGCGAGGTTAAGTTTTGGATTAAAGCAAATAAGCAGTTCTCCCACTGATTCATGGCATCATAGAATTTATCTCCAACCATACCCTTCAGACGAGATTTCATGTTTTCTTCTTTTTTGCGAAGATATGAATTTTCCTTTGCTAATGAAGAATAAGATTCCTTTAACTAAGAATATTGTTCTTGAAGTTCGCTAGCTCTTAAACTAAGAGTTAATCTACCCTTGATAAGCTTATCCTTTTCGGCGGTAGATGATTCAGTTAACTCCTTGAGCTCCTTCTTAAGAGAATGAAGATATTTCTCTTGACTATTACATGTACTTTGAAGATTACTTATTTGATGCGAGTAAATCGTCATCAAGCTTGAAAAACTATGTTTTTCTTGGGACAGGGTTTTATTTTCATCTGATAAAGATTCCATCGCCAAATTAGCCTTAAAAAACAAATATGAGAGGCGATCAAGTTCGCCACTCAAGAAGTTCTGCCTTTGCAATAATTGATTGTTCTCATTAGTAAGATTATTTATGCGATCAATTGAATAAGTGTACAGATTATCTAGTCTATTATGTTGATCTATCCAAGAATCTCTTTCAACGCGAACTTCTTCAGCAATAGATTCAGATTTGAGTCTTTCTATGAAATGAGCCCGATTTGAAACTAATATATGAATCAAAAATTTAAAGTCTAAGTACAGAAAGTATGTATATGAAACAGAAAAGCAAAAAAAAAAAAAAGCTGAGGCAAGAAAAAATCACCTTTTAGCTCATCATTTCTTCTGCGAAGATTCTCGCAATCTAGAGAAGAGTTGCGGAGCATGTGATTTAAGGTATCACATTCAGCAGTTTTAGCTTGAAGACTTCTCCTCAGAACTTCAATATCATTCTCTAAAGCCGCTCTTGAATCATTACGATCAGAGCCAAAATACTTAAACAGAGTCTCGCAAGCTTCCTGTTGGAGAGGGTCAGTGGAAGACTTTCTAGCATTATCTAAAATGTTAGACAAGACTTTAAAGGCAATGTCAACACCTGCGAACGTTTCGCTTGATGAAGGAAAGGATTTAGAAGGTGATATAGTAGTGAGAGCAAGTTGGCGATCATTTGTGGTGGTTGAGTTATCAGGAGGAGTATGTGGAAAAATCACAGTCAAAGGCCTTAAAGGACTATGAGGAACCTCAGTCGTAGCAGCTTTAGAAGCTTGGTTTGTCAAAATGTCAGAAGGGGTAGAGGTATGAACAGCGATATTCTCGCAGATAGGAGAAGAAAGATTTGGTTGCGATTGTATGGGAGTAACCTTCACAGATGTTAAAGGAGGCATAATAAGATTTTCCCCGAGTGTCTTAAAATGGCGAGACCTTTTGGGAGGTTTCTCAGGATTCACGTCATTCTACGAATAATAACCCAGATAAGAAATAGAGGCAACAATATTGTTATTAAAAAATAAAGGGTATTTCTTACTACCTTATCATTCGCATAACTTTTCTTCTTCTTCTCAGTCGGTATTTTGCGAGGGTTAGGGTTGTGAGTAGTAGATTGTGTGTTAGAAACCTTTCCGCTAAAAAGAATACATAACAAAGAAATAAGAAAGATTGAAGAATGAAAATAAAAACTGGCTTAAAAATCAAGAAACAAACCTTGAGGACTCCATTAGAACAGTAGCAGAAGGATATGAAGAAGAGGCAAAGTTGCAGACGGAAGATGAAGAAGATGAAGAAACAGAAAAGTAAAACTAATTTTGAAGGTTAGTTCCACCTTTTATAGGCAAAGGGGAGTGGACCTGCGGAGTAGGAACGTGTCAGTAACTAAAGGGATTTACAACACGTGTAAGAAAGACTGGAATAACGGGATCTTGTCGAAGAGAAAATATAAAAAGGGAAGAAGTTGCGAAGAATAATAAAGAATATTAGTTCTCATGATCTTCTCTTCTTCGCAGAAAAGACATGAGAAGAGGCAAGATGTAGTACCAGAATATCGCTACAACGCTATTCCAACGATATTAACAACATTTCTGCGAGGAGCCCAAACGTTTCTACAAGTAATTAACGACACTTTGACGATATTATCGCAAGATTTTTCAACAACATTTGGCGAGTGTCACAGAAGAGTGATATAATGATTAACGATTAAACATATATGAAGAATAAGTTTGCTTCACGATGGTTATAAAGTTAGCGATGGCGAAGACTGAAGTTATGGCGATGAGATCGCAAAGTAGATCCGAATTAGGGGGAAATCTTAGCTGTCTTCCACTATGTAAATCCCTATATAAAGGGCACGATAAATCCAGAAAATGATGATGTATTTTTGAGAGCTGAGATAATTTTGAGGAAAGAGAAACTCCAGAAAGAAAGTTGTACTTTTGAGTTTTGATCTTTCTTGTAAATCTTCCTGAAAGTGAATTAATAAAAGTGTTGTTTTTCATCCACAATTATGGCTTAGTTTTCATAGATTCTTGACAAGGGTGTAGTGTAGGAAATCCTGCAACTACACATTTCTTTAGTGGATAATTACCTGCTTGAGCGATGAAAATCAGACGAACTCACAGAAAAAATTTCACTAACTTAGTCAGAATGAACCAACTCTCTATCCTAGCCTCTAAGAAGAACGTAATTATTCTGCCAATGACCTGAAATATATTTCATTTAAGAAATATATAGCATAATCCAGATTGACTTACCTATTGAAGTTTGGTTAATCCAAGGTCTTCCAAATCCTTGACAACACTCCCATGTATAGCATCCAAGGTGCTTGTATTATACGCCTAACATGTAGCACATCAAGGAAACTCAGTCTTAAAATTCAAGTAATGGAGTTAGTAACTAAAAACTGCCCCCTTGTTCCAAAAGCATACTTCAAAAATGCGTAGCACGTCAAAAGCCTCATCTGGGTTATTCCAAGAGTGGTCATGTACTATATAATATAGATGTTAATTTCAGACCAACAACTTCCAATTATAATCACTAATATAGATGTTAATTTCAGACCAACAACTTCCAATTATAAGCACTAATAAAAAAGTATCAATGGTCATATACTTAGTCAACTAGAGCTTTAGCTACATAACCCACAACACAAGGTTTTTACCTCTTGCAAAAATGGATCATAAGACAAGCTTGTAGTAAAACACAAAGAGACTCAGAGAATGGATCATATTGAGTTGTATGGATAAACTTTCAATCAATAAACATATAGCCAACAGAACAAAAAACCAAACACCAATGGGCATTGAGTCAGTGATGGCAAACTGAGCCTTTTCTTGAAGGAAGTGATTATCACAAAGTCAACTAACTAAATCAAAGGAAGGTAGAAAATGTCATCTCCTATTTTTCCAATTTCATATCAAATTAGTGGCCCATTTTAATGACACTCTAATGGAGAGTCCCATGAGTACATTTGCCAGCAGAATTATATAATCAACTGGATGTCTGATCAACTATTTACTTGTAGAATAAAAAAGGTAATATTCCAATAAGACATTTTAATTTGCGTAAAGATTCATAGTAACAATATTTGAGGACCAAAATACAGATAACCAAATATATACAAATACCAGACATAGCTATATGGCTGTAATAATTTACAGCACATGTACAAATACCAGACTACCAGTTAAGCTTAAAGATCAACCTGCAATTATAAGTTATTCTTTAAAATTATATTAGGGGTTTCTTTGTAAAACCAAAATAACATGAAGAGAGATTAACCATTTCAGATTAGGGGTTTTCTTTATCATAAATTTCATCTCTGTTTACACAAAATTTATCTTTTTAGGTTTATTACCAAAAACATACACAAACAGACATTTCTAGAGTTTGAGAACAAGGACAGTACCGATTCATTCTCTTTGTCTCTATATTAATAAGTTGACGCAGCTAGATTAGCACCAAGACTGCATCATACACGAATCAAAACAAGTTAGGACTTAAAAGAGATGATAAAACAAGGCTAAGAAAATGAAAATAGGGTTTTGAACTTATCAATTTCATATGAACTAGATCCATCTTTCTCATTCAATTACAAGAAACCTTCTTTCAAATCTACCAAATCAAAAATAGAACCCATCATCAGATTTATGAAAGCCTTATTTAAGAAAAATCCAAATAACGAAAAAATATTAGAACATCATAATAATTGAATCATAGGGGTGAGAAGGATGAGGAAATGATTTCCCCGTGGGAGCTTTACTTCTTCTTTTTTTATGATGTTAAAGCAGTAGAAACAAATATTCAAAGAGATAGGGATAGAAAGAAGGGTAGATAAAGAGAGAGGTAGGTTGTATATTGATAATCGTTTCCTCTGATTTTACTTCTCGGATGATGGTAGTGGTGGTGGCTTGAGGTGAGGGAGGAACAGAAAGAAAAACCAGAGAGGGGGGGAGGCGGAGAATACTAGGTTTTCTCTCTCTGCTTTGGAACAAATAAGTCATGAGGATATTTTGATCCACCCATTTATTATTTTATTTTTTAAGATATACCAAGGAAACAACACTATGTAAGTCTAGTTGTCTAAGTCAACACAAGTTTTAACACAACGATGCTTTGACTTTAGTCAACGTCACTAAAAAGAGTATCGTTGTGTAAGTCAGCAAAAGTATTTACACAACAACAATTAGACTTTAGTCAACGACGCTTTCGAGGTTTAGCTGTTTCGCGTTATTTAGTTTTTGTCGTTTCATTGTGTCTCTGATAGCCCATTTTACACTAGTGAGATATAAGTGAAGACGGTGATTGGCCAGAGATGGAATAGAAGAACGGTGGAGAGATGGAGCACAAGAAAGTAGCCGGTAAAAATTAATTCATAGCAATTTAGGGTTTTAAGTTTAAAAGGTTAGTTATTGGGGTGGTATAATGGTTGGGTGTAACAAGAAAGTCAAAAGTGTAGTATTTAGGAAATATGAGAAAATATATGGGTAACAAATAGGATAAGTGGGGGTGGTAATTAATAAAAGTGGCAAATAGGAAAAATAAGGGTGGCAAATAGGTGAAATCTTTCATAATGATTCCTAAAAGCAGAAAAATTAACTAGTGAAGCAAAAACATCTTGCTTATGATTTTTGCTTCTGATATCCAAATAGGCTATAAATAACATCCTCCCAATTGTAAAGGATGTTGCTGACAGGGAATGTATCAAATAGATCTCATTCAGAGCCCTACAACAGTGTCAAATCCTTATCTTCTAAATTGACATAGTAAGAAGTCTTCCCATGTGACGAGTGAACAGAAGTTTGTCTATCACGTATTTTTTTTTATGAAACTGGGTCGCATTTGATCGTACCGGATATGCAAACACATATAAATGTCCCAAAATAATAAGTATCATGATCGCTGAGCCTATTTTGTTGCTAAAAACTCTCAAATTTCTTTCTTTTCAAATCAGCCAAAATAATCGCATAAGGCAACATCTTCCAAATCAAGGAGTAGTTGTTGTTAGTGCACGTAGACTCTTCCAATTTTTCTGAAAATCCTTGTTATTAGATAGTGACTTTTTGAAAACCTATGAAAATCACTATTATTGGATGTAAACTTTAAAATCATGGATTTGGATTTTAAAGAGACTTCAACTGAAAGTAGGCTTAATAGAAATCTCTCTAGAAAAAGTGATATTTTGAGAGACTTCTCTATCGAAGAATTTCTTATTTTCATATAATGTGTAGATAGAAAATATGTGAAATTATTAAATGAAGATGATAGGACGTAACAAGGAAAAGAAAATGACATATTTTTGTATGTCCTAAAAATGTCATAAAACATATAAAAAGTTATTTACGTTGTTTTCATAAATGAAAAACTACTATTATACTAATTAGTAAAAAATTGAATTTTTTGAATTTATTTTTAGATTAAAAAATAATTTTATTCTTTGATAAGTTTTTTGTCTCTACAATAAACTATGAAAAATTCTCAACATTGACATTAGTCTTTACAAAAATCTCTTATGAAATTCCTTGACATTAGTCAAACAACAAGTTTCTTAAAATCTCCACAAATCCTAACTGACTAACCCTATATTCATGTTTCTGTCGGATAACCTTGGATGGAACCAGGATTGCTTGAATTAATAAGATTCAATTTTATCTTGGCTTTCTCCTAGATAACTAAATTTTTCATGCCATATAAAAAGTAAAAGCCCTCACAAACGAATGTCTAATAATAATGACCTCCACATGAGATTGTTTCAAATGACCTCCACATGAGATTTTTTCAATAATAAGAAGAAAAAAAGATTCGGGAACTAACCGTGTCAAGTGCCCTGAGAACACAATAGAAAACGCATATCTGCAAGTGAAAAGATAGAATTACATAACATGCACGCATAATCCATGAAACAGTACTTAGCTAGCTAACTCACAGTATTTCGAAGCTCGGGACCAAGATATTGCTAAATAGACAAGGCGATCGTGTGAGAGTCGATTCCAGATAATAATTTGAGAGAAGAAACGTCTCCGAACAAACGCTCGATACAATCTTTCTGAAACATCGAATAACAAAAGGCCCAATGAGGTTCAAGTGGGATGTTCTTCTCGGCAATCTTGAGCTTCTCCATCTCTCTTAAAAAAATTCCTCCCAGTTTAAGTTCTTCCATTTCTATAGTATTTTGTTGCTCTGCAATCTATTGCTTTGGATATGGAGAAGATTGATCTGGAGTTGGCGTTTGGATTTTGTTGACTTTGGGTTTAAAATATAGCAGATTACTAAGAGGGAATTACGGATCTAGAGGAATTGTTTAACATTACCATTGTCAGTGAGAACCTTTTTACATGCAATGCCCTTAATGTCTTGCAGTCTTGCTACTAGTATTTACTTATAAACTATGGTAAAAAAAAATGATTTGGTATCACAGGGTGTTTGGATACCGAAGCAAGAATCAATCCAACAAGTTTGAAGCAAAAAAAAATTGCGAAAAATAATTACTTCCTTCATTCCTTTTTAATAGGCTGGTTTTATATTTAGAGAAATTTAAAGAAATTAAGAGAACTAATCATTGAAAGTGGCCCTCCTTGTCAATAAAATAAGTGAAGTGAAATTGTCCCCATGACACTTGTGAGCATAAGAACTAAAGTGAAATGGTCCACATTACACTTATCATCAAAAGAAGTTAAAAGAAAAATGGTCCCAGAAAATTAAAGTAACATTTGACTTTCACAATTAGGAAATCAGCTTATTTTTTTTTGAACATTTATCTATAAAAACCATACTATTAAAAAGGAATGGAGGGAGTAATCCTTTTTTCCTTTTAGAAGCATTCTGAAATTGTATATTCAAATTAACTTCTGATTTATTTTTATTTTTGGGTTTTTGGAGTCGAATAATATATAATCTATTATCAATAATAGTTAAATCAAGAGAAATCCGGAAGCTAGAAAGTCCGACGATGGAGAGAGAAAGTCCGGCGACGGATACAAGAAGAGATATTTTGATATCAAGGAAGATTGGAGAATTGCATAATCTTTCACAGAGGGTTGGATCAGTGAAGCCAACAGGAGAAGCTAGAAAGAAAATTATTCAGATCGAGAGGAAGACTTTTGATTTCTCGATTGAAAAGGAGGAAGGAGATGGTGAAGATTTCTGAGAAGGGGAGTAGGGGATCTAAATCTTGGTTGTTGTTTTCATTAGATAGGTAGAAGGAACTCTTAAGGTGATTGTGAAGAGTAAAACCAAGAAAAAAAGTTGGGAAACAGAGAATGATGGAAATCATTATGAGATAAAGAATCTACAAAATAATCAGGGAGCTTAAATTAGGGTTTCTAGATATAAGAAAGGAGCTGAAAAATCTTATTATTTATGTATACCAAGAGGGAATCATGAAGGGTGCTGGATGATTTTTGCAGAAGATCTGGACTTGGAAAGGAATAGCTTCAAAGATGCATATTATCAACAGATACCTACGGCTGATGACTTCCCCACGAAATCAACCAACTATCAAAAATAGATTGTTGAGGTTAGGTTTGGTAGAAATATCAAAGAAGATGAGTTGGAATCGGGTAGCTCAAATGGTGAAGAAAATTCTTGGAGTACACAGATATGTTAAAATTGAATATCTAGCTCCTAAGAAAGCGTTGATACATCTGGAGGAAGATGAATGGGTGAAAATATGGAGGCCATTAAAATGGTATACTGGAGATATTTCCATTAGATTATCAACTTGGTCAGGGGATTTGGTGAGCCAGTTGGGAATGAAGACTCAGGAAGAGATAACCCAACAAAAGAAGACGGAGACAAGTAGGGAGAATAAATCTGAAGAGATGTTACCAATGGAATTTGTGATTCCAGTTGAGAAAACTCTAAATGCAACATTGGATGAAGATAAGGGGATTTCCAAAGGAACTTTGGAGTGTGGAGGCATTGATGAAAATTGGCAATGAAATTTCATCAGGAAAATTCTCTTCAATATCAGTGGATGCATTAAGGGCTAAAAATTATCACTTTACAAGGATTGAAATATCCGGTAATCTGAATCAAATTCCGACGGTGTTGGTATCGAAAATTGACGGAAGGAAGGTGGTGATGACTATTGAATGGGATCCATAATATGTACCGAAAATCATGCTATCAGATCAAGAATACAGCTGCGAGGTTACGTTGTTTCTGGAAAGAATTCAAAATTTGGAAATTTCAAATACGAAACTTTCGGAGGGAGATTTCACTAAAGAAAAAGGTGAAAGAGGTGACAAAGCAACGGACGTGGCAGCTGAAGATGATGTGGTGCGTCTGTCAGATGATGAGGTGGAAGGTGGAAAATGGAAAATGGGTTTTCATACCTGGATCAAGAATTAACAATCCGACCCAGCTTTGCTCAAACGGTATAATTTCAAATTCAAAATATGTACCGTTAGATACTGTTTATGGTAGTGAAGAAGAGGGAGAGAAGTCAGGAGATGGTGAAGAAGAAGGAGAGATTCACATCCATTTAGATAGACAATTTTTGACAGAAATTAATTTCTTATCGGAGATTGAGAACCAAATTGTGAAGAATTTATGTGATATTCTAAATGAAAAATTGGATAATATGGATCTGATTGATGATACAGTGAATTTAATTTTGAATAATTATAGAAATCATGGAGGAGATCTCGAAGCTGATGTGAACAAGATGAAGGCTTTTATTCTTAAACAAGTGTTGAGGTGTAGGGATAGATTCAGAAAAGATAATCCAAGGAGTGAGAATAGAGAAGAAGACATTTCTAAATCTTTTTCTAAAGAAAGATTGGAGGAGAACAATGATGAAGAGGGTGTAGATCAGAGTTCTAATGTTATAGAGAAGATGTGTGAAGATGGAAATGGTGTTGATGAATTTTAAAATAATTAATTGGAATATTAGAGGGTTAAATTCTTATGACAAGATGGTTCATTTGAAGAATTTAATTGAAGATCAAAGGTGTGCGATTTGCATGGTGCAGGAAACAAAAATGATGAAAATAACTAATTGGTTTGGTAGGAAATTATGGTATGATGAGGATTTTGATTGTCTATATATTCCTTCTGTGGGTAGTAGTGGAGGTCTTCTAAGCATTTGGGATACTTCTAAATTTGGCAAAGAGGATGTGAGATTGGGATATAATACAATTGCTATGGTGTTTGTGAATAAAACAGATGGCCTCAAATGGGCAGTGGTGAATGTTTATTCACCATGTGAGTATAATGATAGAGCTTTATTTTGGAGGGATATGGAAGAAATAAGACATTGGTGGAACTACACCAAATTCCTCAGTTAGTAACATACCTGAGCCGTTACTAAAACGGGTTGTAACGGCTCATGGCGGTTACAAAACGGGGCGTTACATTTTTTTGGTAACGGCAATGTAGCCGTTACGAATTTGGTTGTAACGGCCCTTAGTAAAAGGTGTGGGCCGTTACGAACCCGCCACGTGGTAACAACTGAGGGCCGTTATTAATATTTTCGTAACAAGGACGTCGTAATATCTTAGAGCCGTTACTACGTGGCAGGTTAGTAACAGGCCGGAGCCGTTACTACGTGGAAAATTCAAACGGCTTCCAGTCGTTACGAATTTTTTCGTAACAGCAAAAAAATTGCCAGTCAACCTTGACCTGGTCAAAATTGGTCAGGTCAAGCCTGACTGGCAGTTCATTTTCTGCCGGAAATTAGCCGGAATTCTAAATTCAATACCTGCATACATTCATCATCCACACTCAACAACAATTTCTTCAATCTATTCATATCAGATTTATATTACAAAAGAACTGAAATTTCTTCAAGTACCAAACTTTTTTTTTTTTTGTGAAGTATAAAATTTCTAAAGGAATACATGGAAGGTTCCAAATTTCTAAGGGAACACATAGAAATTTACTAACTGCCTACAAAACTTACAAATCTTAGATGCTTTGTTCTCCACAAATTATAAGCAATCTCAGTAAATGTACTTTCAGCTGGAAAAGTCCATAAGCTTCATAAGTTGGAACTATCTTTGGTCCTGCAACCAACCAAAGATAATAACTCTCTCACCATAAATGAGTACACAATTGTAAGAAATAGAAAATAAATCAAGTATACAAGTGAAGTACTTACCTGGTAATCTAAAAGGTACACAAGTTGATGCCAACCCCACTGCAGTTCACTTCCCACCAGCGCACGCCTTGAGAGCATCATCCCACCGCTGCAGTTTTTTGTACCCTAAGTGTCTCCATGAATCAAATAAAATCCACAAAATGAGTACTAAAACTACAATTAAGTCCTTACCAGGTAATCTAGAAGGTACACAATTTGCTTTCTCTTGTTACTGTTTTTATATCAAATCAGAAACACTTTTGCCTCAACTGCTCCAACCATGCTATAATCATAAACAGAAAGGCAGCATTAAGTAAATGTGGAATTACATGTCGAGGAGACTAACCAAGAATAGCAATCAAAGACGAAAAGATATGTTCAAACCTAAAATGGCACAAAATAAAAAGGAAATCATTGCAATACGAGGTTACTTATAAGAGTGCGTGAGGGAGGAGAAATTGTTGGGCATTGCTGATACTCCAAATCCATCCAGTCAAATAAAAAATCAAACTGAAAACCTTCAAGAAAACAAAAATCACTTTAGAATTTGTGAGCCAGCACAAATAAAAAGGAAAAGAATATGACTAAAGTCTAAACTGACACATAATATTCTGCAAAGTAAAATCAAAACATTTCAATGACCCTAACTTCAGCATCACATAATCAAGCCAAGTATTAACCAATTATTTAAGTCTTGACCTGCCTCGATTGGCCCAGCGTTTCTCCATAAATTATGCATGATGAGGAGCTGAAAGGTAGCTCTTTTCAGCAGTCTGAATAACTTGGTGGATCCCTTGGGAAAATTCTAGGAGAACCTTCTTGGCTCTTCTTAGGAAGGCTGGAGGAAGCATGTCATTTACCACTGCTTGGGAAACAAAAAGAGAGCGGACATCAACTGCATCTAATATGTCTACCACTAGGTCATCGGCAGCCTCAAGAAGCATAACAAATCCTTGACTGATATGCACTAAGCTGATTACATCTGCGTAGAGAGCTGATAGCAGAACTGAAGCCATCTGCATAGACAGCAAAGTAAAGGGGTCAGAAACGTTCACGATTACATAGAAGTACAAAACAGAAAACTTCATAGTAACAGCTCACGAATCTCCAGTTCACAAGGTCTTCATGTATGTATCACAGTATCAGGAGTTTCCTACACATATATCAACTTTTTATCCGTTATTTTCTCATAGAATGTGCTTTGTAACAGCCAACAATTGCATATATAGGCTCATATAACAAAGGCTAGGAGGCTTGGTACTCGAGTACAACCATTTTCAGTGGTAAAATAACCAGATGCGAAACTAATCACTAATCAAAAGCCTCCGTAGGTGTCTTCAAACCATTCTCAGAGAATGTAGGCAACAAACATATATATATACAAACAATCTTGCACAAAGCATCACACCCCTGCTAAATAGACACCAGTTGAGCAACCATAGATACAGTTACAATCCTAAAGATCTGAGTTTGTAAGCACATATTTGTGATTGAGGTCCTAACTCACCTGTATGGTTAAACATAACTCCAAAGCTGAATGGATTGGGTTTATGCATACTCCATGTAAATTGGATATCCCAGCTGACAAATTATGAACCGTTGTATAAGGTCAACACTTCCTAGATTTAAAAGACAATCATCTCTAATCATATGTTTCTTGATCAATTGTCAATCTTATAACAACTTAAGTTAAAACATCCAACACACTGGACATTAAAGCACAGACTCAGCAAAAATACAAGCTCTTTGAAATCTCACCTACTACAGCATATCCATGGTATCATACAAGCCACACGGTAGTTGTTATTACATGCCCTGCTTCAGCACCAACAATATCAATTAGACTATCAACTTGTGCAGTAATCGAAGGAAAAACATAAACTTCTCCAATATCTAACATGTAAATTTCCATCAACATAACCCAAAATTGAGCATTCATTCGTTCATTATTTAACAAAAACACACAGGCATTAAACTTAAGGGTAATTTAAATCGAAAACCCAAAACAAACCTGATTATCCCATGACGTAGCAACAAGATAGTTGTCTTTAGGACTAAAACATAGACTGGATATAGAATCTGTAGGTGGTTGAACAACCTACAAAATCAAAACATCAAACACACAGTATCAGACTTCACCATCCTCCATACATACAACCAAAACAATAACAATACAAAGGATTATCAGAAAATAAATTACCTCATGATTTGTCAGGGTTTTGATTGGTAAGTCCATCGATGCCAAAAATTGTGTTAACCTCTGCTTCAGAATGTACTCAACCCCCTACAGAACCACCTCCCCTCAAGCTGCTGCAACTCCACCAGAGAACACCAAACCTCAAATACCAACACTACCACCAGCCACACTAAAACAAAGAAGAAAAAAAACAGATCATTAAGTACCTAGATCCACATATCTAAACCCCAAATCAGCAGGAAAAAATAAAAATAAATAAAAAACCCTAAATTACGAAATTGAAATTAGAGGATGCAATAATATTTGAACACTTTGGAAGTAAGTATCAGCATCATTCTCATCACAAACCTGAAAAATTAAACAAACCAAATCAGAAGAACCAAATTTAATGAGAAAGGAATCTTTTTAGGGTTAACATAAATTGAGTGAATTCATAAATATTAATACCTATTTACTTCAATGGATCAATCCGATTACAAACCTGAACAATCTGATTACAGATTTGTTTTACTGGGTTTCTAGGGTTTATCTTTCTCTTTCAGGTGAACATGTTTTGAAACCTTAATACAGATCTAAAAAATGATGAACAAACAAGATATTTCTTGAGAATAATCGTGAGAATCGTGATTTCGGTTCACTCTTAATACAAATCTATGCTTTTCTTGGTTAATAGTTCTAGGGTTTATGTGATTTCAATTTAGGGTTTGAAGAGAAGAGAGGCAGAGCAGAAAAGAGAGAGAAATAAAATGAGAAATGAAAAAAAAAACGATTCATCTGCATCTAGTATATCATGCATGTGAATGGCACAGGAAGGGGAGGAAATATCCTCTATCATTACCCATATTGGGCTGAAAAATAATGCTACGTATGTGAATGGCACACGCACATACTCAAGGTGTTACGATCCAGGTGTGACCAAGCGTGTGACTCGCATGCCTATAAAAATATTCATAACGGCTTAGCCCTGTTACGAATTTGAAAAATATTAGTAACAGCTTATGCCTGTTACGATTTTTTTGTAACGTCCATTTGTAATGGGAATTTTGTAACGGCCACAAAGCCGTTATGAATTCCTGTTACGAATCTAGGAATTTGGTATAGTGTGGGGAAGGCCTATTTGTTTTGATGGTGATATGAATGTTGTGAGATCAGATGCAGAAAGAAATAGAGGAGATGGTGATAGTAGGAACAATAACTTCCTGAATGATTTCATTTATAGTAAGGAGCTGATGGATCTTCCCTTGCTTGGTGGAGCATATACTTGGTCTGATATGCAAAGAGATCCTCTCTTGTGCAGATTAGACAAATTTATTTTCAGCATTTATTTGGATGAGGTAATTCCTAACTCAATTCAAATTGCTTTAGCTAGGATTACTTCTAATCACAAGCCCATTCTTATTGTGATTAAACCTAGAACTTCTAGTAAACCTTATTATAAGTTTGAAAATCATTGGATTTTTCACAAGGATTTTGTGAAAAAGATAGAGATTTGGTGGAGAACTATGGAATTTCATGGTGGTGCTAGTTTTGTTTTCTTCAATAAGCTATAAAACTTAAAAAAAAATCTTAAAACGTGGAGCATCCAAGAATTTGGGTATGTGACTAAGGATAAGAATGATTTAACTCTAAAAATTGGTTCTCTAGATCAGGAGGAGGAAAATGGGAGGTTAACTGATTTGTGGTGGGAAGAGAGATTGGACAATGCTTTGAAACTTAATTCAATTTCTTTGTTGGAAGCCAAGAAGTGGTATTCAAGGGAAAAACAAAATCATTTTAAATGGGGTGACTCAAATACTTCATATTTTCATAAGATAGCTAATTCTAGAAGGAGGAGAAACACTATAGCGAAGCTAGAGATTGATGGAGTTGATTGATTTGATCAAGGTGTGATAAAGGAGGAAATGAGGAATTATTTTGTTTCACTTTTTACTGAACAGGATGATGTTGCTTTTATAATGAACAACTTGCATTTTCCAGTAATTGAAGAGGAGTTAAAGGAGTGGATGGAAAGAGACTTTAGTGAGGAGGAGGTTTATGATGTGATTAAGCATATGGGCACAAATAAGTCACCTAGTCCAGATGGGTTCTCTATAGAATTTTACAAGAAATGTTGGCACATCATAAAGAAGGATTCCATGAAGATGATGGTGGAGTTCCATATTTATGGCAGTTTGGATTGGAGGTTAAATTGCTCCTTTCTGACATTAATACCTAAGAAGGAGGATACTTGTTCACCTAGAGATTTCAGGACATTAAGTTTATTGGGAAGTGCATATAAGATTTTGTCTAAGGTGTTGTCTAACAGATTAAAAGTAGCAATGCCTGTTTTAGTCTCTGAATTTTAGGGAGCATTCATTAAAGAGAAGCATATTCTGGATGGTGTTTTGGTGGCAGGTGAATGCATTGACAATAGGTTGAAGTCTAAAATTCCTGGAACTTTGTGCAAGATTGATATGGAAAAGGATTTTGACAATGTTAAATGGAAAGCTCTTTTTTGTATTCTTAAGAAGCATGGCTTTGGTGACAAATGGATTTCTTGGTTGGAATGGTGTGTTACTTCTACTAATATATTTGTTTTGGTTAATGGCAGTACAAGTGAAAAGTTTAAACCTACAAAAGGTCTAAGACAATGAGATGCAATGTCTCCATTTCTCTTTCTTTTAGTGGTGGAGGTTTTATCTAAACTTCTGGAAGATGCAGTGCAAAGAAATCCGATTCATGGATTTGTGGTAGCTGAGAATGGTATTCAAATTTCTCATTTGCAATATGCTAATGATACTTTGATTTTCTTAAATGTTGATGCAGTTGAAGTTAGGAGATTTCTTCTTATCTTGTCTACTTTTGAGATGCTAAATGGGATGAGATTAAACTTAGATAAAATCTCCATGATCAGTGTGGGTGCTGATGATTATATCACTGAGTTGGTTATGGAGCTTGGTTGTAAGGTAAAAGTTTTTCCAATTAAGTACCTGGGACTTCCTTTAGGAGTTACATCAAGGAGTATTGCAATTTGGGATGATGTGATTTAAAGAATAGAGGAGAAATTGCTTAAGTGTAAGAGGAAATTTCTGAACAAAGATGGGAGATTAATACTTCTTAAAAGCTGTCTCTCCAGTTTGCCTTTATACTACTTGTCTCTGATTCATTTCCCTGCAGCTGTGGAGTTGAAGCTAACTAGAATCATAAGGAATTTCTTATGGGATTCTGCTGAAGACAAGAGAAAGATGTGTTCGGTCTCATGGAGGAAGATTTGCACTCCTATGAACATGGGTGGTATGGGTGTGAAGAATTTGAAACCCATAAACTTAGCTCTTTTGTCTAAGTGGAACTAGAGGTACACCAAGGAGAATGAAGCTTTTTGGAGAAGGATAGTTCAGGAGAAATTCAAAGGAAACAAGGATTTGTACTTACATGTGGATGGAAATTCACCACAGGAAAGGAGTTTTTGGAAAAACATCTTAAAAACAAGTCATTTGGTTGAAAATAATTGTTTATTTCAGGTGAAGAATGGGAGAGCAACAACATTTTGGTATGACAAATGGTGTACCAATGGTATTCTCAAAGAAAGATTTACAGCTTCCTTTAAAGCCTGTAAAAACAAGAATGCTTCAATTGCTGAAATGGTGGTTAATGGAAAGCTTGTGTGTAATACTAGAAGGGCTATGAATGGTGCTGAGCAACTGCAATGGGATAGCCTGTGTAATGAACTAGGGAATGTTCCATATTTTGATGAAGAAGTGGATGAAATTTCTTATGAAGGAGACTTTAGTGTAAAGAATATTTATGAGCAGCAGTTGGAGGAAGCTGAAAACTTCACTTTTCTGAAGTTTTTATGGAAAAAGAATGTTCCAGCCAAGGTCAGTTTCTTACTATGGGCTTATATGCATAATTCTATACCTACTCTAGCTATGCTTAGACATAGGGGTGTTGACGTTGCATCAGATAGATGTCATTTCTGTCAGAATGAGGTGGAGGAAGCTAATCATATTTTTGTGACTTGTAAGTATTCTCATGAGGTATGGATGCACTTCTTGAAGGCTTTCAAAGTACAATGGGTAATGCCTGATACTCTTAAGAGTCCATTTGAGATTTGGAGCCAGCGTAATCTCAGAGGTATATGTAGGGATGTCTGTGAGAAGATACATTATGTTATCATTTGGCATCTATGGAAACAAAGAAATGATAGGGCATTTGGTGCTAGACACTAGACTGTGTCGGAATTAGTTTTGTTAATCAAGCAAGATATTGTTCTTTGGCTTCATGAGAAGATTACTTTTAGACATGTTTCTGTATGGTCTATTTTATTTAATTGGGAAACGGCTCTACACTCATGACATAAGTGTTGGAATTCTTCCCTGGGTTGTACATATTTTCTTGTTAATATAACCTTTTTTTTTCAAAAAAAAAAATAGTTAACTTTTTTTGTTTATTGTGAACTTTTTTTTTTTTTTTTGATAATAGTGCAAACACAAACGATGGCTTGACAAGCATAGTAGCACTCGGAATAGGAAACCAAGAGTACCTTCCTTTTATGGGTCTTTCCTATAAATACAAGTTTTCTCTTTTGATTTAGAGTTGGGAAACCAACCAAAAGCCTAAGCACTTAAACTGAACCAAAATCATCCTCATGGAGAACCTTCCCACAGATATCATAGAAGACATATTCTCTCGCGTACCAGTTGTACCCACCTTATTACAAAGCAAACGCGTATCCAGAACTTGGAGAGAGCTTCTCAGTAATTATAAAATTCGTTTGCTATTCTCATATGAATCAGAAGGAAAAATACAACTGTACCATGGAGATCAGGACGAAGTAACTCTTGAGGCATACGACTCCAACATAACACTTACGAAGTTTGACCATGGAGAATACAGTTTGGATGATGGTAATGACATGGTTGGTTCATGCAACGGTTTGGTTTGTCTTCACTCTGGTATTTGTAATCCCGTAACAGGAGAATTCCTTCGATTCCCAGTTAGAAAACCAATATTTCAAAGGTTGCGAGGAATTGGATTTGGATACCTTCCTTCCACGAATGAGTATAAAGTTGTCAGACTTGGGTTCTCAGAACAAAGGCGGCAGGGACTTGTTCAGGTATATACTCTTGGCTCTCAATCTGGGTGGAGAATAAAAGAAGATATCGATTACGAATTATCTACACCAGGCATATTTGCTAATGGAGCAATTCATTGGATGTGCAACAGAGGTGAAAAAGGCCGAAGCCAACAATATAAGATTTTCGCGTTCGATCTGGCGGATGAAGCTTTCAAGGAGTTCGCATTACCAACTATTTACAATCCTTATCCTTGGCTAAATGGAAATGCTGAACTCATGTTGCTGGGGGATTACTTGTGTGTTATCAACCCCAGACACGGTGATGAAGTCTTAGATATATGGGCATTTAAGAAAAGCACAATGTGGCCAACAGTAACATACAAAAATAAATACTACAACGAGAATTGGAGTTGGACTAAAGAGTTCAGTATAACAATCAGACAAGAGATGGTATACAGGCCATGCGCAATTACAAAGAGCAATGAAGTCCTATTACGGAAACATAACCAGCTATACTGCTATAACGCTAGTACATCAACTTTAACCAAGTCTTGGGATGGCGGTCATAAGGGTTCTTCGTTCCTTCAGGTGATTCCTCACATAAATACCCGTGTTTCATTGAAAGATTTAGGAGAACGCTCTGGTATTTGATGAGAGTGTAAAAGATAGCAGGGGTTAAGACCCTAGTTAGTAATTCTCCGAATCATTCCCGAATGATTCCCGAACGTATCCGAACTAACCGAATCCGAATGATACTTCCGAACTATTTGAACTTCGAACCTAGTTCCCGGATTATATGGACCTCACGAATGATTCACGAACGTATCCGAACTAACCGAATCCGAATGATATTTCCGAACTAGAACTTCGAACCTAGTTCGCACCCAACCTCGCTCTCCCATAAGTAATTTTCTGATCAGAGTTTTGTTGCTTGGTTTTTGTTTGATTTTGAATATATTTTATATTTAAATACAATTATTCAGTTAAATTTTTTATTGATAGTTGTTTAACCAATGTTTTATGTGTTAATTTTTGTTTAAAAATCTATAAACTCGTTTTATAATACATTTATGCGATTAAACTGTTTACTTCTTGTTAAATAATCACGCTAAAATGTTTTTTTCATCTTATAAATCATATACAAATAAAATTAGTCTCGTAATAAGATCATAATACTTATCAATTTATCATTTATGTAATCCGAATTTTAAGTGCCGAACTCACATTTATAAAACGAATATACACGTACGTATGCCGTTCCGAACTAATGTCCGAACAACGAACCGTTGACCGGATTTTTGACCGAATCCGACCTATCCGAATCCGTATAATTCTCGTACGTATGCCGTCCCGAACTACTACTCGTACCCCGAATTGCTAACTAGGGTTAAGACAACATTGAAGCTGCAAAGTTAGATCATTGGTCCAAGAACAAATATTTTCTTAATTATCTAAGAGCATCTCCAAGAGAGGATGGATCTATTTATTTTTAGTGACACATAGGATTTTAGACCCCCGTTTGGCATAAATTCATCTCCAAAAGTAGGGTGCTAAAAGTTAGATTTGACCAATTACTAAATATGAAGGTGTTCAAGAAAGTGTTATCTACACCTCCGGTTGCACCTCCACGTCATGTTTTTAACCAATTTTCTTTTAATTCTAAGAGTTAAATTTCTCACTGTTGGAAATAGTTTTTTAGATATGAGGTCCTATATTTACTCTATGTATAGACCCCATAAATAAAAGGGCTAAATAAAAAATCTACGTAAGGTGTTTGAAATTCTTTTTTCAATTGCGCTAGGAACAAGTCAACCGTCCAATCTCGGCCGCTTAACTTGAGGGGGAGTATCGAGTAACATCCGTGTTACGGAAACATTGGGTCTTGCAAGTCAAGTAAACTGAGTACCTAGATTGTCTGTGAAGAAAAGTCTATACATGGAAGTACCTAGAATTGTCTGTCAAGAAAAGTCTATTGTGTTGAGGTTTTCTCTTTTGTTTTTCTCGAAGTTGAGAAACCAAGCAAAAACCTGCTGATTACTGAACCAAAACCATCGCCATGGAGAACCTGCCCACAGATATCATAGAAGACATATTTTCTTGGGTACCCGTTGCACCAACCTTATTAGAATGCAAACGCGTATCTAAAACTTGGAGAGAGCTCCTCAAAAAGTATAAAACTGGTGTGCTATTCGCATACAAATCAGAAGGGAAAATACAACTGTTCTACGGAGATCAGGATGAAGTAACTTTTGAGACATACTGCTCCAACAAAACACTTGCAAGGTTTGAGCATGTAAAATTAAAATACAGTTATTATGATGATAAATACATGGTTGGTTCATGCAACGGTTTGGTTTGTCTTCGCTCTGGTATTTGTAATCCCGTAACCGGAGAATTCCTTAGTTTCTCAGACACACGACCAATATTTAATTTGTCGCGAGGAATTGGATTCGGATACCTTCCTTCCACCAATGAATACAAAGTTGTCGGTATTAACTTCTCTGCCGGAATGCGGCAGGGACATGTCCAGGTGTATACTCTTGGCTCTCAATCTGGGTGGAGAATGAAAAAAGATACTATCAATTATGATTTGGATATGCCAGGCATCTTTGCTAATGGAGCAATTCATTGGATGTGCAACACAGCTGAAAACGGCCGCGGCCAACAATACAAGATTTCCGCATTCGATCTGGCGGATGAGAAATTCAAGGACGTCCCAACACCAACTTTATATTATCCTTATCCTTGGCAAAATGAGTATACTGAGCTCATGTTGTTGGGGGTAACTTGTGTCTTAGTCACCACATGCGCACTCATAAAATGATAGATATATGGGCATTTAGAAGAAACACAGCAAGTATATCGTCGTCTACACCAAAATGCGGAGATTACTACGACAAAAATTGGAGTTGGACTGTAGAGTTCAGAATCCCAGAGAATATATCAAGGCCATTCGCAATTACAGAAAAGAATGAAGTTCTAACATGGCGACATCACCAACAACTATACTGCTATAATGCTGATACATTAATTATAACCAAGTCTTGGGATGGAGGAGAAAAGGGTACTTCATGCCTTCAAGCTATTCCTCACATCAACACCCTTGTTTCTTTAAAAGATTTAGGAGAATGTCTCGCAACTACGGTGATGAGAGCGTAAAAGATTGCAGGGTTTAAGACAGCATTGAAGCTGCAAAGTTAGCTCATTGGTCCAACAACAAACTTTTCTTAATTATCTAATAACATTGAAATATTTTTTTTTTTTTTTTTCAATTGTGATTACTTCTTTACGTTAATCTTTTTATAGACCCTTTTAGTCGAATTTTTTTTTTTTCCTGGGAATCGGAAACCAACGTTAGCACAGAAAAGGAAAAGTCTCCCCAAAATTGAAAATAGGTGCCTAGGCTCTGCACCCTGCATCTTTGCCTCTATGAATGAAATTACATTTTACAAATCTTTGTTTTGAGTGCTCTCGAGTCTTGGATACCTTGACAGGTCTCTTACCTTTGCATTCCTCATTGGGGAAAGGTAAGTTGGATCATATGCGCAGCTGCTTCTCATTTGTCTGTTTGTTTGACGGAGTTCACAACAAGTCTCTATTGTTGCATGTTTAGCAGCATCAAGCCAGACAAAATCATCATATATGCATGTTGATTCCATAACATAAAAGTAGGAATTGCTAGAGGTACCTTGTGAAAAAGACTTATCCCGCCCGTGGGATAATTCATTCCAGTTATTTTAGATAGAAATTCTATTCAAGTAAGCAAATATGACATCGTCGTCACAAGGGCCTATTCAATGCGTATTGTAGTCTATAAGGGGATCATGTCATAACCGTCGAGGTTACATGACACTGTTTCTGACTGCCTATTAACCGACATGTCAACTGCAGATTCCGGCACTTGAGTTATTTGGTTTTTTTTTTTTTTTTTTAGTCCAACATTCCTACGTAAGTTTGGTTTCCCTTTTGTTAGTTTGGTTTCCCTTTTGTTAGAGCAAGTCTTATGGTGGAATACATCCATCTTCCACGCCACCTCAGTACTTGGAACTGTGGATGGAAGCGCAAGTGTAATGGTGGAATAGTAGAAACGCTATTGAGAATGGCGTTTTAATGGAGCTAAATCTACAGTAAAAAAACGTCATTCTTAATTGAGCTAAATCTACAGCAAAAACGTCATTCTTAATGGAGCTTTTTTCTCAGCCGTTAGATTCTCAACAACTCAGTTTAAATCTACGAATAAAAAAAAACGTTATTCTTAATAGCGTTTTTTGTCTTTTAGCCCTATTCTTATTGGCGTTTTACGCTATTCTTATTGGCGTTTTAGATGGATTCCACGGACCCTTCCACCAAACCATGGAACCTTGCTTGGATTTTATGTGGAAAACCCCAACTTGGAAGCCACTAGACTTGACATTCCATGAATTTTCCACACTTGGAATAGGTTGGATTCCACCATAAGACTTGCTCTTAGTCGGGCGTGATTACGTCTATAAATACAAGTTTTCTATTTTGTTTTTCTCAAAGTTAAGAAACCAAGCAAAAACCTGCTCAAGTACTTCAACTGAACCAAAATCATCGTCATGGAGAACCTTCCCACAGATATCATAGAAGACATATTTTCTCGCTTACCCGTTGAACCAACATTATTCCGATGCAAGTGCGTATGCAAAAATTGGAGAGAGCTCCTCAGAAATTATAAAACTGGTGTGCTGTTCGCATATAAATCAGAAGGAAAAATACAACTATACTATGCAGATCAAGATGAAGTAACTCCTGAGTCATACTACTCCAACAAAACACTTAAGAAGTTTGAGCATGTAAAATACAGTTGCGCTTATGTTAATTACATGGTTGGTTCATGCAACGGTTTGGTTTGTCTTTGCTCTGGTATTTGTAATCCGGTAACCGGAGAATTCCTTCGTTTTTCAGACAGAATACGAATATTTAGAGCGTACCCGCAAGGAATTGGATTTGGACACCTTTCTTCCACCAATGAGTATAAAGTTGTCAGAACTGGGTTCTCAAACCGAAGGCGGCAGGGTCCGCAGGGACATGTTGAGGTATATACTCTTGGCTCTCAATCTGGGTGGAGAAGGAAAAAAAATATCCCTTACAGATTCTCTAGTCCAGGCATCTTTGTTAATGGAGCAATTCATTGGATGTGCGAAACAGCTGAAAACCAATATAAGATTTCCGCATTCGATCTGGCGGATGAGAAATTCCCATTACCAACTTTATACAATCCTTCTTTTCCTTGGCGAAATGATTATGCTGAACTCGTGTTGTTGGGGGGGGTAAATTGTGTTTTATTCATTACAGACACTATGAAGAAATTATAGATATATGGGCATTTAAAAAGAACACAGCAAGTATATGGCCGCCCACAGTAGAAGGCGGAAAATATTACGACGATAACTGGAGTTGGACTAGAGGTTTCAGGCTCCCAGGTACGTTATTATCTAGGCCATTGGCAATTACAAAAAGCAATGAAGTTCTAAAACGGGGACATCTGCAGCAACTATACTGCTATAATGCTAATACTAATACATCAACTACAACCAAGTCTTGGAATACTTCATGCCTTCAGGCGATTCCTCACATAAACACCCGTGTTTCATTAAAAGATTTAGGAGAACGCTCTGGTAACCATAGTGATGAGAAAGATTGCGGGGTTTAAGACAACATTGAAGCTGCAAGGTTAGCTCGTTGGTACAAGAACAAATATTTTCTTAATTAAATATGTTTATTATCTAATATCAGTGAATTTCAAATTTTGTTTTTTCAAATGTGCATAGTTCCAAAATTAATGAACTGGGATTTTCGTATTACCATAGACCGCATGATAATTCATAATCTAGTATCTTTACGACGTTATCGTCCTTACAAGAACAGCCTAAGCTACGATAAATCTTGGACTACTTCAGCAAGCCAGTTCGCTTCCAAACCGATCATTAACTCATATATATAATGTGATAATAAGCAAACTTAAAAACCCCAGCATTTCCTAATATTATCTTGTTTTTCAATCATCATTTACATGCAAGAGATAGAAAATTAAGCAAAACAACCCGAATTGAGTTTTAAAATATCTCATTTCTTTTCTCTTATGCAACGCTGAAGGAAGTTGCTGCGTTTTCAACGAACTTCTTCACACCTTTGAACCATCTCTTGTCACCAGCTTGTGCCTTGCAAATGTAGAGCTTCCCGTTTGAGACGGTTGCAGTAATAAGTTGATGTTTACCTCCTTCATCTCCGTCTGCTGTCCTTGTCAGGACTTCCAAGTAGTAATATGTTTTTCCGTCAATCTTTGGTGATGATGCCTCCAATAGATTTGCTGTTGCCACGGCGCCGGTGTCAAATCCACCCTAAAACAGACAAATATAACTGCCTCAGAATCATTCTTGCTAATGCAAAGACATGAAAGCTAATGGACAAGGATTTATTCAGCTAATACAAGACATTTTATATACCTCGGAATCGGTCTTGCCGAAGTAAGATTGCTTTCCTAGAAGATAATCCACCTGAAAAAAGATATCCACATAAGGGTTACAAACTTACATAAAATTACAGAAGAGACTTCCAGATTGCATTTCATCATTGAATATATATACCTTTGAGAGGAAATCTTCAGGTGCACCGTAGTCGGTGATGGAACTTTTGTCGGTAGGGGTGATCATGACTGAAAGGTTGCTGGTGACATCAAAGTTGTCCTCGTATCTCAAAACCTGTCCGGGGAACTCTACTTCTTTGCTAGGGTTCCATTTTGCTGGTAGCTCTAACTTGAAACCATCTCCTACGTATGTCTTGAACTCAGTGGTCTTTGGCTTGCCAAAAACATTGGCTGCAAGAGTTAATCAAGTAAACAACCATTAGGAGGTTCATGACTTGACTTAATTTAGCCATATTGCAATAATTCTGAATTAGCTAGTTATAACACAAACAGCAATGCATTGAAGACTGAATTATATTGAATTACCGGATTCTCCGTAAGCAGCATCAGCTGGTGAGACCTTAGATCCAACAGCTGCGGCTCCAATAAGAACCGTAAGAGCAAACCTTCTGGAGACGGAAACGGCATTGCTCTCCTCCTCTACAGAGTTTTTCTGGGTTGCCCGGATGACGAGCTGGGTTGAAGTAGGCTTGATGTTTGCTACCTGGCGGTATGACTTAGATCTAGTGGTGGCAGTAGAGAGTGCATGGTGGTGAAGGAAACATTGAGTGGAGGCCATTGATTAATGATGATCACAGTCTGTCTGTGTCTTTCACTACTTCTTTCTCTCTGGAAAACTAATCTGTGTTGTAAAAAGAAATGGTGGTTTGTATTGGAGGAGTTGTCTTTGTGTTGTGTGAAGGAAATTTGTTTGGGCACTGGATTTTGGATGGAGATGTGGATCATGGGAGATTACATTTTTATTGGTAGATAAGGCTCCTGAGGTTCTTATTGGTCCTATGTGGCACTGTGAATAATACAGCTTGGAAAAGAATAAAAAACACAGGACATTCAATTTCTCAGATTTTAATCTCTATCCACAATTGCCATTCATTTTATGCAACAAGAGAAAAAACCAATGAGTTGACACTTTGTCGTGTCCTATAATATTCCGAAAACCATATCATTTCAGAAGGACCGAGATTGTTCTTTAAGGGTTAAATTAAGTCATATCCGGTAAAACTTAAAGTAAATAAACTGTTGTTAAGTAGACTCAGAAAAACTAATCTGCATAATAAGTAAACTCCGGCTAGTCGGAAGTGCCCAAATCTGTTACCGGTCAGTGTTGCCTTCAGATATAGTTTGATATGCAGTAGCACCACAAGCCTTTCCTAAGAGTCGATCAAGATTTTTTCAGTTGCTCTTGGGTATCAAAATTTAATAGCCTTCATGGTTGGAAGGAATTTGAGCCCTGCTCAACATGTTGATTTAGAACACTATAATAATTACATTGCCTCTGTTATGTTGTCAAAATTTGTAATAATCTTTGAACAATATTTTAATTTAGTATAGTAAATAAAATCTGTATTAATTTGTATTACAGTAAAAAAAACATATGAAAAATAAAAACACAGAGAGTCAGAGACCTATAAAGAACCATTTCTCACTTTCAAACTTTTTATATTTACCAACCAACAACCAAATTCTGTTTATATTTGAGTACTTCACACATATATCAATGTCCAACTTATACAAACAATATCTTATACCAAAAAGGTTTCAATACAAATTTATAGAGCAATTTCATTCCACAGAAGTCTTCCATGTCATTTTTTTTCCGATGTTACTCCGACAACAACGTTGGTCACCTAAGTTATTCAAAGTTTGATTAGCTATTTTACTTTGACAAAGAAAGAAATGGTACAAAAAAGATAAATATGATGTTCAAGTCCTCCAAATAAGAGGAGATGATTTACATACCAGTTTCCCGCTTTCATCGACTGACATGGGATTCTCAACGACAACAGTTTGACTGTGGGTTCGCATCGCCTATTTCAATAACAGAAAATCAAAAAGTGAATATACAATTAAGACTTCTTTTTTCCAATCCATGACATCCTCGCTTCTCTACTTGGGATTTTTAACAGACAAAAAAATTAAACATGCCTTTTTAGGTGCCAAACACTGCAAAATCCAATAGCAACGAAAAGAAGAAGACAAGAATATGAGTCTCAAAACTTACTGCGGACGTAGAGGGCATAGATGTAGGCGTGGTCGAGGGCCAATTGGGTCTATTCACTTGGCCATTACTATTTGGTGTTGGCGCACTCATCTGCACAGATCAAGCAGGAAATATGAGACAAGTTAAGGGTATAAATGAATTCCATTGCTTAATGTTTGAAATGTGTCGAGGTCTTTTCTAAAACATACTTTAATTTTCATTGCTCAAGTACACAACCTAAAACCTGTCCTCTGATATATTGACGTTAATATCCACCAGATCTAAGTCTTAGTTGGATGTTGTTTTGGAAATCATTCAATCTGATCCTTATGTAAGATAAGTGGTATATTCCTACTTCCTTTAAAAACATCTATCCACAAAATATTAAACTACATAACAAGATAGTTTAACCTTTGTGATTTCATTTAACAGTAACTCATTCTTTGCATTATCAATACATGCTTCAGATGCCTTGGCAAAATCATGCGGACTTACCCCTGTATTCGTAACATACTGACAAACAGCGCATTTAACTGATGGAGCTCCGTATGGATACATAAGTGTTATATGGCACCGACCGCAGTTGACATGTGCGACTGGATTAGGTGCTGTAAAATGCAACGCCACCAAAAAAAATGTTTAGTCCAGTACAAAAAATCTAGTAGAGCAGACTTAACAACAACAAAAATGAACTCTAGGAAATACTTCATTTTTCATAATTTATATCTACGAATATATTTGAACATGCAAAAAAGCAGTTCATTCTTGCTGCTGCCCCACATAAATAGATTGTGAGCCCATAAACTCCTTTAAACTCTCAGTGACATATCAGATTGCAGTGAGTGTGGATATAATCATGGAAAGGTGTAATCATAGACAGAAGTGACTGAACAAGTTCAAGAGATAAGGAGTATGCAGCAGTAAATTAAACTTCCCCAAGACAGCAAAATACAGCAGGATTCACACTATATTAATAGAGGTGAAAATCAAAGAGAAGAAGTGAAGATCGTTCGAGGTTTTCTTAATCAAAACAAAGATTGTAAATATACTGCAGTCCAAAAGAAGGAGGATGCATGCAGCCTAAAGCTGAAATAGTTGGAACAGTGTAATAACTAAATCCCCAAGTTCCATAAATCATACCTGTCAGTAGATATTCAGAAAACTAGTGTCAGCGCTGTCAGGCACCTAAACTGCATCTGATTATAGTCAAGTATGGAGTTTATCATCCTAATGGTCTGAGTATCTAGTTAAGTATTTGAAAGTAAAAGATGGAAGGTTTACATGATTAAAATCCAGTTACACTTGATGCTAGAAGGCTAAGCAAATAAAATCTTCAGCAAAATATGGGACGGTTTATATTATTCGCAAAATTTTCGCACAAAGAACAAACCTGGTGCCGGTGCTGGTGGTCTGGCAAGATTAATTGTGTGACAGCAGGAGCATCTCACGCTTGTTGCCCCACGCGCATACATTAGCAATGTTCGGCAACCTCCACATGTAAGCTGGGACATATCCATTCCTGCATCAAGTAAAACACAATCGAACACAAATCAAAATAAAATTTACAAGCAACGCACAAGCACGGAAATAATAAATTTTAATCTAAAAATTAAACACCAGTACTAACTTGACTTAGATTTCAAAGTGAAAATTATGATATCTAATATCAAAGTTTGTCCAGTACACAGTTTATATGATTGTGAAAAAACATCTCTTTGTCCTTAAGTGATAAAATGAGTGGGGGAAAAGACATACTAAATGTCTACTCCCAGAATCCCAGAAAGATATTATTCTTCCCAAATATGATACCTTGGATCATCTCATGTGGCCCCCCATGCCGCACTGTAACACCATTATACTGATGATAATTGAAATTTAATGGAAAAGCAAAAGAATCTGAAAAATTGAGTTGTAACAAGGAAAAGGGCCATTCTTATGATGTGATTTTCTTAACCAATGGTTGATAGTGAATGTAAAAAAATGTCAATATTAAAAAGAAACCAGGTTTTTCTGGCGTAAATCCCCATTAAAGACTTCCCTCGTTGGTCTAGTGCATGATACACTTCAACATATGCAACTACTTCTTCTGTTTCCAGGCATATATGCAACTACTTACCGCTGTTGCCAGGTCTTTCCTGGGCCAGAAGGTAGGCAAGGCCGAAAAGCTAATATGCTTCCCAGTAGGCCAGTGGGTGTACTAACTTCACTAGATAATTCAACTTTACTAGAACCACAGAAACCAAGACACAGTTTTAACAAAGGAAAAATAGGAAACACTGGATGTATTTTCTACCATCTCCGGAGTTTATTACAATTTCAATGCACTACCTCCTGCAAAATGTCACACTGGTTTATCACAACGTTAATGTGCTTCCCAATACGCCAATGGGTGTACCAACTTCACTAGATAATTTAACTTTACTAGAACCATAGAAACCAAGACACAGTTTTAGCAGAGGAAAAATATGAAACACTAGATGTATTTTCTACCATCTCCGGAGTTTATTACAATTTCAATGCACTACCTCCTGCAAAATGTCACACTGGTTTATCACAACGTTAATGCAGTACCTTTTGCAAAATGTCACTTTATCTCCCAACTCGACCTTGAAGCGGTAGTTGTTCTAATAAAATCTGTTAACTCTTGGTACCCTTACCTTAACAGCCAAGAACATCAAAACTTAAATATCATTATCCTGGACAGAGCTTTTAAAATCAACTATCTCATGTCTTACTTCTGGATAGTCCAGGACCCCATAGTTGTAACACGGGAGATGCAATGGAGATTATACAAATTTTCATTAAAATTGTTAATGACACTTTATCAATCCGTCATCAATTTGAAAAGATCTGTGATCCTCTACTTTTGGCTTGGATTAGAATTCTCAACCCAAAATTTTGGTAATTTTGTACTCATTTTGCAGATTAGCAAGTGTTTTATCAAGCCTATAGTTAGCCACTTGGACATCAGTAGAAACATGCAATAGTTTGGAATAAAAAGACTGGAGATTCTATCTTATATCCGTTATACTATGTATCTCAATGGCATTCCATTTCATACATTCTGCTATTGTATGGGTCTTCCATCACTAGAAATGACTCTGACTGGACTCTATAGAAAACACTAACAATCTAACATATTATAACTACCATTCCAGTTCCTACTTCCAACAACCTAATTCTCTTCGATGAACAGAAAATGAGAAGTCCAAAGTGATATCTCAAGCTTCCTGTAGTCATTCCAAAGTAACAAATTTACAAGGAAAAACTCATTCAAAATCACCTGGTATATAAAAGTGTTGATTCCAAGCACTCCGTTCTTATTTTTATAGACTTCATTTACTAGAATTACTCAGTGATTTAGACATCTGTAGCTCAAAATTGGAGTCCACGTTTCACAGAGCAATCGAAGTCTTATGAGACAATATGTACAACAATTCAAGAATATTAAGTGGCCAATCATTGAGAGTTTGATTATGCTAATAATTCTCCAATCAAGACTGAGAGTTGATTATTATGCTTATAATTTTCCAACAACTTCGGATATCTCTGAATTACAGTATTTTGTAAGGTCTGGTAGCTAACTGAAGGTATAATTCATCAAAATCTCATGGCAGCACAGTCAAATATGTTTTAAAATGCTGATAGAAAAAAGAAAAAGAGAGGAAAAGTACCAGGAGGTGGAACTGTGGGTGCCGTAATCGTATTACATATTGCACAGCAAACATTTGCAGCTCCTCTAGGATAAAGAAGAACACTCCTACAACCACTACAAACAAGCTGGCTCTGCATAACTGCAACATAAAAAAAATTTATGAGAAACAGTTGCATAACATATAACTGGATTAGGGAGAGCAGACTAGGAGGATCATGCTTCAGTGCTTCTTTACTATCTGCACTTAGTTATTACAAAATGTTATAAAACAAATAAAACTAGTTCTAAACCAGTGCAACACATGGGGAGGTTGTATAAAAAAGAACATCTGAACAAGTGCATCACTGGCCGCGGCCATCAGAAATTTTATGAAAAGGCGGAACTCAATTCACATCAGAATGAAGTGTCATTCAGTCAATCAAAACTTTCATAGAACTCTTGGAGTAGGGGGTTGTAACTACAGGCCATCTAATGTTTGACCTCCATCCTCAGTTTTCCTTCCAGCCTTTTATTTCTACAGAAGCGAGGTTTTTCTTTTGGTATGGGATTTTATTTTAAAGCAAGGTACTAAAAGTTCATTTAATATTCTTTGGTAATAGTAACATCACTTAATTTCCAAACTTTTGAAACAGCAAACGAAATCAAGATCATGCAACCACAGTAATCCACAAACTAATCGGGGACTCTGAATCTTATATACAAAAATCTTTAACCTACACTCAAATACACTTCGAGAATGAACAGACTCAGCTGCTCCCCCTGCAACACGGAATGCACGCCCCCACTAAGAGTAGCTCATTATTAAACCACAGCTCAACCAGCAATTACTCAATGGACAATTTACTAATAATTTCATTATCTCAATCAGAGCTGACATGGGGGTAAACCTAAACAAAACAATTTGTGATAACTTCCCTAAAACCCCCATTTCGATTCGGATACAGATTTCTTCAAGTAAGTATCTAGGTTTTGATTTTTTCTGAAGCAATTATCTAGGTTTTGATGGATTAACCAGAAATAATTTCAGAATCCCTAATTTGCATACAAAGTGTGAACAGACAAATAAAATAAATAATTGAATTGGATGCAAATTCTGAATTTTCATTAATAAAAACTAGAATTCAGCTATAGATGACAGAAAATAAATGCAATTAAAATCATTAAAAAAAAAAAGGAAACGGTGTATGAATTTGGGGGGCTTACCTGTGAGAGTGACAAGAAACTATCTGAACAGTGATAGCTACGACCGGGAGTGCCCGATCGAAGCCCAGAATTAGGATCTGAGAAGACAGAAAGATATTATTTTTTTTGTGTTCAGCCGAATCGATTTCTTCTATAATATGTTTAATTTAATGGAGAAACCCCCGTATAAATATAAAAGATATGAACCCTAGAAATTAAAATTCTTTGGTAGAAGAGTGTGTAACATTCCACGAAATTTGTCGAAAGGAAATAATGAAATGTGAAAATTCTGGGAATCTCTTTTCTCTTCTCTTGGGGAAGAATGACGGGGATTGGGGAATATTAAGCAAAGGGTTATTTACGCAACCGTCGGGTATGGGCCGGCCTTTCCATCGGATGAAGGCCTAGACAAAGAAATCTCCCACGTTAACTGTGAGGAAATCTCGCTGCTTCCTATTAGACAAAATAAGCCTTTTATGGCTTTTGTGAAACGAACGTTTCGGTGAGGATATTTGATAACGTATGATTGATTTAAAAATTACAAACTCAAGAGAAAAACTTAATTTATCGTGTTTGGAATTTTATGGAAGTCATCATATTAAGACTCTTTTCTCCAAATCAATACGTTAAGGGGAAAAAAAAACATATTTTTTGCGAAAATAAAAGGAAAAAAAATCCACATATATTTCCTATATTTTTTGTACATGTTTAATGTATTTGCCCCACCACACCAAATCAAGCATCGCCACGGGGAGGGGTGAAGCCCCGCACTCACCAAATTAAACATCGTCATGGTGCGGGGCGAAGCCCCGCGCACACCAAGGTAAAAGAAAAATTATACCTGATACATAGCACGAATATAAGTCTAAAGACTTAAAGGCCTACAAAGTATAAGTTCCTTCGTACAATTGCATCTTTCGGTTAATTTCCAAAAGAGTCGTCTTTGTTAGATCAATTATTTTCAAGGGATACCTACAGCCAAGGAATAATTGTGGATGAAGTCCTCAATTCGGAACCTTTTGTGAAGGGGAGATATCGTGTTTATTTTATTTTATTTTATTTTATAAGCAAAACGGGAAAAAAAGAGTTACACATCAACAGTCGTTCCTTCCCTGTAATCACCACGAAGGGCAGGGAGGAGCCAGATTGGTGTGACAACCCAAGTCATATGGGTTGTATTATTTTTACCCCACTGAGCTAATTCATGGGTTTCCCCATTACATGTACGGTTACAGACCTAAAAGATACTAATCTAAAATTGAGAATTAGGGATTTTATATCTTGATATAGATAATGAGTTCTCAAATCTCCTAGGAAGTTCTTCTTGTTAATCCTCTCAATCACTTTTGCAACGTCGGCTTCAATAATGATCTGATCGATCTTCATTCCTTTTACAACAATCAAAGCTTCTCTGATTCCCCACACTTCAGCTTCTTCCGCTGAGAGACACTTCAAATTCTTTGATTCTGCGTACTGTAAGATGAATCTCTTATTAAGAAACTCAATCCCCCTATTTCAGAGTTAGGGTTCCAAGCACCATTAGTATTTATTTAAAACCAATTTATAGGAGGAGCAATCCAAGAAGTAAAGATTGATTGATTTTGTATTATTGCAGAGATACGACTGGTGATTGGAGTTTTGGGCATGTTCAACATCATAGCTTTGGCTCTTGACAGGGTAGCCGCTGGTTCTTCATACTTATCATTGTGCATTATATCATTTCGACTTTCCCAAATTGACCACAAGACTGCAGCAATCAAAGGGAATTGCTCAGCCCTTGAAGTTAAATCTTAATAGGGATACAATTGCAGCCAATATCTAGTCCATTACATTATGGTAAAATCTTGGAACTGATTGCTTTGAATGTTTATGAGTTTCCATAGTCTAGATAACTTTTCTCAAGTGAATAGAGCATGCATTGTTGATTCAGTCCTAATTTTGCATTTAGGGAAAGTAAAGTCAGATATATGAATTCTATGATGTAGTATTTCTCTCACTGGCAAAGCACATTTGAGTGCCTTCCAAACAAAAAGTTGAATCCTTACAAGAACTTTTAGTTTCCAAATCGCACTCCATAAATCAGAATTAGATTCGTCCCCTCTCACACTTAGGGTAGAATAAGCAGACTTTGTAGAGAAAACACCATCTTTATATGGAGTCCATATTCTTCTATCAATATAAAGTTCAAGGCTAAGTGGAATTTTTTCAATCTTTTCCTTTGAGTCTTGATCAAAAACAGCACTTAGCTTTGCTGCATCCCATGTTCTTGTCTCCTGGTTAATAAGATCATGGACTTTTATATTTTTATCATGGAATGGGTTTTCTCTTGGTGTAGCAACCCCTTGCCCTAGAATCCAGTTGTCACACCATGGGTCTATGAATTTTCCTTCCCCCACCACCCATGTAATGAAGGGTTGTATCTTGTTCATTGTATTATGGAGGCATTTCCATGCCCAAGATGCATTGTCATGACATTTAGACTTCAATATGTCGCAGTTTGCAAAATATTTGGCTTTTAGTACTTTTGCTAGGAGGGATGATGGATTCTCAACCAACCTCCACACACTTCTAGACATCATAGCCAAATTATTGATTTCACTTATTCTAAAACCTAAACCACCTTCTTTTTTGTTTTGCAGATACTCTCTCAAGCTATGATGTGCATCTTTCTCTTGTTTGATCTTGGATCCTCCCCCCCACCAATAATTGTTCAGTTAAGAGTCAATTTTGTGACACATACTTTTAGGTATCAAGAAATTGGCCATTTGGTAAAGTGACATTTCTTGTCCTACATGTTTTACCAAAGTAGTTTTACCTGCCTGGGCTAAAAATTGTGTAAACCAGTTATTCACTATTTTCTCAACAACACTTAGAAGGGAAAGATGAGTTTGGGTCTTAGACTTTAAAATAGTTATTGGAACTCCCAAATATTTCTCCCCAAGATTGAGATTGGTGATGTTTAAGATTTTAGCTAACATTTTTTTTTGCATTGGGTGAACTTTAGGACTAAAGAACAATCCTGACTTGTTAAAATTGATCACTTAACCACTGGTTTTGAAATACTTATGCAGGTAATCTTTAGTAGCATGAAAATCAGGTATTGTAGCCTTAGTGAATAGGAGGCTATCATCTGCAAACAAAAGGTGACTCATGGAAGGACCAGACTTGACACATTTTATGCCATGTACCAGGTTAGTCACTTCTAAATAATTGATATAACAGGAGAGGGCTTCTGCACAAATAATATACAGGTAAGGGGACATGGTTTCCCCTTGCCTTAATCCTCTTTCAGGTTAAAATTTTCCTATTGGATCGACTACCATTTAGTAGAATAGAATAGGTAACTGAACTTAGATAGTTCATTGTGAGTCTAATCCATTTTTGGTTGAACCCCAACTTTTCCATTTCTTTGGCCAGGAAGGAACATTCCAATTTGTCATAGGCCTTAGACATATCTAACTTGATAGCAACACTTCCAGTTTTCATTTTATTCTTTTTGACGGAATCTATTAGCTCATGAGCTAGAATGACATTGTCAGCAATTTGCCTTTTTGGAACAAAAACACTCTGATTGGTAGATATAATTCTATCCATCAGTGGCTTCATTCGATTAGAGAGTATTTTTGAAATTACTTTGTAAACAAAGTTGGATAGCCCAATGGGCCTAAATTTCTCAGCCGAATCAGCCATAGGGCTCTTTGGTATCAGTGCAATATTAGTATGATTGAACTGAGATAGTAGATTCTCATATTCAAAAAATTATTTAGCCATTTGAATGACACTGTCACCCACAATTTCCCAATAATTCTGGAAAAAAACTCCAGTGAATCCATCTGGCCCTGGTGCTTTTTTTGCACCCATTTGGAAGGCTGCGATTTTGATCTCTTCATTTGACAGATGAGATTCCAGGATGGTATTATCCATACTAGATAATTTTGTTTTAATAGTGTCCACAATGATATCCTGATCAAATGGATCAGAGGTTTTATAGAGTTGTTGGAAATATGAAATGAATTCGTTTCCAATTGCTTCCCTTGTAGTTAGCCATGTTCCATTTCTATCTTTCAGCCAAGAAATGTTATTCCTTTTCCTTCGAAACATTGTGCATTTGTGGAAGTATGGCATGTTCTTATCAGCTTCGTTTATCCATAACTCCCGAGACTTATATTTTCACAAGATTTCTTATATTTCAGCGATCTTTCTTGTGTCCCCTAGATTGTTTGTTTGTACAATATGGATTTCATATTTAGTATCCTGTGGAGAGACACTTATATTGCCAAATAAAACTTTGTTCCATAATCTAAGTTTGAACTTTGCATAGTTTAATTTTTTTCTTAAGTTGAAAAGATTTAGAGCCTCTAACTTCTAGTGACCAAGCTTTTTCGATGACAGTTTTGCAGGATTGATCTTTAGTCCACATAGACATGAAGTGGAAGGGTTTCTGCAGGTTCTCAGCCCCATGATTTAGAGATACTAAGACGGTTGCATGGTCAGAGCTGATACGCGGGAAATTGAGAGTATGAGAATGTGGAAAAATATCTTCCCATAATCTATTAACTAGAGATCGATCAATACGCTCTCCATAACTAGATTTTCCCCTACTTGTTTGTTCATCCAACTAAAATATGGACCTGAGAATGGTAAGTCTCTCAAATCCCACTTAGTCATAAGATTTTCCAGATTTTGCGTATCATGTTCAGTGACTGGTCTTTTCCCCCATTTATCTTGAGGATATGTAAAATACAATTCAGATCTCCCACAACTATTGTAGGAATAGATTGATCAAAAGGATGTTCCATAATAGCTTCCCAATTGTTATTTCTCAGGTTCTATTTGGCTCACCATATATGAAGTACATGTTACACACCGTATTAGCTTTGATAGATTTGGTAGAGCATACAAATATTTGTTGACTGGACTGATTGATAACGATGTCAAAACCATCATTCCAAGCGAGAGCAACACCACCTTTCTTTCCTACTGCTGGTAACACATAATAGTTGTGATAGCCTAGTGATCTCAATTTATATGTAGATGACTTTATACTGCTCATGGTTTCACATAAGAAGATGATATCGGGGGATTTCAGTTTGACTAAGTCCCGCAGCTCTCGAATTGCTTCTGGTTTTCCAAACCCTCGGCAATTCCAATTTAAGATACTCATATTGAAAAAGAGACAGAAAACCGCTTCCTTGGGAGAACTAGAGAAGAACAGTGAACTATCTGAATGTGAGCTAAGTTTGTAAACTAGATCACCAGGGAGTAATGATAGTGAGTAGTTGTAGAATATTAGAATCCACAAAAATAGTATCTAAATATCTCAAAGATTATGTCTTCAGAGGTGGATTCTCAGTGTCTCAGTAACCAGTAACTTAGGGTCTTAGTAACATGGGTTTGATAGTGTCTTTGAAGAAAATTCAAGTTAAGAATCACTTGTGTCTTAGGAACAATGATGATTATGTTTATAAATATCTCATGGGTTGAATTTCTGACTTTAAAATGGTATTTCCAAACTAATTGCTGGTGAATTTGGAGGTTTTTAAACGAAATTCAAAATGAATTTAAGCATTCAATATCTAAAAGAATGATTATGGGGTTTCTACGGTATGAGAAAGCTTCCTTAATATGATTTGAGACATGCGTATTCCTAAAATATTAAGAATCTAAGATAAAGCAAATTTCCGATATCTTTCCGCCAATCTCCGATCATTTATCCGGCTGGTATTAATGGGTAACGGGAAAAAAACGACTACAAAAGATGTATTCAGATAACATGTAGAGAAGATTACCACCCCGGAGGGTGGTAAATAGGTTAAGAATTTGAAACTAAAAATGGATGAAAGAGAGGGAGTCGTACATGATGAAAGAGAGTTTTTGAATTATAAAAATGCTAGATATCCGTTTCTCTATTAATTCTAGAAGGATATACCGTTATTATGTCGCACAAAAATAGTTGCAAATACCAATAAAATGAGGAATTATTGTATTCTTGAGTGATATTTAGCAATTTTGATTTTATTCTCGTGGTAATAGTCTTCATAAAAGGGGTAGTTCCACTTAGGACACAAAATATTAGAGGTTATGCACCCGGTTTGTTATGCCATATCATTATTCCTTGTAGTGACTATATTGATCTTGATATGATTTAATTTGACCAAATGTGTCCATAACTTCATTATAAATGATTATCATCAGTCCTATTGATCACTAAGTTATTAAATATTTTGTTTGTATATTTTGGTTGTAACCAACAAAATCCATGGTTGATGTTCAGTTTGTATAGAGCACAATTCAAGTACAATTTTTATAGATCTTCAAGTGAGTATTTACTGCCTAACATGGTGTTATTAAAATTTAGAATTCATTACGAGTATATATCCTCAATTTAAAATAGGAAACTTGTTTTCGTATATGAAATGAAAATATTTTTGCCATAATCAGGGAAAGACTATTTACTACCAACTGTTGGTATTCATTGACTCAAAAGTTATATCAATTTTTATCCTATCATGATCAAATCGGAAAAAGTTGTCATTCAATTAATGGGCATGAACATATCTCATTATGCTATAGGCTTTTGCCTCTTGAAGAACAAAATCAAATCACATATAACAACAATTGGCGTTTTAGAAGAGTCTACAAATAATGCTCTAATATAGTCTATCAAAGACGATTCCCATTCTCTAGTTAATGTCTCTTCATTTGAAGATTGAAGAGATTATAATTCCCACCAAGGGGACTAGTACCAGTAATTTTGTGAATTTTATAAGATATACATGCATACACTTGAGAATTGTGTGATATCGTGATAAGCTAATATAATTGTTGAATATTCATTTACAATAGTTGTTGAAATCTAAATGATGGTGATTGTTAACCTCTTTACAGAGTCGTATCGACACATGTCATTGGTTGGTGTACAATCCAAATTAGGTTAGGATTAATCTCGAGATTAATGCAATTTTGGATCCAACACTTAACACCTTCAAATTGCCAAGCCTATTAATTACACGTTAGTCATAACGCGTTCGATAAATATGATCGTTCTAAAATGATTTGAGGGTTTTATGCTCAAACCCTAGGATTGATTAAATAATATTTTGATTCATCCAAGCTTTATTTGGTACCTAAAAAAACAAAGTTAATTAATACAAATATTTATTCTTGAAAACAGAGAAAATACAGAATTTGGGATAATATCTGATTTTAAAGTGCAAAAGATGAGTTAAATGCCAATAAAAAGGTATAGAAATATGCAATATTTGGCACTCATAAATGGGTTTAGGTGTTGGATGAGGAATTGGTAAATGAGTGTAGTTAGGATTGTTTTGGTTTGGGTGTGCAGGGCAAAGTGGGCATGGGTGATCTAGATTTCTACAAACCTTGCAGAATTTTATTCCATTGAGAGCATAAGCACATTCTAACCAGTGAGAAGGGGTGGGAGTTTCAAAAGATTCTACCCTGAACTTGAGAGCTCTGGTAACATTAATATTAACCTTGATTTCCACATTTTTCTCAAATCTGTCTCTTCTGTATGGTTTTTTTATCCTTGGAAAACCCTAATTGGTTGAATGATATTTGGAATATCTTGTATGATGTGGGTGGGAATTCTCTTAATTAGGAGCCAGATCATAACCTTAGAGAATAATTATTCATCAATAAGATCGGGTCCCATTGTTGGTACTCCAACTAAGACCATCATCTTATCAAAGACTCCTTTGGTTCCTCTATCTCTTAAGGTAGAAGTTTCTTCTTCTATTCCATACTTCAACTTCAATTCTACCAATCATCTCCCAGTGAGCATTGATGAATTTCCATACCCTTGATATCTGAAAGAAAATGTTTCTACAAAGTTTTCCAATAAAACGGCCTTTCCAGTCTTGAATTTGTTTGGTTTTGATGTTTTCAGAGTTGATAAAGACTTTGGGTAATAAATCCTCTAGGATTGATAGAGCAGTGTTCATTTTCTTAGCCAAATTGTCAATGGAGGGGGGGGTTGAAGTTGAAGTTGAACCCATTAAAGAAGTTTTAAGACATAGAAAGATAGAGAATTGGGGATATATTGTTTGTTTTTGTTGAGGGGATTATTGTATAGGTCAGTGTATGTGATTGTGATGTAACTAACTTTAATTTGAAAAAATTTCACGTGTTGATAACGAGCCTTGTCGTAATTGAAAAGGATAAATATCGCAGTAGAGATTCTTATATAAACGTACTTGTTGTTGATGCTGACTCATGTGGACTTGTTGACTTGGTCGACTATGGCTAATGGCACATTGCACTGCGACCTGTCCAAAAACAAAATGCTAGTTTCTAATATGTTAGTGAAATCAGAAAGCAAGGTAGCAGTATTGATCTTTACCTTTCTCTCTTGTTGCTTATTTACCTTGTTACTGCTTATGAGTTGAGGGGTGCCTTGAGTAAAGAAGTGTGGCAGCCACCCTACCAAAGTTGTCCACTGATAGAGTAATTCAGACTGCATCTGATTGGACATTTGTAAAGCAACCTTCTGAGTCATATTGTCAAAATGAAATATCCCCGGTTGAGAAAGAGCTTTAATCGGGTCGGTCTTCTCGTATAAGATCCATAGGTGTTTTCTCATAATCTGACTCGCTAGATTTATTGATCTAATCATGCCAAGTGTTTGTTGCCGCTTCGCATGATCCAATGAGAGGTTGTTGCTTTTTCTAGGCCAGAGTAAGTAGCTTGTAGGCTAATACCAATCTCTATAAAAGATGATCTGAGTAATTGATGGTTGAGATTGAGAAATTGTTGCTCTTCCCAGCCCAGATAAAACCAAGGAGAGAGTTAGTTCTTTCAGTTTCTTTTGCAGTTTTCCCAGAGTAGTATCAATTGAAACTGCAAATTCTTTATGTCTAACATATAATCCATAGAAACATATTTCTTGAGACTCCAAGCAATAAAAGGTGATCAAACATCCCATGAATCCATGTAGAGCGGCCCAAAGAGAATTCGAGTCAGTCAGCTTTCGCAGCAGGTTTGTATTCCTGAGAGACAGAATGATTTTGATTTTGATTTGTTCTCTAAGGTTTGTGTGGCTTGAATGGGTAATGAATTTGATTGCAATTTGTGTTTTGGTGGTAAATTATTTTAGGGTGGTACTGCAATTGTATGTGAAGCGTTTGTAGGTGAAATTGAGGGTCATGGAAGTGCAGGAGCATGGGATGATAGGGGTGTGCATGCAGGGGTTGAAGAGGGAAAACCACAACAGACTATCGAGCGGGGACATATCGAAAATGGGAAGCTTGTTGGGGTTAAGTATGGATGGGTTTTGTTTTCTCTTCATCCTACACGAGGTCGACGTGTAATCAAAGAAGGGATTGTTCTGGTAGGAGATGAACGGATTGTGTGTGGGGGTACTCTTTAGGTTTTTTTTGCAGCCCTAGTGCCTGACGACGTCAAATCCCAAATTTATTTGAACGATTCTCGTCCTTCTACAGTTGACAAGGTACTCTTTCCTAATCTGTTTATGCTTGCTCCAGCAATTCGTCAAATGACTGCAGATGTGGCGGAGATATCCCAATCAGGAATTGGAGAAGTAACTCGCCCTCATGAGATATGAGATGATGAGTTCTTTCCACCAGGAGTTGATTCAAGGATTTTGTATCAAATATATAGAGATGATGTAGCTAGTGCAAGGCGTGGAGAGATACCTCAACCACAAGAAGTACCTGCCAACGAGAATTTTCCACCAGGAGTTGATGCAAGAGTTGTAGATCGGGTGTATAGAGTTGATGTGGCCAAGGCTATCGAGAGAGTTACCAATGCATCTGGAGATGCAGGGGATGTCTATCCAGGTATACTTCAAAAAAGTGCTCAGAGAGGTGTGAGAAGTTAAAAACAAACAAATACTTTTATTTTTAGAATGATGCAAAGCTTTAGTATGATCCATACCTTCCTGGAAATGGCAAGTTACAGATCTGCTAAACAGAAATATTATGGATTGTAATATTGGGTTTTTTGTGGTTAGACCAATATGCATATTATCTGTACTGGATTTTGAAGTAATTTTGCAAAGCTTTCCAACAAGAACATGATTTAGATTTGCAGAATTCCAGCTGAGGATCCACAAATAGCGGCAGACGAGAAAGCTCAGGGCCAGATAGAGAATTTGTTGTAGATTGTTATCTAGCAAAGCCGTTAGACTCAGGTTTGATCCAATAACAAACCCAAGGAATTCCAGGGTAATGCGTATGGTTTGAGAATTTCTAAGAAAGAGATAGGTGTAGTAATTTCCACCCAAGACTAAAGCAAGATGCTTAGAATAAAAAGTACTGAACCTGGTTAGAGCTATTTTAAAATTGAGGTTTATTATCAGAGCATTGAAATCGAGATAAGTAGATAGCATTTGTTCCTCGAGGTTGAGATAAATTCTAATTCTATTATCCACTGAGTTCACAGCTGAGTACTGAGAATTGATGATGAATAAGTGATTTTTCATGGAAGGGGAAATTCCAGCTTCCATTCTGATAATATTAGTGATTTGGGTGTTGTAAATGTGATGTGTGTGATTGGTGGTGTTTGTGATTCCTATAATATTTGCTGTGTTTGTGATTTTTGTCATCGAAAATGCAACTATGATGTTTAAATATGCATAGTTGTGATTTTTCCAGCTGTGGTGTCTGATTGATTTATAACTATGCATAAAATGCAACTATGATATTTACGCCAAGTCTTTAGGTCTTCAATATCTTTGATCTGTGTCTCCTCTCTCTAGCTAGGCTACATTCTACCAGGACAAATGAAGTAATTACATAAAGGGTATACGGGATTGATTATGCAATTGGCGAGAGAAACGAACTATTTTTCTAGGTGTTGCGAACCTGATGATCATCTTTGACCAAACAAAAATAAAATAAAAATAAAAAACATTTGATAGTTTTCTCTTTGTTTGATGTTGTGCGTACGTTTGTTGCTATGTAGACAAAAATATAGTACTCAGTAGTTTTGTTTCAATGTATAGAGGAACCCAATTGTACCATTCTAGCTAGTTACTAACGTAACTAAGCCATGGTGAAAAATAACTCTGTCAAGCAGGTTCCACGCATTGCAATAAGATTCACTCTACATCAATTTTATTTGTTTCCACAAGTACGCATGCGTACTTATTATGAACGTACATATCAAGACTCAAGAGCACTATGTTGTTTCTTTGTCTATTCCATTGTATATAAGCTAATTAATCATTGAAGACATAGTACCTGATGATCAAAACCGCAGTTCAGGTTAAGGAGTTGGTACAGTGTAGGTTAAGAGAACTGCAGCTTTCAGTAATCATGTGTGTTTCACGTGTCAACATCTGTTTCCTACGTGTGACGCTAATCACGGTTGTTAGTGTTGGTTATTGTAATGGTATGTAAACACTGCTTATTACGGCTAATCCATCTGTAATGAAACTATCTGATTCTAATCAAGTTAATGTTCTTGTTCATCACCATTAATACAATGTTATTAATCATTGGCTTGCTTGCAATGCTGATGTAGTGTTTTTATATTTTACCAGGCATAGACGCCTAGTCTATTAAATACTTATTAACATTGTAGATTTGTAGTAACTACTAGGAAAATCGACTTGCTACTGTGATCATATTCTTTCTATGGTTCGACAAGAGAAAGGAGTACAAAAATATAATCTGCATATCTAATTGATTTTTTTTTGCTTTCGGCATGTTTTTTTTTTTTTTTTTCATATGAAAGCACCCTTTTATGTGGCATGTTTTGAATTCCTTTGGCTTTTTTACTCTCTTGGGTTAAGAAGTATTTTCATAAACAATGTTATGGTTGAGAAACAAATTATGGAGTACTAGTCATTTCCAAGAAATCGAATAATAAACATGTTGATGTTGTGGGACAGAGGAATAAGGTGTGTTGCTGGAATATGGATAGAAGTAATAATATAGGATTTCATCATTTTAGGGTGCGTGTCGTCTGTGCCCAAGGGTCCATGTGCCGGTTGTTTTCATTCATTTGTCTGGATTTAGGAATAATGTTACCTCTTTGCCTTTTCGGCCATATATTGATGCAATTTGTTTTCATTCTAAGCTAGCATCTACCTAATTACTGCATGAAGCAGATCCAAAACACACTCGGTGTAATCCGATTTCTGGTGAAGCTATTTTCACCAAACCCTTTCTTTATATCATCATTGTACTTGGTAAATAGCTGAATTATTTTACAATTCTTAGATCAACAGTAAGAAATCAAAGGGTGCGTGTCGCCTATGCCCAAGGGTCCATGTGCCAGGAGAATAAAATCGTGATACTTGTTTTTCCCAGTTTGTCTCAACTAACACATCATCAATATATTCCGTAATTAACTTTAAATAAACTAAAAGATTATATCCATTTTAAACCTCCTTAAATTGGGACCTATGCCACTTAATTGGGCCTATAGCTACATGAAAAAATAGGGTCATTAAGTAACAATTCATAGAAACCCCTTATCCAATATTAATACCTAATATTCCCTTATTAAATTAGTGTTAATTCGGATAATTAAATAATATTTAATCAAGTTAATCCTAAAATTAACTATGATTAATGCATAATCAACACTTGTAAAAATTTATTATTTTTTTCTCAAAAGACTCAATCCAGAATCGGTTGATGTTAGTGAATTTATAAACTGATTCTGGGTTGGGTTTGTTCCGAATGAAGATGTAAACCCAGAATCAGAGTTTAATCAATACCCACATAAACCAATTCCAACAATCGGTGTTTATATATATCCATATAATCTGGTTATAGCTTACTTTCAGAAAAAAAAAATTCATTACATAGTTTAGGAAATTAGCGCAGTACATATATAGGATTCAATATGGGAATTCTAGAATTTGACACATCAAATGCTCGTCAATAAACCTCCGAGCACGTCGGTACAACGTCGGATATTCTTTGTGGTGAATGAACTTAGTTTTCCTATTACGAATTCATCATAGCCTGTTGATACGTTCCACCTGAAATTCAATGAATTCTTAAATGTTAGTATATGAATTTTTGACATAGGTATAAAAATGATCGCATTACTCACTTTTTCCCTAAGAGGAGCTCGTGGATGATAGTGGTACATCATATTTCTAACTTTTACGTACTCTCGCATTGCGCTTTTTATGTATTGAAATCGAAAAGCCAAGTCTCTCTATTTACGGTTATTGGGATTCGCGGTACGCCCATAAAACAACTCTTTAATTCTGTTCCAAAACATTGAATAGATTTAATTCGGACGTTCACGGAACGTATTATCAAACGATTTAACGAGACACAAATCTTCAAACGGTTCCCATTACATTTTCTAGGCTAAGTTTGTAATGTGGGAGTGGCTCAAAGAGGTTGTACTTATACAGATGAAGTCTCAACGGATTTTTTTTTTAATTCAATTTACACAATCGGATTTTAGAGATGATCACATAGACCGATTGTGTCCTTACAAAATCTTGTAAAATAAGCCTCTCATTAATCGGGCTTTTGTAATGCATATGTAATCCGATTCTTGGCAAAAAAAAAATACAAAACTTTTCTTCATAATAATCGGATTACATATAAGTACATGTAAACCGATTCTTAAACTGAACCTCTGGGGAACCTCTACAAATCCAAACTTGGACTCAAAATCGGTTTATGTGTGCATTAGCATAAACCGATTGTGGTTGATGTTCATCACATCAACCAAGAATCGGTTTATGTATGTGTATACCGAAAACCGATTCCTGGTAACATCAACTACAATCGGTTTATTATATGGCACACATAAACCGATTCTGGGTTGATCTTTCAGAAAATTAGATGAAGAAATTTCAGAGATTCATGGTTAAATCATTGTTTAATTTCTCTAAAGGAACGGATTAAAGGGAGTTAACTCAATCACCCGAATTTGTTTGTCGCCGATTTTTATTTTCAAAAACCAAAAAATAGAAAATTGAATTGTTGTTTGTGATTAGGTTTTTTTTTTTTTTTTTTTTTTGATGAATTGGGTTTTAATTTTTGATTGAGGATTGTTAATATAAATGATTTAGATTTTAGAATTTGTTTTAGGAATTATTAAGAATGTATAAGGGTAATCTAGTATTTTAACACACTTTAGACACCCCTTATCATTCTCTATTGGGTGGTTGAAGAAATTCATAGGCCCCAATTAACCACCTTAGGTCCCAATTTAGCCGGTATTTTAAATTCCATTTTATATATCCATTTTAAGAGACGATAAATTTAAGATATAAAAGATTACATCAATTTTATTTCATCTTATTTTAAAATTCCTAATTATATTTCACGGCAAGTGATGAATACGCATATTTAACTAATTTATCATTCGACTAATAAAATATTTTATTCACTTTTTTGAATATTTCACTTTTTTTTGAATTCCTAATTATATTTCACGGCAAGTGATGAATACGCATATTTAAATAATTTTGAATATTTCACTTTTTTTATTCAAGAATTCATGATTTTATAAATTAAATTTTCAATTTATATTTTTCAGAATTTAGTAATAATCTTACCTCATCGCCATTTTGGCCATATATTGATGCAAGTTGTTTCCAGTGTATGTTATCTTCTACCTAATTATTGCATGAAGCAGACCCAAAACAGACTCGGTGCAGTCTGATTTCTGGTGAAACTATTTTCACCAAACCCTTTCTTTATATCATCATTGTACTTGGTAAACTTCACCATGTTTGACATGCTTAAGAAAGAAAAGACGGAATATTTTAAGGTACAAACGACAAATTTACATTACCTAAGATTATTCAGTTTCATTGATGGAGATAAGCTACGATGGTGGTTCTTGTTAGATCAATGATCGGTCGAACTCGCAAGCGTTGATCAATATATACTTTATTTCTAGTCTACGTATAGCTATGTCTCGGAATATGATAGAATGTGTAGTTGAGATTTAGACTTCACGACATTCACATTTTGAGGATGAAGATCTACTGAGGAGCTTGGAGGAACTTCATCAACAAAAAGTATGTGGAGACTAAAACTTATCTATCACTCAGAATTCTATTCTATTCTACTTTATCTCCTAAGAGACAAAGTCTTATAGCTATATAGACTCTTTAATTATACATATTTGATATTTCGAGCCGAGTTTATCTCGCTTATCTATTTCTCGAAATATGTGTTAGAAGCTTTTTACTTTAGCTAAGTTCGGCGTATCTTGACGAGTTTAGTTGGGAACAATTTATTTTTCGGAAACTAAATATTAAGTTAAAAGATGATCATGTGGAGATTACCTTGAACATCTTACATGATTTGTGTGAGACAGTCATTTGATTTTAGCTCAGGATGTTTCGTAATGATCATTCGATCACTTGAAAATTACTTGAAAGCTAATAGTATGTGTAAGATTACTATTGTCGTCTTCCAAGGGTTTCAATGATTGAAAGAAGAGTCTAGAATGATTACCCATGTCTGGATACAACACGGTATGCATACCCGGTATGCGAACTGTATTGTGATAATTTAGGTCCGGAACTCTTGTTTGCATACCTAGTATGGGAACGAATTTACCTGAGAAGGCCTGAAACTCTTGTTTGCGTACCTAGTATGCGAACTGAGTTACCTGGAATGGTTGTTCGTGAACCGGGTTTGCGAACGGCTGGTCAAGACCAAGATCTAAAAATGTTGTTCGCGTACCTGGTTTGCGAACTCAGTGGTTATGTTCTAAAATCGGTCATGTATGATCTTCATATACTCATGAACTAAAATATTTATAATATAAGGAATGCAATCTTTGCAAACCATGGCTAAGTGTTCATTAATTGATTCTTGAATAAGTGCTTTGTACTGAATCAAACCGATTCTGATTCAATTGATTCATAAATATTTCTACGAAACGGTGAACAATTGAACAACTCTATTGAACAAATAATTAGATTCATTAAATTATCATCCAGGATTGATTGATCTTCATATTTGATCTAGATGTGTTGAGTGAATATGGCTAAGTCAAGAAGTGTTCATGTGGCTAACTACAGTTAACCATTATTGAGCCAACAAGTATAAACGTTTGGGTACGGTTCATCCATATCTAAATATAGGTAAAATTTATTTGTGTATAACAAAATAAGACCGTCTAATGGTGGATATTAATTGTTTTATTTCTAAGCACACTTAGCTTGAATCTTGAATTAGGGTTTCATCTAACGGTGAATATTGATTGTTTTGTTACTAAGCTACCTTAGCTTTGACTGTAAGCAACCCTAATTTGAAAGAATATATAAGGGAGAACTCTAGCACTTAGGAAAACTAATTCCCATACTTATATGTGTTCCTAGTTGCAAACTAGAGTCGATTCTCCTTTAGCCTAGGTTTTTACAAAATCATTAGGTTAACGACTTAAAGACTTCATTGGGATTCTGAAGCCAAATCCAAGTATTTTCTTTGTAGTTCCGTAATCTGATCTTACTTGTTCTATCGTATTGATATAAAATTTACTTGTTCTAAGATTTACTCGAGATTTATCTTCAATAGGTAATATATAAAATTAATTACAAAGTCCTTAGTCTTAACCTTTGTGATTCCACAATAACTTATTTTGTTAATCAGTTGGGTTATTGTAAGGTGACTAATCTTCTAGGATTGACTCGGTGTTGTAAGACCGGATTATTAGTTGGTTCCTGTTCACCTTGATATATCATAAAACGAAACAAAAACATGATAGGTATTTTTGTGGGAGACAGATTTATCTATCAGAATCGACTTATCTGTGGGAGACAGATTTTTTTATATTGACTTCGGCTTTGGGTCTAACAACTCTTAGTTGTGGGTGAGATCAGCTAAGGGAATCAAGTGCGCAAAATCCGGCGTGGCTCAAGAGGCGTAAGGAATGCGACTGTACCTTGATCAGTGTGAGATTGGTTAGGTTTCAACTACATTCTAGCCCGAATTTAATTAGTAACAGGCTAGAGTCCGTAGTGGCATAATACAGTGTGGTGTTCATTCTGGACTAGGTCCCGGAATTTTTTTGCATTTTCGTTCTCCTCGTTAACAAAATTTCTAGTGTCTGTGTTATTTATTTTCCACATTATATTTTATATAATTGAAATATCACAGGTTGTGCGTTGTCCAATCAATTGATAAATCCGACCTTGCTTGTTGGATAGAAATTGATTGACAGTTGAACATTGGTCTTTGGTACCGTTCAAGTGATTCTCATATCAATCTGGTCACGGATTCCATCCTGTTGATTTGTTAATTGATTTGAGAAAGAGATACAATTCTTTGATATCTTTCCCAGATTAAGTCTATCTGCCTGGTTGATTCTCTTGGAATTATATACAGATTGCAGAGCAAAAGGTTAGCTTTAATTCAATTAAGAGGTGGTTAATAAATTTAAGAAACAAAAGATTATATCCATTTTATTTTATTTAAAATACCTAATTGTGTTTCACGGAAAATAATGAATATATATTTAACTAATTATCATTCGACTAATGAAACATTTGAAAATAATTTCGAATATTTTTTTTTATTCAAGAATTCATGATTTGATAAATTAAATTTTCAATTTACATTTGTCTATACAGCTGAATTTATTAATAATGTTATTTCTTCACCATTTTTGCCAAAGAAATAATGTTATTTCTTCACCATTCATGATTTGATAAATTAAACATGCTGAAAATTTGTTAATGGTTTATTCTAGCCTCTACTTGATTAAGTAAAAATGCCAATTGCCCGTAGCGTTAAAGTAACTTGGCCTCGATCAGTACTTCTAAAGGGAAATAGATACAACAAAATGAAAAATTCTTAAACTGAAATCGATTGGTAATTATACTCGGTATAAATGTATTACTATTGCCTATAATGCAACCGATGTCTGCTGCTATAAATACAACCTAAGAAGCTCTTTTCTATTTTTTCGTTGACATTTTCACTCTATTTGGTTAAAACAGAAACAAGAGCGAGAATTGAAGGAAACAAGACTGGTGATTATTACAGGCAGGCAGATATCATCTAATCAATGTTATTGGTTGAGAAAGAAAACATGGACTGTGTATTAAGAAAATCTTTGTTCAGTGGTCCAGATGGGATTATATTTTTATGTTTATATCAACTCCATAACTCCATTAAACAAGCGTGTTTAATTATCTTAATTATTACAGTACTTTCTCCTGTTCAATCAATGTATGGAGGAAACCCTATTGTTCTAGACTAGCCAGCCTAGTTACTAACTTCAACTAACCGATGGTGCAAATTAAATGAGTGCTCTAAACGTTGAGGAGGAGGACAAATGTCAAGTAGGTTCCACATTAAATTCTTTCTACACCAAAAAGCCTCTATTTTCTTTATTATCACACAAGTATGAATACATAATTATCATGAACGTGGAATGGTAATTATAATCCTTTTATGGTGAATTGAAACATGTCCAAAGAAACCTAGTTAAATTGGGCCTATAGCTATTAATTGGGGTTATCAATTTTCTTTCCCACGCCACCGAATTATTTTGGGCATCCAAACTTCTAAAAAATACTAATTTACCCCCACATTAATTCCTAAAACTCTCTCATATAAATACTAATCTTTCCATTTTCAGTAAATCCAAAAACAAAAAAAACCTAAACCTAAAAAAACTTTCTATTTTCATCCTGATCTTTCCAAATTCTCCAAACCCTAATTTTCATCTTCTTCTCTAACGAATCTTCGATCCACACAAGAAAAAGGTAAATATCCATCAACTCATTCTATGATTCTTCTTATCTTATTGATTTACATGTTTAAATCTTCGTTTTTGACAAATCAAAACTCTGATTACACCCAAAATCGGTTTTTATTGACATATCGAATAAACCGATTCTGGGTTTTGTTTTTCGGCCACGAAGAGCATGAACAGTAATCGGTTCACATGATGATTAACATCAACCAATTTTGGGTTAGAAATGAAATATGAAAATACATCACCAGAATCGGTTTATATATGTAATATTTATAATCCGACTACCATAGTCTTTTCATCTTCCTTTCCACAATCGGGTTTTACACATGTACCATATAAACCGATTCTTGTAGTATCTTCGGAATCGGATTACTTTTGTTTCTATATGTACCGATTTCTTACTTGATTTTTGTTAAATTTTTGTGTAGAATGGACTTTGGACACCTATCATTTTACAATCAAGAGGTAACCTTGGAGGATGTTCTGAGGAAACCACAAAGAGTGCCAGAGAGAAGCCTATATAAGTTTGTTTTCGGAGGTGAGACCCATCTTGAACAAGCCCTGGCATTGATTGATAAGATGGCACTAGAAGAGCTTGTTAAGGTCATGAGGTTCGCTCGGATGGGGAGAAACATTATTTCAGCTGAGAGGGATCGCCACCAAGAATTGGAAGGTATGTTTGAAGAAATGACTAAATGTATAGCCATGGGTGATGCAGAAGCTGCTACTCTTGATGATGTTGATGGTGGTGCTGCTGCAGCTGCTCCTGATGCTGCTGGTGTTGGTGGTGGTGCTGCTTCTCCTTAAGTTTTTAAGTTTAACTTTTAAATATTAAAACTTTAAGTTTATAAGACTTGTGGTTGTTTTAAGTCTTTTGGGATGGTTGATGTTTGTATTTTGGATGATCTTTGTGTGGTTCATGTTTGTATTTTGGATGATCTTTGTGTTGAACTTAATACACTTAATGTTTAAATTGATACTAAACTGACATTCCAACAATCGGTCTACTCGATATATCAACGTAAACCGATTGGTGTCGGTGAAAATTCAAAATATAACATGTCTTTAATCGGTTTAAGTTGGTCGCAAGAACAACCGATTCCTTGTGGCATATCAACAAAATCGGGTTATACAGACCTTCTAAAATACTGATTATAGCAAATTATTTCATGTTTTTCAAACAAAAAAAAAAGACGTTAGGGACTTTCTCTATAAATAGAGACCTCACCCTTGGACCCCATTTGCCTCAAAATTGATCATTTTATTCCCCCTCACTCCATATACTCCACAACTACTCATTTCATACATATACATACAAGCAATGGCATCGTTTGACTCCGCGGAAGATTTAGCAATCACCAAAGCATGGTATGCGGAAAATCGACTTAGACGTCATTCCTCCGAAAGGGAGGATTCCACAACCTTTTGGGCTAGGGTACACAACAAATTTATGCAAGAGTTTGGGAATCCTAATGCAAGAAGTGTTCAACAAATCCACGCTAGGCACCTAGTCATCGAAAAAATGATACTTGCTTTTTTGGCTCTCCAACCTCGATTTTTTAACACTCGCCCCTTCACCCTGTCCACTACACAATTAATAAGTAATTTTGTGGGTCTTTTTTTACTTAATCCATGTTGTTTTATCTTCCAATGAAACACCACTAACAAATGTAAGTTTGTTTTTGTGTTTTTGTAGCATGAAGTCGTGAAAGCACGCTACTTGGAGGAAAAGGGGGAATCATTCGCGTTCGATGCAAGCTATCACTTCTTGGGAGAAAGAATCCCGAAGGATAACCCGGACTACTTGGACGATGTATCGTCTTCGATGGAGGAAGATTGATGGCTTTATAAGTTTTTGTATAGGTTTTGTGGGTATACCTCTATGTAAACCCTCACGAGACTATAACTCATCCACTAGGGTCGCCTAGGGGTTTAAAGGCTTGATGCATGTGATAAATGCATCCTACAATAATAATGCAATGAATGAAAATTGGTAATGAAAGGAAACAATCGGTTTATATATGTTATACGTAAAATCCGATTACTAAAACAGATTATAAACATGTCAATGTTAACCGATTATAAATGTCATATGTTAATTCGTAAACACCAATCCAGAATCGGTTTACAAGTTAATGAACGTAAACCGATTCTGAGTACTGTTTACGGGTAAAAAAAATCAAAATGTTTGATATTTTGATGAACTCTTTAACATTAGTTAATCCCACATCCAAAACAAATTAACCACTAATACGATTAATTAATGATAATTATTCAGGGGTAAAATAGGTAGTTATGTGATTATTTTGATAAGGGGTGGTGTATAGGTGATTTATAATGACTTTTTTGTCATCTAGCTATAGGCCCCAATTAATAGCTATAGGCAAGCAAAGAAACACTCCATGCAGTCGTATTAATACTAGTCTTTCTTCTTAAGTAGTAGTTATTATCCTTTCTTCTTAAGATTAACTTACTGCATCCAAATAACTACTAAGCTGGGGTAGTGCTCTGTATCTAATTTTTCAGGTATGACATGTTTTGATTTTCTGTTGCATTTTCAACTCTCTTTGGTTGGAACATATACACTACAGACGCGATAATTGAATGGAACAAGTCCGATATATGATATGACTATGCATCGAATGCAAATCTCAATTTTCTTTTCTCTTTCAAATTCTTAACTAGATGATGTTCACACCAAGTCTTTTACCTGTTTAAGGGTTTCTAACCTTACATTCTTTTTTCCTTCTCAAAAACATCTTTTTATCTCAAGACTACTTGTTGAGTTAATTGTGATTTCCTCTCACAATTAACTCAAAAATCTTCATGATGGAAAAGATGGTGATATGATTGTTAAGCCATCAATCATGAAGGAAAAAGAAAAATCTTCATTGCCTCTAACATTGAAAAGGAAAAGAAGGAATGTGAGGAATCCAAGAGATGTTCCTTCAAATTCTCAGTAGTTTTATGATGTTCGTGAAGTGTTGAAGGAGATGCGCAACGAGATTCAAAAAATAATGGCTTTGGTGTATAAGACTCATGAGATTGTGAAGGCCCTGGTTCGACAACATCAGCCAATAAGGTTTATTGATTTAAACTCCTACCTTAATGAACCTTATGTCCTAATGGCTATTGACGACAAGGATTTCGGGACTGTAGTTGCAGGAATTCCCACAACACACCCCTTATAATATCTTGATAATTATCTCTTGATCTAAACTAATTTTGATATTAAAAGTATGACTAAAATTCTAAAAATTATAAATAGACACACGGATTTTTACATGGTTCGATCAATTTGATCTACATCCATGATTCTCTACTATGATTGTTAAAGTTTACATTTGATTTTACATTTGATAATCTCCATTAATGGAATTCTAAATCTAGTTTTGGGGAAGAAGATGATAAAGAAAAATACATTTTCTCTCTCTAAAAATCTCTCTGAAAAATATCTCTCTCCCCTAAAATATTCTCTCTCCTCAAGATTCTCTCAACTCTAAAAAATACATCTTATTTTTCTGGACTTACTTGAACCCTTTATATAGGAAATTACATAGTGGGTGACAGCTAAGTTTTCCCCTTCTTTTGGATCTATTTTGCGATCTCATTGCGGTAATTACAATGTTAATATTCGCCAACTTTTGTAATCCTCGTGAAACAACACTCTTCTAATATGCCTCTTCAATCGTCAACTTCGTCATTCTTTGAATTATTTTGTGACGCTCGTGAAATGTTGTTGAAGATTTTTCAATGAACGCTCAGTAAGTGTCATTAATCTCTTGTGAATATAATTGTGGCGATATTCTGATCCTACATCTTGCCTCTTTTTTCTTGAATATTGCTTGAAAAGTAATTTTTAAGAAAAAATCTGTTGTTGTAGCAGTCTTTGATTTTTGTTGATGAAGGAATGAGCGAAAGTATATTGGACTTGAAAAGTATATACTTGCCTCTATTCTTTTGCGAAGTTCCATATCTTTGTTAAGTAAATAAGAAGTATTGACTCTTGAAGTGCTCGTGAAGTATGAAGTATCTCTGAAGAAATATAAGAAGTACTCAATCTTCAAAAAATAAGAAGTATCCGTTCTTTAATGAAAGTCATAGTATTGCCTCTGTTCTCGTGAAATTATTACTTCATTTTTGGTGAAAATCCTAGTCCATTTTGGAAATGATTCTTGCGAGAAGATAAAGAACATAAAATGTTTTCTTGGTAATCCACAGTTGCCTCTGTTCTTTATCTATGAAGGAAGAATCCCTGAGAAGATGTTAAATGAGCGAATTTCCTCTGCCTCATTTGATAAAATGATCATATTCCGCGAAATAATCATTTCTCCTGCGAAATTCTGGAATAGTCTGTAATATGCTGAATTAGCCTGAAAATTTATGAATGTTTCTGCGAATTTACGAACGTTTCATGAGTTCTTTGATTTTTTCTACGAAATTATGAATGTTTCTGCGAGATTCTGAAATAATGTTGTGAATAATGGCGATGAATAGTGGCGAGATTGTGAATAATGCTACGAGATTGTAGACATTCCTCTTGAGAGACTCTAATTAATACTTCTGAGAAACTCTGAATAGTATTTCTGAGTGATTCTAAATAGTACTTGCTTTCTCTCTTGCGATGAGCAAATCTTTCCTGCATTCTTACAAGAAAATAATTAATGTTTGAGATTATTCTATTGGTCTTATTTTGCCTTCCTAGTTAAAGGTCTAATTTCGCCAATTTTTATTTCTGCGACAAAATCGCAGGACGTCTTTACATTTGCATGTATTGACCCATTGATCTTGCCTTATCTTTTCTCTTGAGGCTTTTTGGCCTGTTATGCGACAATATGACAAGTCTAAGTTCTATCGCGAGATCAAAGTCTCATGACATTGCCGTCTTGCGATGAAATCGTAGGACGTCTTTACACTTTCATGTAAAAACCCATTGATCACATCTTAACTTTTTATCATTTGGCTTTTTGCCTCTGTATAATTTACGCGACAATATGACAGACCTAAATGATCTTGCGATCTTAGAGCCCCATGACATTGCCGTCTTAAGACACTTATCATCTCCCTAATGGAGGGTGCCGCCCTTATCTTCCTCCTGGTTGCCCCTTCAAGGAGGGCACATCGGCCATACAAGACTAGCTCCTCCCATCCAGATTTACCAACAACCAGTTGTTTTCGTAGCCTCTTGTCCTTTATGCCTATATGGCTTATAGTTACAAGACTACACCCTAGGTGGGGTTTTCTTCAGGCCAAGTGCATCATAGACAAGACTTACCAAAGATGTCCAGGGTAGGTTCGTCCGTCCCGGGCACCCTTGGCTAAACCGTGTACCTCGGCACCTTGGTCATACTCTACACTTCTTGGAAGAGATTCTCAGTCGTCCAACCAGGGTATAACCTTATAAAGCTGGAAATCCAAGATCTCTCTCCCGGATAGGTTTTCTTTAACCCCTACATCTGTATGACTCAGGTTCCAGTAGCGGTATAACCTTATCCATGAATCATATAAAGAGATACCCCCTTATGACGTGCTTGTAGGTCTTACATTTTCCTCTTACGAAATTGTATTCGCGAACTAGGGTGCACGCCATAAAGGTTTGTCCCATTCTCTTAATCTCTGCGAAATTATATTCGCGTTTCTCGCGATATTTTCGCGTTTCTTCATTCTTTCATTTCTGTCAATTCTTTATATAATCTTGAATAATCTCGCGATTACACTCGCAGTTCTGATTAAAAAAATTTCTACTCATTTCTGTGAGTTGAAATATTCTTTAAAATATTTTGAAATCTTTGAAATATTCTTTGAAATCTTGCGATTTTATCGCATTTGTTAAACCAAAATTCTCTTTCTGTAAAATAAATATTCTAGAGAAATCTTTGAAATCTTGCGATTGTATCGCGTATTTTGGAAATTTGAAATCTTAGAAATTTTGGCGATAATTTCATTTTCTGTAATCTTTTGAAATCTTTGAAACTTTTACGAGGGTATCGCTATTTTGGAAATGAAATCAAATTTTTTTGAAATCTTAGAAATCTTTGCGATAGTTTCATTTATTGTAATCTTTGAAAATTTTTGCGATCTTTAAATTTTTTTTTTTTTTTTTTTTTTTTTTTTACAATTGTTTGAAATCTTTGAAATATTTTGAAATCTTAGAAATTTTAGAAATCTTGCGATTATATCACTTTTCAAAAATTTTGAAATCTTAGAAATGTTCATTGAAATCTTGTGATCAAAATTTTTCATTTTCTGTAAGTAAAATATTCAAGGAAGTGGTACTTAGCTTTTTTGGCGATTTTCTGTTGCTGCCGTTTCTCGCGAAGTATTTGATTTGCTTATGTATTGAGAAGAAATAAGAAATGAACTCTTGACTTGCCTTTTGCACCATACCAATTGTTCTAACCCTTCTCTTGCGAAATTAACTTGCGAAATAATCAAATATCTGACGAAGTAATGAAATACCAAATTCCTGCCTCTGACCAATTTGGCGAAGTAATGAAATAATTCTCTCGTGGAAAGTAGATGTACCAATTTCTGCTCGTCAATATTTCCATTCCCCTCCTTCTAAAATGTAGTTTACAATGGGCGTATCTTCTACATTTCCAACTTCATAAGGTAAAAAGAAAAGAAATTCACCCTAAATATTCTCGATGCTCTCGTCAATTTGGTTCTACTTTTCTTCTTTTCTTGTTTTCTGTGTATTATTATTTGGTCTGCTGACAAAGTTGCTTTATTTCGTCATTCTTATAATTTAATTATGGCTTTGTTCGTTGGTCCCTATTGTTTACACACATGTGTCTCTTTGACTTCTCACATTTGTTTGTACTGTAACCTCGTTTTCTCTTTGTCCACAGGTTCAATGTTTCTTCTATCTTTTGTCTTTACGGTGGTCAAGAGATGCAACATCAATTCCTAGCATTATTGAGTGGAATATGAATAAACATCAATTTTCTTTTGTCTTTTACGGTGGAATTTTAACCATCCGTGATTTACTGGCTCCTGTCTTTGACTTCCATTGGGTTTGTCTCTTTGCTAGCATCCAACTGATTTGTCTCCCATTAGATCATTTTGAGTAGTGATCAAAATTAATAATAGCGAGCACCTCGCAGATCATCATGAAGTCGTCAATCCTCTCTATGGGTAAAGCAAGAATCTGATGCTCCATCAAATATGCGCCTCCCCTCATCTTTTATTTTCTTTTGCTTATCTTTCCTTGTTAATTGCTTCTTCGTATTTAAGTTTCTTTGTCCTATGAAACATCTTATTTCTCTAAAAAGTATGTTGTAAGCACCCGTGTACTCTTCTTTCTCTTAATATTAATGATAAGACAAATTTTGTTGACGAAGGAAATTTTCTTTTGCACTTCTGGTCCCTGATAAAAAAGAATTAATTAATCTAGAATGATATTTCTGCGATTTCCTCGCAGGTGTATCTTCCAAAAGTTAAAATACAATTCTTAAAAATATAATTCTTAAAAAATAAACTATTATAGTTTAAGATATCAAAGTTAAGAATATTCCCTTTTGATGTGTCGTTGGCGATGTCGTTAGTCATTTTGATTTTATTTTGTCTATATCGTTGTATCACCGCGGTTCCCCTTTACTTCCCACATGTGATGTACGTTTTCTAGAGCCTTACACATCACATTTATGTCAGTAACAGCTTACACCTGTGAGGTCTTAAACTCTTTAAATAGAACTATCTGTCAGTAACTTCGTAACATTACTTCGCGGGTTCTTTGTTGATCTTCCAGTGAGCATTTATTTTCCCATTTGTATCTTTATTTAATTATTAAGCAACAAGGCGCAATCGTCAAACCTCTGTCAATATTATTTTTAAGACGTAAATTATGAACCTCCTTCTTATTGGCCTAAATGTGCACTTGTATATGAACTGTCTTTCTCTCTTTATTTTCTTAGCTCTTTCTCTTTGAAATCTGTCCTTGTAGTCTTTGCTTCTTGTAGATTTTACTACTTCCTGCGAGTTGGTGATGAAGTCTATCTATCGTTGCTTCCTCTTTTGCTAGCTTTGTGAGTTATCTCCCTTGCCTGTTTTTTCCCCTTATCACTTGATGCTGGCAAAATTAATTAATTGATAATCAAGATTACTGGATTGGCGATGACGTCTTGGATTGACGATGATCATCGTCGACTGGACTTTAAAAATTAAATGATAATCTCCATTATTTGAGATGGCACACGTTAGTGGAGAACCATCTCATTTATAAGAAGTAATTTGGTACTTCTTAGTGGGGAACCCGTACTAAAGACGTCAGTAGATAGAAGATTTCATGTTATTGGGGACCCATTCAACAAAATACGAGGAGTTTTTGGTCTGGGCATTGATCATTTGCTCGTCAACCTCCTTGGTGCTCATCTTTCCTCTGGACATGGCTGAGGCAGTGAGGTATCTGCCATATCGTGGGTCTGCTGCACACATCATGTTCTTGGTGTCCCACATCAAGCTATTCGTTAAAATGACATGCACCAGTTTACTATATTTTTGATTTTACTATTTTGTTGCTCGCTGTTTATTTGCTCGCCAACTTATATTTTCTCATTGTTTTTGCACTATCTAGTACGTAATTTTCACTTTCATCTTCTTTTTGCAGTTCGTAATGGCTGTTTCCAAGTGACATGATGTTCGCCAGTAATTTGCGTCAACACTACATCCTTTCGCTTTGCTCGCCAGTACATAAATCACTCAAAAGTTGTTATCTTCGCTGGAGTATTGTAGATGCAATTTCACCGTTTCACTGTAGGTTTGACGTTAATACCTCCCTTCGTTATCGTACCAATCTAATTTTACTAATTTTAATGAATTCACTTTCTTATCCCTTCTATTGCTTCGCAGATAATAATTGTTTAACATCTTTACGAATTGGACTACTCATCTTTTCTTACGAAGAACACACTTTTGAGCAGTTTTTTGACGATTCAACTTCTTTCTCCTTGTTATTGGATTTCTCTGAATTTTTGATGAACTTTTGATGTTGTTTGCTGTAGATGGAATTTTGGTGAAACTCCCCTATTTGTTCTCATACCTTAAAGATCCAGAAAAGAAAATTGCCTATCGTAGTTATCTTTACCAAATTTCTCTTGAATCAACCAGTCGACCCCGTCCCTGTATGTAAAATTCTTCACAAAAATGTAAAATTCTTTCTGAAACTTCAATTTTTTCCCCCCTGATTTTTATAGACCCAACACCTTAATAATTAATTTCTTTGATTCTTCTTCGATCTAACCAATATTCCCCTTGAAACATGAAAGAGATAAATTGTTGATGATGTTTATTCCCTGAAAGTGTAATTTCTTCCATGAAAATCTCTTGAACCGATCAAATTATAGGAAGAATAAATCCTTTACTCTTCCCCTTAGTCGGCGCCAAAATGTAGTTGCAGGAATTCCCACAACACACCCCTTATAATATCTTGATAATTATCTCTTGATCTAAACTAATTTTGATATTAAAAGTATGACTAAAATTCTAAAAATTGTAAATAGACACACGGATTTTTACATGGTTCAATCAATTTGATCTACATCCATGATTATCTACTATGATTGTTAAAGTTTACATTTGATTTTACATTTGATAATCTCCATTAATGGAATTCTAAATATAGTTTTGGGGAAGAAGATGATAAAGAAAAATACATTTTCTCTCTCTAAAAATCTCTCTGAAAAATATCTCTCTCCCCTAAAATATTCTCTCTCCTCAAGATTCTCTCAACTCTAAAAAATACATCTTCTTTTTCTGGACTTACTTGAACCCTTTATATAGGAAATTACATAGTGGGTGACAACTAAGTTTTCCCCTTCTTTCGGATCTATTTTGCGATCTCATCGCGGTAATTACAATGTTAATATTCGCCAACTTTTGTAATCCTCGTGAAACAACACTCTTCTAATATGCCTCTTCAATCGTCAACTTCGTCATTCTTTGAATTATTTTGTGACGCTCGTGAAATGTTGTTGAATATTTTTCAGTAACGCTCGCAGAAGTGTCATTAATCTCTCGTGAATATAATTGTGGCGATATTCTGATCCTACAGGGACGATAAAGAATTCTTCAAAGGTCTTATTGCCTAGTATATATTTTATTTTTCTTGTTTTGTTTAGAAGAATAACTAGTATTTCGGAATATCCTATGGTGATTACACTTAGCTATGTCCAACGTTTTTATCTTCTTGTTTCTAGATTTATTGGTTTAAATCCTAAACTTGTTTGGAAGATGATTTTTGCATTATTAATCTTTATGGTTTTATATATTGCAATATTGTTATGGGATATTGTGTTTACGTCCGTGAACTTGATTGTCCCATATTTTGTCAAAAGTAAAGTCGTTCATGAATTGATATGCGAGTATTGATGAAAGAATGAATATACTTTTGACAAACACAAAAGTTAAGCCTATATTTTAAATTTTTGATAAAAGATAGGTTAAAATCTTTTGTGATTCAAGGATTATGTCTATTGTATATCATTGTGCAAATGGTGGTGGAAAATAGAATGAATCCTTTTTTATTCCACGGTATAAGGTCGATCTCCGATCCACAATTTTTGTGTAAATACTGTGTTGTTCCATAAAGTGTTTTATGTTGAGCATTAGAACAACCAAAGTTGATTATTTTATGATTAGCTTAGTTGTTGTTCCGTAAGGTACTTTGTGTTGAGCATGGCCAATTAAATTGATTACTGTTGTGATTAGTTTAGTTGTATACTTCGATTAGATTAATTATGGGTTCTCTTGTGATTAATCTAATTGATTTCTAAAGTCTCCATAAGTTTACTTGTGTTGAGCATATTTAGTCAAATTAATCATGGTTCACTTACAGTTAATTTGATTGAATATTTCTTTTTGGATTTCAAATTCATACTTGTATGTGATTTGTTGAGTCCAAAGAAATCCTTCTTTTGTTTTGAAATTAAGGTCGCTTTTGTTGTTCTTCCGGGAATGACATTTTATGGGGGAGAGTTCTTTTGAACTTGTGCTTAATTGCCAAATATTTGTTGGGAGTGCGGTTGTGGAATATTATAGGGGTTATCTTGTATCTTTATCAACTCCTTGATGAATGCTTTTAACTTCGGCTTTATGATTGCATCTAAATAAGATGATATACATTTACTCTTGGTCATGAAATGTCTCTTACGGAAATTTCATTAGGATCCCGTTCTTGTACCTTTGCCAATTTTATTGACAAAAAAGGGGAGAATTAATATGTAGTTCACACTGCAAATACATATGGTTTTCGGATCATTATGTAAGGGGGAGTGGTTTCCATGTGAGATGGAGTATTGACTAAGGGGGAGTGACGTATCACCATAGTATTGTTGTTAAAGTTGTGATGCAATTGGACTTTGACGCTCTATAATGATACTATGACGCTGTATAAAAATGATTGAGAACTCTTGTTTTCTCATTGTTATAGCTATGGATTTTCAACAACGATGATGTTAAACTTACAACCTTTGGGATCATTGGACTACTTGGAAGTGACGAATATTTCGAGTAATGTTGAAGATTATATGATATGTGGAATAGGAGCTACAAAGTTTATTTATATATTTTTTGTATTCTATATGTATTAATAGTTTTGTCACTAAAATTGACAAAGGGGGAGATTGTTAGAGCATTGCTCGGTCGAACTCGCATGCATTGCTATCTTAAGCATGTTTGTCAATATTTGTGATCAAAATTATAAGTCTTGATTTCTAGTCTACTATAGCTAAGGTCTCGGACTATGATAGAAAGTGTAGTTGAGCGCAAGAACTCCATGGCGATCATCATATAAGACAAAGGAATACTCAAAGAACCAATGGATCTTCATCGACTAAAAGGTATGTGGAGACTTGAAATTATCTATCACTCAAAAGTCTATCTACTCTATCTCCTATCTTGAGACAAGAGTCGTTTTGCTATATATACTTAGATTATACACATGTGGTATTTCGATCTGAGTATATCTCGCTCATCTATTTCTCGAAATATGTGTTGGTAAAGCTTTCTCTTTAGCCAAGTTTATCTTTACCTACTGACGAAAGTCATGTTATGTTTCAATCACTTTGAAAATTTCTCTGACGAAAAATGGTTTGTGAATAACAACTATATAACGTCCTCTGAGAATGTTTCAATGATTGAAATGAGAGTTTAGACAATATAACCATTGGAGGATATAAGCATTGTTGTGGAAACACATATTTGTATAAGTCCTTATTTCTTGAACCAAAGTTTGCGAAATTTGTTGATCAAGTGAAACCAGAGTAGTACGTGAACTTCAGTCCGCGAACTGGCATAATTCTCGAACCCGAGAATATCTGCTGGAGTTTGTGAACTCCGTCCGCGAACTTAAGTCCGTGAACCCAATTCGGGAACTTGGGTAGGTTATGTCTAAAATCGATGTTTGTGAACTTATCTTTATAAACTAAGGAATGATATTTCAAACCGTGGATATATAGTTCATGAACCGATTCGAGTGAATCAAATCGTTTTTGCTTCAATTGTATCTTGTGTAGTACATAAAGATCTAATCAATTGAACAAATCTCTAACTAGTTCATTTGAGTCATTTGAACTAGTTATGGTGACAAGAATATGGTTGATATGAAAGTTATCATATGACTAACCATTTGGTTAACTATTGTTGAACCAACTAATGTATAAGTTTGGGTACGGTTACATAAGCCTAGAAACGTGCATTATGTGTGTGTGTAACAAGCTATGTTTTCGATCTAACGGTTGATAAATATTATCTTGAATATAATCATGTTTTCATCTAACGGTGAATATTCTTTTCTACTAAGCTAAGATTGATTGCAAACCCTGATTTGAAGACTATATAAGGGAGAACTCTAGCAACTGGGAAACCTAATCCCCACACATTCTGTGTGATACTAGTTGTGATAAGATAGAGTCGTTTCTCCTTTAACCTTTGGGTTTCTTCTTTTAAAACCAGGTTAACGACTTAAAGACTTCATTGGGATTGTGAAGCCAGACCGATACTACTTTTCTTGTAGTTGTATAATATGATATTGTATCTTCTATCCTAAAAGTACAATTGGAATAATTGGCTTGATATTTCTATCTCCGATAGGAAATATATAAAATAAATCACAAACACTTTGTCTCATCGTTTGTGATTCCGCAATATCTTTTTTCGCTGCGTCAATCAGGATTATTGTGAGGTGATTGATAAAACTGAGTTTTTCTTCGGGAATATAAGTCTAGTTTTATTGATTGGTTTCCAGTTCACCTTAATTTATCAAAAGACGGAACCAAACCTCGTAGGTATATTCGTGGGATAGGGATTTATCTATTACCGTATACTTTTTTGTGTGATACAAATTTGTTTATTAAAGTATTCGACATTGGGTCATAGCAACTCTTGGTTGTGGGTGAGATTAGCTAAGGGAATCAAGTACGTAGTATCCTGTTGGGATCAGAGATGTATGAGCATAACTGTACCTTAGATCAGTGTGAGATTGGTTGGGGTTCAACTACAGTCTAGACCGAAGTTATCTTGGAGTAGGCTAGTGTCTGTAGCGGCTTAATACAGTGTATGTTTAATCTGGACTAGGTCCCGAGGTTTTTTTGCTTTTGTGGTTTCCTCGTTAACAAAATTCTGGTATCTGTGTTAGTTCTTTTCCGCATTATATTTTGTTATATAATTGAAATAATATAGGTTATGCGTTGTTCAATCAATTAGAATATCCGACCTTTTGTTTGTTGATTTAAATTGATTGACACTTGGATATTGGTCTTTGGTACCATCCAAGTTATCTCTCTTGTATTTTAATTTAGACTCACAGTTTGTTTGAGTAAGATTTAAATCGAGAGATAGAGATATAAACTCTTTGATATACTTTTTTATTAATTGGGTCTGACTGTCTAGTTGATTCTCTAGAAAGTATATTGGAGTTTGTCCATAAAGATTGGTAATCGAAATATTGGGTGTCGTTGTTAGACCCCTTCCTTTTCGGTTCTAAACTCCCATTTTAATCATTGAAATATTCTTAGAAGACGAGAATATCTGTCCCACACAAATTATTATCTTCAAAGCAATTTTCAAGTGATTAAATGATCAATGCGAAACATTCTGAATCTACATAAATGATCGTCTCACACAAATCATGTAAGATGTTACCAGGAGATTTTCACATGATCATCTTTTGACTTTCGTCAAGAATAAAAGATGAACTTGGTTAAAGCAAAAGCTTACCAACACATATTTCGAGAAATATGTAAGCTAGTTAAACTCAGCTCGAAATATCAAATGTGTATAATTTAAAGTCGATATAGTTGTACAACTTTTGTCTCAATAGGAGGTATAATAGAAATAGACTTCTGCGTGATTGATGAGTTCAAGTATCCACATACCTTTTGTTGTTGAAGTTCCACAAGCTCCCCTTACTAGTTCTTCGTCTTCAATCAATGAACACCATGAAGACTAAAGCTCAACTACACATTCTATCCTAATCCGAGACATAGCTATAAGTATACTAGAAATCAAGACTTATAGTTTTGACAACTATACTAATTGACAAACAAGCTTGAGATAACAACGCTTGCAAGTTCGACTGAGCAGTGCTCACTCTTTGATGAAGACAATATCATTTTTTTTTTAATATTTCAGATAATATTTAAGGAATTTTTTTATTTTATGTGATTCTTTTTAATAGATGCATGTATCCCTATTTTTTGAAAATTGAAGAATCTCGGTATTAGTATCCCCGTATCCATATCCCGTATCAGTATCCGTGCTTCATAGGTGCTAACTGATTCCAAATTACTGACATTTCTGAGTGAAAATCAAAGATTGATTGATCGTATTGTTGCTTAAGAGATCAAATATCCAGTTCAAGCTTATACCTTTGAACATAGTTAATTTATGTATACATTTTTGAAAGAAAGTCTCATGCTTCTTTGGCAAGATCAAAACTACTAAGTTGCATACTGATTGAAGTAATTACTGTATTTCCAATCCATGAGAGTATCTTGTGATTGTTGACTTCCCAATCACTTTCTTGGCCATCAATATATTATCACATAATGAGAAAACTTCTCATCAAGAAAGGCCAATGATTGTAATACGTTCCATCTAGTTTCACAGTAATGAGTTAAAAGTATTCCCGCAACATGGTTGAGAAGAAAAAAAAACAAGCGGATATATGGATGATGATAATTAGAGGAACCATATTTGTTTGCCGCTAAAAACAGGAGTTTAACAAAATAATCTAAACATCATAGTTTTCGGATCTGGTTTGCGGCGGAACCCTATCGATGGATTGTCTTTCACTCGTTAGTGTAGTTGCAGGAAATCCTACACTACACCCTTGATAAGAATTTACTGTAATTAAGACATATTTGAAGATTCAAATAACACTTCATTATTTGATTCTCATAAATATTTACAAGAAACAGAAAAAATCAAGAATACAACCGCTCTCTTGAATTTTCTCTCTCCTCAAGACTTTCTCAACACTCAAAAATACCACCTCCATTTCTGAATCTACTGGGTTTCTTTATATAGGATAATTACATAGTGGATGACAGCTAATTTGTCCTTTAATTTTGGACCTGACTTGCGATATTATCGCAGTAGTTATAATGTCCATTCTCGCAATCCTCATGACCATCGCAGGAAAATCACGCTCTCCCCGTGTTTCTTCATTCTTCAGTTATTACGTCATTCTTCAAATAATTCTGTGACACTCGTGAAGTGTTGTTGAAGAACTTGCTGTGATGTTCGCAGATGTGTTGTTAATCTCGGAAGAGTAATATCATGGCGATATTATGGTCCTACATCTTGCCTCTTCTCATGTCTTTTCTGCGAATAAGGGAAGATTATGAGAATTAAAATGCCGCATCTACCTAGTTTTTCATCTCTTTTCGCCGACAAAACCCTGTAAATTATGTATGACCGCTTATACGTGTCGAATGCTCCTCTTTTAACCGGTTAATCCTTTATTACCCGGTATCCCTCTTCTATCTATAAAAGAGATAACTTGTTAAGAAATATTCTTTTTCTTTTACTTCTTCGTCTTTATCATCCTTTCTCTTCTCTGTAAACTTTCCCGTCTGCAATTTTTCTTCTTTCACAGGTTCATCTTCTACTATTATAATGGAGTCTCAAAGGTATAAACATTCTCTCATGTCATTATTAAATTCGATTATGCTTGTCTAAACTATGTTTATCTATTTTATTTGATATCTTCTATTTGATTCTTCATAATTCCCATACTGTGTCTTCTTTTCAGTGAAACTACTTTTAACGTGCAACCTGTATCTCAAAACCCTAATATTCTCAAAAATTCGCAACAGAAACTGGCTGAAAAGAAGAGGAATCGTGCAAATCATAAGGTAGTAATAAACACTTGTTTTCTTAATAACAATATTGTTGCCTTTGTTTCTTATCTAGTTTATTATTCGCAGGATGATGAGAATGTTGTTGAACCTCACAAGTGATCTCGCAAGATTAAACCCATCGAGTACAGAATTACTATTCCCTCATTATCTTCTTCAAAAGCCACTCATATAACATCGCAAGTTGTGCCCCAACCTTTTGCTTGCAATGGTGTCGCTCCCAATATTCCTGCCTCAATTAACCCTCCCATAAGTGAAACTCCCCATATTATTTCGAATAAAGTTCCTTCTTCTTCTACTGTAGTCACTTCTCAAGTTGATTTATTTTCACTTCCAAATGTGACCTTTCCAGATACTCCCCCTCCTGATGACACAAATAATTCAAACCTTCAACTCGCCATTGTTACCACTTCACCACCTACATCTCTCCCTCATGTTAGAGAAGCTTCAATTGATGTAGACGTTGCTTTTAGAGTCTTATCTAACATTCTGGATGATCCTGTCAAGCATGGCGTCTGCTAAGTTTTAAGCAAGTATTTTGGTTCTGAACAAACGACTTCAAAGACATCTCTAGAAAACGAAATTGAAATTTTAAAAGAGAGTCTTCGGGTTAAGACTTCAGAATGCAATACTCTTCAGCACAAGCTTCGCAACTCTTTACTGAATTTCGAGAATCTTCGCAATAAGAATGAGGAACTAAAAGGTATACTTTTCCTTCTTTTATCTCTTGGTTATTCTATTTTAGTAAATTCTCATTTTTTATGTGTTTAATTCTCTTTTAAACCCTTGGTTCATATATTTAGTTGTAAATCGGACACGATTCTTGGAGAGATTTCGATTTGAGTCTATTGATGAAGTAGCTTGTGCTGAGAAAGATTCTTGGATGGGCCAATATAATAGATTAGATAACCTTCATTCATATTCTATCGACCAAATAAATAATCTTACCAATGAGAATAACCAACTAATACAAAGGCAAAGTTTGTTAAATAGCGAAGTTACTCGTCTTTCTTATTTGTTAACCCAAGCTAATTTGGCAATAGAAACTTTATCATATGAAAATGAGACCTTATCTCAAGAAAAGCGCAGCTTCTAAAATAAGATAGCGATCTCCTCGCACCATTTAAGTATTCTTCAGAAAGTGTGTAACAATCAAGAACAATCTCTGTCTTCATTGAAAGAAGAACTCAAAGAAGTAACTGAATCATCAATAGCTGAGAAGGATAAACTCATCCAGGGTAGGATAGCTCTAAGTTTAAAGGCTATTAAACTCAAAGAACATTTCTCCCGATTAAAAGAATCTCATTCCTTATTGGAGAAATAAAATGCTTATCTCCTTTCTAAAGAAGAAAGTATAAAATCTCGCCTGAAGGGTATAATTGGAGATAAATTTGATGATGCCATGAACCAGTGTGAGAGTTGTGTCTTATCATTAATTCATAACCTATCTTCGCAAAGAGAAGGTAGTCATTTTTACTGCCTTAATTGTTAACTTTTCTGTTCAAATTTCTCTGCTATATTTTTGCAAGATCTTCGTGTGAATGTTTTTCTGGCTTATCTATTTTTCTCACAGAATCTGAGAAAAGTCTTCAAACCACCATTTCTGGATTGGCTGATAAACTGGATTCAGTCCGCAAATAAAATGGTGAACTTCTAGCCAATTATGTCAAATCTCGCGACCGTGCAGAAATAAGATATGACTATATTGAATACTATAAGAACATAGAAATTAGGAATCGCGACAGAGGCTTCCTTCGCAAAGTTCATCTTAGTGCTGAAGTTCTCGTGAATGGCATCTTAATATCCAACGCTCTTTCCCCTGTATCATTCAATCCTCTGGAAGTAGATGATGATTAAATTCCTCTTCCCATGGCTAGTGATCTAGAGTATGTAAGTGATGAAGAAGATGTTTCACAAGAAAATTCAGTGGATAAATAAAAATCTCATCTTACTAAAGTAGGTACTGGCGATGGAACAACCGTTAATGAGTCATTAAATGAGGAAGAAATTCAAGATGATCATGATAAGAATGTTGGCGAGGCTAATAATTCTGGCAAAGATAATGCTTGAATTTTGTTTTTGCTTTCTTTTAGTTATCTTTCTTGCGAATGATGTAACCCCTTTCAATTGTAAAACTCATTTTGGAGCTCTGTTTAATTTATGTCCTTCTCAATACTCTGCGAGAAAGATAATAATATTTTATTTATCAATTCCCATACTTGCCCCTTATTATCTTTCTTGGAATGAACAAATATCTCCCGCATCTTATAAAAATGAAATAGTTAATGTGTAGGATTATTCTTGTGGTCTTATTTTGCCTTCCTAATTAAAGGTCTTATTTCGCCACGTTTCTTTCTGCGACAAAATCGCAGGACGTCCTTACATTCGCATGTAGAGACCCATTGATCTTTCCTTAGCTCCTGTATTTTATCAATTCTCTGCGACTATATGACAGGCCTAAGTTCCATTGCGAGAACAAAGCCCCATGAAATAGCCGTCTTGCGATGAAATCGCAGGACGTCTTTACACTTTCATGTAAAAACCCATTGATCTCATCTTAAATTTTTCTTATGGCTTATTGCCTCTCTATTTGTCACGCGACAATATGACATGCCTAAATATTCTTGCGAACATAAAGCTCCATGACATTGTCATCTTAAGACACTTATCAACTCCCTAATGGAGGTTGCCGACCTTACTCCCCATGGTTTCCCCTTCAAGGAGGGCACATCGGCCATACAAGACAAGATCCTCCCATCCAGTCTTAACAACAACCAGTTGTTTTCACAATCTCTTATCCTTTATGCCTATATGGATTATAGTTTCGATACTGCACCCTAAGTGGGGTTTTCTTGAGGAAGAGTGCATCATAGCCAAGACTTACCAAGAATGGCCAGGGTAGGTTCGTCCATCCCGGGCATCCTTGGCTCAACCGTGTACCTCGGCGCCTTGGTCATACTCTGCACTCCTTAGAAGAGACCCTCGGTCGTCCAACCAGGGTATAACCTTATATAGTTGGAAATCCAAAGTATCTTTCCTGGATAGGTATCTCAAAGAGATGGACCCCATTCTCCGTGTCTCAGGTTCCAGCAGCGGTATAACCTTATCCCTGAGTCATGCAAAGAGATACCCCCTAATATGACGTACTTTAGGTCTTACATTTTCCTCTTGCGAAATTGTATTCGCGAACTAGGGTGTACGCCATAAAGGTTCGTCCCGTTCTTTGTTTCTTTTACGTATATCGCAATCTTTCATTCTTTATGTAATCTTGAATAATCTTGCGAATAAACTCGCAGCTGTAAAAATTTGTTTTACCCATTTCCTTTTTGTTTCATTAAAAATTTGTTACTGATAATATCTTTTTAAATATAATCTGTTACATGGTGTACCAAGTCTTTGACCACCATCTCTGCCTTCTGGGTCCACCAACCTGTATGCCCCTGTTCCAACTATCTCTTTAATGATATACGGTCCATCCCATTTTCTCGCCAACTTTCCACCACGTTCTCGCTGGTACTCTTGTGTTTCTTGCAGAACTAAATCGCCTGGTTGAAACTCACGTTTCTTGACTCGCTTGTTATATTCGTGAGCCAACCTTCGCTGATAATTTTCCATATGTTGTAATGCTTTTTCTCTCTTCTCTTCTAATTCATCAAGTTCTCTTAGAATCATGATATCATTAAGATTCTTCTCCAAAACCTCTCTTTTTGTTGTAGGAATAACAACTTCTGTTGGTAGTACTGCTTCAACACCATATGTTAAACAAAAAGGTGACATCCAAGTTGCCTCTCTCCTGGTTATGTTGTAAGCCCAGACTGCATTATGTACATGTTCACACCATGCTCTATGGTACCCTTCTAAATTTTTTTTAAAGATGTTTGTGATTGTCTCATTAGTTGCTTCAGCCTGACCATTAGCTTGTGGGTATAAAGGGGTAGATTTTCCACATCTTATCTTAAATGCATTGAGTAGCAACTCTATGTTTTGTCCTTCAAATTGTTTTCCATTATCAAAAACCAACTGTGCTAGGATTCCAAATCTGCAGATGATATTTTCAAAAATGAATGTAAATATATCTTTATCGCGAATGTGATGTACCGCTTTTACTTCTGCCCACTTTGTGAAGTAATCTGTCGCGACAATCAAGTATCTCTTCTGCCCTGAACCTGGCACAAAGGGTCCCATAATATCTAAGTCCCATTTTCCTAAAGGCCACACACTTTTTGAAGATGATAATGGTGCCCCCGGTGCATGTATCTTCTTTCCATATCGCTGGAAATCTTCGCAACGCTTTGATAATTGTTTTGCATCTTCATGCATATACGGCCAATAATAGCCTTGAATTTTAGTCCTATAAGCCAAAGATCTTCCTCCGCTATGATTACCAGCATCTCCACTATACAAGATTTTTAACACTTTTTCTCATTCTTCCCGTGTCAAACATCTAAGTAATGGCCCATTAAAAGATTTTCGATACAATACTCCATCCCTTAATTCATAATTTGTTTCACGACTCTTTAATTTGTGCGCCTCCAATCTATTTCTTGGTGTTTCACCTGTCGCCAAATATGCGTGAAGTTCTGCTCTCCAATCTGCGATAATGCCGTTGGATGGTTCTTCTGCGTCATTTTCTATTATCATTACATCCGCCTTTTCTTCTTCTTCTTTATTAATTGAAGGTGATACAAGCATATGAATTCTTATGTATCTCGCAGCTGGATTTGTCATCATACTTGATATGAACGCAAAAGTATCTGCGAGTCTGTTATCTTTTCTTGATATATGTCTCCATTTTATTTTTGGAATTCTAGCAGACAATTCTTCAACAAGTTTCTTGTATTTCTTCAGAGATGGTTCATTTGTTGTGTATTCTCCTTTTATTTGGTGAATAACCAATTGCAAGTCACTGGTAATCCTTGCGCTCTCCAACTTCATCTCTACAGAAAACTTTAGAGCATGCACCACAGCTTTATATTCTGTCTCATTATTAGTGGATGTGAATTCCAAACGAAATGAAAAAGCCATTTTTTCTCCTTCTGGCGAGATAAAGACCACTCCAATTCCATTTCCTTCCCCATTTGATGATCCATCCACTAATATTTCCCACATGTTGGGTTCCTTTATTAGATCTTTTGGATCTCCATGTTGTTCTTGTATGTCCATCATTTCTTCCACAGCTTCATCATCTTCTAGAGGAAATTATGCTAAAAAATCCGCTACAACTTGTGATTTTGGCTAGGATATGACTTCATATTTGATTTCAAAGTGCCCTAATTGTGCATTCCATCTCTCAACTCTGCCTGATCTTTTTGATTTCTTCATTACTGATTCAATGGGCACATTTGTTAATACCTTTACTTTATGTGCCTGAAAAAAATATATGCGAAGTTTAAAGGTTGCATAAACCAATGCCAGAATTAGCTTCTCAATTTTTGAATAATTTCTCTCTGATATAAAAAAATTGGTTTTTCTACCCCTTGCATCTATTCGCAGTAATACTGCGCTTAATGTGTGCGATGTTGTCGCAAGATAAATCAATAATTCTTCTCCCAACTCCACTTTCTATAAAATAGATATATTCATTAGATATTCTTTAACTCCTTGAAAAGCCTTCTCACATTCATCTATCCACTTGAATTTTGTACCCTTCTTGAGTATATTGAAGAAATGCTTGCATTTATCTGAAGATCGTGGGATAAATCTTCCTAGCGAGGCTAAGATCCCATACAACTTATGTATATCTTTCACTGTTGCTGGCGTTGGCATATCGCGAATTGCTTATACTTTCTCTGGATCAACTTGAATTCCTTCTTTTGATACAGTATAACCTAAAAATTTCCATGACGCTACTCCAAAAATGCATTTCTCAGGATTCACCTTGATGTTAAAGAGTCGCATTTGATCAAGAATCTCCTTCAAATCTTGCACATGGTTCTTAGCTTCTTTACTCTTTATTAACATGTCATCTACATACACCTATAATGTTTTGTGTATCCATTTTGTGAACACCTTCTCCGCTATTCTTTGATATGTTGCACCAGCATTTCGTAACCCAAAAGGCATTTTTGTGTAACAATATAATCCTCTTGGAGCAAAAAATGCGGTGTGCTCTTGATCTTCTTCAGCGAGAGGAATCTGGTTATAACCTTTATACCCATCTAATGAAGATATTCTATCATTTACTGCTGCTGATTAAACCATTTGAGGAATATCTGGTAATGGAAAACTATCTTTAGGGCAAGCTTTGTTTAAGTCATTAAAGTATATACAAATTCTGATCCCCTTATTTTTCTTTGGAACCACTACCATATTTCCAATCCATTCCGGGTATTTTTCTTTTCTTATAATTCCAGCATCAAGCATTTTCTGTAACTCTTCTTCTATTTTTGAGTGATAAGTTGTTGCGATTTTCCTTTTCCTTTGCTTGAATGGTCTCACATCTTTGTTAATTTCTAACTTATGACATGCAACTGATGGATCTATTCCAGGCATCTCATCCATACTCCACGCGAAAATATCATTATACTCTCGCAAGAGATTTATGGTTTGCTCTTCTTCATCTGCACCCATTTTAGTTCCAATTTTCAGCATTTTAGGTTCTTCTTCACTTCTAACATTTACTTCCTTTGTTGGTTCTGATGCAGTGTAGCTGGCCTCAGGTTCTCTTATTGGTGTTGGTGTTTCCATGACTCTCGCGGGCTCATCATCTTCTTGCGAGATCTCGCTGGGTATTCCTTTTCCTTCTCTTGCTCATATCATGTAAACTTTAAATTCTTATTCCTTCTTTGCCTCTTTTGCCAATTTTCTGCGAGCTTTTTGCAGTTTTGGACGCTCTTCATAATTTCTCACTTCAATTCGATAACACAGCTTCGCAAGATCAGTATCTCCTCTAATTTCTCCAATTCCACTAGGCATAGGAAATTTGATGCATTGATGTAATGTTGATGCTATAGCCTTGATTGCATGTATCCATGGTCTCCCCAATATCATGTTATATGGTGCCTCCACATCCACCACACATAATGTTACTTGTGTTTCAATCTCTCCTAGCGGAATTCGTACCATTATTTCGCCTTTAGGTTTTGTTATAGATTTTCCAAAACCATGAATGTGATAATTTGAACAAGACATATCTTCATCTTTATATCCCATTCTCTTAAATGTATGATAGAATATAATATCTACAGAACTTCCTGTGTCCAACAAAGTTTTATTCACGGCCCATTCTTCTGCAGATCTTGTTGATTTTCCTTCTTCACTCGCACAACAGATACCGTGATTACCAATGGAGATGTATGATCCAAATTTTCTTTTGGTATATCTGCTGCCGTGAATGTGATTTCCTGCTTTTCCCAACCCTTCAGAGGTGATATTTTCTCCACCGTCATAATTCTTTTTCCTTCGAAATCTCGTTTATGAATCCTTCCTCTAATATTTTCATGGAATTGGTTGATCATTGTTTTTGTTATCGTATTGCACTCCAATTTTCTGTAATCCTCCTTTACTTTAATTATTTTTTCTTTAACTGCTTCACCAATTTGTTCAATCATCTTCTTAACTCAAATATTGATCTTTAATCTTACTTTTTCCTATAATTTTCAACTTTCAATCCCTGTTTCGGGCGCCAAAATGTAGTTGCAGGAAATCCTACACTACACCCTTGATAAAAATTTACTGTAATTAAGACATATTTGAAGATTAAAAACAACACTTCATTATTTGATTCTCAGAAATGTTTACAAGAAACAGAAGAAATCAAGAATACAACCGCTCTCTTGAATTTTTTCTCTCCTCAAGACTTTCTCAACACTCAAAAATACCTCATCCCTTTATGAATCTACTGGGTTTCTTTATATAGGATAATTACATAGTGGATGACAGCTAATCTGTCCTTTAATTTCGGATCTGAGTTGCGATATTATCGCAGTAGTTATAATGTCCATTCTCGCAAGCATCATGACCATCGCAGGATAATCACGCTCTCCCCGTGTTTCTTCATTCGTCAGCTATTACGTCATTCTTCAAATAATTCTGTGACACTCTTGAAGTGTTGTTGAAGAACTCGCGGTGATGTTCGCAGATGTGTTGTTAATCTCGCAAGAGTAATATGATGGCGATATTCTGGTCCTACAATTAGAAATCCACATGCATAACTAACCTAGAGAACCGTATTGTAAGGATAGGATTGCCTGAGGCTTATCAATCACACGACCTAGGTTGGCCGAGGATTATTAAGCACGCGTCCTAGGTTGGCCGAGGATTATTAAGCACGCGTCCTAGGTTTCCCTAGACGATGTGGGCTTATTAATACAAGAGCGGGTGCTTCCGTGAGTATTCTTGTTGTTTCTTTTAAGGCATATGATAAAATTTCCTATGGTGTTGTTTATTTCTACATTAGCTTATTCCTGGCTAGTCATAAGGTCCAAAAGAAAAAAGCTGGGTGAATTTATGAACCGAGAGAAAATATTTGCCTGAATCAAATTCCTTCCTAGTTTTGGGACTGGGGCATTTTTTTGGGGCTATTACTAACTGACAGAAAGGGTCATTAGAAATTAATTTCACACAATCCCTTATCCAACTATTATTTTTCAAACCCATTTTACCCTTGATTAATTAGTGTTAATTATTCTTTTTAGGTATTAATTAACCGTTTTAGATGTGAGATCAACTAATGTAAATTGATCTTCAAAACATCAACTAACTGAAAATTTTGATTTTTCTTTTTTTGAAAACACTACCCAGAATCGATTTATGTTCACGCACTCGTAAACCGATTCTAGATTGGTGTTTTCTCTATTCACGAAGGATATCCAGAATCGGTTTAAGTATGCAAAGATAAAATCCGACTCTCATAATTAGGTTTTCCTAGTCCCATATAAACCGATTGTTTCACATAATTTAAATCCTTAATGAAAGAATCGGCCATACAAGTGCTCATAAAAAACCGATTCTAAGTTAAAATTATACTAAAAAGGTATGCATTTTTCCCCCTTTAAAGGCTATATAATCGGCTTATGTGAACATCCACATAATCCGATTCTAACCAAAACATAAAAAAAAAAAACATAAAAAAAACTGGGTATTTCTTCCATACCATAATCGATTTATGTAGGCATTAACATTTCCATACCGATTGTGTTAAACACAGTAACCCAAGATTGTTTGTAGTTTTCAATTTTGAATAGATAAATCAATCACAAAGAGACATGGGTTGGACCGACGATGTTTAGCTTGATTTTTTTTTTAAGAAAAAAAGATGAATGATGAAATTTCTTTTAAATCAATCGATGTTGTTAGAATCGAATGATGGATTTGAGTTTGAATTTAATTTGTGAGAGAATAAGTTTCGGTTTTGAAAAGATTTTAAATTTAGAAAGATAAACATTATAATTAAATTTTAAAAATAAGAATACTTTCTTATTTTTACCACGTTTTGTCACGTAGTGATAGGACCCAAATAATTTTTATAATCTCTAAACTAGTCAGGTAAAAAATAAAAAAATGTTACGACATTTTAACTACGAAGAGGAGATAAAAAAAAAAATCATGAAGTATTCATCTGTCCAGCAGGAGAATATTCTTGCCTTTAGAATATGCTACTTCATAGAAAAATGAAAAAGAACAAGTATGAAGATTTCTGCCATGATTTATAAAGGCTGATACCAGTATTATTAGGGGCTGATACCATTTAGCCGATCCAACGTCCAGGATCATTTAAAATCTTGAGATGCTATCAGCCCTTAGTAATTTGGTATCAGCCTTTATAAATTGTGATTTCTGCCCCCTCCTTTATTGTTTTCGGTAAAAAAATGCCTAGCGGAGATGAAACTGAAATGGTATGAGTCCTTAGTAATTTGGTATCAGCCTTTATAAATTGTGATTTCTGCCCCCTCCTTTACTGTTTACGGTAAGAAAACGACTGGCAGAGATGAAACTGACACTAGCCAGTAGTAGTCAATGTCCTAATTATAGTCTCTCTAGTCCACACTCCACACCCACCAAACCTCTTAGTTTAAACTTTGAAGACTCTTTAACTATGATGTTTACACCCAGTCTTTGCTCTCCTCTCTTAAATCTACACGCCGCCTACCTGATTTCAGAGTAGTCATTTCCAAGACAAATGAAATGATTTAAGAAAGGTGTGTAAGGATCGTATGATTCATCATTTGATGATCTTCTTTGATCAAACAAAAAGAAGAAAATAAATCATTTGATGGCCTTCTCTTCGTTTAATCGTGTACGTAAGTTGGTTGCTATGTAGACAAAAAACTAGTACATGTAGATTTGCTTCAATGTATAGAAAGGTGATTAATGATTTTAGTTAGTCTGTAATTTTTTTCACATTATGGGAGCTGAGCAATGTATCTTTTTCTTGATTTATGCAAAATTTAGCCTTCTCAATCAAAAAAAAAAAAAAAAACAACGTATACAGAAACCCAATTTGTGCAAAATTTAACTGGCTAGTTTCTAGCGTAACTAAGCCATATACAAAATAAGTCTAGACCTTGAAGATGACGAATGTCAAGGAGGTTCTGGGCATTGCAATTAAATTCTTTTTACATCATTTTTTTTTTTTTTGAGAGAGAATAATAATAAAAAAATGATTTATGCATCAAAAAAAAAAAATGATTATCACGAGTATAATATGATTATCACGAATGTACTAATCAAGGGCATGCAGTTTCAAAATCGACGATGAAATGGGAGATTGACCGATTGTACTGTTGAATGGGATTTTCTTTTTCTTTTTTGATAGGGAAATTAAAGAAATTATTTGACAATACCCATTTATTAAAGAAATACTCCATGTAGTGAGCCAGTGAGGGTTGTTAATTAGTTTATTTTGATTCAATTTATGCTTACGTTAAATTGGGCTTAATCTTTTTTGTAAGTCATTTTTACCATAGTGAGGGTTGTTACTCTGGTTTTATTTGGATTGTTCATGTTCTCGTAATTCTTGTTGGGGTCTGTTTTTTTGTGAGTCGTTGGTTGTACTTTCTACTTACTTCGTCGAGCCATTTTAATCTACTAATCTTTGCCAAGGAAAAAAAAGGAGATACTCCATGTAATCGGATTAAGAGTCTTTCTTTTCGGGGAGGCAAAGCTCTACTGAAATATTGATTGGCTGATAATTAAGTATCTAAGTGATATCAAATCTAGAAAGTTTGTACAGCCACTAATTGGGAGAGTGGTTATGCTGTTGTCACATATTCACGTGGTGTTACGGTGCTGGGTTGGTCTCTCCCCCCACCCCCACCCAACTGTATAGTTGATAACTTGATACTATCAATATCTCCTCCTTGGTTGCACGTACGCTGCATTTTCTGAGCCGTGTTTGTGTCCGACGTGCAAGTTGGACGCATGACGCGTGTTGGATTCTGACACGACGCACATCCGACGCATCTACATGTGTGCCTCACACGTGTCTGGTTTGGACGTACTAATGACTCAGATTTGACGCGTTCATTTTTTATTTTTTTTTCATTTTCATTTAAACTTCTTCCTTTATTTTTATTATAATTAAGTAAATGAAAAAAGATAAACATTTAGATCAATCATTAAACCAATTCATCCGAATAGAATACAGAATAATAAGCTTAAGAAAATGTAACTGAAACATTAACTAATTACATTATAGATCCATACACATTGATCTTTCGTCAATGTGGATTTAGTGTTAGTAGAAGATGAAGCAAAACAATTCGACGATGAAGGAAAGTGAAGAAAATGAGGCGAGAATAAGAAGACTGGGATACTTAGGCCTTTATTAGGGTTTTGTATTTGGAAACGACATTACGTAACTACCCTTAGTTGGGCACATGCTGTTAAAAGAATTCATTTTGAATGTGCCATATGTTTAATAGTGATTGCTTGTTTGACCTTCAACATGCATAAACAAACAATCTCTTTTTTTCTTTTGAAATTTATATACAAAACCAACATAATATAGCATCATTTTCCAATTTTCAGGATCAAAATACTTGACTTTGCTGTATCAATACATGATTGTATATATAAATAAAACATGTATATACGTGTCCGCGTCCTACTTTTTTGAGAATTTTGTCGTGTCCGCGTTCGCGTCGTGTTGTGTCCGCATCTACGTGTCCGCGTCTGTGCAACCCAGTTTCCTCCCTAGTTTGGGGTTTAGTGTGATTATTTAGGGCATGTTACTAAAAAAGCAAAAAAGGGTCATTAAGAAGTAATCTCTAGAAACCCCTTATCTATTTATTTATGTTAATGGTTAATATGCCCTTATTCGTTAATGATGATTCATTAAGTTAATATTAAGCTAAATTAATTAGTGTTTGATAATTATTATTGAAAAAACGGGGGTACAACAACCACATCCAATAATTCGTTCTAAATTAATTAGTGTTTGATAATGATTATTGAAAAAACGGAGGTACAACAACCATACCCAATAATTCGTTCGAAAACTATGTGATTGATCAATTATCAAATCACAATTATGGGTTCAATCGGTTCTACCAATCATGGGATCAATTATACCTTCAATATGATCTACTTGTGATCGGTCATACAAGTTACCAGGACCGGTTACATCAGTTACCAGGATTGGTTACATCAATTACCAGGATTGGTTACATCAATTACCAGGACCGGTTACCATATACTCATGGTATTGCTTATGATCGATCACAGCAGTCACTAGGATAGGTTACACCAATTACTAGGAGCGGTTACACCAATTATAAGGATCGGTTACATAACTCTTTTGTGATCGGTCACACCAATTACAAATATCGATCATACCATCTTAGGTGATTACTTAGGATCGGTTACACTAACTAGTCATACCAAATTATAAGTCAGGCATTGGGAGTAGTTATACCAAGATACATAACAAGTTATGATCGGTTCTACTAACTCACACATATTGGTAATCCAAAGATATGAAATGAATAACAATACCAATAAGCCTAGCGATTTTCCTTTCAATTCATAAAACAAGTTCATGAACGTACTTCCTTTAAATAAATGTAAACATTGTTTCCTAGGATAAAATATTCACCTTACCTATACACATAATCACAATAACATTCAAAATATCATGTTGATGTCATATCTACGAAGTTCAAAAGATAAGCGTAATACTTCATAGTCTAATTCCTTAATACTATGATCATATGATCATGTCTCACTATTAGAGTAAAATATTCATTCGCAGCTTCGCAGTTATGTTTTCAATATATCAAGACTTTAAAGATACATTAGGATTGAAATAGTTTAAGTCAATATTACTAACCTCAAGAAGAAGGATGATGTCGTCGTTGTAGCTCTTTACTTATTCACGTTCTTCACGTCTTCGAGTAATACTTGTATGTCTCATAATCCTAGACTTTCTAGTTTAACCTATACGATGTTGACTCTAGTATATAATCAAGCGAATCTTAGATGAGTTTTGATTCACTAACTTGACATACCAATACTTGGTGGGTTCAACTGAGATATTCTCTAATAGGATACATTATAGTATGCATACTAAGTATGCGAGCTGTTTTTATATAATTCAGGAACAGAAACTAAGTTTGCATACCCATTCACAAACTGTTTCAACTGTTGAAGTCAGGGTACTTAAGTTTGCATACCCATTCGCAAACGGTTTCACCTGAATTCGGTATGTAACTAAAGTTTTCATATCCGTTTGTAAATTGTTGGTTCATTGACCAATGTCCAGAACTTAAGTATGCACGCCCGTTTGCAAACGTAAGTGGTTCAAGTTCTTAAATCAGTAAAGTATGATTTCATACTCATGAAAAAATACATTTATATATTAAGGAATGCAATCTTTGCAAACCGTGGCTAAAGTGTTCATGAATTGATTCTTTGAATCAAATCCGATTTTGCTTCAATTGTGTCTTGTATACTTCTATGAGAATATAAATAATTAAACAACTCTATGAGTAACATAATTAGATTCATTTGATTATAAATTTGTATGGAAGTGTTAAATGAATGAGATTAATACAAAATTGTTCATATGGATAACTTCGGTTAACTGTTATTGAGCCAACTCAATATACACGTTTAGGTACGGATACCCATATCTAAATCAAAGTATATTTCATTTGTGTGTGACAATCTAATACCATCTAGGTGTGGAGAGATATTTCTTGTATCTAAATTAGGTTTTCATCTAACGGTGAATATTGAATGCTTTGTTACTAAGTTAACATTGATTGCAAACCCTGATTTGCAAGGTTATATAAAGGATAACTTTAGCAACTGGGAAACCTAATCCCCACACCTACTGTGTGATACTAGTTGCGATTAGAGTCGATTCTCCTTTAACCTAGGTATTTTATAAAACCATTATAGGTTAACGACTTAAAGACTTCATTGGGATTCTGAAGCCAGGCCCAACTATTTTCTTTGTAGTTGCGTGTTCTGATCTTACTTGTTCTATCGTATTAAGTACTATCTTCTCTAAGATTTGCTCGTGATTTATCTACAATAGGTAAGATATAAAAGGTAATCACAAATCTCTTCGTCTCATTCTTTGTGATTCCACAATAACTTGTTCTACTACCATACAGTAAAGTTATTATGAGGTGATTGATATTTCTAGGTTGTTCTTCGGGAATATAAGTACGAATTATCAATTGGTTCCTGTGCACTTTGATTTATCAAAAGACAGAACATAAACTTCGTAGGTATTTTTGTGGGAGACAGATTTGTTTATAAAGTCTTCGGCTTTGGGTCATAGCAACTATTAGTTATGGGTGATATAGGCTAAGGGAATCAAGTGCGTAGAGTCCTGCTGGGATTCAGAGGCGTAAGGAATGCTACCGTACCTTGATCAACGTGAGATTGGTTAGGGCTCAACTATATTCCATTCCGAAGTTAACTTGTATTAAGCTAGAATCTATAGCTGATTAATACAGTGTGGTGTTCAAAACTGGACTAGGTCCCGGGGTTTTTCTGCATTTCCAGTTTCCTCGTTAACAAAACTTCTGGTGTCAATGTTATTTCTTTTCTGCATTATATTTGTTTATATAATTGAAATATCACAGGTTGTGCGTAGTTAAATCAATTGGTAAATCCAACCTTTGGTTGTTGATTGAAATTGATTGATACTTAAACATTGGTCTTTGGTACCATTCCAGTTCTTTCTCATAATAATCAGTCTCACAGAGATATAACTCTTGGATATATTTCCTTGAATGAGTCTGATTGTCTAGTTGATTCTCTTGGAATTATATTGGAGTTAGTCCATACAGATTTCCTAACGAATTATTGGTTGTGGTTGTTGTACCCAGCTTTTTCAATTAGTATCAAAGAAGACAAACACATTTAAGACTCATAAGTATGTGTTTGTAGCAATCTGACTCTATGAACAGAAGCGTTATCTATATAAACGTACCACTAGTCTTCTATGGCTCGAATTACTTATGGTGGAAAGTTGTTATGCGTTCCTTTCTCCAAGCATGTGATTTTCAATCATGGGTTTATGTTGTTAATTGATAGGTGTAGAATACACCGTATTTACTATCAATAGAGTTTATGCTTTCTTTGCTATTTTTCTTGTAAATTATGTATTTTACGCATGTTTTTGAGTTATTAGGTACTCTGGAGTCGCACGGAGGAAAAGAAGAAGAAATTACCAAAATTGAGCAAAAAGGGAAGAAAGGTCATTTCACTACAAACACTATATGGAGCCCACGCGAGGTTAAGGGGAAACCCATGAAAGTGTTAAAAGCGCCAGGTTAGATAACTACGGCACCTAGCTTGCTTGGGATGTTATTGGGAGGCCTATTTTTTATGCCCAAGTCCGGACCTAGTTTATAACCCTAGATTGAGAATTTATCCTCAAATCTCAATCATTATTTGCACCTTTCACTTGAAATTGAGAAGAAAGCCAGACAATGGCTGCTGCACTGATGTCCGAGAAATTAGAAGAGAAATGACTCGAGAATGAATGAGAAGGATGATGATTGATAAGGGTTTACAAGGAGGAATCAGATAGAAGGATAGGTGAAGGATTTGTTGAAATTAGGGTTCTGAATGAACAAATTGAGAAGAGTATCACGAGATCTGACGTAAGTATTTTTGCTTGAATCGAAGGTGGGTTTGAGTCTGTGAATATTATGGGCTTTTGCTGTTGCGATTTGACGGAGTTGGATGAATTATGAAGTTATGTTTTAATGGCGACTGACATAAATGGGGGGTTTCTTCTGAAATTGAGAAAATCAGAGATAGTTTTGGTTCTGAGGATGAAATTATAGCGTGATTTGAGCAACTCTGATGAGGTTGCAATTTGCAGCTGTTGGTGGTTGTTCTATTGAGTCGAAGAAGATGACCCTGATGCAGTTGGAGTCAATGAACGAAGAAGAACAAGAGTTGGGATTATGGGTTTGAAATACATAATAAAAACGAGAAGACCATGGTCTGTTGAATGAATTAGAGAATTGTTGAGAAGAATAAACAGGTATGGATTGAGCTAAAGATCTGTTGATGCTGCAGTAGCTGAATGAAGCAAATAGTAATGATGCTATTAAAGCCCTGTTGCTAAAATGGTTTGAATGAAATGCTACTATAGATGTATGTGCTAGGTAAGAAGCTGACTAAGCTAACTCACCCTCCTTTGACTTTGACTAACGGTTTGACCGTTATCTTGATCGTTAACATTGATGGTATCTGACGGAAAATTCCTTCGACTGCGACAGCATTTTAGTGACCGGCGACGACTATTCCGGTGACATATTCCGGCCTATTTCCGGCCAAAAACCCAGTTTTCCGGCGAGCCAAAAAATACAGAATTTTGTATAGCCTTCTTTCATGTGTGTGAAGACTTGGAATTGGATGAAGAATTTGGAAAGAGGAGATGAAAGATTTGAGAAAGGCTTGGATTTGGAAGTTGAGCTACAAAGGGAAAGGGATTCTATTCCTAAGAGGATTGCTAGGAAATTGAAGCCTATAAATAGAGAAGAACTTCTACACTTTACACATATCTTTTACACATCTTTGTGCACACTTCTACACACACAACACTTATCTTTTCTTTATTCTTTGTGTGAACTCCTTAACATGAGTAGCTAATTTTATTGATTGAGGATGAATTCCTAGTTCTTAACATGTTTTGAGTTTTGTTTCAAATCTACTTTGAAGTTTTCACATGATTATCGTTTGTTTTTGCTAATAGGAATGTTTATACATTCATGGTTGATTGATAGATTGTTTAGGTGCGCAACTAAATTGATTTGTTAATTTGATCTATAGCTAGTGAAAGTTAGGGGATAAGTAATTGTTTCTTGACTCTTTACATAAGTAGAAAACACGAGACCTTGCGGAGGGATTCCGTGGAGCAATTGTGTGTGAAAACAACGTTAGCAAGTGGACCTTGATCTAAGAGTTTAACTAATAATATCAACCTAATAAATTCATAAATCTTAATGCGTTTAACTAAATTACATCTTGAGTGATCTACTACTAGGTGGTTTGGTGAATAGAATCCAGTAGTCGAGAACTTCCGTATCCGGTGATATAAGGGATTTTGGGGTTAGCACTGATCTAGCTGCTATACTTACGGTTGTTGATAATTTGTGACTAATAAAAAGTGGAAAAGAACATAACTTTAATCATTGTTTTGCAGCGAAGAAGGATTCCTTGATCTATTCTCTCTTATTGATTTCAATTTACACTTTTAATTGCTTTGTTTATTTTATTTACTTTCTTAAATTCTTAATCAATACCCCCCTTTGTGTGACAATTTTACAAATAGAATCTCGTGCTCCTCGTGGGATCGATCTTGACTACCCTATATTACTTGTTAATTAGGTCGTAAAGTATTAATTAATTTATTGTGGTTACGACACGCATACATATTTTGGCGCCGTTTACGGGTAGCATCGGATGCTTTTAGTTGTTTTCTTTTTACTTTTTTCTTTATTCTTGCTTTGTTGGATTCTTTATCGTATCTAACTTAGTTTTTGAGAATTGTTTTTCAGGTACCGGTTTTCCATGTATGGTGGACAAGAGAAAGCATATTACAACAATCAATACGGTTTTCAACCTCAACATCATGGCAATTTCCAACCATCCTTAGGATACAATCAAAACCAATCTTTTGGCTATGATCAATATCCTTCGGATCCTTATGGATATTCTCATACATATCAACTACCTTATGACGGGTATGTAAGTAGACAATCACAAGGATGGAAGGATAATTATGCATCTAATACATTGTTCTCTAGTAATGTGCAGACAAAGAATTGGGAATATACTCCTCTTCATCGTGTTTTTCCTTCATTTTTTTAAGGATATACAATCTAGAAACTCTATACACGGTGGTAAGCGTGTTAATGTCCGTAAACTTGCACAAAAGTTATACAAATTGGAAGATGATGGAGACTCGGAAGAGCTTGTCGCAGAAATTAATAAGACCATTCATATAGAACTTAAACGACGTCGGGATAAAGGTTATGAAACCGATGAAGATTCTTATTATGGTGAGTCCGAAAGCGAAGATGATTGTGTTGAAAAGGACCAACCTTTGGAGACTTTTGATGACGCTAGTGTAGATTACTCGAGCCTTGATCTTAATAATGATCAATCACCTATTCAAAAGGTAGAGCTTGAGGAAGATCCATTTAGTCCTTGGAAAAAATCCTTAGGGAAAGATATGAGTCCGCGGAAGTGTATGAGCGTTGCAACAATGAGGAAGTTATTCCAACTCCGGATCATAATAAGGATCCTTCACCTATTCAAAAGGAGGGGATTGGGTGTGACTTTCCCATTGTTGTAAACGGTGTAACACCCTCACAAGAAGATCTTACAATTTTTACCGACGAAAATCATTTTAGTGAATGGCCCGATTCCGATGATGAAAATGTTGAAGAGGTGATGCTCGATAATGAAACCGGATTGATTGAATTTTTGGAAGACCCAAATGAACTTGCTAATGATTATGATGATGCCGAGACTTTGGTTAAGGTAGAAAGTGATGAAGAATGGTTTCAAGGTTTGATAGAGGACCATGATATGCAAGAGGTAAGTAATTCACTTGAATTTTTTAAGAACGAAGAAGACACCGTAATACAAGAGATTGTGCAAGGTTTGTCTAACCCTTTGCATATTGATTCTTATCCTTTACCTATTATTGGTTTGAATGTATGTGCTTCGAAAGTATTTTTGAATGACTTTGTTTCTCGATATCCGCCATTGGAAATACTTGATGCTAACGCTATGCAGGTTTTCCAAGAGGAATACATAGAAGTTCCCAAATTCTATGTTCTTTATACACTTCCGAGTGTGGACAAGAATAAGTGTGGGGGAAATTTCTATCGAGCGATAACTTTACTATTATTTTCTTGTGCTAACATTTGTATGAATTTATTATTTGCAAAACAGGTACCATGGGAGGATCCCCAAATTTTTCGATTATTAGTATATGGGGAGTGAATCTTACAAGAGCCAAGTCGGGCCGTCGACTTTAAAACAAGCGCTAAGTGGGAGGCAACCCACCGGTTTTGTATTTCTTATCCTTTTATTTTTCTTTTTATTTTTGTTATTTATTTTTCTTGTTCCATATCATATTAATATTTCCCACCTTGACTTTACTTGGACGATTCAATTACATTGAGGACAATGTAAGGTTTAAGTGTGGGGGAGTGGTTAAGCATATATTAAAAAAAAAAAAAAATTGCATAAAAACTTCAACTTTTAGAGATTTTAGAGTCACTAGCATCCTTCTAGGTATGATTACATAGAGAATTCTGACCGACATAACTGAACTTGGAAGTCTTAGGGAACTACGTTCGGATTTCTTGCTTGTTAGAGTGTTAAATAATGGATTTAATCATGCCGGAGATGCAAATTAGGAGCAGAGAAGAATGCATTATTAGAGTTGCTGATCAATCATTAGTGGAAACTACCCATTTTTATATCATGTGAGGCACCGACCAGAAATTCTTCCTTGACTAAAGAGCTTCTTTTGAGTGTGTGTCACCGTACGTTAATTCCGGGTAGAATGGTGAGCTACCCAACTTCACACCAATTTCAGCACTATTTTGATCTCTTGAGTGCTAATTTTTGTCAATCATGAGGGTGACGTCTATAGATGAAGGCCTCCTTCTTGTAGTTCGATTTGCAGTTAGCACCATTCTCTATCTCGACAACAACGGGTTCATAGAAACACCACAATTATCAACAAGGAGCGACATCAAAATCTACAAGGAAAGTTGAAAATGTTCAAGGTTTACAAGAAACAATGGAACAAGAAAAAGAGCAAATTTCAAATCCAAGTAAAGCAACATAAAATGAGCAGATATGTGTTGAAGACTTACAATATAATGAGCATAATTATATATCAAAGTTGAAGACTTATTTACAAGAGCGAAGAAAAGCAAAAGGTGAGAATTATTGAAGTTTATGATTTCAAGGCGATACAAGTTGTGAATAATCAAGCGGTAAAGTACTTTCCACGGCCATGGTTTGTTTTATTTTTCACTTTGTTTTGTATTTTGTTTCTCTTGTCTTGAAAAAAAAAGTATAAAAAATAATAATAATAAAAAAAATGAAAATTTTTTTTTTTTGAAAAATATGAGACGAGAAAAATCTATTATTGTTTTGTTTTGAATAAGCCGTGGGGAAGGAAAATCTATAAGGAAGTTTCAAGCAACATGGATTTTAAGGAAAAAGGTTACAAATTGTCAAGGATTTATGAAGTTCGAAAGTTTATCATCAATAGTTGAAGCCGAAGGCCAAGAAGATGAAGACGAGGAGAGGAAGACGTTTCTATTGGATTTCGTGAGAATGATGTTATCATAATTGGCAATCGTATGTGAAGGTAAGTAAGTAATCTCATCCTCGATATAAGTGGTTGATTTCCTTTCTTAGAGATCGTCAGAAAAATGGTTTTTCAAAATTTTAAAAGATGTGGGTTTTTAAAATATTTCGGAAGTTATCCTTCCTACCATTCAACGTGTTGCAGGAATTCTCTCTTCATTCCTACCTACACACATGTGAGACCCATAAAAAAGCCGTCTTTTTGAGTGCAATTATCATAAAACACTTTTTGGTGAGGCAGAAGTCGAGGCGAAATTCTTATTGATCGTTTCTCAAACACGCGTTCTCTCATTATGGTATGGTTATTTCTCACTCAACATTTAAGAATGAGAATATGTTCTTTAGTATTTCTAACTTCTTATTACTAGCATGTAGAAACTATATGTCTTCATAAATCTTAGGATGCCTGGGACGCTGGAACACTTTGAAGTTGTGAGTTTTATTTTGATTTGCTCGAGGACTAGCAAAGTATAAGTGTGGGGGAATTTGATAGGTGTAGAATACACCGTATTTACTATCAATAGTGTTTATGCTTTCTTTGCTATTTTTTTTGTAAATTATGTATTTTACGCATGTTTTTGAGTTATTAGGTACTCTGGAGTCGCACGGAGGAAAAGAAGAAGAAATTACCAAAATTGAGCAAAAAGGGCAGAAAGGTCATTTCACTGCAAACACTATCTGGAGCCCACACGAGGTTAAAGGGAAACCCATGAAAGTGTTAAAAGCGCCAGGTTAGATAACTACGGCACCTAGCTTGCTTGGGATGTTATTGGGCGGCCCATTTTTTATGCCCAAGTACGGACCTAGTTTATAACCCTAGATTGAGAATTTATCCTCAAATATCAATCATTATTTGCACCTTTCACCTGAAATTGATAAGAAATCCAGACAACGGCTGCTGCACTGATGTCCGAGAAATTGGAAGATAAATGACTCGAGAATGAAGGAGAAGGATGATGATTGATAATGGTTTACAGGGAGGAATCAGATAGAAGGATTGGTGAAGGATTTGTTGAAATTAGGGTTCTGAATGAACAAATTGAGAAGAGTATCACGGGATCTGACGTAAGTACTGTTGCTTGAATCGAAGGTGGGTTTGAGTATGTGAATATTATGGATTTTGATGTTGCGATTTGACGGAGTTGGATGAATTGTGAAGTTATGTTTTAATGGCGACTGACATAAATGGGGGGTTGCTTCTGAATTTGAGAAAATCAGAGATAGTTTTGGTTTTGAGGATGAAATTACAGCATGATTTGAGCAACCTTGATGAGGTTGCAATTTGTAGATGTTGGTGGTTGTTCTATTGAGTCGAAGAAGATGACCCTGATGCAGTTGGAGTCAATGAACAAAGAAGAACAAGAGTTGGGATTGTGGGTTTGAAATACAGAAGAAGAACGAGAAGACCATGTCTGTTGAATGAATTAGAGAATTGTTGAGAAGAATAAACAGATATGGATTGAGCTAAAGATCTGTTGATGCTGCAGTAGCTGAATGAAGCAAATGGGAATGATGCTATTGAAGCCATGTTGCTAAAATGGTTTGAATGAAATGCTATTATAGATGTATGTGCTAGGTTTGTTACAGGAATTGAAGATAGAACGGCCTGAACTTGGCCTGAGAAAGCCCTGTAAATAGCCGAAACTCGGCCGAATTCTGATTCCGGTGAGTCGACTCGTGCCGGTGATGACCGATCCGACCCAACTCAGTGATCAGCCGATTAAGACCATTCATCCCTGACTAAGAAGCTGACTAAGCTAACTCACCCTCCTTTGACTTTGACTAACGGTTTGACCGTTATCTTGTCACCGGAATAGTCATCGACCGTTAACATTGACGGTATCTGACGGAAAATTCCTTCAACGACGACAGCATTTTAGTGACCGACGATGACTATTCCGGTGACGGATTCCGGCCTATTTCCGGCCAAAAAACCCAGTTTTCCGGCGATCCAGAAATACAGAATTTTGTATGGACTTCTTTCATGTGTGTGAATACTTGGAATTGGATGAAGAATTTGGTTTGAATTTGGAAAGAGGAGATGAAAGATTTGAGAAAGGCTTGGATTTGGAAGTTGAGCTACAAAGGGAAAGGGATTCTATTCCTAAGAGGATTGCTAGGAAATTGAAGCCTATAAATAGAGAAGAACTTCTACACTTTACACATATCTTTTACACATCTTTGTGCACACTTCTACACACACAACACTTTTCTTTTCTTTATTCTTTGTGTGAACTCCTTAACATGAGTAGCTAATGTTATTGATTGAGGATGAATTCCTAGTTCTTAACATGTTTTGAGTTTTGTATCAAATCTACTTTGAAGTTTTCACATGATTATCGTTTGTTTTTACTAATAGGAATGTTTATACATTCATGGTTGATTGATAGATTGTTTAGGTACGCAACTAAATTGATTTGTTAATTTGATCTATAGCTAGTGAAAGTTAGGGGATAAGTAATCATTTCTTGACTCTTTACATAAGTAGCAAACACGAGACCTTGCGGAGGGATTCCGTGGAGCAATTGTGTGTGAAAATAACGTTAGCAAGTGGACCTTGATCTAAGAGTTTAACTACTAATATCAACCTAATAAATTCATAAATCTTAATGCGTTTAACTAAATTACATCTTGAGTGATCTACTACTAGGTGGTTTGGTGAATAGAATCCGGTAGTCGAGAACTTCCGTATCCGGTGATATAAGGGATTTTGGGGTTAGCACTGATCTAGCTGCTATACTTACGGTTGTTGATAATTTGTGACTAATAAAAAGTGGAAAAGAACATAACTTTAATCATTGTTTTGCAGCGAAGAAGGATTCCTTGATCTATTCTCTCTTATTGATTTCAATTTACACTTTTAATTGCTTTGTTTATTTTATTTACTTTCTTAAATTCTTAATCAATACCCCCATTTGTGTGACAATTTTACAACTAGAATCTCGTGCTCCTCGTGGGATCGATCTTGACTACCCTATATTACTTGTTAATTAGGTATTAAAGTATTAATTAATTTGTTGTGGTTACGACACGCATACATTAATTGCTATAATCCCCCAATGGTTGCAAATATTCTTTATGACCACTTTCTTTTACCAATTTCTTCTCTAGTATGAATCCACTAGAAGAAATCTTTTCAAAGATCTTACTACTATAATTATTGATGAATACAATTCTAATAGTGTCTTGGTCACTTGGAACAATTTTACTTAAAAGGAAGGAAGTAACAAGCCCTTTAGAAATTTTCCTTGGTTTCTTATCATCACCATTAGACCTTCCCATTCTAGCAACAAAGGAAAATTAAGAGAAGTAAAAAGGATAAGATACTTACTTGATGAACTTCCTTAGAGAAATTTCTTCCATCAGCCCTTTTTTGACCTCCAATTAGGCTTTAATGAAGCTGGTACGCAAACAGTAGAATAACCTTTGTTCACTACACAGACGAATTGAGGAAGAAGAAGAGTACGCTACGTAAACTTTATATCGTCTTTAGAGGGCTGGGACCCATGCATGTACCTTGTCCCAAGAAAAGCAAGATTCCTAGATGGTTCAAAAAAAACTAAGGAGAAATCCCGATCCATGAGGTTCGCACATTGAAAGAATTTTATATCAGTGTGAAAATATAATCACTTTTATTCTTAGATCGATGAACAGTTCAAGAATATTCAGAGCACATGAACAATTGATATTTTCATCACGTCACAGTGTGGTTAATAAGACAGCAAAAAATTACATTATTTAACCTCAGGAGGGCAGAAATACTATGACATGGAAGGTATGAAACAATTAGAGTTTCCTCAATACAATGAATGAATACATTCAAATGCCAGAAACATTCTGCAAATAATTTTTTCTTATAAACTAAAAATAGCTTATACCAAAAAAAACTACCCAAAAAAAATACAAAATCATAAAGCTAACTAAACAGTTACTTGCCCCATCTCAAGCTATATACAGATGGGGTGGAGCCAAATCTTGTTACCAAGAGGCTAGATAGGCAGGAGACTGCTCATGCACTATCTAAGGTTTATATTTGTGATATGTACCATTAGTATAATCATAGTAATGATGATACTCAGGGTGAATAAATTATTTTGGCTCCTCCTTCTTACGATTAAGGGGTGAAATTTTCTGATATTTGGAATTTGCAACACACTCGGCAGAAATCTGTTAATCGATTTTACATGAGTTGTTAACTTGACCAGACTGCGCAAATACATGACTTGACAGAATCTGAACTAACTCCAGGACAACCTTTTTCCTTAATCAAATAAAGTCGCTCGAAGAATTTAAATGTATCTTAAAAAGCTGTAAATAGAACTTAGTCGATAGATCCATCATGATAGTATTCCTCAAATAGACTGAGTAACAATCTAGTGAGATCCCATATTCTTGAGATTTTTTTCACACATTTCTTGCTGAAATTTTTCTTAGACAAGCCTTTTCCTTTAGATTGTTTTTCATCAGCTAATATCTTTGTCTTAATTGACTCGAAATTATCTTGAGAGACCAGAGGTCTTCTAGATAATAAACTCTGAACAACCTTTAAGGATTTCTGGTGTGCATCACAGATATGCACAGAACAAGTTTCCCAAAGTGATTTCCAATTTGGGAAAATTTAAGGATCTAACAAACACAAACTTATCAGGTTTATAGTGTTTTCCTGCTCTGATACCAATTGAAAAAACGGGGGTACAACAACCACACCCAATAATTCATTCGAAAATCTGTATGGACTAAACTCCAATATAATTCCGAGAGCACCAACTTAAAAGTGATACTCAATCAAGAAATGTATCAAAGAGCTTTATCTCCATTTCTCAACACAATCAGTAAATCGAACAGATAGAAATCCGTGAGCCTGATTGTTATGAGAAGTAACTTGTACGGTACCAAAGACCAATGCCCAAGTTTTAATCAAGTTATATTCAACAAACAAGGTCGGATTTATCAAATGATTAAATTACGCAAAACCTGTGATATTTCAATGATATAAAAAAAATGCGGAAAAGAAATAACATAAACACCAGAAATTTTGTTAACGAGGAAACTGCAAATGCATAAAAACCCCGATACCTAGTCCATCTTTAAACACCACACTATATTAAGTCGCTACATACACTAGCCTACTACAAGTTAACTTCAGACTGAAATATAGTTGAGCCCTAACCAAGTCTCATACCGATTAAGGTACAGTAGCGTTCCTTACTCCTCTAGAACCACGCCATATTCTTCGTACTTAATTCCTTTAGATGATCTCACCCACAACTAAGAGTTGTTACGACCCAAAGTCGAAGACTTATAAAAAAAAAATGTTTCCCACATATATGTCTATTTTTTATTCAGTTTTTGTTCGGTCTTTTGATTAAAATCAATTTGAACATGAACCAATTGATAATCCGGTCTTATACTCCCGAAAAGCAGCCTAGAAATATCAATTACCTCATAATAACCTAACTGATTAACATAAGAAGTTATTGGGGAATCACAAGAGTTTGAGACGAAGAACTTTTGTGATTACTTTTTATATCTTACCCATCGGAGATAAATCTCGAGTGAATCTTAGAGAATATAAAAATCAATAAGATAGAAGTAAGATCAGAATACATAACTACATAGAAAATAATTGGATCTGGCTTCACGAATCCCAAATGAAGTCTTCAAGTCGTTAACCTATAATGGTTTTGGAAAAACCTTGGTGAAAGAAGAATAGACTCTAGATTGCAACTAGGACACACGAAAGTGCCACGATTCTCTTTTCCAGTTGCTAGAGTTCTCCCTTATACAGTCTTTCAAATCAGGCTTTCTTACAATAAAAGCTAAGATAGCTTAGTAACAAAGCATTCAATATTTACCATTAGATAAAATCCTGATTTAAGATTCAAGCTAAGTCTGCTTAGAAATTAAGCAATAAATCTCCACCGTTAAATGGTCTTAGATTGTTACACACAAATGAAATATCTTTTATTTAGATATGGGTAACCGTACCTAAACGTGTATATTGAGTTCGCTCAATAATAGTTAACCGAAGTTATCCATATGAACACTTTTGTCTTTGCCGTATTCATCTAACACTTCTTTATCAAATATGATGATCAATTAATCATGAAAGATAATCAAATGAATATAATTGTGCTTCAAATAGAGTTGTTCAATTATTCACTATCTCATAGGAATATACATGAACAAATTGAAACAAAATCGGATTGATTCGTAATCGTACAAAGTACTTATACAAAAATCAATTCATGAACATTAAGCCACGATTTGCAAAGTTATTTTGCACCCCTTAAATCATAATTTTTTTAGTTCATGAGTATGAGAATCATACATAACCGATTTTAGAATATAACCACTGTGTTCACAAACTAGGTGCGTGAATAGCAGCTCCGGACCTTGGCTGGTCAAGCCGTTCGCAAACCCGGTTTGCAAATAGCCGTCCCAGACCTAACTCAAGTTAAAACGTTCGCATACTAGGTACGAAAACAAGGTTCCCAGACCTTCTCAGGTAAAATCGTGCATATATTAAGTACGTAAACAAGGTTCCCGAACCTGAATTAACACAATACAATTTGCATACATGGTATACCTACCGTGTTGTATCCAGACATGGGTAATTTTTCTGAACTCTCATTTCAATCATTGAAACATCCTTAGAAGATGACAATGGTAGTCTCACACATACTATTAGCTTTAAGTAATTTTCAAGTGATCGAATGACCAATACGTAACTTCCCAAGCTAACATCAAATGACTGTCTCAAACAAATAATGTAAGATATTCAAGGTCATTTTCACGTGATAATATTTTGACATAGTATATAGTTTCCAACAAACAAATTGTCTCCAACTAAACTCGTCAAGAACACGATGAACATAGTTAAAGAATAAAGCTTTCAACACATATTTTGAGAAATAGATAAGCGATATAAACTCGACTTGACATATCAAATATGTATAAGAGTCTATATAGCTATACGACTTAGTCTCATTATAAGATAGAATAGAATAGACTTATGTGTGATAGATAAGTATTAGTCTCCACTTACCTTTTGCTGATGAAGTTCCTCCAAGCTCCTAAATAGATCTCCGTCTTTATTTGGTGAACGCCGTGAAGTCTAAAGATCAACTAAGCCTTCTATCATAATTCGATACATATCTATAAGTAGACAAGAAATCAAGTATATAGTTTTGATCAACTAAAGTTGACAAACAAGCTTGAGATAGCAACGTTTGCGAGTTCGACCGATTAGTGCTCTAACAATTATAGTGTTAGAATTAGAGAAGAAATTCATTTCCTCTTCCAATGTTTGCATAAGAAGAAGAAATAGAGGGAAAAAATAAAAATTAGGGTTTGTGATTTTCTTAGAAAAAATGAAACTCTATAGTGACAATAAAGACTCTAGTAGTGATGAAGAAGTGGGAGCATCAGATAATCTTGATCCTACCGATTTGGATTATTTGTTGAATGAACAAGAGCATGTCAACCAAAGCATGCTTGAGGATATTATTGTAGCACAAGAACAATATCGCCGAGAAGAAGGTGATAATGCTTCTAATAGGTAGATATGCATTCTAAAGATCTCCAAACACATATTTGCATGTCACAATCGCCCAAAAAGGGTAAAATTTTCAAAAATTTAACCCTGAATCAATTTATTCGATAACACCACATAAACCGATTTTGGGTAAACTTCCCAAATTGGGAACCACAATCGGTCGTTGTTCATCACCATACAAACCGATTGTAGTAAACGTTTTGCGCGATAGGTACGTCACAAAAATCGGTTTTTGTTGGTGATGTACATATGCCGATTCCTTCACTTGGATATTCACGTAAATACACAAAGCTCACAATTGGGTTATTTACATATATATTTAATCAGATTGTTGAGACAAAATATTCCAGGAAAAATGAGGACATAAACCTGATTACATATAATGGTGCATGAACCGATTGTGAACTTTGGGAATTTTTCTCCGAAATCATTAAATTCCTAATCGGATTTTATAATTGTACATATAAACCGACTGTTGACAATCATTTGTCTCGACTGTGACACATAAAACGATTTTAAATCCTTAACTTGTCGATGTATGTTGTAAATTATTGAGGTGTTCGACGAAGATCATCCCAAAACCGTATCTCTGCTGGGTCCTGATACCTCTGCCCACTATTACACCAATTTGGAATGGAAATATAGGAACGATGCAAAGCAATAGTTTATAGACAATGGCATAGAGATCAAATGCACATTAGTTTTAGGTCATTATTCAAGTCGTGATTATTTGGAATTTGTTTGCGAGAGAGGTGGAAAGTAAGAAAGTCAGTGGGCAAAGGACAAACCTTTCGTGAACAAGACGACAACAGAATGTATTACTAAATCAAAGAAGTTTGGATGTCCTTTTAAGATTATAGTTAATAGACACAACAAATACAAGCTCTATAAAGTGATGAATGGTTGTCATAATCACGATGATCCGGACTCACTTATTGGATAAGTGTCGTTTGTGGGTTGAAACCACATCAGTTGGAAACAGTAATTAATCGATGAAAGCGTGTGAACCAAGTGACATCCTTAGGAAGATTAAGGAGGATGATAAGAATAAATTTTCTATCTTAAGGCAAATTTATGCGGAAAGAGCAGCCTTTAGGAGGAGGGAATGGGATGGTAGAGCGGTTATGGAACAATGCCAGTGGTTAGATGATCAACACGGATACACAATGAGGAAGCAGGTATTAGAAGGCAAAGTGACTCGTATTTTCTTGGCGCATCCGGAGATGATCAAGTTGGACCAATGCTTCTATTAAGTTTAGTTAATAGATTGTACGTACAAGACCAACAAGTACAACATGTCATTGTTAAACATTAATTGCTTGCCATACTTCCTATAATCAAACTTTCACAGTTGCATGAGGGTTTATGGATATGGAAAATGATGTGAGTTTTACTAGGATGCTAGAGACCTTGAAGCAGATATACCTTGGTGATCAAACTCTAAGGATCATAGTAAAGAATAAGGACCAAGAACTAATAAATTCCATAGCGATAGGTTTCCCAGACGTTAAGCATTTTCTTTGCACATGGCACATACAAAGCAATTTTAGAAGTAGTTGTATGGGCAATATACAAAAGCCAAATCCACAAAAAGGTACCGCTTGTGAGAAGGCCTAAGATGAGCGTCATCAGAAACTAACTCCGGAACAACGAGGGAAGGAGAAGAAGAAAAGAAAAAAAGAATCTGAAGAGAATGAGTTACTGTGGAAGTCTTTTCAACATGATTGGGATTTAATGGTACATTCAATGTCCATGGTCGAGTTCAAATCTTATTTGGAGAGTTTTATTAGGATATGAAAGAAGGATTACGAGAAATATGTGATTTATTGCTTGATGGAATTGTGTACGCTTACACCTAACAAAATGGGTAGTACAAGAATGAGGTGACAAGTATCACAGAAGTATCTCATGGACGTTTGAAGATCCTGCTCCGAGGGAGCCAAAACAGTGTGGTTACCGTAAAACAAGCCATCCATGAATATACCAAGACTGATATCGTCAAGATGACGACGCAAATGGAATAGAGTAGGATGAAAATAATTTTCAGCTACAAAAATTATCATGATCTATTTTGGAAGCAACTATGTTTCAAACTGTTAGAGCATTGCTCGGTCGAACTAACAAGTGTTTTCATCTCAAGCTTGTTGTCAAATTTAGTTGTCAAAACTATATCTTGATTTCTAGTATACAATTAGTTAAGTCTCGGATTATGATACAAATGTAATTGAGAAACAAAGGATCACGACAGCCATCATTGCGTTCTACCATTTGAAGGCGAAGATCAACCAAATATTTTTGAAAAATCCATCAACAAAAGTTAAGTGAAGACCGAACCACCTATATCTCAAGTTATATTCACTTTTATATCATCTGAGACGATATCACATAAATAATTAGACTAGTATGCATAGACAAGAATTTTAAGTTAATTTTATCTTGATAATTTCTCGAAATATAATGACTACGATTAATGAACATTTGTTCATGCTTGATAAATTTCGTTTAAGGACAATTTATCGCTCGGAATCAAAATCATGATTGAAGTTTTATCGTTCAAAAATAGTCTGGAATAGTACTATGTGTCATTGATGTTATTCGGGAATGTTTGGAATCGGTTTAGAGAAAAATATAGAACTACTATAGATTCGGATACAAGACAGTGGTATCATTCTTACGATCTGGGAAAAATGTTATACGTCTGAATCCGTATTACTTGTACTCGTACACGTAGCGGAGTAGCTATACATATCGACTTACAGATTTGTGGTACTCATATTTTTATGCACATCATATCAAATTCTGTTTTACTCGTGAAATGGATCGGTATGCATACTTGTATGCAAACCATTCTTGAACTATGGTTACGAACCTGGGTTGGTATCCGAACATGTACGCTAACTAAAATAGTTATGTGTTCCTGAACTCGGTAGCATTTCCGAACCGGTACGCAAACTGATTTAGTTCTGTGAACTTGAGAACCGGGGACAGTCTTAAAGTTTCCAAACCGGTACGCAGACTTAAAAATTTCTTCGAACTCCGAAACTTTGGTTTGGTAGAAAGTTTTCAAACTGGTACGAAAACCTAAAAAGTTTTGTGAACTCCGGAACTTGGTTTTGATTTAATGTTTCCAAACCGGTATGCGTACTGTGACTGAACTGACTCATGAATGACAATGGTATTTGTACATTGTACACCTACTAACCACGATGATTATATTTTCAAGTGTGTTTAAATTATTTCTTCGAGATAATTAGCATTTTATTAATTCACTATAAACACTCGACTTAACTGATCACATGTTTGTGACTCAGAGTTAATGTTTTATGTGTTCATGAAAATGAAGATTAAGCTCTTAAGTTCAAACCGGCTAGTTTCGACTAACCACGTTGAACATAATATTTGTACACGGTTCGGTTATGGTTTCACCTAACCAGAGTGTATATCTTGAATCAGATTCAAATATTCATCTAACAGTGGATATTGTTTGCTTGGTTCCAAAGCTATCTTAGCTTAAACCTAAAGCAGCCTATGCTTTGAATGTCTATAAAAGGAGAACTTCAAGCAACTGGGATCTTTGAATCCCGACACTACTTTTGGTGTGTCCTAGATGTATCTAGAGTCGTCATCTTCCAAACCATTTTAAGATTTAACGACTACAAATACTTCATAGGGATTCGTGAAGCCAGGTCCAGTTATCTTTCCTTGATAACTTGAGTATGCTGATCTTGATTGTTTGTAGAGCTTTCTTCATCGATCAATATAGATAGAAATCAAAATTCTCTTCATCCTAAACTTTGTTTATTCCACAAGGTTTATACTTGTGAGGTGAATAATAATCTTGGATACACTTCGGGTTGCATAAGTCCAAATTTTGAGGATAGCTAGACTTTGTCAAATTGCTATCGATCTCCATCACCTTGATCATATATTTAGATCATAATCAGTAAATCAATTATATAGGCTTAATCTATAGGAGGCAGATTTAGTTTAAAGTTTTCAATTGAGTTGAAGCAACTCTTAGTTTGTGCAACGTCATCTAAGGGAATCAATGGCGCGGAGTCCTGCAGGGATTAAAAAGACGTAAGGAACGTGACTATACTTTAATCGATGGGATACCTTTTAGGGCTCACTACATTCCAGTCCGAAATTAATTGGTAGTAGCGGCTTAATACAATATGGTGTTTAATCTGGACTAGGTCCCGAGGTTTTTTCTACATTTGCATTTTCCTCGTTAACAAAACTTCTAGTGTCTGTGTTTTTTTTTTCCGCATTATATTGTTTATCTTTATAATTGAAACAACATAGGTTATACGTTGATCAATCTTAGTAGATACATCCAACCTAGTTTGTTGGATACGACTAGATTGATTCTTGGACAATTGGTCTTTGGTATCGTCCAAGTAATCTCTTTGTGATTAGGTTCACGGACTTGTTTCTGTAAAAGTTCTAATTGCAAGTGAGAGATATAACTATAGATATTATTCCTTGATTGAGTTTAACTCTCGAAGTTGTATTTTATTTTTCCATACAGATTGCCTAAGAAAAAAGTGGTGGTGTATTTTGGTACCCCCGCGATTTCACAAATCACCCCCAACAGAAGCTCCAACCGAATCCTTTGTGGACACGGTTATTGGAAAAGAAATAATCGAGGAATTCAAAAAGAAGAATAGTTCGGCATGAGAAGTTTTGATGCACGACTTGAAACTTGCCGCTAACCCCCATATGGTACTGGTTAGAGAACCAACGATACTACCGCTGACGGGTAGACCACCTACCAATATGGATATAAAGGAAGAAAGTAAAGAGTTTAAGGTGGCAATGAGTCCCCAAATAAACCTGGCGCTGAGTAAAAAAAGAAACCTTTCTCAACATGAGTATGAAGACGCTAAATATGAAGATTCCCCGGTTCCGAATAAAATGGGTTGACCAAAGAAGGGGGATAGTGGGACAAGTAGCGCACAAGTCAAAGACAAATGATCCGATTGTTCCTTCCCAAAATAAGCATGAAAAGGCACCGACTAAGAGGAAAAGGGGTCGACCAAAGAAGGGAGAAAGTGGGACAAGTATCGCACATATAGTCCTCCCAAATGATCCAATCGCTCTCTCGCAACATGAGGATAAAATCTATCCTTCTCAAGAAAGTCAAGCGCATATAATATACGAGGAGCCAAATGATGTTGTCGTTCATTCTAAATAGAGTCAAGAGATTATAACACGAGTATCAAGGATACATGCATGGAAAGGACAATCAAGACAAATGGGTTCTATGGTGAATCTAAGGGACGCTCTTGGTGATGGAGAAATACCTAGGGATGAACGAGGTACACCTCATCGAACATGTTACACCATATTTTGGAGGAGTATTATTCAACACTTCTTGAAATCATAAAGCCTTATATGTTATCTACTGACGACATGGATGAGGATGTGAATTATGGTTATCACATTGCGTCAGAATAAATAGGCTATATAAGTTTTGCGGGCGATGAGAACTTAACCCAATGCCAATATTTAAGAAAAATGATGTCCTTACGCATACAAGAAGACAAGGATCCGATGATGAAGGAAGGAACAAGAAAAGAAAAAAAAGTAAAATTTGATAAAATAGTTTCTAGGGGAATGAACCAATTACATGAGAGTATTGGATGAGCATGCCTCTATGTGGTCATCTCTTGGCGGAAACACGGAGTTGCATTGTTCATCTATTTGGTCAGGGAAAATTTGGGATGAATCACTTAAGGATCAAAGAATTGTTCTATTCCATAACAATATTCATTATATCGGTCTTAGACTACGTGAAGACTGTTCATTACCACAGGTATGTAGGTTTCATGAGGACTCAGAGCACACCAAGGAATGGTTGAAAAAATACGAGCCTAACATGAAGCGATAGGAGGAATTGGTCGGGCCAGATCAAATGAAGGGTCTCCAAGTGTTGGAATAAATATTTTCCTTTTGTTAAGAACATGAACTATCGAATGATTATATTTTGTAGTTTTCACATATTGTATGTTGCAAACTGAACCAAGCTTAATGAATGAAAGTGATTTATCTTTTTTGGGTGCGTTAAATTCATGGAATTTATAATATAATAGGTCGTATACGTTGTTATAGTCCGATTTTGAAGGTAGTAAGCTGCAGCTTTTTCAGAATTGGTTTACAATGGAATTACTATAAACCAATTCTGAACAAAACTTTCCTGAAATTCATCCAGAAACGGTCTCTACAAACGACGATGTGATCCGATTCTGGATTAAATAAGTTACAGAAAAACAGACAACTTTTAATTCCTCAATCAGACTGCATATGGTCAAACATGATCCGATTTTGATCAGTTTTGCATAAACTCTTAAAATTTAAACTAGCACGGTACTAGACTACCACATTGACCTTGTAATTGCATAAAAAAAGAAATTTATCTATCTATTAGTATGAGATTCAACTATCAATGCGGCCTGGAAATGATGTATATGCATCATGTTTCGCAAACCTATCGGCTCTGTACCTAGCGAAAAACTCGTTGTACTTGGAGCATAATTTCTTAACGTGAATCTTCCTTCGACAAACATGGGCTGTATCATATTGATGGCGTGGTTTTTTTTACTTATCGTCCATCTTTCGAACAAAAGGACCTAATGAAACTTGAATCCAAAATATACTCTCGTGTTGATGTTCTTCAGGAAGATCCTTGATATGTAATAATTTTTAACCCATTCGGTCTCTTCCTCAACATCCTCCAATCTATACCTTAGTTGGAATTAGTGTTTACCTCGTTTCTTTGCCTTGAGTATGTCTTCTTCTTCCATCCCAGCAATTGACGATGATGTGGTAGTTGGTTTGTTTTTCTTAATTATGTCTTTGATTTAATTTGTAGTTGACAATGATGGAGTAGTTCATTTGCATCTTCCAAGTATGTGTTCGAATGAGTTGGTAGTTGATGATGATGGATTTGACATCTTCGAATGAAAAAATGAAAAATGGAGAAAGATTTCGTTGAATAAGGTAGTGTATGATAGAAAATAGGCTATCCTCTTTATATACACAAGGGACCAACGTCCATAAATTTAAAAAATAAATAAATAGTGGTTTATGGTAATAATCGAATTATATAGATGCACAAATAGTCCGATTGTGAATTTGGAGTAATGGGAAATAGCTACCTTTCCATAATCGCTTTATATGTGAGGCATATAAAGACCGATTTTTGATTTCTTTACAAATCCAAACTTGTCCTCAGAATCGGTTTATGTGTGTGTTGATGGTGGATTTCTATTTAAAGGGTAAAATTGTAAAAAGCCAATTTTTGTAAGCTGACGTCCTGCAAGGGATAAAGCCTTCAGGCGGTGAATACTTCTCTCCATATTAATTCATTGGATCATGTGCAACCATCCTGAGAATTAAACATACCTACCCAGAACGGAGCATGTGGCAACCATCCCGGTTTTCTGTAGGTATACATCATTACTATTAATGCTTTAATTAAAGCCTTGTGTTCGACGTGCAAACACCCATAGGCTACCTGACGGTAGGTTATACTAGCCCCGTTGAATGCATGCAAGACTATCCATGTTAGTCTCACTTGCTGAAAACAAACCCAAAAATATATCTCACCCGTCCAACTTCGCAAGCATAGATGGAGGGTGTAGATATAGATTCAGGGGGTCCTGAGCATGCTACCATGATCACCTCGGACCCACCTTCACACATGAACGAATGTTCAAGACCAACCACGGTTGGTCCTTCCAAAACGTGCGCTCAAAGTGAGCATGACGCACGGCTAGGGTTTCTTTTAATCGTGAGCGTCCAACTTCGCCGGCATAGTTGAAAGGCTTAGATTATGCCCTAAAACAAGTAGTGAAGTGATGGTACACCATTGGCGGGCCCACTTTCTACCTACATGACCGACTCCCTCATAGGCAAGCCGTGGTGCAAGAAACGATTGCCCAAACAAGGCTAGTTTAACGCCTTATGCAGGTTGAGAAGATCAAAAACGATCACGACCATCCGACTTTGCCGGCATAGTTGGATGGCTTAGATTACGCCCAGGGTCATAGAGCATGCATGTACATGCTCACCGTCAACCCAAGATGCTGAATACATGGTCGGTCTCCCCAAAAGAGGTGCTCGCAACCCAAAACCGATCGCTCAAAGTGTCCGGTCTAAAGCCCTAATTAGGGTTTGCGGCGCAGAAACATCTCGAGCGTCCATCTTCGCAGGCTTGGACAGAAGGCCAAGATGGAGACTTACAAGGAACCGAGCATGCTAGCATGACCACCGTGGGCCCGGATTCACGTCTATCTGATCGGCCAGGACCGGCGGTGATCAAGATCCTCGGTACGCGCGCCCAAAGGTGATATGTCACGGCCCCTCCATAAATTCTAATCTCGACCACTCGTCTTTGCCGCCTGAGTCGAGTGGCTTAGATTAAAAATTTGTGAGTCAAGCAGGCATGGGCGTGAACACTATTGTACTACCTCCATGCAGGGCTGATCGGTTCCTCCATTGGAACTCTCTAAGCATGCAAACGTTTGTGCCGAAAGAGGCAGCATGCGCGCCTCCCATCCAACGGTCGCAAGCAAGGCTACGAGTCATCTCGTCCATCCAGCTTTGTAAGCTTGGACGAATGGCTTAGGGTGCGAATCAATCAGCAAACAAGGTATCACTATGACCACCATCTGTCACTCTTCTTCACAAGGTAACCGACCAAGGCATGGCCTGTCTATACAGCCTCCAAACGGTTACCTGAAGATGGCTGCATGCGATGTTATACCAAGTTCATGGTTCACCCTGCACTATTTTCACGGGTCCCGCGATCCACACACTCGAGACATTAATCATGTCACAACTGGGGGATACAACCGGGGTTATTGGTCTCGGTTTACAAGTTCATGGTTCACCCCCGCACTATTTTTACGTACCGGCGTGCAACGCGCCATCATAAGAACGTGTTAGGAAGACATGGGCGGTTAAGTCAAGATGAGAGAAGTGGGCAGTTCTGGTTGTGTGACACTCACACACAACTCCACTCTTCCCTCACTCCACTTCCTCCACTTCCCACGAGAGACGTGAAGAAGGCTTAATGACTTGTATTTCCAAAAACAGAAGTTCGAAAAACACAGAAAACCAAGTGTTAATCGTATTCAACACCCAGAGCTTGCTTGCAATATTTGCTAGCCTGCTCAACCTTCTGTTAACAAGTCATCAAATAGCCTTCACCTTCATACTCTCAACACCTTCTTCGCTTCCCTCCCTAAGATCAACCTCACATCCTTCACCTGTGACTGAAACAAATCTGGAACGGCCGTGTCTTCGGTTTAGGCCAGAATTGTATAGATTATCTCTCGAATCAAAGTGATCATCGTGCAGCACATTTCTTGAAGGTTTAAACTCACTTCTCATCCACACACACACACCCAAAATTACCTAAACCGGCAGAAGTAGTTTTCTCCCACAAACAATTGGCGACCACAGTGGGAGGTTAATCTCTTGGTTGTGAAGTCGATTTCTTCGATACCTAGTCATATTTAGTTGATTTCAATATGGTCGGTCTTAGGAGTACCTCGACAGTCTCAGGTCATGATCAATTTCCCTCCGACAGCACGCCTAATAGTCTGGCTGGAAGAATCCCGACGTTGATCGAGTTAGCACGAGTACAGGAGGTCCACACGAGAAACATGAACCTGATCAAAGACACGATCAACAACATACTCGATCTCCTCATCAAGATGACGTCAGAGATGGGCGGCCCTGTCATGGAGGTCAAGACGCTGGGGACTGAATGCCCCTAAATCAACAGTTTTACTATAGGCCAAAGACCTGTGGATCAGGAAGCCGCTTCTTTAGTGGAAAGTTTATGTGAACTCCTACACCTCTCAAAAGAGCAGAGAACAGAGACGTTTGCAGCCGTCAACCGGATAGCCTTGGATGCACAGTTAACTCCCTTGCGCCCAGAAGTTTCAAACGCGATGGAGGCATCGGTAAACAATGTTACTTTTACAGAGGAAGACATGATGGCAGAAGAGGGCCACAATCGAGCCCTACATGTAACCGCACGCATCAAATATTCAGAATTCAGACGGGCCCTCATCGACACAGGAGCATCCTCAAATGTGATTACCCTCAAGATACTCAAGGAGGCTAAGGTTCGCCCAAACAAGATTGTACGGCGGTCTACCACAATGACGGACTTTGAAGGGAACCAAACCAACACATATGGGTATGTCAATCTGAACTTATCCGTAGGTCCTGTTCAATCAAAATTGAAATTCGAAGTCATAGAGAAGGAACCAGACTACCACATGATACTGGGTAGGCCATGGCTCCACGAGAATAGGATTGTTCCTTCAACCTATCACCAGTGCCTGAAAACTACGCTGAACAAAGAAGTCATTTGTATACCTGCATCGTTATCTCCACACACACCCATATGCGGATTATAATTGTTCAAAACGAAGGAAGATATACAGGAAGAGCCAAGAAAAGTACATTGTTCCCCACTTCCCACATGGGCGTCAATCCAGGAGTAGGATCGGCTTGCATTATTAAAACTCAGACATGATGCATACCAGCTGACGAGGAACTCTCCTTCACCCAGTGAGGCGGGAAACCACGTTACCAAGAGAGGACGAACCTTTGTGGCAACTCAAGATCAGAAAGGAAATATTGTATACCGCCGCCGCTGTTAGCAATTAGCAGGAGAGACTGATGCTCGGTCTCTCCGCCTAATAGAATGTTGTCAAAACGGATACTCACAAGAAGAGGTGTTGGACGCCCCCAGACAGCTGCAAGACGGTACCACCTCTACAAGCGACGAACTCGAAACTATTAACATCGGAAGTGAAGAGTCTCCCAGGCCCAGTTCCATTAGTTCCACTCTGTCCATGGAGGAACGGAAGAATCTTGTGCAACTCCTCAAAGAATACCAAGATATATTCTCCTGGACGTACGATGAAATGCCTGGTCTGGATGAAAAGTTGGTTACTCATCACCTTCACATCAAGACTGGATCCAAGCCTATCAAACAGTCTCCAAGATAATTCAGACATGAGGTGGAAGATCAGATTAAATCTGAAATCCAGAAATTGCTAACTGCCGGCTTTATCAAACCCATCCACTATCCAACCTGGCTGGCTAACGTGGTCCCAGTAAAGAAAAAGAATGGACAGATCCAATGTTGTGTAGATTTCAGAGATTTAAAAAAGTGCTGCCCCAAGGACGACTTTCCTATACCTAACATCGACATGTTGGTAGACGCCACGAGCGGCCATGGCATGTTCTCCTTCATGGATGGATATAGCGGCTACAAACAGATAAGGATGTATGAGCATGATGAAAGTAAGACTGCTTTTCGAACTCCTCTCGAAATGTTTTATTATACAGTTATGCCTTTCGGTTTGAAGAATGCCGGCGCAACATATCAACGTGCCATGACAGCAATTTTTCATGACATAATGCACAAACAAGTTGAAGATTACGTAGATGACATAGTAGTCAAGTCGAAAACCCGGACGGAACACACAGGAGTCTTGCGACAAGTATTCGAGAGGTGCCGTGAGTACAAGTTGAGGATGAATCCTTTGAAATGTGCATTTGGTGTCTCCTCCAGAAAGTTTCTGGGATTCCAAGTGACTGCTGAGGGAATCAAGGTGGACCCATCTAAGACTCAAGCCATCCTCACTATGCCACCACCTCGAACCTTGAAGGAACTTCAAAGTTTTATGGGAAAGGTGAATTACATTCGACGTTTTATACCTGGTCTGGCTCAACTCGTTGTTTCCTTCACCCCTCTGCTGAAGAAAGGAGCGGATTTTAACTGGACTAGCGTCCAACAAGAAGCGTTTCGGAAAATTCAGCACATACTGTCGTCTCCATACATCATGAAGTCTCCTGTTCAAGGGAGACCGTTATATGTCTACACTTCCTTCAGTGACACTGCCGTTGGAGCCTTGCTAGCGCAAGAGGATGATGAGGGAGTCGAACGTCCTATATACTACTTCAGTCGAATATTGAGGGACGCTGAACTCAGATACCCGAGAGCAGAGAAAGCCTGCCTAGCATTGATACATTCCATCCAGAAGTTCAGGCATTACCTACTATCCAACAAGGTAACGCTCATATCCAAATCAGACCCTGCAAAGTTCTTACTATCAAAACCAGTTCTAATGGGAAGGGCTTCCAAGTGGATCCTCCAAATGTCAGAACTAGACATAACATGTACTCCGCCCAGAGCTGTTAAGGGTCAGGCTGTCGCGGATCTACTAGCATCTTTCCCTAGAGAAGGTACCACGGCATTGCATGAAGACCTGCCTGGAGAGTTTCCAGACATCTCTATTGTCGAAGAGGAAGCTTGGATGTTATATTTTGATGGATCCTCTACTCCCAGCAACAACACTGGAGGAGCAGGCATATTCCTAGTATCTCCAACTGGCGAAGTCTTTTCACACTCCTTCAAGTTATATTTTCAATGCACTAACAATTCAGCGGAGTATGAAGCCTTCCTTATAGGGCTGCTATTAGCCAAGCAGGCGGGAGCCACACGTTTGGAAATAAGAGGCGATTCCAAATTATTGGTTAATCAGATGAACGGGGTGTATGCACTAAAATAGATAACTCTAGCTTCGTACCGGTCTGAAGCTCAGAGGCTGCTGAACTACTTCGCTGACACAACCATAACTCATGTCAGCCGCAACAACAACAAACATGCTTATTTCCTGGCAACATTAGCTTCTAAATTGCAGTTCGAATGCATTGAAGAAACCCTGACGGTGAAAAGAAAGACAATGGAATCAACATGGATCTCACGATGCAAGGATGCTGAAACCTGTGAATGGCGGACTACAATCATTCAGGAGCTTAGCAGTTCACTTTCTTAAAAAAGGTCATCCTTAAAGCCTTACAAAACTTCTTTATGCTCCACGGCATGTTATACCACCGAAACCCGGATAGTTCCTTATCAAGATGTCTCGGAGAGGAAGAAGCACAACTGCAACTTGACCGTGTCCACAACGAGATTTATGGACAAACATTGGTGGTGACACTCTATCGACGCCTCCAACGTTTAGGCTATTACTGGCCGGAAATGGAGACACAGTCCCGAGCACTCCAACAGTCTTGCTCAAACTGCCAGGCACCACCTCATCAACTAGAGGTACTCAACATAAATCACACCGGGGATTGGAGGAAGCCATATGTTAACTACCTTCGTGATGGCACAGTTCCTGCTGACTCAAAGGAGGCAGTCAGAATAAAGCAGAGAGCGAAGCGTTTCGTGTTCCACGAAGAAATTCTGTACCGAAAAATCTTTGGAGGTGATCTGCTATTGTGCCTGGCTGGAGGAGAAATCTCAACAATATTGAAAGAGATGCATAAAGGAGAACATCAAGGAAATAAGAAATTATTTCTCTAGATACACGAGAAATATTACTGGCCGTCCATGGAAGATGATGTAGCTTCCTTTGTTCAAAGCTTCCACAAATGCCAGATTCACGTGAACCTCGTCCATGCACCATCCACTCCCCTACATTCGATAAGCAGCCCGTTGCCATTCTATAGGTGGGGGCTTGATATTGTTGGAAAGATCAACCCGCCATCATCAAAGCAGCATGAATATATTATAACCGCAACTGAATACTTCACAAAATGGGTCGAAGCTATTCCTCTGCGTGGAACTACAGGAGAAACGATTGCAGCATTCATTAAAGAGCATATCATCTGCCGCTTTGGAGTACCTAAACATATCATTACCAATAACGGTACTCCCTTCGCCAACAAGCAGGTACGAGAGTTGCTTTAAGGATATGGAATTAAACAAGTCTTCTCCACCATCTACTACCCTCAATGGAATGGGCAGGCTGAGAGCACCAACAAAACATTAATCCGGATTCTCAGTCGGACAGTACATGACAATCCCAGAGAGTGGCATGAACAACTACCGATGGCACTATGGGCATACCGAACGACACCTAGGATCTCCATTGGAGTTTCTCCATACTCAATCCCAGAGAGTGGCATGAACAACTACCGATGGCACTATGGGCTGATGCTGTCCTCCCGGCAGAAATCAATATCCCATCAGCCAGGATTGCAGCAACGAGTGGAGTCCACTGGAACGAAACTGAGGCGTCTAACTTTAGGATCGCTGAGCTCGATACTCTAGACTACAGAAGAAGCAAGGCATAGGAGCGCGCTCATGTGTAAAGAAACAGAGTCTCCAGGGCGTATGATAAATCTGTAAGGCCACGAAGTTTTAAAGTGGGAGACCTAGTTCTGAAGACAGCCAGACACATCCAACAAGACATGTCTGCACCAAAGTTCTCTCCAAAATGGGAAGGACCTTACGTGATTACCAGGGCTTACAACACTGGATACTACAAAATCATTAAGGTGGATGAAGGCAAGTTGGAAGCAGTCATCAATGGAAAATGGCTCAAGACATATCACGCCTGATCATTGTCCCATACTTGTCCCATGACATGACAATACATGCATTCTCGTTTCATGCCTAACTTGTTAATTTATTCAGGAAAATTTAATGAATTTTTATCCATGCATCTACATAAAAAAAAAAAAAAACTCACATCTCTCGATGGTGTGCAAAAGAAAAAGAAGGAAGGAAATCTCTCAACGCAGCTCAGAAGAGGTCGTCCAACAGGTTGTAATCCCTGGAAAGCATCATCTTCAACCTATCCTGGTACCTCTCTCTCCGGGCCTTCAAGCTTTGGATCGCCTGCTCCACCTTCTCTGATTTAGCAGCCAGAGCCTTCTCTTCCTCCAAGATAGCCTTCGCAGCAGGGACTACGTTCGCCAGAATACCAGCTCGATCAACCTTGATGATATCAAGACGCTGCCGCAGCCAACTCACGTTGAATTCCATGGACTCGCAGGTAGAGAGCATATTTTCCCACTTCTCGAGATTTGATTCAGCTACCTTGCGGATAGAGACACCTTCCATCTCAGCAATCATGGGAAGAAAGCAGTTTACCACAGTAACCAAAGCAGACGAGCAATGACGAATTACGTTCCTGGTCGCGATGTGGCCATACTTTCTCCATATCTTTGTGTACATGGAGACGAACTCCTTTCGTACTAAAAAACCACCGACAGTCTTGTAGCTAGAAGACAAACATTTCATACCAATATCGAAAGAAAGGCCGGCATTGGGGTATTCATAGGATGAAATACCCAGGTCATCATTCTCGAGGTCGTCCGGTGAAGGTGTAGCTGAATTCGAAGAAAGTGGACTATCCAAGTCATCGTCATCAATGACTGTTACACATGTTCCAGGTGGACATCTCTGCAAAGGAGGAGATTATTCACCTGATCATGAAATAAGGGTGACTACTCGTAAAAGAAAATGGAAAAGAACAAACCGGTATGACCCTCTTGACTCTACGCACGCGAGCTGGAGGATTGTCACGAGTTTCAGAAGCGCACTGAGCTGCAGCGAGGGTACGCTTGACAGATGAACCTGGGTGATATGAAGAAGACGACTTACTGTTGCCTGACATGATGGAACTCTGCAGAGAAGAAATTATATCCAAAGATGTAGAAGAAGATTCATGTTCATACGTATATATACACGCCAAGGGAAACCCTAGACGCAGCTATCTCGGACTACATCCGGCCGGAAAGGGATCAACACCGACCAAGTCGAGCTAGCTTTAGAAACCTAGCTAAAATCGGAGAAAAATTCGTTGAAGGGGAACAACTCCACCAGCGCTACAAGGCATTCGGCATGAGCACCCTCCCCATGTGGTAAAAGTACTTTTACCCTAGCTTTAGTTATTTTTGCAATCTGTCACCATCTCATGCCGACCCTACAATAGTGTAACCATTGCATGCTAGGCAGGGGACTTAATGTTGATGGTGGATTTCTATTTAAAAGGTAAAATTGTAAAAAGCCAATTTTTGTAAGCTGACGTCCTGCAAAGGATAAAGCCTTCAGGCGGTGAATACTTCTCGCCATATTAATTCGTTGGAGCATGTGCAACCATCCTGAGAATTAAACATACCTACCCAGAACGGAGCATGTGGCAACCATCCCGACGGAGCATGTGGCAACCATCCCGGTTTTCTGTAGGTATACATCATTACTATTAATGCTTTAATTAAATCCTTGTGTTCGACGTGCAAACACCCATAGGCTACCTGAAGGTAGGTTATACTAGCCCCGTTGAACGCATGCAAGACTATCCATGTTAGTCTCACTTGCTGAAAACAAACCCAAAAATATATCTCACCCGTCCAACTTCACAAGCATAGATGGATGGTGTAGATATAGATTCAGGGGGGTCTTGAGCATGCTACCATGATCACCTCGGACCCACGTTCACACATGACCGAACGGTCAAGACCAACCACGGTTGGTCCTTCCAAAACGTGCGCTCAAAGTGAGCATGACGCACGGCTAGGGTTTCTTTTAATCGTGAGCGTCCAACTTCGCCGGCATAGTTGAACAGCTTAGATTATGCCCTAAAACAAGTAGTGAAGTGATGGTACACCATTGGAGAGCCCACTTTCTACCTACATGACCGAATCCCTCATAGGCAAGCCGTGTTGCAAGAAACGATTGCCCAAACAAGGCTAGTTTAACGCCTTATGCAGGTTGAGAAGATCCAAAACGATCACGACCATCCGACTTCGCCGGCATAGTTGGATGGCTTAGATTACGCCCAGGGTCATAGAGCAAGCATGTACATGCTCACCGTCAACCCAAGATGCTGCATACATGGTCGGTCTCCCCAAAAGAGGTGCATGCAACCCAAAACCGATTGCTCAAAGTGGCCGGTCTAAAGCCCTAATTAGGGTTTGCGGCGCATAAACATCTCGAGTGTCCATATTCGCAGGCTTGGACGGAAGGCCAAGATGGAGACTTATAAGGAACCGAGCATGATCGCATGACCACCGTGGGCCTGGCTTCACGTCTAGCTGATCGGCCAGGACCTGCGGTGATCAAGCTCCTCGGTACGCGCGCCCAAAGGTGATATGTCACGACCCCTCCATAAATTCTAATCTCGACCACTCGTCTTTGACGCCTGAGTCGAGTGGCTTAGATTAAATCTTTGTGAGTCAAGCATGCATGGGCGTGAACACCATTGTACTACCTCCATGCAGGGCTGATCGGTTCCTCCATTGGAACTCTCTAAGCATGCAAACATTTGGGCCGAAAAAGGCAGCATGCGCGCCTCCCATCCAACGGTCGCAAGCAAGGCTAAGAGTCATCTCGTCCATCCAGCTTTGTAAGCTTGGACGAATGGCTTAGGATGCAAATCAACCAGCAAACAAGGTATCACTATGACCACCATCCGTCACTCTTCTTCACAAGGTAACCGACCAAGGCATGGCCTGTATATACATCCTCCAAACAGTTACCTGAAGATGGCTGCATGCGATGTTATACCAAGTTCATGGTTCACCCTGCACTATTTTCTATGGGTCCCGCGATCCACACACTCGAGACATTAATCACGTCACAACTGGGGGATACAAACTGGGGTATTGGTCTGGCGGTTTACAGCGTGCAGCGTGCAACGCGCCATCACAAGAACGTGTTAGTAAGACATGGGCGGTTAAGTCAAGATGAGAGAAGTGGGCAGTTCTGGTCGTGTGACACTCACACACAACTCCACTTCCTCCACTTCCCACGAGAGACGTGAAGAAGGCTTAATGACTTGTATAAATAGGTTCTCTTCCCTATTTCCAAAAACAGAAGTTCGAACAACACAGAAAACCAAGTGTTAATCATATTCAACACCCAGAGACTTCTTGCAATATTTGCTAGCCTGCTCAACCTTCTGTTAACAAGTCATCAAATAGCATTCACCTTCATACTCTCAACACCTTCTTCGCTTCCCTCCCTAAGATCAACCTCACATCCTTCACCTGTGACCGAAACAAATCTGGAACGGCCGTGTCTTCGGTTTAGGCCAGAATTGTATAGATTATCTCTCGAATCAAAGTGCTCATCGTGCAGCACATTTGTTGAAGGTTTAAACTCACTTCTCATCCACACACACACACCCAAAATTACCTAAACCGGCAGAAGTAGTTTTCTCCCACAAACAGTGTGCATTAGTATAAACCGATTGTGGTTGATGTTCATCACTTCAACCCAGAATCGGTTTATGTATGTGTACAAAAAAAAAAAACGATTCCTGGTAACATCAACCACAATCGGTTTTTTCTAATGCACATATAAACCGATTCCGGATTGATTATCAGGAAATTTCAGAGTTCATAGATTAAATCATTGTTGAGTTTCTTTTAAAATGAACAAATTAAAGGGATTTAACTCAATCACTTGAATTGTTTGTCGACGAATGCTCCTTCAAAAACAAAAATAAACAAATGAGAATTTGATTGTTTTTTGTGATTAAGTTTTAATTTTTGATTTTAATAGAAATTGGAAAAAAAAATGGAAAATTAAAAAATTCGTAACTAAATGTGCAGTAAATCTGTTCAGTAATTATACTCAGTAAGATATATGACTATGCATCGAATGCAAATCTCAATTTTACTTCTCTCTTTCAAAGTCTTAACTACATGATGTTTACACCAAGTCTTTTAATGGTGCTGCAGAAAAACCAAGTCTTTACTCTCCTCTGTTGCCTCTCCTCTCCCCCCCCTCCCTCTAGTCTAGTCTAGTACAAACTACACGCCGCGTACCAGATTATGGAGTAGCCATCATTTCCAAGGCAAACAAAATGATTACAAAAAGGACATATGCGTATATGCAGTGGGCCAGAGAATATGAATTGTTTTCCTAAGTGAAAAGAAAAAAGAAAAGAAAAGAAAAAGAATCTTTGATGGTCTTCTTTTTGTTTAATGTTGTGCCTACGTTGGTTGCAATTAATGTATAGAGGAGGCTAATTGTACTAGACTAGCTAGTTGCTAATATAACTCAGCCATTGTGCAAAATGAGCCAAGACCTTGACGAGGATGAATATCAACTATCAACATGCACTGCAATTAAATTTTTACGTATATTTTCTTTATGATCTGAAGTATACAGGCATAAATATCATGCATGTACGTTGGATACTACATCAGAACTATAAATGCATACATATGATGCATGTACATATCACTAAGCAGTTTCTTTGTCTATTGTAAGGACTGGATATGTGTAAACCCTTGGAGACAGAAACATCGACGAGGAAACTGACCGATATTTACAAAATCTAGTTTTACTGTAATAATTATTAAAAATGCTTTGAGTAGTATACTCTAGCCTCGTACTTGAAAAAATAAAAAATAAAAACGTCGACTGACGGCAGCGTTAAAGTAACTTAGCCTCGATCAATAAAAGTTATTTTGGATTAGAAAGAAAAGGCCTGTCAAGATAATTTTACTCGATTTAGAAAAATAAATAAACTTGTAGAATTATTTTTTTTCTAAATCAAGGTTTAATACTTTAGAGGGAGATGGATACAAACAAAAAGAAAAACTCTTAAACTAAAATCGATCAGTAATTATAGTCGGTAAAAATGTATGACTATGCCTATAATGCAACCGATGTGTCTGCTATAAATACAGACTAATTAAGAAGCCCTTTTCTATTTTTTCTTTGAATTTTTCACTCTCTTTGCTTCAAAAACAAAAAAAAAAAAAAAAAAAACAAGCGCGAGAAGTGAATGAAACAAGACGGGTGATTATTACAGTCAGACAGGTCATCAAATCAAAGTTATTGGTTGAGAAAGAAATTATGGACAGTGTATTAAGAAAATCTTTGCTCGGTGGTCGGAAGGGATTATATTTTTATGTTTGAGAATAGTAGTTTATATCAATTCAATAACTCCATTAAACAAGCGTGTTTAATTATCTTAATTATTACAGTACTTTCTCCTGTTCAATCAATGTATGGAGGAACCCAATTGTACTAGACTAGCCTAGTTACTAACTTTAACTAACCCATGGTGCAAAATGAGTGCTTTTTTTTTTAATCCAAGATAACTTTTACTGATCAAGGCTCATTAAGATATATTATGCATCGTATTAAAATCTCAAAATTTTCTTCTCTCTTTCACAGTCTCAACTACATGATGTTTACACCAAGTCTTTTAATGGTGCTGCAAAAAAGACAAGTCTTTACTCTCCTATGTTGCCTCTACTCTCCTCCCCTCCCCTCCCTCTAGTCTAGTCTAGTTTACAAGGCAAAGAAAATGATTACAAAAGGGTATACGCGTATATGCAGTGGGCCAGTGAAATGAATTGTATTCCCAAGTGTTGGTGGGAACTTGATGATCTCTTTGTTCAAACAAAAAGAAAAGGAAAAAAAATATTCTTCGATGGTCTTGTCTTTGTTTAATGTATAGAGGAGGCCAATTGTACTAGACTAGCTAGTTGCAAACATAACTAAGACATTGTGCAAAATGAGCCAAGACCATGAGGAGGACGGATATTAAATATCAAGTAGGTTCCATGCACTGCACTGCACTGCACTGCAATTAAATTAAATTCTTTCTATATCGATTTTCTTTTTGATCAGAAGTATACATGCATAAATATCATGCATGTACGTTGGATACTACATTAGAACTATTAAGTGCGTACATATCATGAATGTACATATCACTAAGCAGTTTCTTTGTCTATTGTACGCACTGGATATGCGTAAACCCTAGGAAACAGAAATATGGACGAGGAAACTGACCGATAGTACTGTGAGAGAAGAGACGAAGAAACATGTCTAAAGAAAACTCTCCATGTAATAATCGGATTAATAATCTTTCTCCTCAGAGAGGCAAAGTTCAACTGAAATATCGAGTGGCGGATATCGAATCTAGAGAGTAGGCCAAGTCCTTAATACTGCTTCTCTCTTTCAACTCTTGAGTCCTACATGATGATCTTGTACTTGTACATCTCCAAGACTGTTGTGGGCCACAAAAATTAAGTGTTTTGCTAGCTAAATACATCGTTTTATAGTCTTTTCCCTTAACCTAGATTTTCTAAATGGCTAAAATGACCCCCACAATGATTAATTCTAATTTAACTAAAATGATTGCTAAATCTGGTTTGATTGGGGTATATCCAGATTAATTGGGGTATACCAATAAGATGAGATTCCTTTGGAATATTCACCAAAACCTCAAACAAACCCTATTTTGGTATTGATTACAAATAAGGTCATTATGAAGTAAAGCCAAGCCATCCCTTAACCTAGATTTTTCTAAATGGCTAAAATGACCCCCACAATGATTAATTCTAATTTAACTAAAATGATTAGATTAGTTAAATTAATTATATTAGTTAGTTGATTTAGTTATAAGTTGAGTTTTAGAAATCATTTAGAGAGAGAATTAGTATGAAGTAGTAGAGGAGGTTTTGGGGGGGAAAAGTTAGGGTTTTTGTGAAATTTGTGATATAAGTGAAATGATTGATTCAAATCCTGATTTTGAAGTGGGGGAGCCTTCTAACTTTCCTCCTACAGATGAGTACTTGTATGATGATCTACCAGACCATGATCGAATGGATTATTTGCATGATCCTCACTTTTATTTTCCTCAAACTCAAGATGGGTATGGAAGTGATGAATGTCTCGAGCCAAACATAGAGTCCAATGACCAAGAAGAAGATAATGGAGCTGCAAGTAATCAGGTAGACAACCTAGGTGGTGAAGATTGTGATTTTTCCATGCAAATGATCGATTTTTTTTTTCTTTCCACTTCTGCTGTACCGGGTCGGCAAGGTCGACGCTTGTCGATCATGCTGGCCGTAAAAGCCGGCGTGGTTGTACTTTGCACAACGTGCCGACTTTTCATAAGCAGTATCATGCCGGCATGGTATAAAATTTGAACCTTCCCGACTTTTATTTTTTTTGAAGCACATGAACCATTACTTGAAAAAGCTTACGCCGGCATTTTCAAGTTTTAAGACATTGCCGGCTGGTTTCATGTCGTCATTGTTTATATTCTCTTACGTGCCGACTTTTTCCTGCCGGCAGTGTTTTATATGTAGACAATGCCGACCGTGGTAATACTTACTAACTAAACTTTTAATGTTGTGTAGATTGTGGCATTGGTACCTATGGCGGATCAGCCTCAAGCTCAGAAAATTAGGGGTCCCGATACTTCTGAACATTATGCTAATAATTTGGAATGGAAGGAAAAAGACGACGCGGTAAATTGGATTGTTGAGAAAGAAAAAGAGAAAATGTGCATTCTAGTGAAAAACACTCAACAAAAATCTACGCGGTTTGAAATGGTATGCGAGTGTTATGGATCGCCGGACGAAAGTCACAAGAGAAATGGTTATGTGTATGATAAGAAGACGACTATGGTGTACAATACGAAGTCTAAGAAGTGTGAATTCCCATTAAAGATTATTTTTGGGAGGAACCAAGAAATCGATAACATGTGGAGAATGAGTAGAGTTGATGTTGGTTGGCATAACCATAAAGATCCGGAAAGTCTTGTTGGGCACTGTCAAGTTGCCAAGTTGAAACCGCACGAGTTCGAACAAGTTGGGGAATTAAACCAAGCAATCTCCTTCGTAGGTTCAACCTCTCTTCATTGTCTACAATTTATGCGGCCAAGGCAATTAAAAGAATTGAATGGGATGGAAGAAAGGTGATGGAAGAATCACAATGGTTGGCACACAAATACAACTACACGGTGAGACACCATGAGTCATCGGAGGGGAAGGTGGATCGTATTTTTCTTACGCATCCCGATATGATTCAATTTGCGCATTTCTTTTACCAAGTTTTGTTCATGGATTATACTTATAAGACGAATAGGTACAACATGCCTTTGTTGAACATTGTAGGACAAACCTCGGATAAGCAATCGTTCACGGTGGCATGGTGTTTTATGGATCGGGAGAAGGATGATAGATATATTTGGGCATTGGAAACTTTGAAGCTTTTCTACCACGAAGACGAAACTCCGGGGGTTATAGTCACCGACAATGAGCAAGCAATAACGAACGCCGTGAGGATAGTCTTTAATAATGCACAAAATTTTGGTTTTCACTTGGAATATACAATGCAAACTTAGAAAGAATTTTAGGAATCATATCCAAAATCCAAAGGCAAAGAAAGGTACTAAACGTGAAAAGGAGGAAGATGAACGTCTTAGTAAACTAACTAAAGAGGAGAGAGAGGAATAGAAGAAGAAAGAAGACGAAGAATGGAAAGAAGGTGAGATCAAGTTTGGGTTATTCATGAAAGCATGGGATAAGTTGTATTGGTCGATGAGTGTGGCAAGATATGAGATAAACTTGAAGGAGTTCGTGGATGATTGGGGCACTAATTACCCCAAAGTAGTGGAATATTGCAAGAGACAATGGTTGACGCCACACAAAGAGAGGTTTGTGTATGCTTTTACCTACGACTATAAACATTTCAAACTTGAATCCACAAGTATGGTAGATCAAGCTCATGGGAGACTAAATGGTCTACTTTTCACGAGTCAAAATTGGATTGTGACGGTGCAACATGCTATCCATGAGTACACTAATAATGATATCGACAAGATAAAAAAACAATTTCAAGAAAGTAGCTTCCGGAAGTTGAAGGAGTTTAAGGAGGATAATTGGTTGCTTGTTGGTATACATAGAAACGTCTCGCATTGGGAAATACGTTTCATGATGAAACATCTCGCATTGTATAAAAAGTATGACAATCCGGACACTCCTTGTAAATGTAGGATAATGAAGGCTATCGGACTTCCATGTCGCCATATGCTTGGTAGGTATAAAACTCCCATTACTCTTGATGATATCAATCCTTATTAGAAGCAATTATCTTTCAAACCGGCTCCAAGAGAATATCCCGGTGAAGAGTTTGGCGACATGGATCTTGGGAAAATAATCCTCGATAAGTACCCCACGTTGAATAGGTTGGACAAACAAAATATGAAGGACAAGTTGATGCCGCCTGTTTACCATTTTATGGAAGAACTTGAAGAACCGGAGAAACAAGATCCTAATGGTAGAACAACTACCAAAAAGACGAGGGCGGAAGAAAGTGAACATATAAAAGATTTTTTGAGTACAAATTGCGATGAAGATCAATCCGAAATATAAAAAATCAAAGAGTTTTTGAGTACAAATAATGATCAATCCAAAAGGAAAAACATTAAAGAGCATTTAAGTACAAAGTGCGGTCCATCCTGACATGTTTATACCGAGGCGCAATACAAGGAGGAGCCCGCTAAAAAGAAAAGAGGTCGTCCAAGGAAGGATTCAACTACACCAACGGTGTATAACTTGAATACAAATGGCACTCTACCTCTTGAGAGTCAAGCAAGTGTGGAATTTGTTGGAAAGAAAAGGGGTCGTCCAAAGAAGGATTCAACTACACCAACGGTCTCTAACTTGAATACAAATGGAACTTTACCTATTGAGAGTCAAGCAAGCCAAGGAGATGTTGCGAAGAAAAAAGGTCGTCCAAAGAAGGTAGTACAACCGGTGTTGCAAAAGTATCGCAAGCAAATCCCTCCAATTATTCAAGATTTCGTGATTGGTACCGACGATGTTCCGAAAGATGGAAATTGTGGGTTTCACGTTATCTCGCAACAATTGGGACACCTAGCTAAGTGGAGCGGTTGAAGAGAATCTCACCCAATGCCAATACATTAGAAATAAGATGGCCGCTCGACTAGAAAATGACAAAGAGTTCCATATCTCAATGATGCTAGAAGGTTCCATGAAGGAGAAAGAAGCAACTTTCAAAGGTTTGCTAACTAGTGTTAAAGGCCCGGAGGGAAATGCACAGATCAAATGGGAGAATTGTTTGAGAATGCCGGAGTGTGGCCATCTATTGGTGGATACGTGGAATTGCGTGGTACATTTTTTTAGTGAGGGACTATCTATAGCATTTGCACCGAAACATGCGGTTTGCGTGAACCAACTCAAGCATAGAAGAATTGTCATTGCTTTGGTGGATAAAAATCATTTTATTGGTATAAAAATCAATAAGGAATGTCCAGTACCTCCTCTATGTAGGTTTAGTTTGTGGGAGAAGTTCACAGACAACAAGAGCAAGGAATGGATGAAAATTTATGAGGACAACATGGCCCTTTGGAATGTTATAGATGAGTCTAGGGAATGTCCCATAGATTTGACTAAAGGAGGTTCAATATATTTGAATGAACTCCCTCCAATAGATTTGAGTGAGGAGTGATTATGATTAGGGAATAAGGAAGCTTTTTGTGTAGTGTACAATGGAGTACTAGACAAAACATTCGTACTTTTTGGAGTACTTTTGTAATCGCATGCGTGTTTTGTGTAATGTACTTTGGAGTGCTACAAATGAATGAAATGGATGTGTTTTTTTGGATGTATTCTCAATTGGGCGGCATCATAGTTATTACAAAACCCTGCCGGCTCTCCAAGAGTCGGAACGGTATTATTTCATCAGACTGCCGGCCACAATGCATGACAATAAAGGAAAAAACTGCCTCATATGGCTGGCAAGGTATGGCTTTTGCGAAAATGCCGGCGTTTACCATGCCGGAAATGTTTAGGAAATTTTCCATGCCGGCTAATATCTCCCTTAAAAAGATTGTTCCTGGATGTTTTTTTATATTCCGCCGGCATTGTCCGGCTATTACCAAGTTGCCGGCCTTTATTGTGCCGGAATTGTTTTGGAGGAGAACCATGACATCTAAGAGCTCACTCTAAAATTATTCATGAATGTTATTAAGCCGGAATGTGTATTATAATATCCATGCCGACAGAAAAACCGTCGGAAGGCTCGTAATTTAAGATAATGCCGACTATGAGGCCGCCGGCAAGCATATAATTTAGAACAATGCCGACTATACATCGGATACAAACCTTAATTAAAGCATACAAACGTTAAAACCTTAACCCTAACACATTTGGGACATAGATAGTATCTTTTTCCGTTACACAATTTCTTAGGAGAGGTAATTAGCTTCATCTTACCGTCGCAACATGGATTTTTGCATGGTAGAAGGTTGATTTTAGCATCTTCATATTCATACGGAGCTATACGCTCATCTATCCAATAGAAAAACACACAACAAGAGCATTTTGAGGCATACGGCTGATATACACCTCCTATTGCAGCTTTCATGAGAAATAAGAATCCCTTACAACCTTCAATAGTGCATTTGCTTCCTTCAAAGGGACAATCGTTTGCAAAATGACCACTAAGTGTACAAAGACTATAAATATTTGGTTTTGAAAATTCCATTCTTTATGCAAGGTTGAAGATGAAGTTGGGAATGCTTTTATAAACAACATACCTAATATCTTGATTTTGAAATTTCTATCCATTGAGCATTCAATGGGTTGTACTTTGTACCTAAAAGGTGCAACTAACATTTAGGCCGGCAAGGTATAAATTCCATACCATGCCGGCCTCCAGTACTTTGTTATTACTGCATAAAGAGAATAATAATTTTCAAAGCAACTAAACCTGAAAATTAAAATAAGTTTAACAAGTCGAAAACCACACTCTAAGAGTTCAAAACATAATGTAAAAGTTCAAACCAGAATCTAAGTTTCTAAAGCAAGTAAAACATAATAAAGTTTAAGAATTTCAAGGATCCTTCTCATTGTTGTTATCTTCCTCCCCATCACTAGCTTTTTCACCAGCATCAACTTTTGCTTTTCCCTTATTTGGACCTATGTAGTCACCGGCCTCATTGTAATAGGGGTTCACTCCAGAAAAGTCAGATGCCCCAAAAGGTCCTTGGATCAACCTCCTCTTCTTCCTCCTCTGATGATGTGCATTCAACATAGTTGAGGGGATTGCTAGGACTGTTCATAAACCTTAGAAATTCTTCAGGATCTTCCTTACCCATCAAACATAGTTTTGTTACAGGGTAATTCTTTTCAGTTTCATCTTTAGGATCTTATACATTGGGATAAATTGCGTCAATAAATTCTAATAGCTCTTCTGGAGTAACCGAACAAGGTAGATCTTCTTATTTTTCCTCTGGGAACCTAAACAATACATAAATAAGAGATATAAAAACAAACAACACTGTTGAACACAAATAAGAGATCAAAATAGTTACACATTGAAATTTGGTTCTGGTCATTCACTAGCCGACAAGGTATATAATATATAAACTGCCGACCCATAGGCGGCCGGCATGGTAATAATCATTCACCTAGCCGACCAAAACACCACCGGCAGTGTTGTATTAATTAATAATGCCGGCTATAACTTAAAAAATATCAAGTTTCTGATGCCTAAAGTCGGCATGGTACAATTACAATACAATGCCGGCTACACATCAGCCGGCATGATGTTGTTGGTATTTCATGCCGGCCCTGGTTATTGTCTAACAATCTCCATGGCTGATATGCAAAGTCGGCATGTTATTCATCCTCTTACCATGCCGGCGCTTAAGAAACAAAAACCGTCGGCATGATGTTAAACTATCGACCTTGCCGGCCAAAAACCCTGAAAATCTAAATTTTCAGTTTCTAACCTAATCTAACAATAAAAAAACACTAAACAATACTGGTTTGAGTTTAAAAATCAACTTACAGTCTTAGTTTCACCGGCGGAGGGTTGTTTTCAACATTCTCAGGGATTGAACTTTCGGGTTTACTAGTTCCATCTTTTCCATTACCTTCTTTCTCTGATTTGGATCTTTTAATACTTCCTGTTGAATCTATGTTATCTCTTGATCGTTTGGAATCAACCATTTTTCAGGATAATCAAAATATTTTCAATTTTTAGATGAGATGAAGAACAAGAAGAAGAGAAGATTAATGGTTTGGTTAAGTTTTTAATTTTAGGATTATTAGATTAAGTAATAGGGTTATTAGGTTAAGTAATAGGGTTAATTACTGAAAGGGTAAAAAGGTAAACTCACCATATTTTGGCCTCCCCTTAGTAACGGCAAATGTCCATTTAAATTTGGGTATACCCCAATTAATATGAGTAACCAGCATTAACGGGGTTGACACCATTTCACATAAGACAAAAAGCTTGTAAACGATAATGGCCATTGGATCACTGAAATAGTACAATCCCGGCTAATATTGGTATCCTCCTTTAGCAATCGTGTTCTTCTCTTTGTTTAGTCTTGTAAGTTTTCGTTAATAATAATTGATCTTGTTCCTTTTGATCAAGCACTTATTAATATTTAACAAATCTACATATAGTAGAATTGCAAGGATCCAAAGATCCATCCATTTCTTTAGGTTTTTTTTATCAATACAGTAACACATATGACAATGGTAGAATAGGATCCATAGATCCCACCAATAGTTACGGATTTCATTAAAAACATTTTAATATAAGTAACAAAGAAACCTTCCTAAATTAGGGCCTATACCACTTAATTGGGGCCTATAGGTTTTTCCTTCTCACACCCCAAATTACTCTAGACACCAAAACCTTATAAAAAATACTAATTTACCCCCACATTAATTTCTAAAACTCACTCATAAATTCTAATCTTTCTATTTTCAGTAAATCCAAAATCCAAAAAACCTAAACCTAAAAAATCTTTCCATTTCTATCATAAACTTTCCAAATTCTCAAAACCCTAATCAATTTTTTTTTTCATCCTCTACTCCGACGATCTTCGATCCAACCAAGAAGAAGGTAAATCTCCATCAACCCATCTTCTTATCTTATTGATTTACATCTTTAAATCATCATTTTTGACAAATCAAGACTTTGAATACACCCAGAATAGGTTTTTATTGACCTATCGAATAAACCGATTCTGGGTTTTGTTTTCGGCCATGAAGAGCATGCACAGTAATCGGTTTACATGATGATTAATATCCAACGATTTTGTGTTAGAATGAAATATGAAAATACATCCCCAGAATCGGTTTATATATGTAATATTTATAATCCGATTAGTATAGTCTTTTCATCTTCCTTTCCAAAATCGGGTTTTATACATGTACCACATAACCCGATTCTTGTAGTCTCTTAAGAATTGAATTACTTTTGGTTATATATATACCGATTGTTTACTTAATTTTTGTTAATTTTTTGTGTAGAATGGACTTCAGACACCTACCATTCTACAATCACGATTTAACCGTGGAGGATATCTTGAGGCAACCACAAAGAGTGTCGGTGAGGATCTTATACAAGTTTGCATTCGGAGCTGAAACCTGGCTTGAACAAGCCCTGGCTTTGATTGATAAGCTTTCACTTGAAGATCTTATTGAGGTCATCACCTTCACTAGGATGAGGAGAAACATGATTGCATATGGGAGGGAGGAACATGCAGAAATGCAAGATATGTGGGAACTAATGGCTGAAGCTGCTGCTGCTGATGGTGGTGCTGCTGGTGATGGTGCTCCTACTGATGGTGGTGCTGCTGGTGCTAGTGCTCCTGCTGATGGTGGTGATGCTAGTGCCCTTTCTCCTGCTGCTTAAGTTCTTATGTTTAAGTTTTAGATATTAAAAGTTTAAGTTTACAAGACTTGTGGTTATTTTAAGTTGTTAACACTCTTTTAAGGTTTTTATTTTGGATGATATCTGTGTTGAACTTGAAGCTTTAATTATAATTATGTCTTGCTCTATAATTCTAGCTTGACATGTCAAGAATTGGTTTACTCGTTATGTCATTATAAACCGATTATGCAGGCCAATCTTTCTGGATGTTATAGAATCGGATCACATATGGAAATATATAAACCGATTAATGGAGGTGAAAATTCAAAATTTAAAATGACTTTAATCGGTTTAGTCGTTATGTCATTATAAACTGATTATGCAGGCCAATCTTTCTGGATGTTATAGAATCGGATCACATATGGAAATATATAAACCGATTAGTGGCGGTGAAAGTTCAAAATTTAAAAAGACTTTAATCGGTTTACTTTGGACGCAAGAAAGACCGATTCCTTGTGGCATATAAACACAATCGGATTTTATAGTCCTTCTAAACGACCGATTATAGCAAATTATTTCACGTTTTTCAAAAAAAAGAATCCATTAGGGACTTTCTCTATAAATAGAGACCTCACCCTTGGACCCCATTTGCCCCAAAATTGTTCATTTTATCCCCCCCCTCACTCCATATAGGCCACAACTACTCATTTCATACATATACATACAAGAAATGGCATCGTTTGACTCCACGGACCTTAGATGTCAATCCTTCGAAAGGGAGGATTCCAAAACCTTTTGGGCTAGGGTACACAACAAATTTAGCGGCGAGTTTTGGAATCCTAATGCAAGAAGTGTTGAAAAAGTCCACGCTAGGCACCTAGTAATCGAAAATGGGATACTTTCTTTTTTAGCCCTCCAACCTCGGATTTTTAACACTCGCCCCTTCACCTTGTCCATTGCACAATTTGTAAGTAATTTTGTGATTTTTTTTACGTAACCCATGTTGTTTTATCTTCCAACGAAACACCACTAACAAATGTAAGCTTGTTTTTGTGTTTTTGTAGCACGAAGTCGTGAAAGCGCGCTACTTGGAAATAAAGGGGGAATCATTCGCATTCGATGCAAGCTACCACTTCTTGGAAGAAAGAATCCCGGAAGATAACTCGGACTACTTGGATGCGGTATCGTCTTCGTCGGAGGAAGATTGATGGCTTTAGAAGTTTTTGTAAAGGTTTTGTGGTAGACCTCTATGTAAACCCTCACGAGACTATAACTCGTCCACTAGGGTCGCCTAGGGGTTTAAAGGCTTGATGCATGTGCTAAATGCATCCTACAATAATAATGCGATGAATGAAAATTGATAATGAAAGAACACAATCGGTTTATATATGTCATAAAAAAAATCCGATTTTAATAATCGGATTATAAAACATGTCAAAGTAAACTGATTCCGAATGTCCTCTGGTACACCAATCCAGAATTGGTTTATAAGTGAATGAACGTAAACCGATTCTGTGTAATTTTTATGAATTTGTTTTCGAAATGTTGATGCTTTGATGAACTCTCTAACATTAGTTAATCTCACATCCAAAACAAAATTAACCCCTAATATGATTAATTAGTGCTAATAATTAACCAGGGTTAAAATAGGTAGTTTGGTTATTATTTTGATAAGGGGTGGTGTGAAGTGATTTCTAGTGACCTTTTTTGTCATTTAGCTACAGGCCCCAATTAAGTGGTATAGGCCCCAATTAAGTGGTATAGTCCCCAATTTAGGAAGGCAAAGAAAACCAAAATAAGTTCTCTTGGAGAGGAATCGGTCGGAATCGGTCTGAAATTTCATCTGAATCAGTCTGCTGTATCCTTCTGTTGCTAGTGTCTTTGTAGTTGATGTTTCCGCTAGTGTCTTCTGAGATGTTCTTGCTGCTGGTGTTGGAGAACTCTTGTGGCTGTTACTACTGTTGATTAATTTCATTCACGTTTCTTGTCTTTTTAATATATATATATTGCTGAACTTTTAACCACTCAAAGTAATGACCTTCAATTCTAAAGGTCCAATCCTTTAAATAAATAGCTGACTTATTTTACAATTCAATCTGCCATGGCTCCAGTATAAGAACTAGAAGTTATAGTGCTTGTTGTGCCCTTTATTGTCTAAAAGATAAAGCTATATGGATATGAGTCACCTCACTGTATTGGAGGGTAACTAAAGACACTATTGCCTTGAATTTGGTTGCATGACTCTTCTTTCTTGAAGCACTCTTTTCTTGCTTTGATAAAGGCTTTTGAAGAAGTGACCAATTTTAAAGTGCCTAGCATTAATGTAACATTTTGCTATTGAATCGGCACAAAATTGATTTACATGTGCTGGACTCATAGTGACACATGTCAATGTTAAATCTCTTGAATCCAATGTATAATACAAATGTTAGTCACCCATGGGATGCCATAGAAAATAAGCCAGTCGTCTATATCAAAAGTTGAGTTTTTGACCTTGACAATTGACCCATACATCACTGCGAGATTCATAAAATTGTTGAGTTTGATTTAAAAGAACTACAGATAGAAGTAAAATTGAAAAGTAAAAAATAGACGTTAAATTCGAAAATGGTTTTTAAGCTGATCTTATCAGAAGCAATGAGTTGAAGAATAGCCAGATAACTCATTTACTTGACCATTACAAATGCTGTCTGGTAGTTTATAGCCTCATCAAGCATAATGCCAACTGGCCATGACATTAATTCTATCAGACATCTTAATGCATAAACACATCACCTTCAAACTTCACCTTTCTTTAAATACTACACAATTGTTTTCCATCAAGCAGTCTATCATTTTCTTGTATCTTTTAACTTGTTTCTTCTCTTGAAACACTATCCATATTCTTCCTCTTTCAAGATTTCCACTATGGAGTTTCATAGAGCAAAAAAAATGGCACAAAGTGGTGAAGATGAAGAGAAGATTCTCGTACATGAGGGATTTCGCAATGTTCGTGTTGATAGAAGTAATTCAAGAAAGCCGCTTTTGGTCTTTGAAGAACTTGGTTCTCAGGAAATTAGATGGATTGTTGATTTTGTTAGGATTGATAACAAAACATTTGGATACAAAGATCCACCAGTGTATGAGGAACAAGCAGCAACTGGAAATAATGTTGAAAGAAAGATCATGAATGAAGACTGTTATACATTTCTAAGGTTTGAAGAGCAACAGGGGTTTGATTCAATATGGTAAGCTGTTTCAACCTTAAAAGAATCCTCTGTTTTTCATTTTTTGAAGTAATAATCCTCTGTTATTATATATTTTTTTGAAGCAAAATCCTATTATGTTTTGTCATGAGCTTTTTGTAGTTCTTTTGGCTGGCCTTTGCATTGTTTTTCTCTGTTCTAGTATCTTTGTCTTTTTCTCAGTCTTTTGGGTGTTTTCTAACAATGATTGATGGAAAGCTATGTCTGAAGTTACTGATTATTTTCCTTTTAGTATTTTGCAATCAAAAGTTGAAAAAGACGAAATCCTTGTTAGTTTTTAACTTTTTATACGATGTACGAATGGGTTGAATCCATTTTTTTATTATTATTATTTTTATTTTTATTTTTATTTTTGTTTCTAAAGCATGAATCTTTTTGATCTGTATATGCTGAAATTTGTTGCAAAAAAATTAATGGATGAACTTGTTCCATAGTGAACAACAGATGAATCGGAAAAAGAGTAACTCTCAGTTTAAAGATGGATGAACTTTGTTGCTTTGTTGCTTGCTCCTTTCTTTGTCTTTGTCTTTTCTTTTTAATATGTATGTATGCTGAAATTTGTTCATCCATCTTTAAATTGAACAACAAATTGAACTTGTTCTTTTTGATCTGTATATGCTACCACATGACAGAACTCTTTGTTGTTTTGTTGCTTGCTTCTTTCTTTGTCTTTGTCTTTTTAATATGTATGTATGCTGAAATTTGTTGCGCGAGATTCTAGTTTAAAGAAGAAATTGGGATTTGGGGGTTTTATAGATGGTGTAAAGATGAAAATCAATTTGTGTTTTATTTTCCTCCTTCCTGTAGGGCTTCTCTTCGGTATTTCGTAGGAGAATATATGCTTGATGCTAACAGTGAAGAAGATAGGCAGAAAGAATTTTACCCTCAGGAATTGCTTTCATGGCCCAAAGAGTTCATTAGCTGGATCAGAAATTCGAAGATGTGAGGTCTCTTTGTGAGTTGCGCGGATCAGACCTTCCCACTTTGGTAGAATATGATGCTGTGGATCGTTGTGCTACTCAATGTTATCTCTCCATTAACCCATGGGGTTGGAATTTAGACATTCCAGATGATGTACGAGCTGCTTACTTTGCTTTTCATGATTTGATTCTCTGGGACAAGGCGAGGTTGGCTGGAAATTGGGTAGGGGCAGGAGCTTTAGTTCCAAGAAGATCTATGGAAGAAATTGTTGCCCAGTTTAATGGAATCATGGGAAGCTTTATCCAGTTGTTAACTGATGCAGACATCTGAAGAGATTGGAAGGGTTAGTATTTGTTAGAAAAAACAATGTTTTGTTTTAATCAAAAAATGCATGGACCATGTTTTGATCCCAAGACCTATTGCTCCCTAGATGTTTTTTCATGTGAATGAATAAAACATTAGTCCCATATAGACTAAAACACTAAGAGTTTTAGACTTAAATAGCATTGGTTTAGCCTTAAGGGCATGGCCCTTTGGGTCTTTATACCTTTGTGTATGGGGAAAGCCCTAGACTATGGCAAGGTTGCCTAAACCTTATTGCATTTCTTATTGCCTTTCCCGTTCGTGCGGTGCTTCGCATAGTAAAGAATTTTATTCGACACGCTTCTCCCGTTCGTGCGGTGCTTCGCATAGACCTATTGCATTTCTTATTCCTTAACTCGGAGTGGGAGTGGGAGTGGGTGTGGAAATCCGACACGCTTCTCCCACACATGTAAAGAATTTTATTCTTTGCCTTCTCGGTTTTGGAAATCCGACAGCCACTAGAAGCATCTTTAGTCACACACGGTTAATTCTCACGCGTGAATTCTCTTAACTGTTTTCATCGTAAAGAATCTTTAATCTCACGCGTGTGGACACCTGTGCATCTCACGCGTGTGGACACATGTGCACAGAGATTTCTCGTCGAGAAGAATCTTACCCGACAGATGCGTTTTTTACTGTTATTTTAACGGATGCTTTTTGCTTTTACTCGTCCGACAAATTGAACGCGTGATTTACGGATCTGTGTCTCAAACGTTCGAATTCTTACCTATAAATACGAGTTAAGGCTTTTAGTTTAATAAACATACCATTCGAGAACTCTTATCTTCCTAATTTCTCCTTCTTCTCTAATTATTTTCGAAACTTAAGTTCTTATTAATATTTGTCTTAAAACTCGAAAACGTTCAGTTCTTTTCGAAACAAGTTGTAGTTCTGAAACATAATTTTGTATAACTACTTCTTGATTTACTGAGAATTTTAGTTCACGAAATATAGTTTAGAAACATAAAATTGTTTTTACATTACTCGAAAACAATTTGTATTTTAAATTTGTGTTTTTGTTTTTACTTTTGCTTTTGCCAAGTTCTAAGGGTTCTCTCTGTCTATGCTACACATAGAGGAGAACTAACAGTAGTTGTATCCTGGAGGTAATTTGTTAATTGCTATAGCATCTCAGAGGAGTAGAAGGCAATATTACCTTTAGCTCAGCGTATCTCATACGTGCCTCTACTAAGTTTATTGAGTTGTTTGTTACTACTATCAGTGTAATCTAAGTATTATTTCCCATTTGCATTCGATTATTGTAATTAATTCCAACAATCTAAAGGTAATAATTGCCTTATTGTAATATTGTAATACTTGTAATATTCTTTGTTGTAAGAACATGGGAAAGAATATCGTAGAAAAACCACCAAAGTTCAGTGGTAAGGACTTTAAGAGATGGCGAGTCTAAAATGCTATTCTTCCTAAACGACCAAAGGTTAGATGGATATGCTTTAGAAAAACCCTCGAGAAAACTTCATCGCCGGTGATGAAGATAAATTGGACAGGTGGAATAGGAAGAATTATTTGTGCAAGAATCATATTCTTAACTGTCTTGATGACTCCTTGTATGACTTCTATAATGCAAAAGAAGATTTTAATGCTTTTGATTTATGGGAAGCTCTAGAAGAAAAATATCATCTTTGAAGCTGCTGGAAGTAAGAAGTTCTTGATGGCTAAGTTCTTAGAATACAACATGACTGACGAAAAGCTTTGTGGTAGAATAGTTCGTTTAACTTCAACTCCTCATCAGCGAGATTCTTGTCAAGGCATGACTTTTGATGAAGCTCTACAAGTATCGGCTGTGATTGAAAAGCTTCCACCCTCATGGAGCGAATATAAGAGGAGGTCGACACAAGACTCGTGAAATCACCATGGTGGAGCTTGGAAAAAGATCCAGGTTGAGGAGCTTATGTGCAGCAAGGACAAGAGCATGATGCTGAGCAAAAACATGTCCAACAAAGCTCATGTTTTGGACGATAAAGTCGCTGCTTCAAAGAAAATTCTGGAGAATCCAGACAAAATGGGTAATAGACGTAACAGACGTGAAAACCCGAGAGGTAACAATTTTAAGCCTAGAGGTGGTGTCACTAAGCACACCATCAAAGGCGATTGTTTTAATTGTGGTAAACCTGGACATATGGCTAAAGACTGTAAGGCCCTAAAGGATCAAATATGATCCAAAACAGAAAAATAAGGCAAACATAGTAGAGGACTCGGATATTTCACTGGCATGGTGTCTGAAGTCGACCTTGTCTCTAGTATGACTAATGTGAGAGACTGGTGGCTTGATTCTGGAGCCACCAAGCATGTCTGTAAATTCAAAAATGCTTTCTCCTCCTATGCCATAGTAGGAGATGATGATAAACTGTTCATGGGAAACTCTTCCACCGCGAAAGTGGTGGGGAAAGGCAAGGTCGAACTGAAGCTAACTTCAGGAAAAACTCTCGCATTAAATGACGTATTCTACGTCCCAGACATATGCAAAAATCTCATCTCGAAACCATCCTGCTAGGAAAAGGTTTTAAAATTGTTCTTTGAGTCCCATACTTGTTGTGATTTCTAAGCATGGTGAATTAAATAGGAAAAGGTTATGTTACCGATAACATGATTAAGCTTAGTGTATCTGATTTGAAATTGAATATTAATGCATCTTCTTCTGTTTATGTTTGTGACTCCTCACATGTTTGGCATGATAGACTTGGGCATGTTAATTTCAAATCGCTAGAAAGACTTGCTAATTTAGGTTGCATACCAAAAATAAACTTTGATAAAAAACAAAGATGTGAAATCTGTGTTGAATCTAAATATGCAAGAAAACCATTTAATAAAAGTGTTGAACGTAGAACAGTTCCTTTGGAATTAATACACTCGGATTTAGGAGACTTGAAATCAACACCAACAAGAGGTGGTAGAAAATGGTATATCACTTTCATAGATGATTACTCACGATCTTTATCAGGTTCATCTTCTTAGAAGTAAAGATGAGGCCTTAGAGGCTTTCAAGTTTTATAAACTTGAAGTAGAAAACCAAAAAGGAGTTAAGATTAAAACTCTTAGGTCTGACTGTGGCGGTGAGTATGTGATACCCATAGGAGAGTTTTGTAAAAATAATGGAATCATTCATGAAACCACTGCACCATATTCACCTGAATCGAATGGTGTAGCCGAAAGAAAAAATAGAACACTCATAGATATGGTAAATGCTATGTTAACAAGTTCAGGGTTATCTTCGAACTTGTGGGGGGAAGCTATCCTCTCGGCATGCTATATTTTGAACCGAGTTCCATTTAAAAAATCAGATAAAACTCCCTACGAATGGTGGAATGGTAAACAACCTTCCTATGCATACTTTAAAGTGTGGGGGTGTTTGGCCAAGGTGCCATTCCTCATCCCAAGAAAACTAAAATAGGTCCTAAAACAATTGACTGTGTTTTCATAGGATATCCTGAGCATACAAATGCTCACAGGTTTAAGGTCATCAGTTCTAACCACAATAACATTGGTCCGAACACCATAATGGAATCAAGAGATCTTGTGTTTTATGAACACATATTTCCTTTAAGGTCTGGATCTCGTAAAAGGGTCCATGATGATCTCCGGATGTTCCATCGACTAGTCAAACTCCAACTTTGGAGTATGAGACTGAACCAAGAAGAAGTAAGAGGGTTAGAACTGGAAACAAGTTTTGGCCCCGATTTTTTGACTCTTACGGTAGAGTCTGAACCCCAAACCTATAAGGAAGCTATGACTTCTCCAGAAGCTCCTTTAAGGAAGAAGCTTCATTAAATGAATGGGAGTCCATTCAAAAAATGAAACTTGGGAGCTTGTTGACTTGCCTCCTGGAAGTAAATCCATAGGTTGCAAATGGGTGTTCAAAAGGAAACTTAGAACAGATGGAACTATAGATAAATATAAAGCTAGGTTGGTAGCTAAAGGATATAGACAACAGGAAGGAGTAGATTTCTTTGATACCTATTCACCAGTCTCTAGAATCACCTCGATTAGAATGTTGATTGCTATTGCTTCAATTTATGATTTGCATATACATCAGATGGATGTTAAAACTGCTTTTCTATATGGTGAATTGAATGAAAAAATTTATATGGATCAACCTGAAGGCTTTATAGTAAAAGGTTATGAAAACAAAGTATGCAAGTTAAACAAATCTCTTTACGGTTTAAAACAAGCACCTAAACAGTGGCATGAAAAATTTGATCATGTTATGATAACTAATGGTTTCAAGGTTAATGAATCTGATAAATGTGTTTACATTAAATCTGTGTATGATTCTCATGTTATTGTTTGCCTATATGTTAATGATATGCTCATATTAGGCAGCAACCTTGATATTATTAATACCATTAAAAGCATGCTTAGAGATAATTTTGACATGAAAGACTTAGGCCCTACTGATGTAATCTTAGGGATGAAAATCAGAAAGACGTCTGATGGATATAGTCTTAGTCAATCTCATTATCTTTGAAACCGTATTAAAGAGATTTAATTATGAAAATGCTAAACCTGCGTCTACTCCATTTGATCCCACTTGTAAATTGAAAAAGAACAAGGGTGAGGGTATTGATCAACTTGAGTATTCTCGCATTATTGGTAGTCTTATGTATCTTATGAACTGTACAAGACCTGATATTGCTTACTCTGTGAGTAGATTAAGAAGGTATACTTGCAACCCAGGGCAGGATCACTGAATGCTCTCTTCGAGTTTTACGTTACACGAGAGGGACCTCAAACTATTGCTTAAGTTTTGGGAAGTATCCTGCTGTCTGGAAGGGTATTGTGATGCCAATCGGATATCAGACTCAGAAGAGTGCAAATCTACTAGTGGGTACATCTTCTTGCTTGGAGGTGCATCTGTCTCATGGAAGTCTACCAAACAGACATGTATAGCTAAATCCACTATGGAGTCTGAGTTTATAGCCTTAGAAAAAGATGGAGAGGAAGCTGAATGGATGTGATGTTTCCTGGGAGGAATTCCACTCTGGCCCAAGCCTGTGTCTTCAATTGCCATCCACTGTGACAGTGAAGCTGCTCTTGGTTGCGCAAAGAACAATGTATACAATGGGAAGTCTATACATATACGAAGAAGACATAGGACGGTGAAACAACTATTCTCTACTGGTATTATCTCGATAGACTTTGTAAAATCCAAAGATAATCTTGCAGATCCTTTGACAAAAGGCTTAACCAGAGAGAAAGTTAAATTTACATCGAGGGGGATGGGACTTAAGCTCATTGAATAAATCACCATGAAGGATACTCAACCTTGTGATTGGATTTCCAAGATCAAGGTTCAATGAGACAACTAATTTATGGTAATATTGAGAAAGCACTATCTTTGTCCCTCCCTATGGTGTAATCATGCGATAGTGCTGCCTGCAGAAATTAAGGATGATCTTTTGCGATCTTAATGGGTACCATGTCTTTGATTAAAGCGGGGTGTGGCAGGACACTCTTTATGGACTCACCTTTGTGGATGTTGGAAGTGTGGCCGCTTCCTATGAGAATATGAGCTGATTCTCTAGAGACATTCATTAAGTCCGGGATTTTAGCCACGGCCAAAATGGGCACAACCGCAAGAGCTTGGCAAATGTTTTCTTCGGTTGAGGCATCAAGTGTGGTGTTATTTCGAATTGCATTCTTTGTTGGCGGTTCAAGACATTGCGTTCACCGTATCAACAAGCAGTTCAGGTAACCTCTCACTAAGTTAAGGTTCAATCTTTGGGACACCTTAGCCTATTTTGTTGCCTTATGTTTTATCGACATGTTTTATTATTCATGTGGGGGATTGTTAGAAAAAAAAATGTTTTGTTTTAATCAAAAAATGCATGGACCATGTTTTGATCCCAAGACCTATTGCTCCCTAGATGTTTTTTCATGTGAATGAATAAAACATTAGTCCCATATAGACTAAAACATTAAGAGTTTTAGACTTAAATAGCATTGGTTTAGCCTTAAGGGCATGGCCCTTTGGGTCTTTATACCTTTGTGTATGGGGAAAGCCCTAGACTATGGCAAGGTTGCCTAAACCTTATTGCATTTCTTATTGCCTTTCCCGTTCGTGCGGTGCTTCGCATAGAAGCACGCACGCTCGGCTCGGCTCGGAGTGGGAGTGGGTGTGGGTGTGGGTGTGGAAATCCGACACGCTTCTCCCACACATGTAAAGAATTTTATTCTTTGCCTTCTCGGTTTTGGAAATCCGACAGCCACTAGAAGCATCTTTAGTCACACACGGTTAATTCTCACGCGTGAATTCTCTTAACTGTTTTCATCGTAAAGAATCTTTAATCTCACGCGTGTGGACACCTGTGCATCTCACGCGTGTGGACACATGTGCACAGAGATTTCTCGTCGAGAAGAATCTTACCCGCGTATCGTTTTTTACCGTTATTTTAACGGATGCTTTTTGCTTTTACTCGTCCGACAAATTGAACGCGTGATTTACTTGATCTGTGTCTCAAACGTTCAATTCTTACCTATAAATACGAGTTAAGGCTTTCCAGTTTAATAAACATACCATTGAACTCTTATCTTCCCGAATTTCTCCTTCTTCTAATTATTTTTAAACTTAAGTTCTTATTAATATTTGTCTTAAAACTCGTTAAAACGTTCAGTTCTTTTGAAACAAGTTGTAGTTTACTGAAACATAATTTTGTATAACTACTTTTTGATTTACTGAATTTTAGTTCACGAGAAATATAGTTTACGAGAAACATAAAATTGTTTTTACATTACTCGAAACAATTTGTATTTTCAATTTGTGTTTTTGTTTTTACTTTTGCTGCCAAGTTCTAAGGGTTCTCTCTGTGTATGCTACACATAGAGGAGAACTAACGATAGTTGTATCCTGGAGGTAATTTGTTAATTGCTATAGCATCTCTAGGAGTAAGCGAAATATTACCTTTAGCTCAGCGTATCTCATACGTGCCTCTACTAAGTTTATTGAGTTGTTTGTTACTACTATCAGTGTAATTTAAGTATTATTTCCCATTTGCATTCGATTATTGTAATTAATTCCAACAGTATTAATATCACTTAGGGTTTTAAAAATTAAATCAGTATTTACTTAGGGTTTTATTGGAGTTCTTTATATTTAGAGTTCAAAACTATGGATATCAGTTAATTTTATCTTTCTCAGAACAACGCAAGGTTATGTTTATTTAGTAATTTCGTTTGGTTTATAGATTTTCCGTTTGTTTATTTACTTGTCTTTTCTTTCTTTTGAAATTTGATTGCGAATTAACGGAATTACAATCCAATCGAAATTTCAGTGAGTTAAGTCTTTGATCTTCAGTTTTGAAATCAAGGGGTGTTAAACTTGTTCTTTGAGATTCTGAACAAGTTATCTTCCTGAACAATGTAGTTTTTGATTCGATCTTCTAGATTCTGTTTTAGTAGCTAAGCTTGAAATCGTTTTGATCATTAGATAGAAATATCAAATTTTAGTACTAATTTCAGTAACGTAATGAATTATCATCTTCTTCTATATCAAATCACATTTGATTAAATCGTCGGAAGAGATTCTAACAAATCTATTATGGTATCCATCTAGTGCTTAAATTTCTCAAATTCATATCCATACTCATGTCTCAATTCTTGCTTCAAGACGATCCTCACCTGCATCGTCTTGAATGTCTTGCGTGTTTTGATGGTGGAGCTGAGAGTGAAAATTGGGATTTTGGAATTGGTGATGAATCTTGTGTACAAGTTAAAATCCTCGTTATTGAGTCTGTACATAGCTCTGTGTGCAGCCTATGGTTAATTTTCCTATCTCCCTTTGATTTTTTATGTTGCTGAATAATGCCAGACTAATTCTTTTGTTTGCTGGTTTCAATATTTGTTCTGGTTGACTTTTATTAGATGGTTTAGGCCTTGATTCCTTGCTGGTTTGGTACCTGTCTGATGGTGCTGAGTTCATATTCCTTATACAACTCTGGTGCAGCAATGAGAGTGTGCACTTCTTGTGGTAAGAGTAAGGAAAGTGCAGCTCAGTCCATACTTTCTTCTTAGAATGCAACTGCTGCAGCTGAGATCATGCTGGTGCTTACTGCACCTTGGTCATTTGCTTCTTTTCGTACTATTGCTGCTCATTTGTTCTTATGCTAATGGACCTGAATTTCATTTGTGCCTCTGGTATGTGGTTCTTATTTCAACTACCTTTATTTCTGCTGCAACACCATTTTCCACCATGCTTTATACCTACTGATACATAAATTGCAAGGTATACATCAACTGCACTTCTTCTGCAACTACTTTTTCCCTGTCATTACTGTTCAATTTTCCTGCGATATTGCATATTTTACACCAACCGTCCCTACTGTTGTGCTGAATTGTGTGAGTGTGTGTGCAGTCTCAAGTGGTCTTTTACAGCCCACTTGAGATTTGAGGGAGGGTAATAGCAATAAGAAAATAGTGTCTGCAGAGATATAGATTCTAACAAATCTATCATATTATATTGAATGCACGGATTTAGTATGTTTCAAGAAACTTAAAAAGATTTTAAGCTTACCTGGATTCTTGAAGTAATGTGTAATGTAGACAAAGATAAGATGTAATCTAAAATTTGTGAATTCAACTAAACTTGTACAACCATTTTCTTTTTCTTTGATGAAGAAGAAGAATTTATTAGAAAAGGAGGAAAAACAAAAACGCAACTTACAAGGTGTAAGAAGCAAAAATAACAAGCTAAATAAAAATTACATCCCAATTACATAGAACAGAGACTAGGATTACTCGGTGAAGCCCATGATAATAAAATCCATGACAGAGTTGCACAATATTTTGCTTCTATCCACGAACGTCCTAAGATTCCTTTCATTCCATATCGTCCATAGGCGAGCTGCAGGAATCAAAGACCATATATTTTTGTCATATGCTTTTAAAGAGGACCAAGACTCCATCGAGCCGAGTATGGTGGAGGCCCTTAAACCAGAGAATCCATAGGATGGAAGCGACGATTTCCAAATTTGCCTTGATACATGACAGTCAAAAAAACAAATGTCTCCTCGTCATTACAACATAACAAGCATTTGTTAACATGATAGTAATCCCATTCAATGAACTTATCAATGGTCACAATTCTTTCATGAGCAGCAGTCCAAAAAAAAAGTTGATCTTGGATGGACCTTTATTATTCCAAATGGCTTTATGAGGGAACAAAGGATAATCAGTTGCTTGGTGTAATGCAGCGTATAAAGAGCTAGTAGAGAAGGTACCCGTGCAGGATAAATTCTGTCTTCTTCTATCAATTGCGTCACACAACTGTGGAGGTTCAAAACCAATAAGATCAATGAGAGAAATCAGTTGTTCAGCTTCAAGGTCAGAGAGAGCTCTCTTGAAATGAAGATTCCAATTACCAGATACAATATGAGATGAGATTGAGCCTTTTCTGTTCTACTAAGCTTGAATAAAGAAGGAAATGCACATTTAAAAGCTTGATTTCCACACCAAACATCAAACCAGAAGGAGATTACTTCACCATTTTGAACAGATAAAAATGAATATTGAGAGGCCAAGTCATCTTGATTAGCAATTGCTTTCCAGCAGGAAGACCCATATGAGTTATTAACTTTATGAGGCAGCCATAAAGAATTAGAAGGACCATACTTTTCTTTGATGACGGAACACCACGGAGAATCTTTTGCATTTCCAAACCTCCAGACCCATTTAGCAACAATTGCTTGGTTGAAATGTTTAAGATCCCTAAAACCCAAACCACCCTTATCCACTGGAGTGCATAGAAGTTCCAAACTCACCAAATGCTTTCTTTTGGAGTCTTCACCATCATTCCACAAAAAGTCCCTTATTTTCTTCTCAAGTAAATGAATGACAGAGGCTGGTGCTTTAAAAGTACTGAAATAATATAATGGAAAACCAGATAAGACATGCTTGATGAGTATGATTTTACCTCCTTTTCAGAGTCTGATTCTATTAAGTTGCAAGCTTGCTATCAAACCTTTCCACAACTGGATCCCAGATGGCCTTTGAATTAGATTTTGTTCCAAGAGGCATACCCAAGTATAAAATGGGTAGTTTGTCAGTCTGACAACCAAGTTGAGTTGCCCATGTGTCAAGAAGAGGAGTATCTCCCAATCCCACCAATCTTGTATAACATATTAGAGAAGTATAAACTGCACCCTGTTATGTCACTTTTTGTACTTTCCTGCATTTATTCATTGTGCATCAAAGCCAGATTTTACTGTTTCCTCTTCATTGTATCCGCTTGGTCTTTCAAAAATTTTAAGGAAACAACAGGAACATGAGTCACCTTGGTAACCCTCCCCCCAGGAACTTTTCTAGCCTGAATCTTGTTGTTAATTAGTATGACTTAGTATGACAAAAAGCACTTCACAACCTAACCATGTGGAACTTTACCGTGGAATTGAGCTAGTCAGCAACATATGCATATTGTTCTACACTTTTAAGCTGCCATGGAACCTACAAGATAACAACAACACTGATAATGTTCTGCTTTGTAGCTGCTTCTGCTCAGAATTTAAAATGTGTATTGATTTCCCTAAACTAGAACGCCATTACACATAGGCAAAATAGTAGGGAAAAGGAAATGAAAAGTTGCAACGACAATCACACAAATGCAGAAAATTGCGAAAAGAAATTCTATAAGGGATCAAGATTATCACTTGGTCTGAAACTTATCTCTAGTTACAGACCAACAATAATGTTTAGCCTCCCAAACAATTCTTGTTGGAGTTTAATCTAAAACTAGAGATAAGTTTCAGGTTTAAAATTAGTTTCATTTGAATAAGTCAGTCACTTGGTCTTTAGCTATCCCAAGTATGTAAGAGTTTTATTAGCAGCTTTTACATGATTTCATTAGCTTTACTGGCTATTTTCTTGTAAACATAAGGTGAAGTGCAATTCATTCTTTTCAAGTGAACTGAGTATTAAGTGATAAATAACATTTCTTTCTATTCAGTTCTCCTTCTTCTATTTGTTTGTGTTATTGATAGTTTATTGCAGGTACTATTATCTTACAATCCTCTAGAGATTTGGGGATCCACAATCTTTCCAACTTCAAGGTTAGCAAATAACCAATGAAAAGGAATAATTATCAATCTATCAGCTTCTATTACTAACAAGAGAATGTCAGATGCAAGAGTGGAATAGAAACTTACTCAACACAAATTGGAAGTTCTGAAGAGATATTTTTGTCGTAACCACCTGAAACCAAGAATACAAGCAAAAATTTCTTCGATTCCATGCCCCAAATTTCAAAATTGAAGATTAACACTTGAAAATGTAAGTAGTCTCCATTTGCATAGGGTTATTGACTTCCAACGAATTGGAACTTGTGATTAATTTCTTCTCTGGATGTATCAGCAAAATGTACACACTTTTTCTTCTTTTCATTTACTCTGGTCTTCTGTAGACAGGGAGATAAGTAATTGTTAAAACTGTTGTGTATCAAGTCAAGGTCATGTTGTTCTGACTTGACTTGATTGGTCAGTCAGTTACCAATACAGCTGTTACAGCTGTCTCTGTCTCTCTCTCATACAAATACTGTCTGAGACAGTTTGTAAAGAACTATCTGAAAATCTTTCATTAATTCAAGAACTCTTTTCTAATTCATTCTTTTACATGGTATCAGATACCAAAGATCGATCCAATTTAATGTTCATCTACAATCAATTAAACATCATTACATTCACTCAACATTTATCTTTGATTCAATATCTGTGATTCAACATCAATTCAACATCATTTTTAACATCAATTAAACATCAATCTTTCATCTTAGTATCAGTTCTTGATTTTCTTGATTTACTTCATCATTTTCTTGTTTCATTCTTCTTCAATGGTAAATACTCGAAGTATGGCACAACACAATCTCAACAGTGTTCACAATAATATCAACAATTTCACTCAAAATCCATGGGGAACGCAATCCAATCATTCCGCGGCAACTCAAACAGATTCCCCTCTTCAATTCTCTTTACCTTTCACCAATATTACTAATTTCGTTTCTGCTAAACTAGGTCATGATAATTACTTGATTTGGAGAGATCAATTTGAGACTATTTTAATATCAGTTGATTTGTTTGGCTATGTTGATGGTGAAATTCATGAACCACCTCGAGAAATAATTGTTGATGGATCTGCTGTTGTCAATCCTAGATGGTTATATTGGCGCAAGGTTGATCGATTTGTGGCGAGTTGTTTCAAAGCTACATTTACAGATACCATCTCAGGTGATATTCTTGGTCTTTCTTCAGCTAGGGAAATATGGATTTACTTGGAAACTAGCTTTAGAAATCAATTTTCTGCTCGTAGAAATATGCTTCGTAATCAGTTGAGTGGCATTAGAAAAGGAAATTTGTCAATTCTTGTTTACCTACAAACTATTAAAACACTGGCTGATTCTCTTGCGGCAATAGGTGAAAGAGTTAGTGAAACAGATCTTACTATGTATGTTCTGAATGGTTTGGGTCGACTATATGACAATTTTGTCATATCTGCTAACAATAGAGAAACACCCTTCACATTTGCTGAGCTTAAACCTCGACTATTGAATCATGAGCAGTGGCTTCTTGATCAAGAGCAAGATATGTCTAGTAATTTTGATCCTCAACATCCTTCAGCTTTTTACAGTCGAAATGGCAATAACTTTGGTGGTGGTGGTAATAAAAATAAACCAAAATTCAATTCAAGTAGTTTTACCAATAGTCAGTTTCAGAATGGTTCTTCTTCAAGTTCACATTCACAAGGTAGTTATTCTGGGGGGTTTTCTGGTGGACCTACAAACATGGGTGCTGCTTCAACTTTTGGTGGTCGAAGAACTCAAATAGATTTTTCCAAAGTTGAATGTCAAATATGCAGAAAATATGGTCATTTTGCAACTAGGTGTTATTATAGGTATGCTCCAGATAAGAAGCAAAACAACAATCATTCTGCTCATCTTGCTTCTAAAGAAGATGATTTTCAATACATGAGTCCTTCTGCAAATATAGCCACTATGGATCAAGCTTTTTCGAGTATGACAATGCACAATCCTACCATGAGTGATCCTTCTCCAAATTCTGGTGCTTCTGGTTCTGGTGCTTCTGGCTCTACTTGGATATCTGATTCTGGAGCTACTACACACATGACTGGAGATCACACCTCAATGCAACATGCGTCTCCTTATGCTGGCAAGGAGAAAGTTCTAGTTGGCAATGGTAAGTGTTTAACAATCTCCTCAACTGGGACTTCAACTTTAGATACATCACATGCTTCTTTTATGTTGAAGAATGTTCTGCATGTTCCTATGATGAAACATAATTTGTTATCAGTTGCTAGGTTCACTAGAGATAACAATTGTTACTTCAAATTTTATCCATATGGATATGAAATTAGGGATATGAAACATGATACTCTTTTGGCTCAGGGTTCTATGATCAATAATCTGTATCCCATTTCACATCTTCATAAATTTTCTTTTCCTCATTACTCATTAACCTCTACTCTATCTGCTTCTCCTACTATGTGGCATGATAGATTAGGTCATCCATCTCATCACATTGTTAAACTTTTGCATGATTCCAATCATATTGTTCTAAATTCATCTCCCTTGACTTCCTTATGTGAATCTTGTCAACTTTCAAAAAGTAAACGATTACCTTTTTCTTCATCCACTTCTCAATCTCTCACTCCACTCTCACTTATTCACTGTGATGTGTGGGGACCTTCCCCTGTTTCTTTTTTGCTTGGATACATGTATTACATTGTGTTCATTGACGACTATAGTCGATTTACTTGGATTTATCCAATGCAACAAAAGTCTGAGGCTGTCCAATGTTTTTCTCATTTCAAAAACCTTACTGAGAATCTATTCTCTAGCAAAATTATTTCTTTTCAAACGGATGGTGCCTCTGAGTTAGTAAAAGGTCCTTTTAAATCTTTTCTTGTATCTCATGGAATTCAGCTTCGAATATCATGTCCTAAGACACCTGAACAAAATGGACTTGCTGAACGAAAACATCGTCATATCACTGAAATGGGCAATTCACTTCTTTTCAAAGCTTCTTGTCCTAAAGAATTTTGGTTTGATGCTTTTTCTACTGCGTCTTATCTCATTAATATTACTCCCACTAAGCTCTTGAATTATAAAAGTCCCTTTGAAGTTTTGTTTCATTCTGCTCCAAATTATTCTCTTTTACGAGTTTTTGGTTCTGTTTGCTATCCCTTCTTAGGTCATTATAGAGCAGATAAGTTATCTCCTAAATCTGCAAAATGTGTGTTCATTGGTTACAGTCTTCTCCATAAAGGCTATAAGTGCTTCAATCCTATTTCTAGGAAAACACATATTTCTCGTCATGTTATTTTTGATGAGTCCAATTTTTACTTTCTATCTTCAGATTCCTCCTCTTCTTTTATTGAAGAATGCACCTCAATTTTACCTTCATCTCCTTCTACTTCTATTGTTACTAGATCTAGCAATGGCATTTCAAAACCAAAACAATTCCCTGATCATCTTGCTCATGTTTCTGTTATGCATCCAATTTGTTCTGCCTTTGCTTCTCTTCTTAATAGTCACCCTAAGCCCAAAACTTTCAAAGAAGCTGCTAAAATTCCACAGTGGTTAGTTTCTATGCAAGAAGAGAAAACTGCTTTGGATAATAATGGAACATGGGAATTGGTAAAGCCTACATCTGATATGAACATTCTAGGCTGTAAATGGGTTTATAGAGTTAAACTAAAGGCAGATGGCACTGTGGATAGATTTAAATCGAGGCTCGTTGCAAAAGGATATGATCAGCTAGATGGTATAGATTATACAGAGACATTTAGTCCTGTAGTTAAATCCACTACTATCAGGATTGTTCTTACATTAGCTGTCACTTACAATTGGCACATCAAACAATTAGATGTGTCAAATGCCTTTCTTCATGGTGAGTTACATGAAAATGTCTATATGCAACAACCACCAGGATTTGTAGATCCACATTTTCCAGATTATGTATGTCATCTAAAGAAAAGTCTATATGGCTTAAAACAAGCGCCAAGACAATGGTTTGCCAAGTTTAGCACTTTCTTGCTGTCTGCTGGTTTTGTCAAGTCTGTGAATGATCACTCAATGTTTGTTCTTCATTCTGGGGCAGATATTTGGGTTTTACTTCTTTATGTGGATGACATAATTTTAACTGGCAGCTCCGAGTCCTTAATGGACAAACTTATTGTTTCTCTAAAGACTGAGTTTGCTATGAAAGATTTTGGAAATCTGAATTTTTTTCTGGGTATTGAAGCTATGAGACATTCAGATTTTTTAGTCTTAACACAAAAGAAGTATACTTTGGAACTTTTAGAAAAAGCCAACATGCTAGAATGCAAACCCTGTGATACTCCAGTAGCTAAGACACATAGAGCTTCTATTCATGATGGTACCTTATTGGAGAATCCCCTTGAGTATAGAACCATTGTAGGAGGATTACAGTATCTCACTCATACTAGACCTGACATATGCTTTGGTGTTAACTATGTCAGTCAATTTATGCATGCCCCAACAGACTGCCACCTTCTTCTTGTCAAGAGAATTCGCAGGTACTTAAAGGGAAGTATTGGTCAAGGTCTTACTATTCATTCTGGTGATATAACTTCACTAAAAGCTTACACTGATTCTGATTGGGCTGGGTGCCCTGACACTAGAAGATCTACCAGTGGATATGCTGTGTTCTTAGGTTCATCTCTTATATCTTGGTCTTCTAAAAAGCAACCTACAGTCTTCAAGTCCTCTGCTGAAGCAGAATATAAAGCTATCTCTATTGCTACTGCTGAGCTTAAATGGATTTCTTATGTATTGAATGATTTACATGTACCTCTGCAATTACCAGTACAGCTGAACTGTGATAATACCAGTGCTATTGCCTTATCTGCAAATCCTGTTTTTCATGCCAGGACAAAACATATAGAGAATGAATATCATCTTTGTCAGGAGCCGGTGGATTCGGAATTCTTGTGGTTTCTCATGTTTCAAGTGAAGAGCAGATAGCTGATATATTCACAAAGGGTCTATGCTTTCCACTCACTCCAGTTGCTTCATTTACTCTTGGATGCTCCAGATTACTTAGCTTTTGAGAGAGAGTTTTTCTTTTAGCTTTTGTACTTTGGTCGACAGACTTTTGTACTTTGTTTTTTTTAGTTTTTCAAACTTCACGATCTGCTGTATCAGTTTGCAGGGGTGTGTTAAAACTGTTGTGTATCAAGTCAAGGTCATGTTGTTCTGACTTGACTTGATTGGTCAGTCAGTTACCAATACAGCTGTTACAGCTGTCTCTGTCTCTCTCTCATACAAATACTGTCTGAGACAGTTTGTAAAGAACTATCTGAAAATCTTTCATTAATTCAAGAACTCTTTTCTAATTCATTGTTTTACAGTAATTGAATCTGGATGAAAATATGTACTAGATTACCGCGAGCGGTGGGGGGCCGATAAAAAAAAAAAAAAAACAATCCTATTGTGTACGTGATAAAACACAGAACTTCACAGTCCGTGCATTGTTTTCACTTTTTATTACTCCTTTTGTTCTTATTACTCCTTCGGTTCCCTTTTTCAAACATTTCTAGTACCTACTAATTCATTCGGACGAGACATCAAGAGATGTCATGATGCGCCCATTCTTATGGCCATTCCTTCAATACTCCTGGCTTTCGGGAGTCTCTTTGTAGGATACTTGGCCAAAATGTGACCCGTTTAGATATCAACAGTTGCCAGTCCAACCTACACACGTAATATTGTTACATAGCTCCACCAAGGTGTAGCAATTAGAATTCACGATGCACCTGTAGTGGGGAAGGAGTATGATAAGCTTTTTTACAGCAGAAAATGTTAAATTCTGTTCCCCACGTGTTGCTATTTCTGATGCATGGACAACAAGTGTAAAACTGTTTCCAAAAGATAAGGGCATATTCGTCGGAATGTTTAAATGAAAACCCCAGGGCTCTCAGACGTCCTTTGAATCTTCTTCCGTTTTCAATGTCCCAGCCTCAACAACCCAGTTAACCACTCTCTTTTACTGCTCATATCCTCCTTGGTCGCCACTCTCTGCTGTTTCTGCACCCTACTCGTCATCAAGTCAATCGTGACTGCTTTTATCATGGAGAAAATAAACCTTGTAAAATTGGGGCTTATAACACTTAATTTGGGCATATAACTAGATGACAAAAAAAGATAATTAGAAATCACTACACACCACCCCTTATCAAAATAATTACCTAAGTACCTATTTTACCCCTGATTAATTAGCATCAATTAATCGTATTATGGGTTAATTATATTTTGGATATGAGATTAACTAATGTTAGAGAGTTCATCAAAACATCAAACATTTTGAAAAAAAAATTCGTAAACAGTACACAGAATCGGTTTATGTTTATCCACTTGTAAACCGATTCTGGATTGGTGTTTACGAATTAACAGAGGACATCTATAATCCGTTAAGGTTTACATGTTTATATTCCGATTTCGGTAATCGGATTTTACTTATAGGTTTACGAAACAACAATATCAAATTAGAGTTTTTACGAAAATTCGGAGGTGTTTATCATTTTAGGCATAATTTTCAAAAATTAAATGTATATCCATTATTCAAACCACCACAAAGGATAAATAATACTTTATGTAGCCATATTTTAGTTTATGCATCAACTTATTTTCTGTTGCAACTAATAAAACGATATACTCACTTCATTTCAAAAAAAGTGATACTTTCACTTTAGGTAAAATTTTCAAAAATTAAATGCAAAACTACCACAAAATATGCATAACATATTATGCGACCATATGTTTGTTTATGCATCGGCTAATTTTCCGTTTCAGGAAAAGTGATATTTCCGTACCGTATCAGGAAAAATGATTCGACGATTTCTTTGATTGGCCGTCCCACCGTGGCCGCGGTCATCTAGTGGTAATGATTAACCACGGGACAAAAAATAGCAATCAAAAGTACTCTGCGGTGTCGAAACCTGTTGTCATCGTACTACTTTCCCTATTTAAGTTCGATTCCCTATTTAAGTAGCGCCAATACAGGGTGCATAGGTATCCAACTCTTAAAGCAAAGTGGGAATAGCAAAACCAAATCGACCACCCCTGCCGGCTGCATGCAGAGCAAAAGAGGAACGGTGTAGTGGGGGAAACGAAAATCTAAACAACAGGTGACCACAACTTCTTTTGATTGCATATTATTTTCTGGATTTTGTTTTTCTCGAAGCATAATTTTTCTGGATTTTCACTTGTTCACCGCACCTTTTTACTTTTTCTTTTTATGTTTAATTTCCCTAAACCTAGATTGGCCATAGTATTATTATCAATCACAGGTTTCTTATTACAAGTTGTCAGTTAAGCCTTCTCTAATTTTGAGATCCTGATCTTTTTGTGAACAGAGAATTACCAATCCATTAGCATGAAGAATCTACACCATGATATCATTTTGAACATATTGTCTCGTTTACCATACCAATGCATCATGAACTGCGAACTAGTTTGCAAACGCTGGCGCGACTTATTAAGTAATACCAAAGCAGGTCTCCTTTTTAAGTTAGGAAGTCCTGTCTTTAGAGGAAGGCTCCACTATGGAGGAGAACAATACTGCGATGATATAAATATCCATGAGAAAGAGTACTCCTATAAGACACTTCCCAAGATGGATAATTTTTATCCACTTGATGATCAGCTAGAACCCTTGCGGCCCTTGGGCGACTTGGTTGGTTCCTGTAATGGGTTGGTATGTTTCAACATATTTGATCTGGACGCTTGGGTGCAAGATCCCATCTACATCTGTAATCCCGTTACCCGAGAATATGTTTATCTCCCAAAATACATCTACGGAGACGGAGATTTTCACTGTGGTTGTTATTTTGTGTGTGGATTTGGTTACAGTTACTCAACTGATGAGTATAAAGTTGTTAGAATTTACCGCAGGACTGATATTTCCTTGGACGTTAGTAGCAAAGTCCAAGTATACACCCTTGGTAGCGGTCAAGGGTGGAGAGATAAAGGAAGACTCGACCACCTTTTATGTCGAATTGGCCCTAGTGTTTGTGCAAATGGAACCCTTTACTGGTCTGGATATGGTAAGATAGTGTCTTTTGATTTAGCCAAAGAAGAGTTCAGAATAATTCCTTTACCACCTATACCTTGGAAGAAGAAGAATCCGGTTCCAGCTTGTCTAAGATTATTGAGAGGGTATTTATCTGTTATTAATTCCACTAGAGGGGAAGAAAGAACATTTTTACGTATATGGGCATTAAAGAAAAAGAGTAAGTGTACTAGTTCCACAATAGAAGAACCCGCATTCGATGATTTGTGGTATTGGAATGAAGAGTTTAGTTTCTCATGGGAGAACACTGGTACGATGGACCGTCCGTATCTTCCGTTTGCAGTTACAAACAGTAATCAAGTTCTACTGTGGTGTGGCGGATTTCTCTTTTACTATGATCCGCAGACTACAGATTTAACCAAACTTTGGGGTGAGGACTGGTTGTTTTCCAACAAAGCAATTCCGCACTTAAACAGCCTTGTTTCCATTAAAGCATTGGGAGAGAAGTCCAAGACAAGAATTTAGCAAAAGAAAATTCTAAGATTATTATTATTTTTATGAGCTTAGCTTTGCTTCCATCCAAAAGTTATGAATATATATTATTTATTTTTCCCTTAAAAAGAATGTTTCATCTCTGCACATTTAATATCTAGTATCTACAGTCTTTTTTTCTTTTGGTAAAATATCTACAGTCAAATACTGGACAACTCGAGCAACAGGGACTGTTGCCAAGATAGTCACACCAAGAATGGTGGACACCACTAACAGGTTAGCAGCCCTGATGAAGCATATACACCGTCTTTATTGCAAACCTTCTAGCTCAATTGTTCCTGAGAACCTCAATCCTCATAGGGCCGTGAGTACAAACTTGGAGACCAAAGTAGGGCGTGACTGTTGAACCATTACGGTCACTCACTTCCGAAAGAAATGGTACTTGGTTTGGACTCGTGGAACCTAAATATAACCTGAATATAGTTGCCCAACTAACATGTATTTCGAAAAATGTGAGCAAAATTTTCCCTAAATATTCAAACACAAAATAAGGCTGAGAGCACAACACATGATCCAATGGATTAAAAATTGCAACACAGGAAGAAAAGAGAATCAATGAAGCAGAGATGAACAACACATGACGCGTAAGCAAAACGAAGCAAGAAAAAAACAAAGAAACACAAGTGGTATTCTTGGCACAATGACAAATGTACCTGGAGCAGTCGGTGGTTATAGCAATAGTTGCGCAACAACCTTCACGAAGTGCACGTAAATCCACTTGGCACTTTTAGCTTCCACATGACCACAACTTCAGTTGCCCATCAGATCCACTTGAACAGACAAACTGATTAAATTAAAACATAAAGCAATGGATATTATAAGTATATATTACAGTATTACAATATTACAATAAGGCACGATATTACCTTTAGATTGTTGGAATTAATTACAATAATCGAATGCAAATGGGAAATAATACATAGATTACACTGATAGTAGTAACAAATAACTCAATAAACTTAGTAGAGGCACGTATGAGATACGCTGAGCTAAAGGTAATATTGTTTGCTACTCCTCTGAGATGCTATAGCAATTAACAAATTACCTCCAGGATACAACTACTATTAGTTCTCCTCTATGTGTAGCATACATAGAGAGAACCCTTAGAACTTGGCAGCAGAAATAAAAAAAAAATACAAATCGAAACTCAAATAGTTTCAGAGAAATGTAAAAACTAATTTATGTTTCGTAAAAACAATTTCTCGTAAATAAAGTTTCTCAGAAACTAATATTCTAAACAAAGAAGTAGTTATACAAAATTATGTTTCAGAACTACAACTTGTTTCAGACAAGAACCGAATTTAAGTTTACAGAAACTTAAAAATAAATTGTTTCTGAAAGCATAAAAGAAGAAGAAGAATTTCAGAAGAGAAGAGTTCTGAAAGGTATGAGTTGAAAATGAAATTCTTCTCTCGTATTTATAGGTGGAAAAACTAAATGTTCGGACAAGAATCCAATGCACGACAAGATCCGTAAAACCCGCTTCTCGAACGTTACAAAAGTTAGGGTAAAAGCAGAAGTGAAAAGCACAGTGTACACGCGTTCAAAATTTTGAGATTCTCTTCGAGGCACAGGTTTCAAATGCACCGTGTGACACGTGTGAAGGAAGATGCTTCTCGAGGCTGTCGGATATCCAAAACCGAGAAGGCAAAGAATAAAATTCTTTACATGTGTGGGAGAAACGTGTGGTAAATTTCAGTAAAAAGATAGGGTCGGATAAACCCACACCCACACCCACACCCACACCCACACCCACTCCCACGCCCACTCCCACGCCTTCGCCCTCGCCCTCGCCCGAGCCGAGCTGATCCGAGCGAGCGTGCGTGCTTCTGTGCGAAGCACCGCGCGAACGGGAAAGGAAATAAGAAATGCAATAAGGTTTAGGCAACCTTGCCATAGTCTAGGGCTTTCCCCATACACAAAGGTCTAAAGACCCAAAGGGCCATGCCCTTAAGGCTAAACCAATGCTATTTAAGTCTAAAACTCTAAATGTTTTAGTCTATATGGGACTAATGTTTTATTCATTCACATGAAAAAACATCTAGGGAGCATAAGGTCTTGGGATCAAAACATTGTTCATGCATTTTTAATTAAATTTTTAAAAACGTTTTTTTTCTAACAATCCCCCACATGAATTATAAAACATGTCGATAAAACACGATAAAACATAAGGCAACAAAATAGGCTAAGGTGTCCCAAAGATTGAACCTTAACTTAGTGAGAGGTTACCTGAACTGTTTGTTGATACGGTGAACGCAATGTCTTGAACCGCCAACAATGAATGCAATTCATAAATAACATCCACACTTGATGCCTCAACCGAAGAAAACAGCTGCCAAGCTCTTGCGGTTGTGCCCATTTTGGCCGTGGGCTAAAATCCCGGACTTAATGAATGTCTCTAGAGAATCAGCTCAAATTCTCATAGGAAGCGGCCCCACTTCCAACATCCACAAAGGTGAGTCCATAAAGAGTGTCCTGCCACACCCCGCTTTAATCAAAGCCATGGTACCCATTAAGATCGCAAAAGATCATCCTGTAATTCTGCAGGTAGCACTATCGCACGATTACACCATAGGGAGGGACATATATAGTGCTTTCCCAATATCACCATAAATTAGTTGTCTCATTGAACCTTGATCTTGGAAATCCAATCTCAAGGTTGAGTATCCTTCATGGTGATTTATTCAATGAGCTTAAGTCCCATCCCCCTCGATGTAAATTTAACTTCCTCTCTGGTTAAGCCTTTCGTCAAAGGATCTGCAAGATTATCTTTGGATTTTACAAAGTCTATCGAGATAATACCAGAGAGTAGTTGTTTCACCGTCTTGTGTCTTCTTCGTATATGTATAGACTTCCCGTTGTATACATTGTTCTTTGCACAACCAAGAGCAGATTTACTATCACAGTGGATTGCGATTGAAGACACGATCTTGGGCAGAGTGGAATTCCTCCCGGAAACATCGTATCCATTCAGCTTCCTCTCCAGCTTTTTCCAAGGCTATAAATTCAGACTCCATAGTGGATTTAGCTATACATGTCTGTTTGGTAGACTTCCATGAGACAGACGCACCTCCAAGTAAGAAGATGTACCCACTAGTAGACTTGCACTCTACTGAGTCTGATATCCAGTTGGCATCACAATACCCTTCCAATACAGCAGGATACTTCACAAAACTTAAGCAATAGTTTGAGGTCCCTCTCAGGTAACGTAGAACTCTGAAGAGAGCATTCCAGTGATCCATCCCTGGGTTGCAAGTATACCTGCTTAATCTAGTCATAGAGTAAGCAATATCAGGTCTTGTACAGTTCATCAAATACATAAGACTACCAATAATGCGAGAATACTCAAGTTGATCAATACCCTCACCCTTGTTCTTTTTCAATTTAAAAGTGGGATCAAATGGAGTAGATGAAGGTTTAGCATTTTCATAATTAAATCTCTTTAATACGGTTTTCAAAGATAATGAGATTGACTAAGACTATATCCATCGACGTCTTTACGATTTTCATCCCTAAGATTACATCAAGTAGGGCCTAAGTCTTTCATGTCAAAATTATCTCTAAGCATGCTTTTAATGGTATTAATAATATCAAGGTTACTTCCTAATATGAGCATATCATCAACATATAGGCACACAATAACATGAGAATCATCCACAGGTTTAATGTAAACACATTTATCAGATTCATTCACCTTGAAACCATTAGTTATCATAACATGATCAAATTTTTCATGCCATTGTTTAGGTGCTTGTTTTAAACCATATAGAGATTTGTTCAACTTGCATACTTTGTTTTCACAACCTTTTACAATAAAGCCTTCAGGTTGGTCCATATAAATTTCTTCATTCAATTCACCATATAAAAATGCAGTTTTAACATCCATCTGATGTATATGCAAATCATAAATTGAAGCAATAGCAATCAACATCCTAATCGAGGTGATTCTAGAGACTGGTGAATAAGTATCAAAGAAATCTAATCCTTCCTGTTGTCTATAGCCTTTAGCTACCAACCTAGCTTTATATTTATCTATAGTTCCATCTGTTCTAAGTTTCCTTTTGAACACCCATTTGCAACCTATGGATTTACTTCCAGGAGGAAAGTCTACAAGCTCCCAAGTTTTGTTTTTTGAATGGACTCCCATTCATTTAATGAAGATTCTTCCCAAAAGGAGCTTCTGGAGAAGTCATAGCTTCCTTGTTGGTTTGGGGTTCAGACTCTACCGTAAGAGTCAAAAAATCTGGGCCAAAACTTGTTTCAGTTCTAACCCTCTTACTTCTTCTTGGTTTAGTCTCATACTCTAAAGTTGGGGTTTGACTAGTCGATGGAACATCCGAGAGGTCATCATGGACCCTTTTTTGAGGTCCAGACCTTAAAGGAAATATGTGTTCATAAAACACAAAGATCTCTAGATTCCAATATGGTATTCTAACCAATGTTATTATGGTCGAGATGATGACCATAAACCTGTGTTCAGTTGTATGCTCAGGATACCCTAAGAAAACACAGTCGACTGTTTTAGGACCTATTTTAGTTTTCTTGGGATGAGGAATGGCCACCTTGGCCAAACACCCCCACACTTTAAAGTATGCATAGGAAGGTTGTTTACCATTCCACAATTCGTAGGGAGTTTTATCTGATTTTTTAAATGGAACTCGATTCAAAATATAGCATGCCGAGAGGATAGCTTCCCCCCCCACAAGTTCGAAGATAACCCTGAACTTGTCAACATAGCATTTACCATATCTATGAGTGTTCTATTTTTTCTTTCGGCTACACCATTCGATTCAGGTGAATATGGTGCAGTGGTTTCATGAATGATTCCATTATTTTTACAAAACTCTCCTATGGGTATCACATACTCACCGCCACGGTCAGACCTAAGAGTTTTAATCTTAACTCCTTTTTGGTTTTATACTTCAAGTTTATAAAACTTGAAATCCTCTAAGGCCTCATCTTTACTTCTAAGAAGATAAACCTGACAGTATCGTGAGTAATCATCTATAAAAGTGATGTACCATTTTCTACCACCTCTTGTTGGTGTTGATTTCAAGTCTCCTAAATCCGAGTGTATTAGTTTCAAAGGAACTGTTTTACGTTCAATACTTTTATTAAATGGTTTTCTTGTATATTTAGATTCAACACAGATTTCACATCTTTGTTTTTTGTCAAAGTTTATTTTTTGTATGCAACCTAAATTAGCAAGTCTTTCTAGAGATTTGAAATTTACATTCCCAAGTCTATCATGCCAAACATGTGAAGATTCACAAACATAAGCAGAAGAAGATGCATTAACATTCAATTTCAAATCAGATACACTAAGCTTAATCATGTTATCGCAACATATAACCTTTTCCTACGAATTCACCATGTTTAGAAATCACAACAGTATTAGACTCAGCAACAATTTTAAAACCTTTTCCTAGTAGGATGGTTTCTAAGATAAGATTTTTGCATATGTCTGGGATGTAGAATACGTCATTCAATGCGAGAGTTTTTCCTGAAGTTATCTTCAGTTCTACCTTGCCTTTCCCCACCACTTTCTCGGTGGAAGAGTTTCCCATGAACAGTTTCTCATCATCTCCTACTATGGCATAGGAGGAGAAAGCATTCGAATTTACAGACATGCTTGGTGGCTCCAGAATCAAGCCACCGGTCTCTCACATTAGTCATACTAGAGACAAGGTCGACTTTAGACACCATGCCGGTGAAATATCCGAGTCCTCTACTATGTTTGCCTTATTTTTCTGTTTTGGATCATATTTGATCCTTTTAGGGGCCTTACGGTCTTTAGCCATATGTCCAGGTTTACCACAATTAAAACAGTCGCCTTTGATGGTGTGCTTAGTGACACCACCTCTAGGCTTAAAATTGTTACCTCTACGGGTTTTCGACGTCTATTCGTCTATTACCCATTTTGTGGATTCTCCAGAGTTTTCTTTAAAGCACCTTTATCGTCCAAAACATGAGCTTTGTTGAACATGTTTTTGCTCAACATCATGCTCTTGTCCTTGCTGCACATAAGCTCCTCAACCTGGATCTTTTTGCCAAGCTCCACCATGGTGATTTCACGAGTCTTGTGTCGCAGCCTCCTCTTGTATTCGCTCCATGAGGGTGGAAGCTTTTCAATCACAAATTTCGATACTTGTAGATCTTCATCAAAAGTCATGCCTTCAGCAAGAATCTCGCTGATGAGGAGTTGAAGTTCGACGAACTGTTCTACCACATGCTTTTCGTCAGTCATGTTGTATTCTAAGAAATTAGCCATCAAGAACTTCTTACTTCCGGCGGCTTGAAAGATGATATTTTTCTTCTAGAGCTTCCCATAAATCAAAAGCATTAAAATCTTCTTTTGCATTATAGAAGTCATACAAGGAGTCATCAAGACAAGTTAAGAATATGATTCTTTCACAAATAATTCTTCCTATTCCACTGTCCAATTTATCTTCATTACCACGGCGATGAAGTTTTCTCGAGGGTTTTTCTAAAGCATATCCATCTAACCTTTGGTCGTTTAGGAAGAATAGCATTTTAGACTGCCATCTCTTAAAGTCCTTACCACTGAACTTTTGTGGTTTTTCTACAGTATTCTTTCCCATGTTCTTACAACAACGAATATTACAATATTACAATATTACAATAAGGCACGATATTACCTTTATATTGTTGGAATTAATTACAATAATCGAATGCAAATGGGAAATAATACTTAGATTACACTGATAGTAGTAACAAATAACTCAATAAACTTAGTAGAGGCACGTATGAGATACGCTGAGCTAAAGGTAATATTGCCTGCTACTCCTCTGAGATGCTATACCAATTAACAAATTACCTCCAGGATACAACTATTGTTAGTTCTCCTCTATGTGTAGCATACATAGAGAACCCTTAGAACTTTGCGTGAAATAAAACAAAAATACAAATCGAAACTCAAATAGTTTCAGAGAAATGTGAAAACTAATTTATGTTTACGTAAAAACAATTTACGTAAATAAAATTTACGTAAAACTAATATTTTGTAAACAAAGAAGTAGTTATACAAAATTATGTTTACGTAAACTACAACTTGTTTCGACAAGAACCGAATTTATGTTTCGTAAACTTAAAAATAAATTGTTTCAAAGCATAAAAGAAGAAGAATTTTGAGAAGAGAATAGTTCAAAGGTATGAGTTGAAAATGAAATTCTTTTCTCGTATTTATAGGTGGAAAAACTAAACGTTCGGACAAGAATCCAATGCACGACAAGATCCGTAAAACCCGCTTCTCGAACGTTACAAAAGTTAGTGTAAAAGCAGAAGTGAAAAGCACAGTGTACACGCGTTCAAAATTTTGAGATTCTCTTCGAGGCACAGGTTTCAAATGCACCGTGTGACACGTGTGAAGGAAGATGCTTCTCGAGGTCATGTCGGATATCCAAAACCAAGAAGGCAAAGAATAAAATTCTTTACATGTGTGGAGAAACGTGTGGTAAATTTCAGTAAAAGATAGGGTCGGATAAACCCACGCCCACGCCCACGCCCACTCCCACGCCCACGCCAACTCCATCCCACGCCGCCCTCGCGCCGCCCCGAGCCGAGCCGAGGCGAGCGTGCGTGCTCTGTCTTGCGAAGCACCGCGCGAACGGGAAAGGAAATAAGAAATGCAATAAGGTTTAGTTAACCTTGCCATAGTCTAGGGATTTCCCCATACACAAAGGTCTAAAGACCCAAAGGGCCATGCCCTTAAGGCTAAACCAATGTTATTTAAGTCTAAAACTCTAAATGTTTTAGTCTATATGGGACTAATGTTTTATTCATTCACATGAAAAAACATCTAGGGAGCATAAAGTCTTGGGATCAAAACATGGTTCATGCATTTTTAATTAAATTTTTAAAAACGTTTTTTTTCTAACAATCCCCCACATTAATTATAAAACATGTCGATAAAACACGATAAAACATAAGGCAACAAAATAGGCTAAGGTATCCCAAAGATTGAACCTTAACTTAGTGAGAGGTTACAATTGTTGATACGTGAACGCAATGTCTTGAACCGCCAAAAATGAATGCAATTCAGAAATAACAGCCACACTTGATGCCTCAACCGAAGAAAATAGCTGCCAAGCTCTTGCCGGTTATGCCCATTTTTGGCTCCGGACTTAATGAATGTCTCTAGAGAATCAGCTCAAATTCTCATAGGAAGCGGCCCCACTTCCAACATCCACAAAGGTGAGTCCATAAAGAGTGTCCTGCCACACCCCGCTTTAATCAAAGCCATGGTACCCATTAAGATCGCAAAATATCATCCTGTAATTCTGCAGGCAGCACTATCGCACGATTACACCATAGGGAGGGACATATATAGTGCTTTCCAAATATCACCATAAATTAGTTGTCTCATTGAACCTTGATCTTGGAAATCCAATCTCAAGGTTGAGTATCCTTCATGGTGATTTATTCAATGAGCTTAAGTCCCATCCCCCTCGATGTAAATTTAACTTCCTCTCGGTTAAGCCTTTCACAAAGGATCTGCAAGATTATCCGTGGATTTTACAAAGCCTATCGAGATAATACTAGTAGAGAGTAGTTGTTTCACCGTCTTGTGTCTTCTTCGTATATGTATAGACTTCCCGTTGTATACATTGTTCTTTGCACAACCAAGAGCGACTTTTGTCGTCACGATTGGATTGTGATTGAAGACACGATCTTGGGCCAATGAGTGGAATTCCTCCCAGAAACATCGTATCCATTCACTTCCTCTCCAAACTTTTTCCAAGGCTATAAATTCAGACTCCATAGTGGATTTAGCTATACATGTCTGTTTGGTAGACATCCATGAGACAGACGCACCTCCAAGTAAGAAGATGTACCCACTAGTAGACTTTCACTCTACTGAGTCTGATATCCAGTTGGCATCACAATACCCTTCCAATACAGCAGGATACTTCACAAAACTTAACCAATAGTTTGAGGTCCCTCTCAGGTAACGTAGAACTCTGAAGAGAGCATTCCAGTGATCCATCCCTGGGTTGCAAGTATACCTGCTTAATCTAGTCATAGAGTAAGCAATATCAGGTCTTGTACAGTTCATCAAACACATAAGACTACCAATAATGCGAGAATACTCAAGTTGATCAATACCCTCACCCTTGTTCTTTTTCAATTTACAAGTGGGATCAAATGGAGTAGATGCATGTTTAGCATTTTCATAATTAAATCTCTTTAATACGGTTTCAGCATAATGAGATTGACTAAGACTATATCCATCAGACGTCTTTCTGATTTTCATCCCTAAGATTACATCAGTAGGGCCTAAGTCTTTCATGTCAAAATTATCTCTAAGCATGCTTTTAATGGTATTAATAATATCAAGGTTACTTCCTAATATGAGCATATCATCAACATATAGGCACACAATAACATGAGAATCATCCACAGGTTTAATGTAAACACATTTATCAGATTCATTCACCTTGAAACCATTAGTTATCATAACATGATCAAATTTTTCATGCCATTGTTTAGGTGCTAGTTTTAAACCGTATAGAGATTTGTTCAACTTGCATACTTTGTTTTCACAACCTTTTACAATAAAGCCTTCAAAGTTGGTCCATATAAATTTCTTCATTCAATTCACCATATAAAAATGCGTTTTAACATCCATCTGATGTATATGCAAATCATAAATTGAAGCAATAGCAATCAACATCCTAATCGAGGTGATTCTAGAGACTTGGTGAATAAGTATCAAAGAAATCTAATCCTTCCCTGTTGTCTATAGCCTTTAGCTACCAACCTAGCTTTATATTTATCTATAGTTCCATCTGTTCTAAGTTTCCTTTTGAACACCCATTTGCAACCTATGGATTTACTTCCGGAGGCAAGTCTACAAGCTCCCAAGTTTCGTTTTTTGAATGGACTCCCATTCATTTAATGAAGCTTCTTCCCGAAAGGATCTTCTGGAGAAGTCATAGCTTCCTTGTAGGTTTGGGGTTCGAGACTCTACCGTAAGAGTCAAAAAATCTGGGCCAAAACTTGTTTCAGTTCTAACCCTCTTACTTCTTCTTGGTTTAGGTCTCATACTCTAAAGTTGGGGTTTGACTAGTCGATGGAACATCCGAGAGGTCATCATGGACCCTTTTTCGAGGTCCGGACCTTAAAGGAAATATGTGTTCATAAAACACAAGATCTCTAGATTCCAATATGGTATTCTGACCAATGTTATTATGGTCAGGCTGATGACCATAAACTTTGTGTGCGCTTGTATGCTTAGGATACCCTAAGAAAACACAATGATTTGTTTTAGGACCTATTTTAGTTTTCTTGGGATGAGGAATGGCCACCTTGGCCAAACACCCCCACACTTTAAAGTATGCATAGGAAGGTTGTTTACCATTCCACACCGTAGGAGTTTTGTCCGATTTTTTAAATGGAACTCGGTTCAAAATATAGCATCCAGAGAGGATAGCTTCCCCCACAAGTTCGAAGATAACCCTAACTTGTCAACATAGCATTTACCATATCTATGAGTGTTCTATTTTTCTTTCGGCTACACCATTCGAATCGTGTGAATATGGTGCAGTGGTTTCATGAATGATTCCATTATTTTTACAAAACTCTCCTATGGGTATCACATACTCACCTACGGTCAGACCTAAGAGTTTTAATCTTAACTCCTTTTTGGTTTTATACTTCAAGTTTATAAAACTTGAAATCCTCTAAGGCCTCATCTTTACTTCTAAGAAGATAAACCTGACAGTATCGTGAGTAATCATCTATAAAAGTGATGTACCATTTTCTACCACCTCTTGTTGGTGTTGATTTCAAGTCTCCTAAATCCGAGTGTATTAGTTCCAAAGGAACTTTTTACGTTCAATACTTTTATTAAATGGTTTTCTTGTATATTTAGATTCAACACAATTTCACATCTTTGTTTTTTGTCAAAGTTTATTTTTTGTATGCAACCTAAATTAGCAAGTCTTTCTAGAGATTTGAAATTTACATGCCCAAGTATATCATGCCAAACATGTGAAGAGTCACAAACATAAGCAGAAGAAGATGCATTAACATTCAATTTCAAATCAGATACACTAAGCTTAATCATGTTATCAGTAACATAACCTTTTCCTACGAATTCACCATGTTTAGAAATCACAACAGTATTAGACTCGGCAACAATTTTAAAACCTTTTCCTAGTAGGATGGTTTCTGAGATATGATTTTTGCATATGCCTGGGACGTAGAATACGTCATTAAATGCGAGAGTTTTTCCTGAAGTTAGCTTCAGTTCTACCTTGCCTTTCCCCACCACTTTCGCGGTGGAAGAGTTTCCCATGAATGAGTTTCTCATCATCTCCTACTATGGCATAGGAGGAGAAAGCATTTCCCAATTCTGAGACATGCTTGGTGGCTCCAGTCAAGCCACCTCTCTCACATTAGTCATACTAGAGACAAGGTCGACTTCCAGACACCATGCCAGTGAAATATCCAGAGTCCTCTACTATGTTTGCCTTATTTTTCTGTTTTGGATCATATTTGATCCTTTTTGGGGGCCTTACAGGTCTTTTATCCATATGTCCAGGTTTACCACAATTAAATGTCGCCTTTGATGGTGTGCTTAGTGACACCACCTCTAGGCTTAAAATTGTTACCTCTGGGTTTTCGACGTCTGTTACGTCTATTACCCGTTTTGCTGGATTCTCCAGGAGTTTTATTTGAAGCATCTTTATCGTCCAAAACATGATCTTTGTTGAACATGTTTTTGCTCAACATCATGCTCTTGTCCTTGCTGCACATAAGCTCCTCAACCTGGATCTTTTTGCCAAGCTCCACCATGGTGATTTCACGAGTCTTGTGTGTCGCAGCCTCCTCTTGTATTCGCTCCATGAGGGTGGAAGCTTTTCCATCCACAATGGATACTTGTAGAGCTTCATCAAAAGTCATGCCTTCGGGAAGAATCTCTCGATGAGGAGTTGAAGTTCGACGAACTGTTCTACCACAAAGCTTTTCGTCTCATGTTGTATTCTAAGAACTTAGCCATCAAGAACTTCTTACTTCCAAGCAAGATGATATTTTTCTTCTAGGAGCTTCCCATAAATCAAAAGCATTAAAATCTTCTTTTGCATTATAGAAGTCATACAAGGAGTCATCAAGACGATTAAGAATATGATTCTTTCACAAATAATTCTTCCTATTCTACCTGTCCAATTTATCTTCATTACCACTAACATGAAGTTTTCTCGAGGTTTTTCTAAAGCATATCCATCTAACCTTTGGTCGTTTAGGAAGAATAGCATTTTAGATTGCCATCTCTTAAAGTCCTTACCTTTGAACTTTTGTGGTTTTTCTACGATATTCTTCCCATGTTCTTACAACAACGAATATTACAAAGTTACAATATTACAATAAGGCACGATATTACCTTTAGATTGTTGGAATTAATTACAATAATCGAATGCAAATGGGAAATAATACTTAGATTACACACATAAGTAGTAACAAATAACTCAATAAACTTAAAGTAGAGGCACGCATGAGATACGCTGAGCTAAAGGTAATATTGCCTGCTATCCTCCGAGATGCTATAGAAATTAACAAATTACCTCCAGGATACAACTACATTGGTTCTCCTCTATGTGTAGCATACGAGAGAAACCCTTAGAACTTGGAAGATATAAAACAAAAATACAACGAAACTCAAATAGTTTCGAGAGAAATGTAAAAACTAATTTATGTTTCTGTAAAACAATTTCTGTAAATAAAGTTTCTGTAAACTAATATTCTGTAAACAAAGAAGTAGTTATACAAAATTATGTTTTACGTAAACTACAACTTGTTTCATACAAGAACTGAATTTATGTTTATGTAAACTTAAAAATAAATTGTTTAAAAAGCATAAAAGAAGAAGAAGAATTTCAGAAGAGAAGAGTTCTGAAAGGTATGAGTTGAAAATGAAATTCTTCTCTCGTATTTATAGGTGGAAAAACTAAACGTTCGGACAAGAATCACAGTGTACAGTGAAAATATAATGCAAATGGGAAAGGCAAGGTAGAACTGGTGGCTTCAGTTCTACCTTGCCTTTCCCCACCACTTTCGCGGTGGAAGAGTTTCCCATGAACAGTTTCTCATCATCTCCTACTATGGCATAGGAGGAGAAAGCATTCTCAATTCAGACATGCTTGGTGGCTCCCGAGATCAAGCCACCGTCTCTCTCATGATCATACTAGAGACAAGGTCGACTTGGAACACCATGCTTGTTGAAATATCCAGGTCCTCTACTATGTTTGCCTTATTTTTCTGTTTTGGATCATATTTGATCCTTTTAGAGACCTTACAGTCTTTATCCATATGTCCAGGTTTACCACAATTCAACAGTCGCCTTTGATGGTGTGCTTAGTGACACCACCTCTAGGCTTAAAATTGTTACCTACGGGTTTTCGACGTCATTACGTCTATTACCCGTTCTTTGGATTCTCCAGGAGTTTTATTTGAAGCAGCTTTATCGCCCAAAAACATGAGCTTTGTTGAACATGTTTTTGCTCAACATCATGCTCTTGTCCTTGCTTCACATAAGCTCTCAACCTGGATCTTTTGCCAAGCTCCACCATGGTGATTTCACGAGTCTTGTGTCGACCTCCTCTTGTATTCGCTCATGAGGGTGGAAGCTTTTCCATCACAAACATACTTGTAGAGCTTCATCAAAAGTCATGCCTTCAGGAAGAATCTCTCTGATGAGGAGTTGAAGTTCGACGAACTGTTCTACAGGCTTTTTCGTCAGTCATGTTGTATTCTAAGAACTTAGCCATCAAGAACTTCTTACTTCGGCTGACTTTAGATGATATTTTTCTTCAGAGCTTCCCATAAATCAAAAAGCATTAAAATCTTCTTTTGCATTATAAAGTCATACAAAAGTCATCAAGGCAGTTAAGAATATGATTCTTTCACAAATAATTCTTCTATTCCACCTGTCCAATTTATCTTCATTACCACGACGATGAAGTTTTCTAAAGGTTTTAAAGCATATCCATCTAACCTTTGATCGTTTAGGAAGAATAGCATTTTAGACTGCCATCTCTTAAAGTCCTTACCACTGAACTTTTGTGGTTTTTCTACGATATTCTTTCCCATGTTCTTACAACAACGAATATTACAGTATTACAATATTACAATAAGTACGATATTACCTTTAGATTGTTGGAATTAATTACAATAATCGAATGCAAATGGGAAATAATACTTAGATTACACTGATAGTAGTAACAAATAACTCAATAAACTTAGTAGAGCACGCATGAGATCGCTGAGCTAAAGGTAATATTGCCTGCTACTCCTCACGAGATGCTATAGAAATTAACAAATTACCTCCAGGATCTGACTCATTAGTTCTCTATGTGTAGCATACGGAGAGAACCCTTAGAACTTATGAGATAAAACAAAAATACAAATCGGGGAAACTCAAATAGTTTGAGAAATGTAAAAACTAATTTATGTTTCTGTAAAAACGATTTTCTGTAAATAAAGTTTTACGTAAACTATTAAAAACAAAAGAAGTAGTTATACAAAATTATGTTTAATAAACTACAACTTTATTTGAGACAAGAAGCGAATTTATGTTTTTACGTAAACTTAAAAATAAATTGTTTACGAAAGCATAAAAGAAGAAAGAATTTCAGAAGAGAAGAGTTCTGAAAGGTATGAGTTGAAAATGAAATTCTTCTCTCGTATTTATAGGTGGAAAAACTAAACGTTCGGACAAGAATCACAGTGTACAGTGAAAATCACAGTGTACACGCTTCTCGAACGTTACAAAAGTTAGGGTAAAAGCAGAAGTGTACACGCGTTCAA